>CM076570.1:1392468445-1393068445 GCA_034641835.2 Pinus albicaulis
TGGTTTTCCTTTTTGCTGATGGTTTGGTGTATCTAATTGAATTATTTGCCTAAGATATTTTTGGTTGCAAACTCCTTTTCATTTTTCATACAGTATTGGCCTTATGGAATACATTTGATTGTGTGGTCTTGTTAGATCTACAACATTTGTAGTTGTTTAGTCTTATGGCCGAGGTGCACTTTTATTATGGAAATAGTTGATGCAATATTGTCATTTAATCCTTACTGCAAGGTAGCATGTTGAGAAGTTTCTTATGAAACATTTGGTATTCAAAATGACACTTGATCCTATACAGCATCATGCACTTGACTTCAAAATTCATATTCAAAGTGTGCCAGACAATTCTTGCAAAATTTCAAACATTTATGTTGTTTTAAACCATTATCTTTTTCATGTATTGGATGCTGAAAATGTGAAAAAGACTTTGGTATGAAACCAACTGGTGAATAATTTCCAGCAAAACAACCACTTCCAAGACATGATTTAGAAGTAGAACATATGTACTTATAAAGCATAGAAAGATATCCTTGATGCATTGTCAATGTTTGGCTAGGGTTATTTTTGGAGAAAATAACTTTTTATTCCTAGAATAGTGATCTTCAATACAAGTAAATGCCAGAGAAGAGAGATCATCGTGTGACATAAACCTATTAACAAAAGTGAACAGGGAATGATTATTAATTATAGCATACTAAGTTGTCAGTGATTTTGACTATTTGTCTTTAACATGTAAAAATGTTAAATTCCAAACTTACATCATCATGGTTTGGCATCATGAGCTTGACTAATTTTCCACCATGCTCATAATTTCACTGTTGTATTCATATCTATAAAAAATGTTTCAAATAATAATAATAAAGTTCTATAAGAAAAATCCAGACCTCCATGCTGCTGCTCCTTGTGAGACAAAGTCAAAATTGCATTACACAATCTGACACATAAGAATATCCTATATCCCGGTGGTATGTATCCAAATTCTTATAATAGTGTCTTCAAGACTTATGTTGACATTGCCAATGAGATATTTAAGAAATGAAAGATGGAGCCTTCTTCATTGTTGTATATGTAACAGTCTTTTATTAATATAAAGATTGATGGTTTTGTCTTTCTGAAAATGAAATGTAAAAATAATTTATTGTGGTAAATTGAAAAGTTTTTTTTAAAGCTTTTCATTATGGAAGGGCGACATAGATATATGCCCTTCTAATTGAAATTTAGACCTTCCCTTCAAATTTGATCACTGTGTATGACCTTAACAAAAAATAAAACTATTCCGCCGCACGTTATATAAAACATATAACAAAACCTTTGTCAAAAATTCAAACCAACCCTTTAGCCGTGGAGTCCGCCGAACTTCAAACAGCGATAAACCATAATTCAAACCAAATTCACGTTCCAAAATAGCCTGCTGACATCGGCCAATTTTGTGACGCGAAAACCAAATGAATTCCGCCCTAATATTTTTTGGGTCTGAATTTGGGCTGGCGTACGGAGAGAGAGTTGTGACGCGAATTTCTTATCAAATTCGCCCTAATCTTTTTCGGGTCCGGATTTCCACTACGCGAGCGGCCCAAACAAAGATCTGCTCCAATAAATTTCTGCCACGTGTCCTCAATCAAAATTTTCCCTGTTCCCGGATGCGGGTGCATTCGATGGCGTTTAAGGCGATGGGACATGGATGTGCCGATTTCATATCAATCGCATTAAGTTTTAACTCTGTTCAATCAGCCGATATTTAAGTTCCAAGGTTTTCACATCAAATCACATTAAGTTTTAACGTTGTTCAAGATTGGACCTCCACTCCTGTTAGCAATTCTGCATGCCCCAATATGATCCGGCCTTCATCTCTCATCAATGAGAGATTAATTATGACAGGCGTTCTTCGATGCCATTGCATTCGGGTCGATAAAATGGCATTTCGCTATGGTTTTTCAGACGAGTCGTAACCTTTGAATTGCAAATGCTCTCTGGTTGCTGGGTTACACTGCCTGCTCACTATGACGAGAAGGAGAAGCCAGTTGAACTGCTGCTTAGACCTTGGTGCAAATCTGCATTTCTCTCGGTCTGGTCTGTGTCTGTCTTCCTCGGTTTCTTGGAATCCTGCTTCTTCGTCTCGTCTTGTGCCCACTGCTGAGACTGCACCCATGCCTCGCCTGCGT
Organism: Pinus albicaulis; assembly: GCA_034641835.2. Classification (NCBI taxonomy): domain Eukaryota; kingdom Viridiplantae; phylum Streptophyta; class Pinopsida; order Pinales; family Pinaceae; genus Pinus; species Pinus albicaulis. The sequence goes on from CM076570.1 coordinate 1,392,470,605, forward strand.
CAAAGGATGCGTTTCCACAAGGGGAGCACTAGAGGTCAACCCATGCGCGCTCCCTCCCGCCCCTCAACCGATTCGTCATCCTAGTCCAGTGATTATTCCGCAGGTCGCTATCCAAACACTAGAAGTGGGCGGGGTCGGGTTCTAGGATCTGGCCACCATATGGGCTCCCCTGCTCCTCTTTTCCCCACTGCTTCACCTTCTCCCACAATGTTCACTGCGCTTTTTTCCTTTAATTGCTCTCTGAACCACTCACGAATCACAGCTTCAATCACCGTGGTTTTGCGTGAGGAGGCCCAAATGGAGGAACATTGCACCCGTCCGGCGGGTCTGAGCTCAGAAAAATCCGGCCAGCATTCGAGCCTTCAAGAGGGGAGCGGTGGCGTGAATGTGGAGATAGCACCTGGTGATCCTGGACCTTCCGAAGGATGGTGCCGAATCGTCGAGGAACCACCGGAGGAGTAGTTTGGCTAATTTGGTTTTCTTGCTTCGCAGGCCCACTTAATTGGGCATGTTTTAGATTATATTACTGTGCTGGACCTCTGTAATATTTTTGAATTCTGTAAACATTCAAGACTGGTTTCCCCGTATGAGGGCAGTCTTCTTTTTTTATTTTTTAATGACAAATTTGCCATAAGTCTGGGCAATGTTTTTGACTAAAGTCATGCTGTAATTTTATTCCCACTGTTAATAGATTAACTTTACTTAGAAAAAAAAAATGTTGCCCTGTTTCTATTTTAAACCTGTTTTTTGAAATACAAAGCCATGTTTATATGATTTTTTATAGTCGAAGCGCTGCGGGGTGGTTTATTATATTAATATTTCACGGTCGAATTATGTTCATAACAATTGGAAAAAAAAAATGTTTCCCTGTTTCTATTTTAAACCTGTTTTTTGAAATACAGAGCCATGTTTATATGGTCTACGTATTATACTCTTTCTCTGTATATCTACAGGAACCTTTTTTCTATGAACAGGGTGGATGCTATAGCGGGCTACTAATGGAAACAAGCGAGCCTGAACCTTACATCTCGGATGCAACAGATGGTTACCAATTTTGGAATCAAGCGAGCCTAATCTTACAAGCGAGCCTGGGTTTCTGCAGATGGTTTTTATTTCCGGGAACAAGCGAGCCAGAACATACAATCGACCCTGGTTTTATACATGTTTTTGCTCTATCATGGATGCTTTTTGTGTGAGGCGTATATCAACAGTACATGTCTCTGCACATTTCCTGTATCCTCTTTATGATACTATTTTATGTGTTGACAGGTTATCACTCTGCCTTCAAAATTAGCGATGCTGGTCTATGTTGTTGGTTTATTGATATGGTTAGATGTTCTTTTTTATATTTTGGACATATCACACTCCTCACATGATTAGCGTTTTTCTCTGTTCAAGGATTTTGGGTACTTTAATTTGTATTTGGAACAATGGACGTCGGTACTCTATCTGTTGCTTTACTATTCTACATATTGTTATTTCACTTTCTTATAGATGCCTCGGGCATATTTGGATGCTTTCTCAGATTGTCGATAATCTCCATGTGGACCATTACTGGGTTTTATATCATGTCCTGTATGTGACATGGGGTATTTTTCTATCATTGTCTGGGGTGGGACTTCCACTTTTCTGGATGGATATTTGGGTTCCAATCTTCAGATGTGAAAATGTAATGACTTCATGGACTGTTTTTCTTCATATAATATATTCAAAATAGTGTTTTTTCTCTTGTGAAAAAAAAATGATTGTTTATAGTCGAAGCACTGCGGGGTGGTTTATTATATTAATATTTCACAGACGAATTATGTTCATAACAATTGGAAAAAAAAATGTTTCCCTGTTTCTATTTTAAACCTATTTTTTGAAATACAGAGCCATGTTTATATGATTGTTTATAGTCGAAGCGCTATGGGGTGGTTTATTATATTAATATTTCATGGTCATTGGAATGCCCACAATTCATAACAAATATTGAAGATTTACTGTCCTGCTTTAAAGTTTCATTTTATTTTTTTAAATTGAACCCTCTGTCGGTATACCGACGCTTTTTAAGTGTCGGTCTTCTGACGTCTTGAAGAATTTCGGTCGGTCTTGTGACGTCCATTGATATTGCGACAGTTCTTCCTAGGGTCGGTATTGCGACACTTTTGGAATGCGTCAGTATTGCAACGCTTCTGGGACGCGTTAATCTTGCGACACTTTTGCAATGCGTCGGTCTTGCGACACTTTTGTACGGCATTGGAATTGCGACAGCTTAAAAACGTCGGAAGAGCGACAGTATAAAAACGTCGGACCACATTTCAACGGAATTGCGACAATTTACAAACGTCGGAAGAGCAACGTTCAAAATGTCGGACCACATTTCATCGGAATTGTGACGGTCTACAAACGTTAGAAAAGCGACGTTCAAAACGTCATACCACATTTCGTCGGAATTGCGACAGTTTACAAACGTCGGAAGCGCGACGGATTAGGAAACGTCGGAAGAGCAACGCTTGTTTGGAAGCGACGGAAAAAGTGTCGATAGTGCGACACTTTGTCAGTGCGTCAGAATTGCGACGTAATGGAAAACCACGTTTTTCCCGTCCTCGAACTGTCGCTCTTGCGATGACTATGTGTCAGAATAGCGACGAAGCGGCCGTCAGAAATTGGGCCAAATTTTCTAGTGTATGTTGATGGATTTCTATGTGCAATGTATATAAAGAATAAGTGTCCATCTCATGCTCTCAAAAACAAGACTCCCAATAAAATTTGGTATGGCCACATTCCTTCAGTGAGGCATCTCAAGGATTTTGGTTCCACCCATTATGCCTTGATACTTAAGGAACAAAGAAAAAATTTTGGTGCAAGGAGTTAAAAATGTATCTTCTTGGGGTAGTCAAATAACTCCAAATCATATTGTCTCTATGATGAACTAAATAAGAAGTTTTTATTGTCTAGATCTATTTTTTCTTGAATATTCCAAGGCTGATAATGGTGTTGAGCAACAACTTGATTGCTTGAATAGATTCTGGCATGCAAAGTATTTTTATTAATTTGATAATGAGATTCCACATCTTAAACGGGGAATCCCTATCTTGGATCAATTTGTGGAATCTCCTTCTAAAGTACTCTCTCCCCCAAATGAAGCTCCAACCATTGATCAAGAAGACACTTTAAGTGATGTGATTGATAGAATTGGAAGGCTAAATATTGATTCAACCCCATCTAAGTCAAGTGAACATCCTCGGCCATCTCAAGAAGGTCCTCCAAAATATCTCTCCAAGACACTTGAAAGTGTTCATCCTAGTGAGGTTGGAATGATAGTAATAAGAAGCTCTATTAGACACAATGGAGGTGATGTAGACAATTTTGATTCACCTATTGATATGGATGTTTATTATGATTGTGAACTAAACTTATCTACATATTTTGAACCAGATTACTTCAAAGAAGTTACTGTTCATGATGAATGGAAAGAAGAAATGTAAAAAAAGTATCATGCTTCATATAGAATGGAACCTAGAATCTGGTGGACCCTCCATTGGGAACCAAACCAATTGGTTGCAAGTGGGTCTTCAAGAACAAGTATAAAGTAGATGGCTCACTTGATAAGCATAAATCTAGGCTCATAGAAAAATGTTTTGCACAAAAATAAGGGGTCGATTATGAGGAGAAGTTTCCCCCCACAGAAAAATGGGCTACCATCTAGACTCTCCTTGCCTTTGTAGCTCAAAACAGTTGAAAACTCCATCAAATGGATGTAAAAATTGCTTTCTGAATGGAGATATGAATATAATGTTGTTAAGTCTCAACCAAAAGGATTTATTGTGAAGGTACAAGAGCACAAAGTATGTAAGCTTTTCAAATCCTTGTATGGCCTCAAACAAGCATTGTGATCCTGGTACGAGAAATTTATTGAGCATCTTCTAAAACTAAACTTCAAACACTATGATATTGATGATGCAACTTTGTTTGTTAAGAAATTTGGAAAAACTATTGTATATATTGTAATGTATGTAGATGATCTTTTGATGACAGGGAACAATGAAAATTATATTGCATCCATAAAGAAAGAATTTAGGAAAGGTTTTGAAATGACATATTTGGGATATGTTCACTACTATATTGGTATTGAAGTAACCCAGCATCCAAAGTTTATATTCCTCTCTTAAAAGAAGTACATTGAAGATTTTTTGAACAATTTTTACATGGTTGAGTCCAATCCATTGACCACTCCAATGGAACAAAATTTAAAGCTCACATCCACATAAGGAAATGAATTTGAGGATGCAACAAAGAATAAACAACTCGTAGGAAGTCTTAACTACCTGACTACTACTAGATAAGACATTTCATTTGTTGTTGGAATCCTCTCCAGGTTTATGCAAAAGCCTTGTGAGGGTTGTTGGTCATTTGTGAAAAGAGTTCTAAGGTACTTGAAGGGAACAGTTCAAGACTTTGGACTCAAATATACACAAGCGGATGACTTCAAATTGATTGCATACTCTGATTCATATTTTTATGATGATAAAGAAAGTAGAGTATCTAATTCAGGTTATGTTACAAGTCTCAGATCAAGAGTTGTCTCATGTTGGTCACACAAACAATCAGTTCCAACAGATTCCAAAAAAAAGGTTGAATATGTGGCGACTGTTAAAGCGACGAAGGAAATTGTGTGGCTCAGGATAATTCTTGAAGATTTGCAGGAGAAACAAGTGAATTCTAATCCTCTCTTTTTTTTTTCTAATTTAGACTACTTCTATTATATTATACATGGAAAAACAGTACATAGCTCATCCTCCGGAGTTGGCAAGCCAGTTCCGGAGGGAAGTATCAAGAATTTGAAAACAACATAAGGACTACCCCAGATGGGGAAGCTAGTCCACCAGTAGCCAAAATTGAGAGCTGTCGAGAATGGGAAACTAGCATACATAGTTCTAAAACTGAAACTGAAACATAACGTAGAAGGGTACCAAAACAAATTCATACTAGAGAACGCTATGAGAAAACTGGAGTGATAGGAGAGCACCCAGCAATTGAAGTTAAGGTGGACCTTCATTCTTCTTGGGGTCTTCCTCCTCGATCCTGCAAACATAATATGAGTCATCATCCTCCTTGCTCAGTGTGTGTACAAGAGTTGCGAGCACAGGAGTCAGAAGCAGAGTCTCTTGAGCATCTGGCCGGTTGGAGGTGGCAGCAAGAGGGCTGGTGTCCTCTTCTTTGCCTCCTGCGTCGCTGCTTGAACCTCGACCATCACTGGAACCCAAATTGTTGCTAGTGCAATGGTTGTTGCTGGAGGCGCTTTGCACAGGCAGAGCTTTCATCTTGTGGGGAATGAAGGCCAGCGCGGACTAAAGAGTGGACTTGCACGGGCGTTTCTTAGGTCGAATGCCAAAGGAAGTAGGTGGGGAGATAGGGAGCTGAAAAGATAATTGTGCGGAGAGGTTGACAGGGTCGAGCCTGCTCGGCTCCTCCCAACCTACTGAAAGGTTTAATTCCTTGCCCATGGCAGTCGACAAAGGGGGTCTGGAGGGGAGGCTGCGTCTGCCAGCCCTTCGACAACGCATACGATGACGCCTTGGCATGACAGGCGAGAGATCAGAGGCGCAAGACTGGGAAGGGATGCTTGACAGAGCAAGAGAGGAGTTACCACCCCCTGAATTCGCCTAGGGACATCTGCAATAGGACTGAGTCAGGCCAAGAGCTGAGGACTGAAAGGGAAAGCAGGAGGCGAGCATAGAAAGCTGAAAGGAGAGCCGAATGGAGGCTTGAGGAGCGCGGTGAATGGGATTAATAGCCATGGTAGCAGGATGGCGAGCCGTTAATGCTCTACAGCAGGAGGACATCTTGAAGAAGCTGGCGGGGAGTGAAGTAATGATCGGCATGCTTATGCATTTAATGTCGAGCGGGGGGCCATGTGCGGGCACGTGGGGCGAACAGCTGCCCTGCCACATGGTGCCCATGTGGCCCATACACTAGTACAAAATAGCTAATTAGTTACTAAAAAATGACTAAAATTTGCATATAAATGACTATTTTTTTATCGATGACCAATAGTAGCTAATTTACAGTATCTTATAACGCGACCAACTTTTAGTCGTTTTTAACTTAGTCATTAATTGATTATCTCAATTTTGTTGTCGAGTAGTATATTTGGTCATTAATTTAATCACTGATTTGGTCATTAATTTAGTCATTGATTTGGTCATTAATTTAATCATTGATTTGGTCATTAATTGTCACAATTAATGACCAAATATACCACAAAATATATTACTATATAATCACTTGAGAAAACCAATTAATGACCAAAAAAATATGACCAAAATGTTGGTCGTGTTATAAGATACTGTAAATTAGCTACTAATAGTCATATATATGCAAATTTTAGTCATTGCTTGAAACTAATTAATGACCAAAGAAATATGACTAAATTTTTGTTCGTATTATAAAATACTGTAAATTAGCTACTAATAGTCATATATATGCAAAATTTAGTCATTATTTGTAATCACAAATTTATCATTTGCAGTGGTCATTTATCTTTTTTGGTAGTTTCATATTCATTATATAAACAACTAATTTAGTAGTTTATATTCATTACATTTACTTTCATTAATAATCATTATAAATTACTAATTTAGTCATATATTTATGTTATTTGTGTTCATCATTAATCAATATAAACTACTAATTTAGTAGTTTTAAATTGATTTTATGTGTTCATTATTAATCAACATAAATTAATTTGTATATTTTAAAAAATATCATACAATGTGCATTTTCATCTAATATGAAAACATAAAGTTGCATATGTTAATTATAATACTAAACAATATCAAGTGCAATTATAAATAATTTCAACCACAAATTATATTATATGAAATTTTGAAGTATTACAATGAGTTTCCAATTACTTAATATTGGTTGGACTACAATTTATACATGAAATGATGTTTCGTCACTTCAAAACATTGTCATTGTGTTGCCAAGGCATTATAGGTGAATTCACCAACTCTGAAGACCTGACCATCAGTATTTATATGTGTGTCTTATGCGAGATATTGGCTCTAAGGGTATCACAAGACCATTTCTCTTCTCTCTTTTCTTGCATTTTTCACTACAATGTTATTGCTCTCCTCTTTCTTCAATTTCTGCTTCTTACCATCAATATTGAGTTCATTTTCTGAAAACAAAAGATACAATGTAGAGTGTAAGACATGAACGAAAATAAACACTATAATATACAGTGAATTTGAATATAAATAGTTTATATGACATATACCTCAACATCAGCAATGTCAAAGCCATTTTTCCCCATACAAGTAAGAAACTCAAACAAATTTTCTTCAGTTGCGCGATAGTGGCAACAATAATGTGGCCAGATGACCTGTATAAACAAAGAAAATAAAATGTCACCATATATATAAAATAACACCTTAGTAACTTAGTATTCAACCGTCAGGGAAAACTTAAAAACAATCATGTCAACTAAGTTATATGCTAAAGAGCTCAAGTTGTAGATAACTTGTGAAAACAAATAATATGAGGTGTGATGTTTAATCCTTGTCATCTTATTCGCAAAATTTTTTTATTTTCTAACACATGAACTTGGTCAAGTATATAAAAAAAATGTACTCAAATAACAACATGAAAGTCAACTTTTCTGATATTCATGAAAATATTTTAACACAAAATAGCTATAAGGATTCCAATAAATATCGTGTAATACTAATTTCATCTTCAATTTTTGGTTGTTGTTTAAATGGAGATGATACCAACCAAAAAAATAAATAAGAAGAACCAAAAATAATGAAAGTGATTGTTCTTTCACCGCAGTAATTTTCCATTAAAAAGCTAAAAATAAGAAGATTATGTGGCTCCGAGCTAGCGCAGAAACGGGAAGGTCCAAGGTTCGATTCTTCAGACATCCATAGTAGTCTGCTGAAAGAGGGAGGGCGATCTCGAAATCCGGAAAATTTTGAAAGTGCTGAGTTTGATTCCAGGGGCCACAAATAAGTGTTGTGAATGTGTGGCTCTGTTGTTTATGAGGTTGTTGTCAACATCGCTCTTTCGGACAGCTGGCAAGCATTTCGTATGTGATACTGTAATGTTGTACGGATGCATAGTGTCGAAGAGTTTGGTGCCACTGAATGCTCGGGGGCAGAGAGGTTGACTCGAGTAGATTTACTTTCAACGTCGTCTATTGAGGAAAATAAATTTGAAACTTGGATCCTCAAGTTGCACTGTTATAAAATTTCATTTTTCAGAACACCCAAACATTCCTTTTGGGCATAGCTTGGAAGGAGAGTTAAAAATATGTGTAGAATTTAAATGAAAGGAATGATAAAAAGGTTCCTAGAATATCTTCTGAGTTGGACTAATATGGTAATTGTGTTATAATTTTGGTACCAACCATGAGGAGATCAAAAGAGAGCATGTGGCTAGGAACCGTTCTCCTGGTATTACATATGCAGGGAATGGGAAGACAAGGATCTATGAAAAACCATGCAAGGTTCCTCCAATAGAAGAAGTTGAAAAATTAAATATTACTAAGATGACAGAAACTGTAGTGGATGGTGACAAAAATAATCTCTGCATCAAAAAGATTAGATGCACGTAGGTACAGACAATCTATGTCAGCAAAGCTTAATGTTATCATAAGGGAACCACAAGAAGGAGAAAGCACAAAGAATCAAGTAAGTGATGCTTCCACTATCGTTGATAGAAGTGCAATGAGAAATAAGAATATAGAAATTGGGGAGCATGTGACACTGTAGCTAGAGTCGCTAGACAATGATGGAAGGTTGCAAGATTTGGAACAAAACACGGAAAGTGGGCTTGGTGTTTCAAGACAAGATGGCACAGACAATAGTTTGACTATGTTTGAGAAAAGTAGCGAACAAAGGGAATTCACTCGAATAAATAGAAAGTAAAAGCATCAAGCTGAATTGCCGTAGGATTATGTGCCTACTCCAACAACTGTCAAATCCCCAGCTAAAGTTGTTGGTGCTCACAATCAAACTTTAGGGCTTAACGTCACTGAATTAAAAGGTCTGGAGGACCAACAAGAGGTTGATAATGGTCAACATAAAAAAGAGAAAGTTCCCAGAAGCAGTAGGATCCATAACAAGAAAGATATACAACAAGATTTAGTTAAAGAGAGTTACTCAGCGCCTGAGAGAAGATCTGGGAAAATGTACAAGTTTAAAGTTCTAGAGGACACAAATGGCACTAGTACAAATGATGATGTTCAAACTATAGGTTTCACAAATGTTGTTAGAGACCATGAAATAAATTTGACAGGTCTAAAGGTTTCAAGAAAAGGACAACATGATGTTGTACAGAATCAGGTTAAAGGATGTATCCAATATATAACTAGCAGTCAAGAAGGTGGTTCACGTGAATTTCTTGAAGAAACATCTAGAGAAAAGAGTTATAAAAAGAAGAGAAAAAGGAGCATATGACAGAAAGGAGATGTCGATAGGGACAAGAAAGAAGGCAATTTTCTTGATGATTCTGGCATGGATCTCGTTGTTTTTGTTCCTATTGGGGACAAAGGTGAAATGGAGCAGCATGGGATGAGTGAGGATCAGCATACCAAGGAATGGGCTCAATGTCTCAAATGAAAAAAGTGGAAGAGGATATAGAATATTCAAGTATGTAGGCAATCTTGGTATTGTGATGACAGTGCATGTCATGCTTTGAATGCTACTTGTGCTTCTTCACAGGAGTAAACTAAACAGGGTCTTTCTAATTCTTGTGTGCACATTGAACCAAATACAAATGTTGATGACCATGTGGAATCACATGCTTTTTTTCAAAGAAATGAATCTTCTGCTAATATGTGGAAATGTAGGAGTGGGGCAAGAATCTGCTAATGGAGATTCTGAGTCAGATGAGAATAACATAAGCAATGATTCGGAACCAAAGATGATTTTTTGGGCTGAGATAGAAAAGGGAAAATGGTGGCCTGCTTTCACTATGTTAAATTTTGATAGTATGCAGAAAAAAAGTTCATCTACACATGATGGGTTGGCATTAACTCAGCTCATTTACTCTGTGGATTCAAGGGAGGAACCCGAATTTTATTAAGGCAATGTCTTTTCATCTGTTTTTGGAGAAATATGAAGAAATTAAATATATGTGTAAAGATAAGAAATTTTTAGATGTTGTTACCAAAACTCATCAGTTGTATCATAATTGTTTGCCAAAGGACCCACCTATACATTTAGTCGGCTTGCAAAGAAGCTATTTGGAGTCATCAGGACAAGTTTAGGAACCATTTAGTTCTTTGCAGGAGTTCAAAGCTATTGTAAATTGAGATAAAGATGGAGGAGATGACTCTGTTGTAACTCAAAAGGGGGCAAAAAGGTTGAGAAAGAATGTTCCAGGGTTTGACAGTCGTCGGATCTGTTTAGAGGATTATGAAGATGAGGGCACTTTGGACCTTAAGGGAATGGTTGGTGGAATAGAGGTAAGCAGAGAATATGCTAACATTGAGGAACCATCTGTTGTGCATATAAGTGGTTTTTTTGCGAAGTATTCTACAGATTGCTATAATAATGTGTGTCAAGTCTGTAAAGAAGGCGGGGAGCTGTTGTGTTGTGATGGAAAACACTGCCTCGTAACTTACCATATAGGTTTCCTTGACCCACCCTTGGTTCAAGTTCCTCTTGGTGACTGGTACTACCCAACTTGTACTTACATGAGAATATCATGTGGTGTACACTCTATCTTCAAAGAATTCGAATCAATATGGGACGTCAAGCATGTTGAACCTGAACAATTTGCTGAATTGGATGCCTTGGTGGAAAAAAAAAGAGAAAGTGAACAAAATTTTTGAGAGCGAATATGATGTTCATCCTGTTACAGGTTGTTCAATGTCGGCTTCAACTCAGAGATATCATGATGAGCTAAAATAAAAAACATTGTTGAAATCTAATAATGCCGGAGATCGTGAAATTACTGTGAAGACTGCATACCAAGTGAAATCAGATAAAGTAGTAGGACGACTCAAGAAAAAACAAATGATATATTTTGTTAAGTATAGAGGTCTTTATCATCTTCATAATTGTTGGGTCAGTGAAATTCTTCTTGTCCATGAAGCTCCCAAGCAGCTGGCTAATTTCAATAAAAAACTACAGCAAGGAAAGGCTCTAAAATGGAACTCTGAATGGGTTGAACCAAAATGGCTTATTCATAAGAAAGCACTGATATTTCATAAGCATCTTGATAAAGAGTGCACGGATTCAATTAGTGAATTGGGTTGGAAAGAATGGTTCGTCAAATGGAAAGGGTTAGGCTACAATCAATGTATATGGGAGTTAGAAGATAGAAGTTTTCTTAACCTAACTTCAACTAAGGAACTAATGAAAGCATGCGAACTTCGCTATGATGAGGCACACCAGCGAGCTAGTCCTACTCAAGCAGGTAAGGAAAAAGAGCTGCAGAACAGTCCTTTTTCAAGGTTGAAAAGACCTCCAGATTGGATGAAAGGGCTACTGGATTCTTCTCTTCTTAGATTTGTCAATAAACTTCGAGAGTTCTAGCAAAAACACAAGAATGCTCTTGTCATTGATGAAGTTAATCAGGAATGCATTGCAATAATGATTTCCTTTATTCTATCCTTAATCAAGTATTTTCAAATAAATAGACCTATTGTTATTATCACATCAACTGCTGGAATTTATAGCTCAGAGTCAGAATTTTTGAGGTGGGCTTCTTCTATAAATATGGTGGCTTATTGTGGTAATAGAGAGTCAAGAGATGTTATCCAGAAGCTTGAATTTTCAAAAGAAAGTGGATGTGTGCTTGTTCATATTGTCTTATCAACCTCTGATGTTGTCACCATGGATCTGGACTCTTTAATATGCCTTGATTGGGAAGCACTGATTGTAGATGAAGGGCAATGCCTTAAACTTTCAAAAAAATTCCAGCATCTGGAGCAACTACCTACTGATTTTCAACTTGTGCTTTTCCATGAGAAGTTGAAGGATAATTCCCCTGATGTTTCTCATCTTCTTGCCTTCCTCGATACTGAAAAAGAGAGTCATCATGTTGATGAGTTTGAAGAGCAACAACGTAACAGTAGTGAACATCTTGGTTTATAGAAGAGAAAGTTGTCAGAAAACATTGTATACGAGCGAAAATCATACCCTTTGACAAGTGCCAATTTCAAAGAGTTTTGGGTCCCTGTAGACCTGGCATATGTATAGGTGAAGCAATAATGCAACATTTTTATGAAAAATATAGATTTTTTGTGTTCAATGGCGAAGAAAATTGATTCTGGAGCTCTCAAGGACATCCTTCTTTCATTAAGGAAGTTTTGCAATTATCCTTATCTTGTAAATGGTTCATTGCAAATTTTGCATTGAAAGGTCCTTTCAAAAATTGAATTCCTTGACGCTGATATAAATGCCAGCAACAAATTGCAACTGTTGGACAATATACTATCAGAGCTAAGGCTAGAAGGCCAAAGGGTGTTGATTCTTTTCCAAATGATTGAACAATCTGGGTCAATTTCCATTGGTGATATTCTGGATGATCATATCAGGCAACGTTTTAGGATTGACTCCTATGAGTGTATTGATGGTTGCTTACTTGCTACCAAGAAACATGCAGCGTTGCAGAAGTTTAATAGTAAGGATTCTGGGCGGTTTGTGTTTTTACTCAAAAAATGTGCTTGTGGAACAAGCATAAATCTTTTTTCAATTGACACTGTAATAATATTTGACAATGACTGGAACTCAATCAGTGACTTACGGGCCTTTCAAAAGATACATATCGATAACCAAGTTGAGTACTTGAAAATCTTTCAGTTCTATTGCCCATATATAGTGGAGTAGAGAGTCATGATTTATGCCAAGCAAGACTATTTACTAGATAATAGTTTGGAAAATTTCAGTACAACAGTTTTCCATTTGCTCCTCAGTTGGGGTGTTGCACATCTTTTTGAGTAGTATGAGAAGCTTCATGATGTGAATTATCTTGATTTAATTTGACACCTATTTCTAGAAATGAAAACTTGAAGTCTTTATCTCAAGACATGTTAACCTGTGCATGTGACATATCTGAGATTGATAATACACCAGAGAATGGTATTATTGCAAAAGTAGCGTGAGAAGGCAGGTATGGAAAAGGTGTCCCACTGCTTGGTGAGTCAGACGGCCAATTGACAGTAGAGAAGATACCTACTAATATTTTCTGGAAAAAGTTACTAAAAGGAAGGTGTATAAAAAAACATGGTACTACTGGACAGATGGAGAGACCAAGAAGAAAGGTGTAGTACTATGGAGGATCACCCAATAAATCTGTGTCTCATTCTGATGATGTAGAATCAAAGAATCCTCCTGGCTTAAGGATGCAAAAAAGTCATTGGCTAGTGAAAAGGAAATAACTGAAAACAACATTGAGTTGCATGCAGATGGTGCCAAAAAAACATCCAATGAATCTGTAAAAGATGATTGTGGAAATTTTTCCCATCCTAGAAGCAGAATGATCTGAGGAAGAATATTATCACAATTTCCAGGGAAAAAAAACCCTGAGACAGAAACAAAACCCTGAGACTGGTTATTTACATAATTCTTTTGAGGCAAATTAATCTAAATCTTTTTAGCATCAAAGGAGGCTAATCCCAACCAACCCCTTCCTCAGGCCACTCAGGGATTATTTGTGCTCTGCAATAGGTCTTAACTTCTGAGGAAATTTCCTACTCCTATATAGAGCTTAGAGTGGATATCTGAGGCAAGTATAGAGGAATTGATTTAGGACCGAAGGAGATCCAAGACTCTCTAATATGATGCATTGGTATTGGATAGATTCTTAGAGAATTTTCTGAAGGAAGTCCAAGGAAGAAGAAGACTTTTATCCTCCGTCTTGACCCCTGAAACCATTCGGATACTAGCCCTGATCAGAATTCACAAAGGTTTATTCAGGTCTATGGATTTATGGTTAGAATACAGCTTTTTCCAATATGAAATTATACTGCAACTATTTGAAACTATACTAAACTATTAAATATGGCGAATATAGTGGTACTATGAAATTTTGTTGCATGGTTGAACTATCGTATTTTTTACTTTAATGTTGAGATACCAATGTTATTTACTGAAGACTTCATTCATTTGTATTCGATGAATCTTGGTGTCATTGTCCGAAAAATAATTTGTTGAAATCCTAGGGTGAAATTTTCCCTAGGATCTCACAAAAACAAGCAAATCAAATTTACCAAGTAAAAAATAAAGAGCAGGATTTGCAATAGCTATAGTAAATCTTGAAACTATCAATTATTCTTCAATCCTAGAGAATTGAGCATGTGATGCCAAATTTATCCCATAAAATTCCTCCTTCAATTTGCATACATGGATCTCTCACCCACGCATGTGAAAGCGTCTCAATTGATTGATGTATATTGCCTCCTCGATTAGAACATTAAGAAACAATTTTTTTACATCCATTTGATATAAATTCCAACCAAAAATTGATGCTAAAGATATGATGAACCTAATGCAAGTACACTAGCAACTAGAGTAAATCCTAAAGGTGTCCTCATAGTCAACTCCTCTCTAGAGAATAGTCTCACTGTGAACTGAACCTTAGTACATTTTTATGGTATCTACTGCAAGCTTTGCCTCAAAACCCACCCTAGAATAAATAAAAAACTTCCCCACTTGTGTTGGTACAATATCCCAAACAACATTCTTCATTATAGAGTTGTGATTGATCTATATTTCCTCGATTATACCATTAAGAAACAATGTTCTTACATCCATTTGATATCAATGCTAACCAAGAGTTGAAACTAAAGAAATTAACGAAACTGGTGCAAGTACACTAGCAACTAAAGTAAATGTGTCCTTATAGTAAACTCCTCTCTAGAGAATACTCTCACTATGAACTGAAACTTTGTAGTTTTTTATCTGCTGCAAGCTTCACCTCAAAAATCCACCTAGAATAAATCAAAAACTGCCCCACTTATGTTGGAACAATCTCCAAAACATCATTTTTCAGTATAGATTTTTCCATGCCCACCACAAAATTCTGCCATACCTGCTAGCCAACTACCTCCCCATAACTAAAAGGCTCTACAAAAATGATGGAAGACATTGGTACAACATAATTCAGAAACTTTTTAGCAAGATAAATCGCTACAAAGGATGGCTTTAGAGATCCAACATGATCCTATGCATCCTACTATGTTTAGTACCACCTAGGTTGCCTTGTTGAACCAAAAAGTACTAAAACATCACTTCCACCTCCAAAACCTTGCTAATTATCATTAGGACAGAAAAGGTTTCTCCCTAATAAAACTCTACTAAAAGGCTCCTGAGACCTTGAGGGACCATGCATCATCACAAGGTTCACATCTCAGTTCACTATTATTTTTCATTGTGATAGAATGTAGACTCCATAGGCCTTATAGGACTCATTATATCCAACAAAAACACCCTTAAAATTGAATTTTTTCAATTTAGTTCATTTCTCCTAAAAAATATGAATATATACAGGAAAAAAACACAAAAAGTGTGATACCTAGGATTTCTCATCGATGAAAGCTTCCTTCGATGTTTTGTCCTTCAATATCTAGAGAGGAAAACTGTTTAGGATGTAGACAATTGTACCACATGCCCCTACCCAAAGGAACATAATAAAATCTAGGTCATGAACCATAGCCTCAGCTCTCTCAGTCTGAAGCATTTGTTTTTGGAAGAAAGTAATGCTGGATCACCAAAGAATCACATGGGTAGATATTATCTGCTGAATAACCAAAGAATCAAGTCAGAGATGTTGTGAGTGAGTGGGTAGCTACCAACAGAGATGTCAAAAGGTATAGCTTATGTTCATGGTAAAGCCTCTGAATCAAAGTGATTAAACCACCAAAATAGAAGCCAAACTGTAGCAGTGGATAATGAAGAGCATTGGTAGCTGCCATACATATTTTAACTAGTCACCACCTAGAAAATTTGTGAAATTGAGCTGCCAAATAGAAGATTCACTTATTAGGCATTGAATATACTATTAAATTTGGTTGTTATTAGTTAAGTATTTGGGAGATATGCAGTGTGCTCCTATTTTCCTACGATGTAATGACTCAATGAGACATCGCATCATCTAATGAATTAATGAATCCACTCTTTCTCATTCTACTGTGTATTCATGCCCACGTACATATGTGCAAAAAAATACATTTTATAAATGCAAGTGTAGATTTATGCAGACTGTTTCTAGGGAAAGGATGGATACTCATTTATGATGAGTGCAACAACATGGGATGAGTGAGGATCAGCATACCAGGGAATGGGCACACTGTATCAATGCAAAAAGTGGAAGAGGATAGAGAATATTCAAGTATGTATGCAGTCTTGGTGTTGTGATGAAAATGCATGTCATGCTTTGAATTCTAATTATGTTGATTCACAGGAGGAAACTAAACAGAGTCTTTCTAATTCTTGTGTGCACATTGAACCAAATACAAATGTTGATGACCATGTGAGATCACGTGCTTGTTTTCAAAGAAATGAATCTTCTTCTAATATATGTGGAAATGTAGGAGTGGGGAAAGAATATGCTAATGGAGATTCTGACTCAGATGAGAATAACATAAGAAATGATTCTGAACCAAAGATGATTGTTTGGGGTGAGATAGAAAAGGGCATATGGTGGCCTTCTTTCACTGTGCTAAAGTCTGATAATATGCAGAAAAAAAGTTCATCTACACATTATGGGTCGGCATTAACTCAACTCATTTACTTTGTGGATTCAAGGGAGGAACCCGAATTTATTGAGGCAAGGTCTTTTCATCCATTTTGGGGGAATTACAAAGAAATTAAAAATATGTGTAAATATAAGAAATTTTTATATGTTGTTACCAAAAATCATCAGTTGCATCATAATTGTCTGCCAAAGGACCCACCTATTCGTTCAGTTAGCCTACAAAGAAGCTATTTGGAGTCACCAGTTGAGGAACCATTTATTTCTCTACAGGAGGACAAAACTATTGTAAATTTAGATAAAGATGGAGGAGATGACTCTGCTATAACTCAAAAGGGGGAAAAAAGGTTCAGTAAGAATGTTGCAGGGTTTGATAGTCATCAAATTTGTTTAGAGAATTATGAAGATGAGGACAGTTTGGACCTTAAGAGAATGGTTGGTGGAACAAAGGTAAGAAGAGAAGATTCTAACTTTTAGGAACCATCTGCTGGGCATATAAGTGGTTCTGTTGTGAAGTCTTCTACAAATTTTTATAATAATGTGTGCCAAGTACGTAGGTGGGGAGCTGATGTGTTGTGATGGAAAAGATTGCTTCGTAACTTACCATATAGGTTGCCTTGACCCACCTTTGGTTCAAGTTCCTCCTGGTGACTGGTACTGTCCAACTTGTACTTACATGAGAATATCATGTGGTGTAAACTCTATATGCAAAGTAGTCGAACCGATATGGGACGTCAAGCATGTTGAACCTGAACAATTTGCTGAATTGGATGTCTTTGTGGAAAAAAAAGAGAAAGTGAACAAAATTTTTGAGAACGAATATGGTGTTCATCCTATTATAGGTTGTTCAATGTCGGCTTCAACTCAGAGAGATCATGATGGGCTAAAAGAAAAAACATTTTTTAAATCTAATAATACCGGAGAACGTGAAATTACTGTGAAGACTACATACCAAGTGAAATCAGATAAAGTAGTAGGATGACTCAAGAAAAAATGAATGATATATTTTGTTAAGTATAGAGGACTCCTTCATCTTCATAATTTCTGGGTCAGTGAAATTCTGCTTGTCAAGGAAACTCCCAAGCAGCTGGCTAATTTCAAGAAAAAACTGCAGCAAGGAAAGGCTCTTAAATGGAACTCTGAATGGGTTGAACCACAACAGCTTATTCATAAGAGAGCACTAATCTTTCCTAAGCATCCTGATAAAGAGTGCACAGATGCAGTCAGTGAATTGGGTTGGCAAGAATGGTTCGTCAAATGGAAAGGGTTAGGCTATGATCAATGTACATGGGAGTTAGAAGATAGAATTTTTTTTAACCTAACTTCAACTAGGGAACTAATGAAAGCATACGAACTTTTCTATGATGAGGCACACCAGCAAGCTAGTCCTACTCAAACAGTTAAGGCAAAAGAGCTGTAGAACAATCCTTTTTTCAAGGTTGAAAAGAACTCTAGACTGGATGAAAGGGCTACTGGATTCTTCTCTTCTTACATCTGTCAATAAACTTCGAGAGTTCTGGCAAAACCACAAGAATGCTCTTGTCATTGATGAAGTTAATCAGGAATGCATTTCTATAATGATTGCCTTTATCCTATCCTTAATCAAGTATTTTCACATAAACAGACCTATTGTTGAATATATAGCTGGGAGTCGGAATTTTTGAGGTGGGCTTCTTCTATAAATATGGTGGCTTATTGTGGTAATAGAGAGTCAAGAGATATTATCTGGAAACTTGAATTTTCAGAAGAAAGTGGACGTGTGCTTGTCCAGATTGTCTTATCAATCTCTGATGTTGTCACCACGGATCTGGATTCTTTAATATTCCTAGATTGGGAAGTAGTGATTGTAGATGAAGGGAAATGGCTTAAAATTTCAAAAATTTTCCAGCATCTGGAGGAACTACCTGTTGATTTTCGACTTGTGATTTTCCATGAGCAGTTGAAGGATAATTTCCCTGACATTTCTCATCTTCTTTCCTTCCTCGATACTAGAAAAGAGAGTCAACATGTTGATGATTTTGAAGAGCAACAACATAACAGTAGTGAACATCTTGGTTTATTGAGGAGAAAATTGTCAGAAAACATTGTATATGAGCGAAAATCATACCCTTTGAAAAGTACCAATTTAAAAGAGTATTTGGTTCCTCTAGACTTGGCATATGTATAGGTGGAGCAGTACTGCAACATTTTTATGACAAATATAGATTTTTTGTGTTCAGTGGCGAAGAAAAATAATTTTGGAGCTCTCAGGGACATCCTTCTTTCATTAAGGAAGTGTTGCAATCATCCTTATCTTGTGGATGGTTCATTACAAAGTTTGCATCGAAAGGTACTTTCAGAAGTTGAATTCCTTGATGCTGATATAAATTCCAGCAACAAGTTGCAACTGTTGGACAATATACTATCAGAGATAAGGCTAAAAGGGTGTTGATTCTCTTCCAGATGATTGGACGATCTAGGTCAATTTCCATTAGTGATATTCTGGATGATAATATCAGCCAACGTTTTGGGATTGACTCCTATGAGTGTGTTGATGGTTGCTTACCTGTTATCAAGAAACAAGTAGCCTAGCAGATGTTTAATAGTAAGGATTCTGGGCGGTATGTGTTTTTACTCAAAAAATGTTCTTGTGGAACAAGCAAAAATATTTTTTCAATTGACATAGTAATAATATTTGATAGTGACTAGAACCCAATCAGAGACTTATGGGCCTTACAGAAGATACATATCGATAACCAAGTTGAGTACTTGAATTTTTTTTGGTTCTATTGCCCATACATAGTGGAGGAGAGAGCCCTGATTTATGCCAAGCAAGGTGATCTACTAGATAACAATTTGGAAAATTTTAGTGCAACAATTTGCCATTTTCTCCTCAAGTGGGGTGTTGCGCATCTTTTTGAGAATTATGGGAAGCTTCATGATGTGAATGATCTTGATTTCAACTTGACATCTGTTTCTAGAAATGAAAACTCGAAGTCTTTATCTCAAGACATGTTAACCTGTGCAAGTTACATAACTGAGATTGATAATACACCAAAGAATAGTATTATTGCAAAAGTACCACGGGAAGGTAGTTATGGAAAATGTGTCCCACTTCTTGGTGAGTCAGACAACCAATTAGTAGCAAAGAAGCTATTTGGAGTCATCAGGACAAGTTGAGGAACCATTTGGTTCTCTGCAAGAGGACAAAGCTATTGTAAATTCAGATAAATATGGACGAGATGACTCTGTTGTAACTCAAAAGGGGGAAAAAAGGTTGAGTAAGAATGTTCTAGGGTTTGATAGTCATCAAATCTGTTTAGAGGATTATGAGGATGAGGACACTTTGGACCTTAAGAGAATGGTTGGTGGAACAGAAGTAAGAATATAAGATGCTAACATTGAGGGACCATCTACTTTGCATATAAGTGGTTCTGTTGTGAATTCTTATACAGATTTTTATAATAATGTGTGCCAAGTCTCTAAATAAGGTAGGGAGCTGCTATGTTGTGATGGAAAATACTGCCTCGTAACTTACCATATAGGTTGCCTTGACCCACCCTTGGTTCAAGTTCCTCCTGGTGACTGGTACTACCCAACTTGTACTTACATGAGAATATCATGTGGTGTACACTCTGTCTGCAAAGGAGTCAAATCGATATGGGACATCAAGCATGTTGAACCTAAACAATTTGCTGAATAGGATGTCTTTGTGGAAAAAAAAGAGAGAAAGTGAGCAACATTTTTGAGAATGAATATGGTGTTCATCCTCTTATAGGTTGTTCAATGTCGGATTCAACTCAGAGAGATCATGATGGGCTAAAAGAAAAACATTTTTTAAATCTAATAATGCTAGAGATCATGAAATGACTGTGAAGACTGCATACCAAGTGAAATCAGATAAAGTAGTAGGAGGACTCAAGAAAAAAAAAAGGATATATTTTGTTACGTATAGAGGTCTCTCTCATCTTCATAATTTCTGGGTCAGTGAAATTCTTCTTGTCAAGGAAGCTCCCAAGTAGCTAGCTAATTTCAAGAAAAAACTACAGCAAGGAAAGGCTCTTAAATGGAACTCTAATTGGGCTGAACCACAACAGTTTATTCAGAAGAGAGCACTGATCATTCCTAAGCATCCTGATAAAGAGTGCACAGATGCAGTTAGTGAATTGGGCTGGAAAGAATGGTTCATCAAAAGGAAAGGGTTAGGCTATGATCAATGTACATGGGAGTTAGAAGATAGAAATTTTCTTAACCTAACTTCAACTATGGAACTAATGAAAGCATATGAACTTTTCTATCATGAGGCACACTAGCAAGCTACTCCTACTCAAGAAGTTAAGGCAAAAGAGCTATAGACCAATCCTTTATTCAAGGTTGAAAATACCTCCAGACTAGATGAAAGGCCTACTAGATTCTTCTCTTCTTACATCTATCAATAAACTTCGAGAGTTCTGGAAAAACCTCAAGAATGCTCTTACAATTGATGAAGTTAATCAGGAGCACATTGCTATAATGATTGCCTTTATCCTATCCTTAATCAAGTATTTTCACATAAACAAACCTATTGTCGAATATATAGCTGGGAGTCAGAATTTTTGAGGTGGGATTCTTCTATAAATATGGTGGCTTACTGTGGTAACAGAGAGTCAAGAGATATTATCCAGAAGCTTTAATTTTCAGAAGAAAGTGGATGTTTTCTTGTTTAGATTGTCTTATCCACCTCCAATTTTGTCACCATGGATCTAGACTCTTTAATATGCCTATATTTGGAAGTAGTGATTGTAGATGAAGGGAAATGCTTTAAATTTTCAAAATTTTTCCAACATCTGGAGAAAATACCTGCTAATTTTCGACTTGTGATTTTCCATGAGTAGTTGAAGGATAATTCCCATGACGTTTCTCGTCTTCTTGAATTCCTCGATACTAAAAAAGAGAGTCAACATGTTGATGATTTTGAAGAGCAACAACATAGCAGTAGTGAACATCTTGGTTTATTGAAGAGAAAGTTGTCTGAAAACATTGTATATGAGCGAAAATCAGACCCTTTGACAAGTGCCAATTTAAAAGAGTATTGGGTTCCTGTAGACCTGACATATGTACAGGTGGAGCAGTACTACAACATTTTTATGACAAATATAGATTTTTTTTGTTCAGTGGCAAAGAAAAATAATTCTGGAGCTCTCAGGGACATCCTTCTTTCATTAAGGAAGTGTTGCAATCATCCTTATCTTGTGGATGGTTCATTACAAATTTTTCATCAAAAGGTCCTTTCAGAAGTTGAATTCCTTGATGCCGATATAAATTCCAGCAACAAGTTGCAACTATTGGACAATATACTATCAGAGCTAAGGCTAGAAGGCCAAAGGGTGTTGATTATTTTCCAGATGATTGGACTATTTGGGCCAATTTCCATTGGTGATATTCTGGATGATCATGCCAGCCAACGTTTTGGGATTGAATCCTATGAGCGTATTGATGGTTTCTTACCTACTACCAAGAAACAAGAAGCCTTGCAGAAGTTTAATAGTAAGGATTCTGGACAGTTTGTGTTTTTACTCAAAAAATGTGCTTGTGGAGCAAGCATAAATATTTTTAAATTGACACTATAGTAATATTTGACAGTGACTGGAACCCAATCAGTGACTTATGGGCCTTACAGAAGATACATATCGATAACCAAGTTTAGTACTTGAATTTTTTTTGGTTCTATTGCCCATACATAGTGGAGGAGAGAGTCATGATTTATGCCAAGCAAGTCTATTTACTAGATAATAGTTTGGAAAATTTTAGTACAACAATTTTCCATTTACTCCTTAGTTGGGGTGTTGCACATATTTTTGAAAAGTATGAGAGGCGTCATGATGTGAATGATCTTGATTTCAAATTGACGTATGATTATAGAAATCAAAACTTGAAGTCTTTATCTCAAGACATGTTAACCCATGCAAGTGACATATCTGAGATTGATAATACACCAGAGAATGGTATTATTGCAAAAGTACCACGGGAAGGTAGGTATGGAAAAGGTGTCCCACTGCTTGGTGAGTTAGACAACCAATTGACAGCAAAGAAGATACCTACTAATATTTTTTGGAAAAATTTACTAAAAGGAAGGTGTATAAAAAAACATGGTACTACTGGACAAATGCAGAGACCAAGAAGAAAGGTGTAGTAATATGAAGGATCACCCAATAAATATGTGTCTCATATGATGTAGAATCAAAGAATAAGCGAAGATGTGTATGTGGAACACTTGATCCAATATCAATATCAACCTGGATTAAGGATGCAAAAAAGTCATTGGCCAGTGAAAATGAAATAACTAAAAACAACATTCAGTTGCATGCAGATGGTGCCAAAAAAAAATCCAATGAATCTATAAAAGATGATTGTGGAAAGGCTTCCCATCCCAGAAGCATAACTATCTGAGGCAAGATATTATCACAATTCCCAGGAAAACAAAACCCTGAGACTGGTTAGTTACGTAATTATTCTGAGGAAAATTAATATGAATTTTTTTAGCATCAAAGGAGGCTAATCCCAACCAACCCCCTTCCTCGGGCTACTTGGGGATTATTTGTGCTCTGCAATAGGTCTTAACTTCTGAAGAAATTTCCTACTCCTATATAGAGCTTGGAGTGGCTATCTGAGGCAAGTATAGTGGAATTGATTTAGGACCAAAGCACATCCAAGACCCTCTAATACGATGCAGTGGTATTGGATAGATTCTTGAATAATTTTTTGATGGAATTCCAAGGAAGAATAAGAGTTTTATCCTCCATCTTGACCCTTGAAACCATTTGGATATAAACCCTACTTAGAATTTGCAAAGGTTTATTCAGGTCTATGGATTTCTGGTTAGAATACAACTTTGTCCAATACGAAATTATACTACAACTATTTGAAACTATACTAAACTATTAAATCTGGAGAATATAGTGGTACTATGAAATTCTATTTCATGGTTGAACTATCATATTGTTTACTGTAATGTTGAGATAGAAATGTTATTTACTAAAGACTTCATTTGTATTGGATGAGTCTTGGTGTCATTGTTCGAAAAATAATTTGTTGAAATCCTAGGGTGAAATTTTTCCTAGGATCTCACAAAAACAAGCAAATCAAATTTACCAAATAAATAATCAAGATCAGGATCTACAATAGCTATAGTAAAGCTTGAACCTACCAATTATTCTTCAATCCTAGAGTACTGAGCATTTGATGCCAACTTCATCCCATAAAAGTCCTCCTTCAATTTGCATACATGGATCTCTCACCCACGCACCTGAAAGCCTCTCAACTAATTAATGTATATTGCCTCCTCGATTAGAACATTAAGAAACAATGTCTTTACATCCATTTGATATAATTTACAACAAAAAATTGATGCTAAAGATATGACGAACCTGATGCAAGTACCCTAGCAACTAGAGTAAATCCTAAAGGTATCCTCATAGTCAACTCCTCTCTAGAAAATAGTCTCACTGTGAACTGAACCGTAGAATATTTTTATGGTATCTACTGCAAGATTAACCTCAAAAACCCCCCTATAATAAATCACAAACTTCCCCACTTGTGTTGGCACAATATCCCAAACAAAATTATTCATTATAGAGTTGTGATTGATCTATATTTCCTCCTTGATTAGACCAATAAGAAACAATGTTCTTACATCCATTTGATATCAATGCCAACCATGAATTGATGCTAAAGACATTAACGAACTTGATGCAAGTGCACTAGAAACTAGAGTAAATGTGTCCGTATAGTCAAATCCTCTATAGAGAATGCTCTCACTATGAACTGAACCTTTGTACATTTTTATCTACTCCAAGCTTCACCTCAAACATCCACCTAGAATAAATCACAAACTGCCCCATTTGTGTTGGCACAATCTCCCAAACATCATTCTTTAATATAGAGTTGTCCATGTCAACCACAAAATTCTGTCATCCCTGCTAACCAACTACCTCCCCGTAACTAAAAGGCTCTACAAAAATGATATAAGACATCGATGCAACATAATTCATAAATTTCTTAGAAATATAACTTGCTAGAAAGGATGGCTTTGGAAATCCAACATGCTCCTATGCATCCTACTATGTTTAGTACCACCTTGGCTACCTTGTTGAACCAAAAAATACTAAATCATCACTTCCACCTCCAAAACCTTGATAATCATCATTAGGACAGAAAAGGTTTCTCCCTCCTAAACCTCTACTAAAAGGCTCCTAAGACCTCGAGGGACCATGCATCATCACAAGGTTCACATCTCAATCCACTATTATTTTCCATTGTGATAGAATGTAGACTCCATAGGCCTTGCAGGACTCATTATATCCAACAAAAACACCCTTCAAATTGAAGTGTTTAAATTTAGTTCATTTCTCCTAAAAAATATGAATATATACAGGACAACAACACAAAAAGTGTGATATCTAGGATTTCTCACTGATGAAAGCTTCCTTCGGTGTTTTTTCCTTCAATATATAGAGAGAAAAAATGTTTAGGATGTAGACAATTTTACCACATGCCTGTACCCAAAGGAACATAATAAAATCTCATGAACCATAGCCTCAGATGTCTCAGTCTGAAGCATTTGTTTTTGGAAAAAAGTAATGATGGATCACCAAAGAATCACATGGGTAGATATTATCTGCTGAATAACCAAAGAATCAAGTCAAGGATGTCGTGAGTGAGTGGGTAGCTTCCAACATAAATGTCAAAAGGTATAGCTTATGTTCTTGGTAGAGCCTCTGGATGAAAGTGATTAAGCCACCAAAAGAGAAGCCAACCTGTAGTAGAGGATAGCGAAGAGCATTGATAGCTTCCATACAAATTTTAACTAGTAGCCACCTAGAAAATTTGTGAAATTGAGCTGCCAAAGCTGCCAAATAGAAGATTCACTTATTAGGCATTTAATATAGTATTAAATGTGGTTGCTATTAGTTAGGTATATGGGAGATATGCAGTGTGCTCCTCTTCTCCTACTATGTAATGACTCAATGAGACATCGCATCATCTAATGAATTAATGAATCCACTCTTTCTCATTCTACTGTGTATTCATGCCCACATACATGTGTGCAAAAAAATACATTTTAGAAATGAAAGTGTGGATTTATGTAGAATGTTTCTAGGGAAAGAATGGATACTCATTTATGTTGAGTGCAGTGATTTTTATATTATTTTAATATTTTCACTCCCACAAGAAGACTTCATTTATTTAACTAGTGATGGAGATGTTCATCAGTGGAATCATGCTCTACCAAATCCTGCGGTTGGAGTATATAATGTGCCAGCTACCCCATTGTATGGACATAGTCCTTGCATTCCACATGGTGATAAGTTTAGGCAGGTATATATTGGGGCTGGTATGTGTGCTAGAATTACAGATGGTAGTCGAGTGCATACTTGGAAGACTACGATGAAAGGTGGTCTTATAGGCATGGTAGTTCCAGAGAAGGAAGCTTTGACACCACTTGGCCATGAGGAAAGCCACAAGGATGCTATGATTGTTAATCTAGGTTTGTACCATTGTTTCTGCAAAGCACAATCTCCGTATTAGATTTATTGGTTTATATTTTTTATGTATGTATACTTGTTGTCATACTCTCTGAAGGAAGTGTAAATTCTAAGATGATTTTTCTTACCATTATCTCTTTTGGGTAGCATACACAAAAGATGTTGGCTTCGCTGCAACTGTGTTTTCTATGTACTAGGGGTTTAGATAACAAGAATATTCATTCTGTTGTTGCAGGTCTCAAGTCTGCTACAAAATTAATATGTGTAGAGGTATCCTTGATAGTAGTTGTCAAGAAGAAAACTAGAGGCCGAATGGGACTAAGGAAGAAACTAGTGGTGCATCATCCAAGTGTTTTGATTTTTTCTTGAACTCTAGATATAAAACCTTTGGAGCAAACTCTGTTTTCTATTTGAACGGAACTAACGAAGAAACTAGTGGTGCATCATCCTGGGGTTTTGATTTTTTCTTGTACTCCAGAAATAAAACCTTTGGAGCAGACTCAGTCTTCTATTCGAGAAACACTATCATATTAATGAATATTTCTTTAAAAAAGAACAATTATTAGAAAATTTCACTAGAGCTTTGGAAATAACAAACAAAATGAAATTTCGATGTCTTAAATAAACTGTATAATCTCCTGAGATAGATGTTTATACCAACTCCCTCCGGACTGATGACTGGTGATGCTCTTGGGGCATATCTAACATACTTTTCCATTGCAGAAATGAATGATGCTTGTGGATGTTCATTTAGTAATTTGATTCAAACCCTCTGCCAGAAGCCGGGCCAAACCCTTCAAACCTTGCTGCACTAGAGCTTCGTGAATACTCTTCCATTGCAAAAATGAATGATGTAGGTGGATGTTCATTCACTGATTTGATTCAAACCCTCTGCCAGAAGTCGGGCCAAACCCTTAAAACCTTGTTGCACCTGAGCTTCGTGAAGCCATAGGGATATATTTGCAAATCCACCATTCTACTACAGAACTCTGGACAAACACCCTCAAAACCTCAACAAATTCGATTTCATTTTAGTTCAGAAACCAAAGACACAAATAAAATGACATGTAAAATGTGCTCTGCTCTCTGTTTGGTTTCTTTCCCGCTTCTTGTTGGTTTCCAATAATCAAATTGTGCCGTGGTCAGAGGAAAAGGCATTTGGAAATGTTGTATGGCAATATACCAATTATTTTTTATTTTTTAAACTGTTTTTTTAATTTTTCCCACTATCATTTTGAATTTTTCCCACCACCACTTTACTTTGATTTGGGTTTAGATTATTGAATAGTATTTAATTTTTTAAATATTTATGAATTTTCCTACACCACTTTACTTTGATCTGGGTTTGATTTGGGTTTAGATTATTGAATAGTATTTAATTTTTTAAATATTTATGAATTTGTCAATTCAAGAGAATTTCTTATTTTTCTTGCAAAATAAGAAGAAAAATATGTTTTTTAAAATAAGAAAATGAAAAAATTATATTAATTCATCTTTTAAGCTATTTTTAAGATATATAATGTTTGTATAAATTTTATAGAAGCTTTTCACCTCTCTTTTAAATGAATAATATTATGATTAAATTTTTAAACATTAATTTCGTTGAAAAGATTTTTAAACATGAACTTTTATATCAAAGCATAAGAAAATATAGAAATATAGTTATAATTAACTTGTAATTAAGTTGGTTATAATTCTTTTTAACATGTATTCACGAATGTGGAAAAATATCTCTTGAGTATTTTTGCATAGAAAATAAGGGTTAGCTAAACAATTAGTTATTAGTGTTGATGGGTATTTGGCTAGTTTTACACTATCAAATGCCTAGATTGACAAATCTCTGAGTAAGGTGTGCCAGTCCACACTAACAAATTTATTGTGGATGTCATCCATGAATTTGGGGAAGCAACCCCTTTTTCTCTAAATTTTAACGCTGCAGATGGATTCAGAGGCCCCCTTTATCTCTGAATCCATCTACAACGTCAAAATTTAGTGAAATGGAACATTTTAATATCAAAATTGCAATGTTCCATTTCTATAGTGACACAATTAAAAATGACTAACATAAATGACTAAATCATATACTTCTTGTACTTGCTAGTTGGTCATATTTTTATTCTTGGACTACAGTATTCATTTATGTTAATTATTTCTAATTTTGTCACTTATTATCTAGTCATATATTTTAGTCATGGGCAAAATTAGTCATTTAAGTTAGTCATCTTTAGTTGGGTCACTTATTATCTAGTCGTTTATTTTATCCCTAGACTAAATTAGTCATTTAAGTTAGTTGTTTTTAGTTGGGTCACTTATTATCTAGTCGTTTATTTTATCCCTAGACTAAATTCGTCATTTAAGTTAGTCGTTCTCAGTTGGGTCACTTAAAATTGTTCAAATTTAGTAGTAATTCACTTAAAATAGTTGTGGTGACTAACTTTTTTAGCCACCTAGTCACTCATTTCATCATTTTCTACTAGTGATAGTGATGATTTGCGAGTCTCCCTCCATTTCTAGGGGCAAGTAGTGAAACTCAATTGCGATGTGAATACCCTGGATGATCCCCTCCAACTCCAAAAAATTGTTGCTATCCCACCCCATAT
Source organism: Pinus albicaulis (assembly GCA_034641835.2). Taxonomy (NCBI): domain Eukaryota; kingdom Viridiplantae; phylum Streptophyta; class Pinopsida; order Pinales; family Pinaceae; genus Pinus; species Pinus albicaulis. The sequence continues at coordinate 1,392,499,403 of CM076570.1, forward strand.
TTTTGTAGTAAATTCGAAGTGGCTCGCCTTGAGAGTTCCTGAGAATACCTCTGAATCCTGCATTTCCGGGGTTGCCTTTGGGCACACCATCGAAGTTGCATTTGAAGAAGCCATTTGGAGGGGGGCTTCCATTTTTCAGGGGTAGGGACTCTACCGACACTTCTAGGGTTGATATCCAGGGGGTATTTATGCTCATGTTCCAGATATTCCATATGTGGCGCTCCACAATAGAGGTAGGGAGGTTCTCCTAGCTCCATGCATCTAGGGAAATTGTTTCAGTGATATTTCCATGTATCCTTGCCCAGAGTTGTGCTGAGGTGGATGCTTTATCTTTGAAGATTCGACTTTTCCTTTCCTTCCATATGTTCCAGATAAGAATGTGTGGAATTATCTGCTAGAGTTTGTTCAGGAGAGTGTTGGAGTAAGGGTTGTTCGTCCAACTGCTGATGATGATGATGATGTTGGCCCTTACTCTGTTGGTACGTCGACATAGAACACCGATTATGTCCCACAGGTCATTATAGGTAGGGAATTGGTCCATCAGGTGGTCGATGGTTTCCAAGTTTTCTTGGCATAGAGGGCATATGGAGGGCCCTACAAACCATCTCTTCAAAACATTCTCCCATGTGAGGATGCATCATTTACTGAGCAACCATAGAAAGGTGGCTAGTTTGGGCCAGAGATTTGTCAAACATATCTTTTTCTAGATGAGATTTTTTGGATCTGGATTCCGCTAATGAAGGAGATTGTAAGCTTCCTTTGTGGAGTAGGTGCCACTTCACATGTGACCCCAATGAAGGATGTCAGGTCCTGGCTGTACTCTGAATTTTATTTTAGTGCTTAGTTCCTCCCAAATATATGTGTGACTCTCATTGTTCCATTCATCTTTCCATCTATCCGTGTGTAGCCATTTCCTATATCCTTGGGTTGTGTCATCGGTCCAGAAGTCTTGTACATTCTTCCTTTTCCTAGCTTATAAATTTGCACTCCATACTGGTCTGAGGAAGATGGAAGATAGTCTTGGAATTTGCTGCCAGGAGTCCTCCAAGAATCGTGCTTGAGTATCGCTATGCATCTCCCAGAAGCTGTGGCTTTGTATCATCTGCTTTTGGCTTCTTGCTACTTTCTAGATTTGGGATCCTCCCGGCTCTATGTTGAATCTAATAAGGTCCTCCTTGGGCCATGAATGAGCATACTTGGCTGCCCATAGGTTAGCCCATGGAGTGTGGGGGTTGGAGATCCATTTCCACTAGATACTAGCTCCCATGATGTTGTTGCTATGCTCAGGGTCGCGCAGCCCTAGCCCCCCATGACTTTTTGGAGTACACACTTCCTTCTAGTTAACTAAAGCCCATTTGTTTTTCTCTTTGGTACCTCCCCATAGGAAATATCTTTGCAATTTTGCTCATGGGCTTGAGGACCCATCTGGGGGCTACCATGACAAAGAAGAGATAAATGGGGAGGGACTTCAAAACATATTTGATGTGAACCAAGCAGCCTGATATATTGAGAGTAAAGTGGGTCCAATTGGAAAGTATGGTTTCCATTTTGTCCAACATAGCTTGCCAGGAGGAGTGATTAATGAAAGTGTCAGTGGGAGGGTATCTGAGGTATTTGGAGGGTAAGGATGCGATGGAGAAGCCTATGATGCAAGAAATGTTGCGCTGAGATAGAGGGAGGGTGTGGAAGAAAAAGATTTGCGATTTGTCAGGGTTGACCTCAGTATCAGAGGCTTAAGAGAAGGAATCTAGAAGATATTTGAGGGTATGGGCTTCCTGGATCAAGGCGTAACCCATGATCATGTTGTCATCCACAAATTGTTGATGGGAGGAGGGGGGAAGGTTGTGGAGGGGTAAACAATGCAAAGCACCTGAATGGATAGAGCTTTTCAAAAGGTGACCCAGCCCTTCTGCCATAATGATGAAAATGAAGGGTGAGAGAGGGTCCCATTGTATGATTCCTCATGAGGGGTTGAAGGTTGCAGAGGGAATACCGTTGACAAAAATTGAAAGAAATGGAGAGGTAATGAGGCTCATGATCCAACGTACCTAGGTGTCGCTGAAGCCTAAGGCTATAAGGAAATTTTTGATATAGTCCCAACTAATTTTGTCAAAATACTTGGATATATTGATTTTGAGTAGCATATAAGGTTTTTTGGAGGTTTTGAGAGAGTGTATGACCTCGTGGGTTAGGATGATGCCATCAAGGATTTTCCTGCCTTCAACATAGACTATTTTCTCTAGGGAGATGATCATGGTGAGGAGTTGCTTCAACCTGTTAGCAATAACTTTGGAGATTATTTTATAAATGACATTGGAGAGTGTTATGGGCTTGTACTTACTTGGTGAGGTTGTGTTTTCTTCTTTTGGAACTAGAGTGATCAAGCTGGCATTAATTACTAGAAGAAGCGAGTGAGTGGTGCGCAATTACTCCACTGCGTCCCAGATTTTGTCACGGATTGTGTCCCAGAAGAAGTGGAATAATTTGTTGGTAAATCCATCAAGGCCTGGAGCTTTTCTAGCTTTCAACTGGAATACTGCTTGTTCCACCTCAGCTAGAGAGGTGGCTTTGAGTAGCATCCAGTTCTGTTCATCTATAATCAGTTTAGGAACGTGCTGAGTGATTTTTCCAATGGACTCATGCCTCTGATGATTGGGTTCTTGTAGAATGTTCCTAAAGTGGTTGCGCATCTCCTCCATGATGTCCTCTTGCATTTCCAACCACTCTCCATTTTTTCTTTTGAGGACAGTGATTTTGTTACGCTTCCTATGCTAAATAGTGGAGTGGTGAAAGAATTTTGTGTTTCGTTCTCCCTCTCTGAGCCAACATATCCTTGATTTTTGTCTCCATAGGATTTCTTCCTGGCTCCTTCTTTCTTCCATCTATGTAGATAATATATTCTCTTGGCTCTCTAACTTGACTAAGCATCCTTCCTTGATGATAGTTTTTTGAAGCTTCTTCATTTTTTCCTCTATCTCTCTTTGATATTTTACGATATTTCCAAAGGTAGATTTATTCCAAGCCTTCAATTTGCCCTTGATAATTTTCAGCTTTGTCTGGAACTGGAGAATTTTATTTCCTTGTGGAGGTAATAGGGAGGACCACCAAGCAGAGACCATTTCCTTCAGCCCTAGGTGCCGGAGCTAGCAATGTTCAAAGCGAAATGGTTTCGAAGTATGATTACCTGGTCTTAACCATTGAATTTTTATTGGCCAGTGATCAGATCCTGCAACGGGGATGATTGTAGCAACTATATCACCCCTCAGATAGATGAAATCTTCTGTGATGAGGAATCTGTCCAGTCTAGAAGCTGTTTGATGGGTGCCTCCTCTCCTATAATTCCAGGTGAAGACTCCATTGGAGGTTTGAAGATAAATGAGGTGGTTTTCTTGGATGAAGTTCTTGAATCCGTTACTGTCCGGGTCTAGATGCATCCTTCCACCCTTCTTTTCCTCTAGATTTGTTATCATATTGAAATCTCCTCGCATGAGCCAGAGTGGAAGGGATCTCTATTTATTGAGTTCAACTATGTTGTCCAGAAGCTTTGTTTTCTGGTGGAGATTCTAGGGAATGTAGAGATTCATTAACAAGCCATGAATGTCCATGCCAATTAGGTGAAATTTGGCCTGCATGAAATTTCTATTGGAATGATAGTTCTGTAGGGAGATGATTTGGGGGTTCTAGGTGATTTCCAGTCCTCCAGATGTTCCATTGGCATCTATCGCTATTGTATTGGATCCTTTCCATATATTTTTGAAGATTATTTCCAGAGTGGAGTTGGAACATTTGGTTTCTTGCATGTAGAATATTGGAGGGTGTTCGTCAGTAATTATTTTATTTATTGTCCCATGCTTAGTGGGGTTGTTCAACCCTCTTATATTCCATGATATGATATTCATTGGGAGGGTGGTTAGCAGTGTAGGCGTAGAATCTTGTTAACTTGGGGAATCTCCCAGAATCCATCATTTCTTTGCCTATTTCTACTATTCATTGCAATGATGTTTTCCTACCCCTTTTACAGGAATATTTCATGAAGTATTTTGTATTTATGAGCGTACCCCCCTAGATTCCCAGAGAGGGGAGCTGCTACGCTCGGGTAAGAATTTCATCCATATTTTGGACCTGCTTCTCGGATATTAGTCTGAAGTCCTTCTTATTGCAAGCATCCTCTAACCCTATGAGGTCCAGGCCCTCAAGGTCAATGCTTTATGGCTCTTCCTACATGGATTCTAGAATCATCTCCATCACATTTTCTTTGCCCATCAACGCAGGGTTTTCCCGTGCAAAGCTAGGGGTTTGAGGTCTCAGAAAGGTCTCTAGTGGGACCTTGTTCTGTTGTGCACTGGAGGACTGGGGCTCCTCCATCGAGGTGCGCCATGCTTCGTTGTCTGGTTCATTCTCGTTATCATTCAGCTGATTTAAATTGGCGAAGCTATTTCCAGTCGCATGTACCTTTTTATTCTAGTGAGAGATAGTTCTCTTGTTGTGCCTTTTCTTGCTTGCTACCTTCGTGAATCCTTCTAATGCTTGATCATTGGGTTCACTTTCAGCCGCCACTTTTTTTGTTTAGAAGAAAGTCTCTGAAGATATGCCCATGTTGGTGATACCTCCTACATTTGAAAGGAATATTCTCATAATATACATTTTGTATCCATTCAAATTCTTCATCCAGCAGAGTTACCTCGCATGGTAGTGACTCTGCAATGTTCATGTAACACAGATTCAGGCATATGCTGTGTAGCATTTGATCTTTGTCTTTGTCTCCTCTGCTATCTTGAGGAATTTCCCTAGGGTGTTGCCTATATCTCTAAGGGTCAGCTCATCCTAGTAGTCCTTGGGGAGGGAGTAGAGCCGAATCCACATCGGAGCCCATGTAAGATATTTCTTGTCGGGTTTGAACCGCTTCATCTAGTGTCGGAGGTATAAACCTGCAAAATTGAAAAAATAGGGTCCTCCATCGAGGATCCTATTTTTTTCTTCAATGCATGTGAAGAGGACATTGAAGAAGCCCTTAGCACATAAATTAATGTCAACGCGGCCTTTGGTTGTCCACTACAAAACTATACAACCTTGAAGGGATTTTTCAGTGGGCCAGACACCCATGAAATTTCCTATCAATGCATGATACTTCATGAACTAGATTATTCCATTGATGAGATGTGCTGGAAGCTTGATCATTATTTGTTTGGGGTTCTTTAGAATGCATGTTGCCGACTTGATTTCCGTTTCTTATGTTGTTGAAGTATTTGTCTCCTGTGGTGCGGGATTCGACCTTGAGATGTCATGATACATGCTAGAGTTTTACTGATTCTCAGTATCAGACTCTTATGCCGCCCCTATGGGAGGTTTGCCTGTAATGGGGGGAGAAGTGGTCCCCCCACTTGTTTCAGTCATCGGAGAGCCTCAAGTCTTCCTAGGAGAGTGATCATGGCCTAACGGTCTAGGGGGGAGGTCTGCCTAGGGTAGCCTGTGTAGAAACTTCCAAACCCCAGGTCATGGTGGTCAGCCTGGTGCAGAGGTACACTAGGTCAAAAATCCGGCCTTTTTCTAAAATAAAAATTATATGCACAAAGATAAATAATTTCTTTGAAATTAAACACCTTCGGAACACACCCACCGTTCACCAATCTGGTGCTCCAAATATTTTCATATGTTTTTTGATCCATTCATAGATTCACATATCACTCATAGGCTCTCGACTATTCAAAGCTATCATCGATATCATAAATTGAGTTAAGTGTATCACTGCAAACATTCTCTTTCTCTCGCCTGCTAGCCATTATTCCTTTGCAGTGGAGGGAAAAAAAACTTTTTCAATGAATATCGTATTCAAATCCCGATCCACTATATAATTTCTCATTTTATCCATAAACACTAATTTTTACTATTAATCATGTAAAAAATAATTACACTCGATGCTCTCAGGAAATAAGTAATTAAAGATAGAAAAACCAAGTTTTACTGACAGTAATAGGAAAATTTTTCGAAATTCCAAAAGCATCTTGTCCATTTACTATGCGCTTTTCGCTCGCTTCAATATCATTGATATGTGTGCCCTAAGTGTTGTAGGTCAATTTGGGCATCATTCCCAATGACCTGGTCAAACTAGAAATCATCCCCAGGACCAATGAAATAGGGTCTAGCATTCCCTATCATTTCAATTGCTACGTGCCCTAAGACAAGAAAAAACCATTCGTGACTTCTATTGCAAGGTTTCCAAGGTTTGAAGTATATGTTATATCACTTATGAGCTCACCAATGCTACCTCTCAAGGGACTAGCTGCTTTTCATATGAAGTTACCTCCATTCAAGGGTGCTCTAAAAAGCACATTCACGACATTCAAGAGTGTGTTGGTCAAATGGGATGAAATTATCATTGTTCCAGAATCTCCACATTGCCAGTGCCTTCTAGAAGAGTCCATGTGTGTCAAAATTCAAATCCATGTCTCCATCTAACACCTCTGATCTTGGGAACATGTCTTTCCTACTATTATAAATTCATTGATTGAGAAACTACCACCATTTTCCCTATAAATTGAGCATAGACCCTAGTGCTAGGGAAGGAAGAAATTTGGTAAAGAAATGTTGTTGGATTCTCAATTGAGAGATTGATATGAACGATATGCTACTGGTGAGATTTTGACTGTGCTGAGTCTAGGATGATGCTGGAGTTGATGACATCAAATTGATCATTGGTTGTAACCTCCCCCTTCTACTCATTAGTAAATATTGATGTTCATTTTCCCATATATGTATCTATTTATGTTTCTATTTCTCATATGATGGATTCTTCATTGATATATGTGTTTCATGTTCAATCAATTTAAGTGATTAAGATAAATAGGCATATGTATATTGCAATCTCTTTGTTGTTTACTGTTTATGCTAGTAGGAACTAGTCTCGCGATCTATGTTGGATTAGAAGCTACAATAAAAGCAACAGAAGGAGAATAGGAAGAGCTTGGATCACAAGTAGGTTCCTCTATCGTTTTGTGTGTCTATTTACTCTTAGAGAAAGTGTCTGCAAATTCTTTGGCCTGTTGTTATAAATGCATAGCCCCACATTTAGGGAATGTGTTTTATCTGTAATTCATAATTCCGCATAACAAATTGGCGAATCTGTTGGGGAGTTTCCTTATCATTCATGGTGTTTTTTCCTCTTCTTATACACCCAGTAGCATATACTATCAATTATTAGACTTTTGAATCAAATAATTACATTAAAAGTGTGTTCCATAGCTTGAATTTTGAATCTCTGTTGCACCCAATGCACTGTTAGTTAAGACATAGTGCTCTGCATATCACTATCTCCCATTCAGGGGTGCTTTGCAATAAACTGTCTCCCTTTAGAGACTGTGTTTCCCCCTTAGCCAACCAAATTCCCTTTTAATTTTTCATTGCCATCATACTCAGCCTTTTTTTTATGTCTTTTAAATTGTGTGATACCTCATAGAGACCAGTGAATTTGCCTAATTCTTCCTCCTTTGAAAAGTAAGTTTGTTTAATGTCTCTTTAAGTGCTTTTCTTTATCATTGACAAATGAAATTCAAATTATTTTATTTCTGCATTAGATCCATTTGCTTTTGTAAAGGAAATTGACATTCAATTCTTCGTTTTCTTAGGAATTTCCATCACATAATTGCGGTGAACCTTGAAAGGAAATTGATAAACAAGATAAACTTAAAATTTATATCAATTTACCTTAAAAAGCATTGGAACCATAACGATAACATTTAGAAGGTCTAGGCTAGAGACGTGTTCCAGCGTCGTAAAACATAGCAGTTGTCGTTAATTGTCTGTGATAAATTCCAAGTGTGATACCTCACTCCACATACATAAGTATATCGTAGCTCTTCCATGTAACTTTGAGTATATTGGCCAGTTTTATAGTATGAAAAGTATAAAGGGGTTCTCTCACTATGCATTTTTTCATTAGACAACGCTAATATGGACTTGGGCCTCCACGTACCTTCGGGTATATTTGGGAGGACAACTTTAGGTTGATATCCATCCATAGTGAACCGAGTCGGTCACCTTGTAAATTGCGATACAATGAACACAACATTCAGGGAGATTGCCTACCCGAACTTCTTAGTTCGCCATGAGGTATTCTGCAACTCATAGTTTCTTGGCAAACATTTTTCCTAGCATTACCCTTTTATTTTTTGTATTTTTTTTTGTCATAAAATAAATCAATCATCGTGGAATAAGAACATCTCTTTCCTCGTTGTTTGTGTAGACTTGAATTTAAACCACCTTTACCACCAGAAGCCTATATAAGTCGGCAAAGGCGACATCGCTCTACCAAAACTAGTACTATGAGTACCTCTGGTGAAGCATCATCTTCACATATACCAGAGTCGGCACAAGTTGTTTCTACAAATCATTTTTCATCTGTTGTTGTCGAGATGAAGTCATCACAACTACCCATGGTCACGATCCATCCAATCAGTGAGACCATACCTCCCGAACTCAACATTGTTCAACTAGAAGTTGATCCAAATCCTATCTATTTTTTGCCAGAAAATATGCATCCTAAAGTCAAAGGATCGAAATTTGTTCCTATATTGGTCACCCCACAGTCTATTGTGGCCATCGAGTCTCCCATATCACGCAGTCAACCTCCTAAAATATACTTTGGGCCTGACGACGAAATCCTTCCACCTAGTTTAATTTCGATTGAAGAAATACCACAAGAAAAAACACCTTTAACTCCAACTCATTTTGGGGCAGATATTTACCTGTACGAGTCTTTTCCTTAATCACCTGCCTCTTCTTCTATTGATCTTGTGTCTAATAAATTTCCCGTAGATCCGATAGGGTATACATTTGGTCAAGTAACCATGCCTAAACCTACATCTTCAGTTGGACCATCTATTCCAATTGCGAAAACACTTGCTCCCACTACCCTGTCAATGTTCACAACTTCACCAGAGTCATATTTACATGGTGGCCTTATGGTCCCATCATGTTATAAATCATTATCTAGAATTTTCTATGGTGCATCTTCAAATCCATGGACTTCACCAATGTCATCATCTGGTATTCCAACCGGTAAACCTATAATGAGTATTGAAAGGCTTGATGCTTTATATCCATCATCATTGCAATATCAAGCTGGTCCATCTAGGTATATTCCATCCAATACAATCTCAACTAGACTCCCTGCATTTGGAGAACAATATCTTACATCTTATTATACTCCTCATGCTGGGGGGGCAACCTATGGTCACCCAATTTGATAGTATTCCATCGTTATTTGGTCATCTTAATGTCGAAGAGAATTTTTTTCAATGGCAACCCACTCTGCCTATCCAACCACAAACGTTTTCACACTCGTATCAACCTGTTCAACCTATTGCACCCACATTAACTCCACTTGTTAATACATCTTTACCCCTGTTATAGACTCTAACTATTGTACCTCAAACATCTGAGGCAGGTCCTTCAACTCAATACTATCAATTCTTGGGCCCTCAGACTCCAATTCCTTTGTCTCATTTACAAAAACCACCTATACCCAGAATCACTCATTCAAAAGTTGTATTACAATATTATGGGATGTCACAGCCACAACCAGGTTATACCTATCCTTAACTAAATATGAGTTATCCTAATTTGGTTTATAACATTGGTGGATAGACCCCTTGGCAGCCACACGTGCAAATGCCACAACCTTCATTTCAACAAGTATCGTACCCAGGTTTTGATCAATAGAATCCGCAAGCATTTTCCTATCAAAGCAACCCCTATCTAGGTTACCATCAACATATTCCTTATGTTGGTGCTCAAAGGTCTGTTGCCCAAGAAAATCCATCATACCTTGCCTATGTTGGACCTGACCTCAATCGACACTTGCCCTTTGTTGCAACTTTAGAGTTACCGGATTTAAACAGGCTCACCAATGACCCAATCAACTATGCTCCTTACTGGCCAATGATACCCCATAAATTACCCTTAGATATTCCTAAGTTCAATGGAAACCCTGGGGAAGAGTTGTTGACCCATGTTATGACTTATCATTTTTGGTGTTCATCTAACTCCCTGAATGATTACTCTGTTCGACTGTGTCTTTTCCAGCGTACGCTAACTGGTCTGACCACAAAATGGTACATTGAGTTACCTAAAGCTTCTTTTGATAATTTCACTGCCATAGCTACTGTCTTTTTGACCCACTTCCAGTTACCCATAAGATATGAAACTGGAATGGAACTCTTGAATAATTTTAAACAGAATAATGCTACTCACATTTCTAATCATATTCATGAGTGGTGTAGTCATCGTAGAATGTTTAAGACATTTGTTCCTAATCAGCTCCTTGCTGAGTGGTTCATTAATTCCCTGTTACCATCTATAATTGAGGATGTGGCTAAGGGTGGCATCTTCACCGAAGAGCGGGTCATTACTCATGCCCAATATTTAGACTTGATTTATACTCAGTCTAGCATGCTCTATGAGAAAATTCCCAATGCGCCAAGATCTAATTTTATTGTTCCTACTCCATCAAAGGACTTTCATGCCAAAGATGGTATGATCAAAACTGCAAGCACACATCACACTACTTCATCTAATCCTGCACCTTCTTCCAAAATCCATGCCATGTCATGTGACAAGGGAAAAATTTACAAGCAACTTGGAAGTAATAAAAATGGGAAATCAAAGAAAAATCAAACTTCTACCCCGCAGGAAAGATGATCTGATCGATCGTCTAGAAATCGGAAACCTTGTTACTCCTACATAATCTGTAATGAGGAAAAAAAATTTTGGTACTATCCTCACCACACTGAAGTCTAAAAAATGGCTAAAACCTCACATGTGTTAGTTGTGTTGATAGATCCATTCCAAATCCAAACACAAATTTGGTTGCTATGGATCCAGCTTCTAGTTCCCAAGTGCTTATGCTATCTGTCATGAAGCCATCGACAGATTTTTTGGTGTCAATGTGTAATACATATTACAGTAGTCATGCTACTAATCAACCTGCTACCTCGACCACGAATTCGTCCATGGAATCACTCTCGCCACCTGCTATTCCTGAATTTACAATGAAAACACCGAAGGGATTCGTTCATAAATCAAGATTTAATCCTCGAGCCAAAGTTGCTCAAGATTATAATATAGTTGAAGATATGGCTCAATCCCCTTCAACTATGTCAGCACTTGAGGTACTACAAAATTGTCCCTTCCAGAAACAAGCTTTGTTGTCAGAAAATGGTGGAATTGATCCAACTTATTCTAATCTTGTAGTCTTTAATCATACAAGTTATGTGCCACAATTACTAGTAGAATTTACATTATCCATCCAGGTAAATGTTCTTAATCACCTTGTTCATTGTACAATTATTAATGAGGGAGAAACTATGTGCATTATGTCTCTAAACAGTTGGAAGTCACTTGGCTCGCCGCGCCTATATCAATCACCAACAACATTGAAAGCTTTCAATGGACGTACATATAAGCCTTGCAGTATTATCAATAATCTGCATGTGGAACTAGGGGGAAAAATAATGAATGCTAAAGTTGAGGTCGTTGATGGACCCCTTGACTACAATATTTTACTTGGCAGGCCATGGGTATATGCTATGACTATAATCGTTTCTACATATTTTTGAATGATTTCCTTTCCACATAAAGGTGTTATCATAGTCATCAGTCAACTATCATTCTTTGCATGTTACTTAAGGAAGAGTATGGGTGATTTTGAAGTTGGATGGGTTTCTGCCACCCAACCTTATTGAGCTGGAATAGAAATCTATCTATTTGGCTTGGGCGGCGAATCAGAAATCATCGTCGTCAGTCGTTTGGGTAGATCATTCATTAGATTTTGGTACTCCATGTCATCATTTTTCCTCAACTTTGTTGACAGATGAGAATATTCTGGAAACCATGTTGTCGGAAGGAGAGCCATGGGAAGATTATCATCATCGTTCCCATCTTCCAGATTATGAAGAAGATAATCTTAGTGAACTATATCACCCATCGATAAAAAAATTATTTTCGAATTATTTTCTTATTAATGCAATCGATTCCGAGCGATATTTTTCAAATATTGAAGAAACCATTTCTATCAATATTTCGACCAAACCTGGCATTATAGAAAAAATTCATGTCGGTGTATCTTGTTCTCCATCAGAACTCAAAAAATATTGCTATCTCCTTTGTGAATTTCGTGATGTATTTTCTTGGTCTTACGAGGAAATTCCAAGCATAGATACTAGTATCGTTGAACACACTATTAATATGTACCTTGATGTCAATCCGGTACGTTAACACCTTCGTCATGTTCATCTGAAGAAGGTCGCTACCATTAAACAAAAGCTGAAAAAATTTTGCGTGCTATTTTCATTTACCCTATTCTGTTAACAATGTGGGTTTCGAACATCATTCCTGTTATGAAAAAACAAGGAACCATCAGAGTGTGCATCGATTATCGGGATGTAAATATTGCTTGTCCAAAAGACAACTATCCTACTCCCTTTATCGACTAGATTATTGACGATTGTGCTGGATGCGAAATATTTTCATTCATGGATGGATTTTATGGCTACAATCAAATTAATATCCACCCAGAGGACCAATATAAGACAACATTCATTTGACCCTAGGGCACATTCACTTATATCAAACTCCTGTTTCGTTTAAAGAAGGCTGGGGAAACTTTTTCAGAGAGAAATGGACTATGCTTTCAATGACATCAAGCACATTGTTCAAACCTATCTAGGTGATTTACCCATGCATTCACGAAATCAGAGTGATCACCCGATGTGTTTTGGAGCTATCTTTTTATGTTGCCGACACTACAAAATATGCCTCAATCCACATAAATGTGTGTTTTGTGTTGTTTCTAGTCGTTTTCTAGGATTCGTCATCTCAAAATAAGGAATTTGAATATACCCATTGAAGGTCCAGGCCATTCTTGATTTTGCTACACCATCAAATTTTCTTCAGTTACAAAAACTTCAGGGAAAGGCTAACTTCCTAAGGAGGTTCATACCCAACTATACTGAAATGGCTAAAGGATTTACTCAGCTCTTGAAACAGGGATTCCCTTCCATTGGGACCAAGTTGTGCAAGCTTCTTTTGATGTTATCAAGGATACTCTTATCCGGGCGTGATTAATGTATCCCCCCAATTATCAGAGTGATTATTTCTTATATATCGCCGTGACTGATACAACCATTACTATGGTATTGGTCCAAGTATAAAATGGGATAGAAAATCTGATCTATTATTTGAGTCGCAATCTCAATGATAAGGAAGTGAAGTATTTGTACGTAGAAAATCTTTCCTTGTCGGCTATTCAAGCTGTCCAAATATTTCGCCACTATATCGTGTTTCGGAATACCATTGTCATTTCGGATTGCAACTCTATGACTTACATTTTATCACGTCAAATGTTGGGGAGAAAGTATTCAAAATGGATTGTCATTTTGCAGGAATTTGATTTCGAATCCATCAAATCCAAGTTAAAGAAGTCTTTAGTTATGGCTGAGCTTCTTTGTGACCTTCCCTCTGATAGTAATTCTACTACGTCAGAACCATCTATTCCTGACGAGTCTCTGTTTCTGATCGGATCATATGATCCTTGGTATGGGGTTTTTATCATTTATCTCTAGACCTATAATTTTTGGCCTGATACCTCTCACTCTGACCAGCGATGTATTTGATACGAAGCCAAAGATTATCTGGTCGTAGGTGATACACTTTATCATCGTAGTGTTGATACAATTTTAAGAAGGTGCCTCACTCATGAGAAGGTCAAAAGGTTTTAAATGATTGTCATGCTGGGGCTTGTGGTGGACACTTGTCTAGATACGCTACTATGTATAGGATACTCTGCATCGATTACTTTTGGACTACCATATTTTGCATCTACATCCTCATGGTAATAAGTTGTCATGCATGCCAGATATTTGATCGTAAAATCCACAAACTTCCAATGCCAATGCATCCTATTGTCTCAGTGGGACCATTTTCAAAACGGGGCATTGACTTCATGACCTATAACCCTCATTCGTATAGGGGGCATAGTTATATTATTGTTTCAGTAGAACACTTTACCAAGTGGGACGAAGCGATGCCTACATTAAACAACACAGGACAAACAACTGCATTATTTTTGCTTTAATCATGTCATTACACGGTTTGGGGTCCCACAGGCTATAGTCACAAATCATGGTAAGAATTTTCGCAATCACATGATGACTGAATTGACTACCAAGTTAGGGCTGTCTCATGATAATTCTACTCCTTATTATCCAAAATCAAATGGACAAGTTGAGGCTATTAACAATATTCTTAAACTAAATCTTGAATGAATGATAAGAGTTCATATATGAAATTGGAATTTGATCCTGTACTAGGTCTTATGGGCGTACCAAATCTCCATGAGAAACGAAACTAGATTTACCCCCTTTCAATTGGTGTATGGTCTAGAAGTTATCTTGCCAATCCAATGTGAAATATCGTCATTAAAACTCACAATTGACTTGTTACCTGACACCTCAGATGAAGAAGCACATCTTTTTAACCTCATCCATCTTGATGAAACACGTCATGAAGCCGAATTGGCCAACGAAGTGCATAAGAGACGTATAAAGGTGCAATACGACAAGCATGTCGAGCCTCACATTTTCTCAAAGGATGACTTGGTCCTTCTTTATGATCAGGAAGATGATGTAATAAGTATAGGGAAATTTGAGCCATTATGGAATGACCCCTACATTGTCAAAAGAGCTCTTGCTAAGGGTGCCTACAAGTTGGTGGATTATGATTGAATTCCATTGGCACAACCCTGAAATGGGTTGTATCTGAAACGTTACTATGCTTAATCATTAGTGTAGTATTTTTTTGTATTATATTGTATATATATGTTGTTGATTTGCATTCACTATCTTAGTGTGTTTTTTATAGTTTTCTTGACATTAATAATCCACTTTACATTTCATTGCAGATGTCTGAACCTTCGGAACCATTTGTTGGGTATGCTAATGGAGCTATTCATAGTACCCAGAATCTATTCTCTGCAGCGTGGGCCATTTTCGCTCCGAACGGCGAGTTAGTGATTTTTCAAGGGATTTGTATCGGTATATTGACAAACAATATCGCTGAGTATAACGCATTGATAGAACTTCTCCCTAATGCCATCTCATTTGGTATTAACCGCATCATCATAAGGTTAGACTCAGAACTTGTGGTATTACAACTTACTAGTGTTTATACTGTTAGAAATCCAACAGTGCATCGTATGTTCCTAATAGTTTGACTTTTGGAAAGACACTTGTATTTGATTCAATATCAAAAAATTTACAGAAACCTGAACACATTGACTGATTCTTTAGCAAATTATGTTATAAATAGACATTTTCAACACATGTAAATATACATTCACATAATTGAATACGATTTCACAATAAACATACGAAAACACTGAAATAAAATAGATATATAGTTATAGGTTTTTACAAAAAATTGTGCCCAAGACACATTGGTCATCTAACCTCAAAATTTATGCAACATGTCAAAAGTAAACTAGTGATGCTCATGGTAACATGCTATCGATCTAGCTATCCTACACAGTAATGCATCCAACGGTTATGAACGCCAATAGTGTGGCACTGTAGTCGCATGGGTAACGCTTTGATGCAGCAATCTGGAATCCCAAAGGTCAATGCCTCTATGTGTTGTCGAAGCTCAGCCAGAGTCTCAGCCATGTCTAAATCCTGAAGGGCTGCTCTCTCGACAAACCTCTTTACTGGCTCATCTGCTTCATGGTCTGGTCCCTCCACTGGTTGAACTCGACCCACATCTGCATTAAATTAAAACTTTAGTTTAGTCTTGGGAAAACATAAAAATACAACAACATGTATAAACCTTAGAAAAATTTAAAAAAATGGTCAAAACATTCTTACTGATTGCACCCCACTAAGGGCCTTCTCGTAAAGCTATGTCTTGATATCATCGAAAATCAACCCCTATATATGCATACTCATCGATGACAATAAATTGTCCCTTGAACAAGGTGAAGAATGCAGTCAGGAACACGATGGACGATTGGCTTGCATGTCTAGCCATCAATTCTACCCATCTTTGCATCCTCAAATCTCTAGGGTTAGACACACCCAACGCCACATGTTGAGGCTGCATAAGTGGAATTCTCTCTAAGGAAAAAGAAATGAGGATCAAACCATAACTGAACTTTTTTTTCCTTCCTCCATTTGATTTTCTAATTTTTTCTTTCATTTGAGAGAGTACAGCTTCAGCCTAGCTGAGAAATGTTGGTTTGATACACTCTAGCGCATATTGCATATAAGATCTGTTCACTACATGTAGTGCAACGGTAACAAAAACCTTTGCGATCGTGAACAAGATGGTTCTCAAAGGAAAATCATGAACTTCACAGATGTTTATTTTCCCATACTTTCTAGGCTCTACCTCTGGATTTCAATACTGAAAAATATAGTCTCTTAAAATCTCTCCTCTGAGAGCAGACCTTGAGAGAAAAATAGGGAAAATTTGGGAAAGTGAACAGAACATTTACGGTAGCAGGTCGCTCTTGAACATGACACTTCACTCCATCATCGTGATTTTTTGGGTTGGGTAATCTTCTTGAAAGTTCATTCATACCTATGGTTCATCATACCTTCACTTCGGTTTTGGGTCAATGCTGCCAACTCATCTCAGTGTCGTCAATATGTTCAAGAGAAGTCATCCAGTGAATACTCATCCTTCTGTAATACTGATAAACCTTCATTCTCATGACAGTCACCCTTGAAGATTGCTATATCAAGTCACATTTTGTCTCTAAATTTAGTAACTCCCATTTCATGATAAAGTGGATTCCTGTCGACATCAAATCATCATCCAGGAAGTTCATTTAGAAAGATCATCTTCCAGTACCATGAGGCTTGTTACAACATCGACAAGATCCTCGCTTTTGGACTTTTGACCGAAAGATTTTATCTGGCATTCGACATCAAATTATCTATTCATGCCTTATGAATTGTACTATAGTACCTTGAGAGCCATTAACATCAATGGTGGTTCTCTCACATTTGTTAACAACTCACATCATTGGCTGGTAATCAAACGGTGTCTTACCATGTTCAACTACAAATCAGATATTCCCATGGCTAGACTTGTACCCAAACAATCGAGTGAACGAGATAAGAGGACCCCAGATCTAGTTTCAGCCATCAAGGCTTTGATTTCAGGATTGTTGTACACATCATATATACAGTGACCTTACATACAGATCGTCATCCAAACATGGGCCTATATTTGTAGGCATGTATGTATTGGGCAACATTCCAATGTAGACGAATTTCTACACTATGTACATGTTATTATATAGTTTATGTTCTGAGCATGGGAATGCCTTCCCTTAGTAATTCATGATCAAGAGGATATATCATGATGTAATGTATTGTAATATTGATGTAGGTCGCCACTTCGTTTCAGTTTCATACCATCACATTGTAATGCATCTCATTCAAAAAATATTTTTATTATTCTAACCTGGTCAATTTGGGCATCATTCCCAATGACCTAGTCAAACTGGACATCATCCCCAAGACCAATGAAATAGGGTCTATCATCCCCTATCATTTCAATTGCTACATGCCCTAAGACAAGAAAAAACCTTTCATGACTTCTATTCCAAGGTTTCCAAGGTTTGAAGTATATGTTATATCACTTATGAGCTCACCAATGCTACCTCTTAAGGGACTAACTGCTTTTCATATACAGTTACTTCCATTCAAGGGTTATCTACAAAGAACTTCCTGACATTCAAGAGTGCGTTGGTCAAATGGGAGAAAAATTCTCATTGTTCCAGAATCTGCACATGTCTAGTGCCTTCTAGAAGAGTCCATACGTGTCGAAATTCAAATCCATGTGTCCATATAACACCTTTGATATTGGGAACATGTCTTGCCTATTATTAGAATGTCATTGATTGAGAAAATACCATCATTTTCCCTATAAATTGAGCACAGATCCTAGTGCTAGGGAAGGAAGAAATCTGGTAAAGAAATGTTGCCGGATTCTCAATTGAGAGAGTGATGGGAGTGATATGTTGCTGGTGAGATGTTTATTGTGATGAGGATGGGATGATGTTGGAGCTGGTGACATCAAATCGATCATTGGTTGTAGCCTCCCCCTTCTACTCATAAATAAATATTGTTGTTCATTTTCCCATATATGTATTTGTTTATGTTTCTATTTCTCAAGTGATGAATTCTTAACTAATATATATGTTTCATGTTCAATCAATTTAACTAATTAAGATAAATATGAATCGGTATATTGCAATCTCTTTGTTTTTTACTATTTATACTTGCAAGAACTAGTCTGGCGATCTAAGTTGGGTTGGAAGCTACAACAAAAGCGATAGAAGGAGAATAGGAAGTGCTTGGAACACAAGTAGGTTCCTCTATATTTTTGTATTTCTATTTACTCTTAGAGAAAGTGTCTGCAAAGTCTTTGATCTATTGTTATAAATGCATAGCACCACATTTAGGGAATGTGTTTTTATCTATAATTCATAATTATGGATAACACTAAGAAACATAATTTTGCAATAATAGGTAAGTTCATATATATGACCAAAAAATATTTTTTAACCTGATCATATTTTGTAATAGTGAAAATGGATTGAGAACCACCAAAAAAACCCAGCGACAAATGTGCCAAGAGCACCAAAAATCACTGCAAAACATTTTTTTTAATTTTTTTTTTGTTGTTATTTTTTTGCTAACATATTTGATTGACACCCAAGATGATGAAAATTGATAATTGTAACCTCGAATTACAAAAATTCGTTGCCATATTTTTTCAACAACGTGTCATAACTTTCTTTGTTTTTTGGATCAATTTTGAAGGTCTGAAAGTAATCCATAACGTCGCACTTTAACAGGATTTTGTTTTTAGATTCTGGTAACAACTATCAAGGTTTAGAATTAAAAAAAAAATGGTTCAAACACTTTTAACATTCGATTTCTTCAAAATTTTGCCACTGAATCTAGTAGAGAATTTTGTTATCCATGTCAAATATTATCCTGCATAGAGAATGCCATCAAAAATCGCTAAAAGTAGTAAAGTGAAAAATACATATAGAGTATTCTAAAGAGACCAAAATTTCGCCTTGAAAATAGTGGAAATTATGCCATGATTTTGGCTAAAATCTGGTAGAAATTTTTGGATTACAACTATTAGGCTTCAATATTTGAGGTGTCCAAGGGGTTTTTAACAGTGTTAAATCAAATTGTCAAATTCTGGTAAAAAATAACTCTTCGGGTGAATTTTTAACCTATATTCACCTACTCTCTACGAAAAAACGACTTGATAGATGATCCCACTTATTTTTAAAACCAAACCAAATTTTATTTATGAATAACCTCACAAATATATTTCTCACAAAATTTGACATGCATTTACAATGCAGTGTAGACCTTATTCTGCATAGACACATTTAATTTTAAACTCTTTACTTTTTAAAATTGTGAAAACAATTTATTTAATAAAATTTAAAACTCATAAAACTATCAACAATGCCAAAAATAGAAAAATTACCTTATATGAAAAATCAAATTCATAACTACTGCCCACTACTGTGCAAAACTAAACCAAATTTGATTTACTAATAAATTGACACACTCATTTCTTTTAGTATTGTAAAGCAAACCAAAGTTTACAGAATACTACTGAGTATTATAGAAGAAAGCACAATGAATAAAAAACTCGCACCATTACAAAACGCGAATAAGAAAATCGATATAGAAGCTTGCAGTATTGTTCAGCTTTTGTATCCCTACACTATTACTATCATCAAAGCTCATATTTACAGATAATAGTTTCTATAAGGCAACACAAGCTCAAACAATACTTCAATCTCTTAAACGCAACTTGCAAAGAGAAAACATTACACAAGCCACTGTTTTTTTCTATCACTACAAATAATGCTTTTCCCCTTACTATACTAGCTATTTCAAATAATTATAGTCTTGTTTCCTTAGAAATCACCATTTGCCACTATTTTGCGTCTAACACATGCTACAAAGGTAAAGCTACCATCCATATTTTTCATCGTATCGATGTTTTTCCTCTAATTAATAGAAAATAAAGTTGTATATAAAGACAAGTCATTTCAACATTCAATTCACCGAGCACACATCTTCTCATGCATTCATAAAACCACATAAGCATGAAAAGTAGAAACACGATTTTCTTACACTTTGAACATAACAAAAATGCATATATGCGAAACCACAAGGCAAATTCATTTATGCACAACCACATCGGGACTCGACAATGCCCATTCCATCAGTCATGAACATTTGATATTGATATTAATAAATGTGGGTCCCAAATGTCATGGATGTCCTCTGCACATGCTACCCCTGAAAAACAAAGTCCATTGTGTGAAAAAGGCTTTCAAGGTTTCAACCAAGCACCTAGATTTTCACAACGACCTTCACACATTTATTTTTGTAGTTGCAAAAAAATGCTCCTAAATAATAATAATAATAATAATTGACAAAGCTTAACCTGCAACCGCATGAATTCATGCATCACTGAACAAAAAATTAACATAGCAGAGTATTGCATCAACATCAATAGCTCGGTTCACACAAACACCTCCATACAGCTACCTCCGTACAAGCGAAAAAATTCCTAAATAATAACTTAAAAAGATAAATGCTTCCACACAAAAAATTTACCGCACAAAAAATTTCCTTCACATAGATTGAAAACGTAGTTTATTTAACACTCTCGTCTATGAAAAAGGCCCAGGTTCTCCCACTCAGTAATTTTTTCTCACAACGAAACTTTACCAATTATTGCATCGTTCATCAATATTACAACATTCACAATGCAATGGACCAGAACTCTCCCCCACATACTCTTTCCTCCTCACAATGAAACTAATATTAATTAATTATCATACGTTTTGAAATACATTCCTAAATAAGAATTAAAAAATAGATTTGTATATTTATTATCTTAGAAAAATTTGCACAAAACTTTGGCATAACATCTGCACATGCACAAGTCCGTCCGCATAGCCACTTCCAAACTTGATAGAAAATTTTGATTAGTCATTGGCATTTGAAACCTTGCACATTATACCTTTGAGAAGCTACCTTCACAGAACCACCTTCGTAAAACTGCTTTCATACATACAAAAAGGTCTCTATATAATAATTAAAATAGACAAACTTTTGCATATTCATTTTACCGCACAACACACAGTTTATTTAGCACCATGTCTATGTAACCACCTCCGTACTACTTCTACACTCGATAATGCCCTTTGATTAGTCATTGACATTTGAAACCACGAACATGATACCTCCAAGCAGCCAACTACACACAACCACCTTCGTAGAGGTACTATTATACTTGCAAAAAGAATTCTTAAATAATAATTAAAAAGGACAAAGAACACAATTTATTAACACCATCATCTATATAACCACCTCAGGAAAAATTTATTTGCATAGTGACTTATGTACATGAAAATACCCTTTAATGAGTCGTTGGAATTCAAAACTTTGTGCACGATACCTATGAGCAACTAGCTTCCCACAACTAATTCTGTTCTTGCAAAATAACATTAACTACAACTCTCAGAGTATCTTAGAGAAAAGCTTGGAAAACCAAAAAATTACAGTATTTCCAAATTCGAACATAAAAACCACAAACATATATCATTTTAGAATATTTCAATATTGTACATATTTTGTATCTCTACACTACTGTTACGATTCAAGCACAATTTCATATATAACAGTTTATGTAAGGAAACAAACAAACTTGCGAACATAAAATGCTACACAACCCACTATATTATCTATCATTCCAAATAATGTTTCTTCTCTCCCTATATTAGTTATTAAAAATATTTACAATCTCGTTTGACTAGAAATCACCACATGTGACTATTTTGCGCCTAAAACATGGTACAAAGAAAAAAATGCCATCCATATTTTTTATCATCAAGAGCTTAGCCCTATAATTAAATGACAATATACTTGCACATAAATAAAATTCATCTTATTCAATTCATTGATGGCCTTCCGTAAGTCATTAACATTTGAATATGATATTAATAAACGTGAGACTCATATATTGTGGGAATCAAGAATTTGTTCTTTGCAGATGCTACCTCCAAACGACACAATCCATTGTATGCAAAAATATTTCAAGCTTTCATTACATGCACTTCTGCATCCCACAAAATATATTAATAATAAAACTAATATCAAAATGAATTACAATTAAAAGACTCCTCTGCACTTCCCTCATTCCACACAGATTTCACACATGCATTTTTTCTTTACATAACCATCTCCACAGTAAAGAACGCCATCAGTCATTGGCATTTGAAACTAATATTAATTAATGATTATACGTTGTGAAATGTGTCCCTAAATAAGAATTAAAAAAATATTTGTATATTTATTATAATCTTTACACAAAACTTTTGCATAATATTTTCACATGCACAACAAACTCTGCACAACCTCCTCCACACAGCTTCATCTACATAATGACCTCCTCACTCAATAATGCCCTTAATTGACATTCGAAACTACACACACAAAACATCTGAACAACTATCTTTGAAACTGATATTAATTAATTATTATACATTGTGAAATACATCCCTAAATAACAATTTAAACGGATACTTCTATATTTATTAACTTAGTAAACTTTGAACAAAACTTTAGCATAACATCATAACAACCTCCACACAACTTTGTTTGCATAACTACTTCCACACTCAATAATTCCCTTAATTGACATTCAAAACTCCACACACAATACCTATGAAAAGTTAGCTTTGCACAACCACCTTCAAGATAATACTTCCGTACTTCTGAAAAATGTTTCTAAATAATAATTAAAGAAGGAAAAGCCTTCCACACATTCATTTTACAGCAAAACACTTTTTCTTCATAGGAATTGAAATTAGAGTTTTTTAGCACCCCCATATATTGAAAAATACCTTTAATAGCTCGTGCATGCTCCATCCTCCACAGAGTAAACATTTCACACAATGACTCCAGTAGTCACTATTCAAACGACCTCATCTCTCCCACACATATTTTGTACTATGCACAAGAAAAAATAATAATATTAATTCGACCTTTGTTCAAGACTACCCCCACCCCCACGAGGCTCGTGCAAACAACCTACAACCGCATGAATTATCAGATTATTGAACAAATCATTAACATAATAGTGCCCTACAACCGCATCAACAGCTAGCGTCGCACACCCACCTTCGTACAATTAATTTAAGTAGTTCGAAAAAATGTTGCTAAATAAAAGTTTTAAAATACAAATTCTTTCACACATTTGTTACATAGTTTACTTAGCACCCTCGTCTATGTACAAGACCCCGATTCTCCAACAAATACTCTTCCTCACAACAAAACCGTACCAATTACTGCATCGTTCATCTATATCATAACACCCACTATCCAAAGGACTCTAGCTCTCTTGCACATAATAATATTAATTTGACGTGTGTTCATCCTCCTTTCCCATTCCCGTCGATCCTATGGAAACAAGCTGCAACCACATTAATTCTCGCATCATTGAACGTAGCACTAACAACACAACTGCATCAATCATCGCATCATTGAACATAGCACTGGCAACACAAGTGCATCAATCGTCGCATCATTAAGCAAAGTGCTAACATAACAATCGGAGTATCAGAGCACTCACCAGCACAATGATCATTCACAAAATTACTTTTATTTTAATTTTAAAATGAATTGTAAGACATTGCAAAAAATAAAAAATAAAACATCCTTCACCACTCTTCACCAGAATTATGTCTCATTCCTTAGCCAATCCAAAATTAGAAATAATATATACTTAAGATTCAATAGTTGTTTTTAAATTTATGCAATAGAAATATTAAGCATTTTCTCAAAATTTTGGTTAAACAAAAATAAATAAATAAATAATATATATATAACAAACTCTATTTTGAGACAGAGCTAATGCTATAGTCCATGACTCAGGTACTAATAACTAAATATAGAAATGTGATATGTTCAGTAAACAACACCTTTAGAAAATTAATTTCTTAAGTATTTAATCTTTAGTATAAATTTAAAATTTTGCTTATTCATCTCGTCATTAAAATATTTAACATTAAATCCGTTACAATAATCATCATCAATTTGGAATGTGCATCGACATTTATCCCTAATATTTAAAATAACAGATTATCTTAAGATACAGACTGACTCACTACTTGTCCAACAATTAATCTTATTTTATTTTTCTATAAATAATAATTATTTAATATTTCCTTTTATGCTCTTTTCGACTTTAAAAGTAATTCAATGCATGAAAACATCTGAGAAAGCTTGTACTTATTTCGTAAGTATAAACACTATTATGCACATTTACGGTTAATCCCAACCCACAATTCTGGAAACATCACCGTCAATATATAAACTATTACACCAGTTCAACGCTTAAGAGATAACTATGCTGGATGATCAATTTAAAAATAAATATATTTAGAGAGTGGATCAATGCTGTATATTCAACATATTTCCAAAATCTCAAGTCCCGAGAGCTGTGGATAAATGGTGGATATTCTGAAATATAAAATCAATGCAAATTGGAGGCATTGACGTACCTCACACTCTTCCTTTTAAACACGCAACGCAATCCTTCTCTATTCGATGCACCTCCCTTGGAAGGAGCCGAATAATAGGATAGAATATCATATGAAGTGGACCATCTCCCCGTAACAGTCAACGCCGAAAGGTGACCCATAATTTTCGTCCAATTTTTATTTAACTTTATCACTCTAATTATTACAGTCTTACGTCAGCGGTTTCCCTCGGAAAAAGAATGCAACTCTTTATTTGGATAATAAATGTTGCGCACTAAACTTTTTGAAGAAAACACAACCACATCAAAAGAACTTATAACTAACCTTTTATATATAATCTAACTTACAGATAAATAAAATAGCAATTTTCATTCCAGATCAAAATAACTTATAATTAATCTTTTATATAAAATGGTAGTTTTCATTGGGAATTCACCTAAGTTCTAGAAATATATTTTCATAACTTTTTTGTTTTTTAAAATATATATTTTTAATACATAAATTGATTTAGCATTTTCAAAAACTTTAGAAACATTAGAATTGTAAAGATTAAACAATTTAAACTCAAGTGTAAATCCTTATTTGGAATAATAAATGTTGAGCACCAAACTTTTTCAAGAAAACAGAGTCAAACCAAAAGAATTTATAACTAACCTTTTATATATAATCTAACTTATAGATAAAATAACAGTTTTCATTGGAATTCACCAAAATCCAACAATACAATTTCAAAAGAAAAATTGTTGTTTAAAATACATTTTTTTAATGCACAAATGGATTTAGCAACCTGAGCATCACCCAATACAATTAGTGCTCACTCAATACAATGAGTGCGTCATCTGTGGAATATTAGAAAAATTCATGAGAAATTAGTCACTTACAACTACCTATCATGGAAATGGTCATAGATGAATGACTTACTCTACCTTGTTGAATTCCAAAAAATGATATCTAATGGAAATGGTCATAGATGAATGACTTACTCGACCTAGTTGAATCCCAAAAAATGATTACTCGACCTAGTTGAATCCCAAAAAATGATATTTAATATAATGCAGTGAGAAAACCCCTCAATACTCAAATACAAAGAGTGAAGAGATCTCTACTTGAATGGTTCATAAGGCACAATACTTGCTAAGGTTTTGCAAATGGGGTAGCAAGCTAAGGGGGTTTGATTGTGGGGAAAACTCAATATTTAAGCATGTGATATGGGATGGATGACTTCCTGAAAAGTCTTGGTTACCAAGTGCAACCTCAGGAAGTGATGATTCATTTCATTAGTTTCAATCGCTCTTCTTCACCCCTATGAGCATCACTCATGCAATGAGTGCTAAATGGACTATTCAGAAAATCATGAGATATGACTTACTGAACGCATTTGAATCCCAAAAAATGATATCTAATATAATGCATTAGAATCCCAAAAAATGATATCTAATATAATGCACTGAGAAAGCCCCTCAATAATTCTTGCTAAGGTTTTGCAAATGAGGTAGCAAGCTAAGGGGGTTTGATTATGCGGAAAACTCCACAATTAAATGGGCTAGAAGGCCATCTGGGATGAGTGACCTCTCACGAAATATTTCACTAGTTTCAATCACACTTCTTCACACCTGTCATGAAAATGGGTATAAATGAATGACTTACTGAACCAAGTTGAATCCTCAAAAATAATGCAGATTAAACAATTTAAACTCAAATTTTTAAAAATCTCTTTGATTAAAATTAACCAAACAAATAATTTTGAAAAAAAACCCATTTTTTAATTAAACTATATTTATTTTATTTCTTAAAATATTTCGATATGACAAATTGCTAATTTATTAAAAGGTAAATTTCTAATTTGAAATTTAAGAATTATTAATTCCTTTGTACTTTGACAAATTCGAGAGGTAAGTCCGCTAATTTATTAACGTCAAAATATTAACAGAATGTATTCAAGCGGTCATAAAAGGCAAATTTCCCCATCTCAATGGTAAGGCATGTGCTTCTCTTCGCTCCGCTCATTGATTTCATAAGCGATGGATTGAAAACATTACGTGCAATCGGGTGAGAAACAGATGGTCGTCATAGTTAATAATACACACGACATGACAGCACTGCATGAGAATAATTAACCTGCGTAATGTATCATATTTAAAATCAGAAAAGAAAGTCACAATTTAACATTTTGGCGGAGGCTACCACCATTATTGACCAAACGAGTGCAAGACAGACATTATTGATTCATGAACAGTAATACCTGTCTTCCCACAACTTGCCAACTTGCTTGCACACTATACCTGGCGAATGGAATTGATGACATCTGGGCACACGCTTCAACATGCCAATGCAGGTTCAATTTATTGTTGTAAATGCATGTTCTATTTATTGTTGTTATTCAAAGAAAATTAGGATGCTGGTAATATGTAATTGAAATTAGCCACTGATACTTCAGTCTCACTCTTACCAAATAACTTTAAATTTGGAAACCATAAAGATATTTAAAAAAAAAAAATTCTTAATTTCTCTATATAAAATTAAATTGATGGCTATTTTTCATTCATATATATTAGATTGATGGCAGCTTTTCGCAATGAAATACCTTGCTTCCAAAGCACAATGCTAATGCAACTAACCCCATACATATCCCTTATTTTATCTCAACTCCATTTATGTAAATCCTCAACAAAATATTTCTGCAGATAATGCTTTACGTTGTGTTTTGATTAATATTTTGGGAAAATATTATTCTAGTTGCTCACAAGAACACGACAAAGTATCGGTCGAGACCTCGCTATCTAAAGGTCATGGTTGATCAACATGTACACTTGATTTCTTTTGGATAAATATTTTCTTTGTTTGATGCAGAAATTGGAATCAAAACTTATCCACTTAAATTATCCTTTGTTTAAATAAATTAAACACCATATTAAAAAAATATTATTATTATATTGAAAATATCTAAATACAAGTGATTATTATATTGAAAATTGATTTGAAATTGGGATGGATGCCAACTTAGCTCATTTTTTCAAAACATATACAATGAATTAAACTAGCACAAAATTAAAATGGTTGAAAAATAATATTTGAATTATATTTGAATTATTTTATTTTTAATAATTTCTTCATGGTAAGTCATGAAATATTTTATTATAATTTATATATATGTATGTGTGTTTTCTATATATATTGATATATAAAAGAAAATTATCTAAGTTTTATATTGAAATATTTATAAGGTTAATATAAGGTATTTTTATTTTATTTTTAACTTCTAAAGTAAAATACTTTTGCTAGATCTTCTTCATATTGGTTTTGATATTAAAAATAAATCAAGCTAGTACAATAAGATTAGGATTATTAATGTTTCATAATGCTTTTAATTAAATTTAACTAAATGTATATATTCACTTATGTTTTTATTATAACAAATATTTTTTTTCTAATTTAGAGAATTTTTGTAAGACATGTCAAATCAACATTAAACATAGATCAAATCACACATTGCCCTCATAATGATGAGTAGAATATGCCTCTCACCTCAAACTAAAAATACACAATAACTCCAAACAATCCAATAGAAAAAAAAAAAAAAAAATAGAAAATAAATAAAAAATAAAAATAAATAAATAAATTGGCTAAATAAGAAAGCATTAACAAAATTCTTGAGGACATGTTGAGAATGTATGTAATGCATCAGGCCAGGAAGTGGGAAGGATATCTTCCACTTATGGAATTTTCATACAAAAATGGATACCAAGAATTCCTAAAGATTCATTTGAGGCATTGCGTGGCAGGAGTTGTAGCACTCCTATTAGCTAGAGTGATCTCGTGAATACGATCCATGTAGGAACTAATATGCTCAAGGATATGGAGGAGAAAGTTCAGATAATAAAATAGAACTTCAGAGTGGCACATGATAGGAAGAAAAGCTATGCAAACTAGCATAGAGTGCACAAAGAGTTACGAGTTGGGGAGAATTTGTTTCTCATGATTAATCCCAAGAATAGTTCCCTAAGGATAGAGACATGTGTCAAGTTGTAACCATGATATTGTGGGACATTTGAGATCCTGGAGAGGATCATACTAGTAGCATATATGCTGGATTTACCTCCTTCAATTAGAGTTCATGAATTTTTCCATGCTTCTTTACTTAAAAGCTATTTACATGATTCTAATCATTTGATTGATTGGTTTGTGCTACATGTGGAACCATAGAGAGAGTTACATCTAGAGCCAATTTTCATTCTAGACCAGAGTATAGTGCTCCAGAATCGAGCCATAAAACATTTCAAGGTGCAGTGGAAGCACTTTAGGCCAGAGGATGCCACATGCGAAATGGTTGATGTCATGAAATTTAATTATCCCTTCTTGTTTCCTAGTTAAAGCAGGTATGTACATTATTTTTAATATTGTATAGAGATATGTATATAAATCTCCATGAAATAGTTTGTGTTGTTTTTTTCC
Source organism: Pinus albicaulis (assembly GCA_034641835.2). Lineage (NCBI taxonomy): Eukaryota > Viridiplantae > Streptophyta > Pinopsida > Pinales > Pinaceae > Pinus > Pinus albicaulis. The sequence continues at coordinate 1,392,528,507 of CM076570.1, forward strand.
TAGTGTTGCATATGGGAAAATGAACACTAAGGGTGGTGTTACCTCAAGGGAGACGAGACTGTGAAAGGCCCACCCATGGCCCTCTCATAAATAACAGTGTAAATATTTTTGTATGTGTGAAATTTGAAAAAAATGGGACTCGGTCAAAGGGACATGGATTCTAGAGTTGGGGAGGAGAATTAGAGAAATTTTTAGGTCTAAAATGGGCCTCCTAATGAATATTATAAAATAATAGTGGAAATAATAAAATAAGATTCAATAATATCATAAAAAATTAGAGGGGAAAAAAGAAAAAACTACTTTTTCAACTCATAATTTCAACTTATATCCTTATGGTTTTACTCCAATTTCAAGTGGGATCAATTTTTAAATGTGGAATTTAATTCCTCATTTAAGGATTACCCATGTTTCATACTTTCGATGGACTCTTCTACTTGAAAAATGAGAAATACATGAAAAGTGTGATTGCAATCATGTTTCTTGATGTATTTCTCATTTTTCACGTAGTGGGATCCATTGAAAGTATGTAACATGGGTACTCCTTGAATGTGGAATTAAATTCCTCATCCAACTAGTTCTCCCGCTAGAAATTTGAGTCAAACCGTATGGAGATAAGTTGAAAATACAAGTTTAAAAAGTAGTTTTTTTTTTTTCCTTTTCTTTTTTACTCCAAAAATGGTGAATAATCTCCCATGGTTGACATCATCATCTTGAATCCTATTTGTTCTTATAAAGCTGATTTTGGTTTCACACTTTTGTTTAGAGGCCCATTTTAAACCTAAAAATTTCTCTAATGGATTTCTTGCTTCGGATCTTGTGGTTTCTTATGCAAGAAACCTGAATTGAAGGACACTAATTCAAACTAGTTAGTGCATGAATTTAAGAGACTGGTTATTGAAATTAATTGGGATGCAGGAGAAATTTTGTAGGCTCATGTTTCTTTAGAAACAACAATAAGAAAAGAGGACAAACAATCAAAAAACGAGTCTATGCATGGTAGGTCAAGAAGAACGCAATAGTAAAGGAAAAACAAGAAAGAGACCATTGGTAAAAAGCTCTAGAAAAATGGGAGATGCATTTGAACTCATGTTGGCTAGAAGAAAGTCGAGAAGGGAGAGGAATTTGAGAATCTAGTGAGATAAAATAAGTAGGTAGCTCTAGAGACAAGAGAAGAGAAGAGAAGGAGATTGGATTTTTATTCCCTAGAGGTAGTGGGTTGAGTTGTTGGTCTTTTGGAGCCACAGCAACAACTTTTGGCCCACCAGAGCTATTAGGTCTGTAATTTATTAGCAATATTGGGAGAGTCCAATCACGGGAGTTAACATCATTTCAACTAACTTTGGGATTCTAGGATCTAGCCCTCACGAATTCGGAGAGGGATCTCTCCAATATGTACAAAGATGGATATTGTCTTTGAAAAGCTTAAGGTAATGATATTAGAGCTAGTTATGAAGGCCAGGGTTTTGTTTTGTTTTGGATGGTTGAGCATGAAATGTTACTTGAGAGAAAGTCCTAAGTGCAAAAAGTTTCAAAAGTGAGAAGTTGCAAGAAAATAGAGCAGTTTTGAGATAGATAGATATAACGGCGGTTTTTTAGTCCATTGAGCTGTGGAGTCATATCTGGGCTTTAATTGAACAACAACATCAAGTACGATCCAAGGGAAAGTCATCTATACCACAAGATTATTGAGATTAAAAATGATGAAATGGAAACATTAAAATGTTGGAAGGGTGGAGAGCGATAATAATTTCTCGAGAGGATTTATGGTCGGTACAAACAAGAAAAGCCTCTTAAGTAGCTGTTTCACAAAACCAACCAAGAGACGAGGGCTAACCATGAACTTCTTGGGCAAGTTCTTATTAAAGCGACTTAATTGACAAACAATCCGAGTAATCCACATATTACCTTGAGAAAGTATGAAAACACATAAGAAAAACGGAGTGTAACTTAAGATCGGATAAGTACTTTTAAACCTGATGCTTTCGGTCAACACCAGAAACTTTCGAGAATGTTGCCTTTGGAGAAAAGAATCTAGGAATCGGGGTAAAACCATATCTTCTCTAGTCTAACTTTAATAACCAAATAATGGAAATAACATTCGAGAACAATGTTTCGAGCAAGCAGAAGGACGAGGGAACGCCAACATTCCTAGCTACATTTTAAATTGTATTGAATCATTCTTAAATAAACAAATGCGAAGAAAACATTAAGATAAAGATTTCTCGGCCCGAGAGAAGGTTGCTATACGAGAGAAAATCCTAACCCTATTTAAGCTGTTCTTTACGGAGGAAAATGAACAATATGGCATACATAGAAGGAAAACGATTAACAAAGAAAGAAGCACTTCACCAGTGATAAAGACAGGATCCCAAGAAACAACTTTTATATTTTGATGTCAAACCGGGTTACAATCTTCAAGTCCAATGTTTCGGTTCGGCAATCATCTTCACTATTCAACCTAACTACTCTAGCACAAACGAGCTTCGAGGGCCGGTGAACACTATGTGTAAATAGAGTCTCGAGCTCAAGTGTATTTCAAAGTTACGCAACCAACAATTTCTCATCTTCTTACGAGGCATTTATAGAAGAATGAGGAGGCGATACGAAAAATATCTCTCGGGATAATTAATATAGGTTCAAGACTTCTCGGCCCTTTGAGGGGCTCAAGAGAGAAATTTACGGGTGGATCATTGTATTAACTTTTTACAGCTAAATATCAAAGCTAGGAAATTTCAGGAGCTTTATTTTGACTTTGGGGCTTTGTGTGTTGTGAGGAGTAACTTCTACGAGATATTTACGTATTACCTCGTAGAAGTAACTCCTGGCTGCTGCGAGGTGAAATTTGATCTTCTTCAATAACTACGACCTGTTTGAAAGGTTTGAGGCAACGAGGTGGCTTGGTAGTAGGCGAGGAATCAATTTGCCTCGAATGTAGCGGTGGAAGCTTTTTTTGTACGATAAAACACTTTGGGTTTTCTTTTAAGCTGTGTTTTAGATTGAGGATTAGGCTTTTGATAAGCTGTCTTGGCCATAATCCCCGTAAACTCTCTTCGATCTTCATCTGTTGTGCTTTGTCTTCAAACTTATACTCTTCTAGCGTATTTCAGAATTAAAAACGAGTGTCTTGTCGATGTGCGGAGACCGCCCAGGCTTTACGGCATCAATACTCATAGAGTGCGACGGAAACATGGAATGGAGCCGTGGATGCTTCTCTTTAATGAAACGAGGGCATGAGAATCGTCATTCCCGGCCCTTGGCATTTCTTCGTGATACGATGGAAAACCATTTAGAACGCCTGTAAAACACAAAAAAATTAAGAAATCCTGCCGAAAAATGGGTTTAAAGCGCCGGATGGCGGGGGGAGGAGCGTAGCGGGTGGAAAAAAATATCTAACGGTGGAGATCGACGTAAAATAGGAAAAGGAGAGCGAGGAGAAGAAATAAGGCGGGGTGGTTTTGGACGAGTCCGATCCGGAACCAGTGGGCGGTCAGGACGAACGGAAGAGTCGCAATCGGGGGGTAAACAAAAATGGACGCGATTCGAAAAACTCGATGCGATTGTGCGATCGGGAGGGTCAAATAGATTGAGCGATGACCGTTGATCTAAGGATCAGATCAACGATGGGGAAACGAATCGGTGGGTTTTGAAACGGTGGCAAGACTTGTGATTGGAGGGAATAAGAATTTGGATCTTCGAAGGCGGAGAGGAGATCAGCAGGCGGACAACCAATGGGGGATCGTCAATCGGGTAAATAAAAACTCATGTGATTTAAAAGTTTGCGATGCGATTGAGCGTAGGCCGTTGATACGAGGACCGGTCCAACGGGCGGGGAATGAGGTCGGAGGATCGCAATCGGAGGGGAGAAACAAAGGGCGCGATTGGAAAACGCCGATGCGATTGAGCGCGGCCGTCGATGCGAGGACCGGATCAAGGGCGGGGAATGAATCGGAGGGATCGCAATCGAAGGGAGAGACAAAGGACGCGATTGGAAAATGCGGATGCGATGAGAAGGCGGTGGCCTTTCGATCGGCGGTGATCGACGGTGGAGATGGAACGGGGGGAAAACCTTTCATTCATATGAAAACCAAAGTTTTTAATAAAAACAAGTAAAAATGGGTCGGTCGGAAAAAATATATAAGTAAGGGAAAAGGCGCCTGATTGCGGGGGCCGATGGTTTACGAGAATGTAATATGCCCGGGAGTATAAAGACAAGGGCCAATCGTAATCGGGCCATTGAGCCCGGTCTTTCCCGATAACCCATTGTGTTGTTTCCGATTGAGATTGCGCGATCGGCTCTTTTCAATCAACCCATTTATATTTATCACGTGATTTTAAGTTTTTAATTTAAAATTTCGGGAAGTGGGTTTTGGGTTTATAAAGAAATCTGTACTTGGGAATGGAATATTACAAGCTTTAAGCGCCAAGGCGAGCTCTATGGTTATATGAGAAAATAATATGATCGAGGGTTTTATATGAAAGGCTAATCGCAATCGGAGTTTTGTAATGGTTCAAAGACATGCACCCTTGGATATTTGTGATGCGATTAGTGCCGAAAACTTGGAATTTGGTTTTGATACATGGGCATGTGTGGGGGAAGTGGTTTAGGACTTAGCCCAAGGGCTTGGGTCCATAGAAATAAAACTTTGTTTTTTATGAAAAATTTCAAGGTTTTAAATGGATTTGGGGGTTTCGCTTTTGACTCAGAAGAAGTTTTAAACCATGTCGGGAGATTTTCACGAATGGAGGGAGAAACTTATGAAAATTAGAGGAATAATATGGAGAAAAAGGGAGAAAATGAAGGTTAACTATGAGTGGGAGAAAGGGGAAAAATGATGGTTTCTTCGAGCGGTTTCTTACGGGAAATCGGCGGAAGATTAATAAGGCAGTGACACGATTTGGGACGGAGGCATGAGGCCTTAAAGACTTCAAGAGCCAACAAATTTTTAGTGATAAAATTTGTTCCTTGGGCTCAAAATATCTTAGCCACCTTTTGGTATAACAAAATATTATAGGTGGCTAACGGTGGCTCCACTTGGGGATGGTGCTTGAAGGCATCAAGAATTCAGACTTGATTTACGGGGCCAATACCGACTTTGTGCACGACCCATTGCTTGCTCTTTTTTTCTTTGACAAATAATATCGAGTTATGAAAGAAAAATGAATTTCATCAATACAACTTCCTACCCCAATCTTGATCTAACATTTTTTCTTCATGAGAGTGCACTTGGATTGGCAAAAATCTTTACACAATATTTTATTCTTTTGAGAAAACGGAAATCTAATCTATTTCTACTCCTTATTTCTTCCTAAACTCAGATTAAACGGTTGAGCTCGAGATATTTCTCTACCTAATCTCACATACTTGTTGGGATTAAGCGCTCAGGACTTTCATTCTCTAAATTCTGCAACGAGAAATTTAAAAATAGTCAAGTCAAGATTAAAAATTTGGGCTTGCTATGATCTGTAACATAAGAATAAGCTGCACATTTTATTTGCGAAATTTAAAATCAAAATGGAAGGCTTAGGATCTGAAAGTTTCTCATCTGACCTTCTCTCTTCTTCATGACCACTGTTTTTGCTTTTGTTTTGAAATTTGTTCTTTCTTTTTTCTCTGGTTTCAGATTTTGAGTTAATTAGAGACGATTTTTACATCTTCTTGACTCGAGAAAATAAAACAGCTTTGAGTCATCTTTCTCTTGGGAACTTTAGGTTCAGATTTGAGTTTGTTTGAACCTTCAATTTCTATCCTAATCTGTCCTCTTGATATAGCCAAGATTGAACAATTTGTACGTCGAATTCACTATCTATCGGCGAGAAAAAATTTAAAAGCTAATTAGTCGGAATTAAGTGCTGTTTGACTAACTAGAAGTGTGTTTTACGGGAGTGGCATTTAAGCTTGCACACTTTCGGATTTGTTCTCTTTTAGGTATGGGGCTATACCTTTATTATTTTGTCAATTTGCCCTCTTTTCATTCTTTCTTTGTTTTTGTATTTTTTGAATTGCGCAGTTTTTCTCGACGACAACGACTAACCATGCTCGGAGGCCAGGCTTTATTGAAATTCCTATCTACCTACTCTAGCCGGAAATCTCGTGTTTAGGTGATACAATAATGTTGATGTAGCCAATCAAGCGATGGTCGAAAAGGATATGAACGCGGCTACCATCGAGAGATAACCACGGGGGGTGCTGCATGTGGTTCTTCAAAACCGAGGCCACCGGTGGTGACCAATTTTGTTGAGTTTTGGCTCTTGCAAATATTGATGCTTGTGGAGCTGATCCAATCGGGAGCCTCCATGTAGTACGCCACAGGGTCAACAAACTCGCCGATGTAAACTTTTCTTTCGAAGCCTACAAAATCAACAGTAGGTACTTGCATCTGAAGCGACCCAATCCTTCACATCTGTGGTGAGGCTTTTGCCAATCACACTCCCCTTCTTCCTGGTTGGGAGTATTTGGCATAGGCATCAACCGGGAATACCTCCTCTTCCTCACGGATCAAGGCCAAGATGCACTGCGGGAAGGAGATCTCGCTCATCTTCAATGCGGCACGAGCTAGAGGGCTCATTATATTCAACGGTGCTGTCCTCTCGCATTACCACGGTTCGGTTCGCTGCCAGCGGGCTAAACTACGTAGAAAAAATCAACATATTCTTGAGCGGGAGGCTTCTTTGATTACCTTAATCCCTTTAGAGGAGAAGGCTGCGGAAACTGTCATTAGTTCAAGATTTTCTTCATCTCTTTCCTCCTTGTCCTACTGCTTGTTGAAAAGTTTTTGGCTTCTTGTCCTCTTGGCAAGTAAAATTGATGTTCGAATGAGTAGATAGAAGATTCAAAGAATCTTCGCACGCTATCATGCTTTCAACGCTTTCTCCATCGATGTCGCAGATGGCCTGCATTAGCTCATCGTTTTCCTGGTGATGAGTCGCGATCTTCTTCCCATGAATCTACGATGATGGCTTTGCGAGCTCGATTTCCCTTTGGAAAAAAAATTATCATCAGTCAGATCATCATCGGAGAAATCATAATTACAAACATCGTCGCCAATCCGGTCTTCGGACTCTCGGCGAGTCTTTCTTCAACATAATGTTGAGTTTATTTTTCGGCTACACTACGGTCCATCATGCATGCTTGTGCGACTTGTCTTCCTGAGAGATGCGGTTGTCTTTCTCGAGGGACAAGGAGCAGGTCTTTCCCAATGTCATTTTTGGTTTCGGCCTCATATTCTTCACACTCTTCACTCGGTAAGGATTGTGGGTCTCTGTGGAGTCTTTCCAGCTTGTTTTCTAAAGATGCGCTATTTGCTACATCCGGTCCTTCATTGCTCCTTTTAGTCTTTCCTCCTGCACTTTATGTTGTATTCGACGAGTGCTGGCTATATCCTGCATTTCCTCCCAGGCTCGAGTTCTCTTTCCCTTATATAATTCCACCTGCGGGTCAAAAAGAACTTGGATAGTGCAACGAGCCCATCCCAAAGGTGGTTTTATATCGGAAGGCATTGCATCATATACCTTGTGAACCTGGCTGAAAAATTCTGCCTTGTCTCCCCTAGGCTTGCCTTCTCAAATTAGAGTATTCTTTTAGGATGAGAAGAGCATTCTTTGGGGCCGCCCATCTATCTGAGAAAACTTGAAAGCGGTAAGAAAGTGAAAATGATTGTACCGGAAGGCCTTTCGACCATCTCTTAACACTTCCTTGTAATGACAAGGCAAAAATTCTAATGCACACATCATCTTCTTCTATTTCATACAACTCAAGTAAATCCTCAAGATTTTGTACACTGTTCTTCGGCGGTAGCCCCTTTATTCTCTCCATCAAAATGAGGCGGCTAGTTTATTAATTATATCGGGCGGGGGTTGGAAGAAAAGAGGTAAAACTAGAGGCTTATATCTTTCTATGACCTTTGTAGGTGCGGAGTGATGTAACAATGGGCTCATGAGCGCGAAGCTTCTTGAAAAGTGGGAGATACAACATGAGCTTCTTGTTCCACTAGTTTCTTCACGAAGTACAAGTACGCATCCTGATGCGGTGGCTTGAGGTTTTCCACATTCGGTGTGGATTTCATCTTTGTGCACTTGATTGGGCTTAAAACGAGGACGAGAACATAGTGACTAGACAAAAACAATGAATCCTTTCGTAAATCCTTGATGTGTTCTACCCTTCTATGAGGTGCGGCCATCTTTCGAGGTTCTTCCTCCGGCGGGTGCGAGGATTATGGAGTGTGGAGTCACGGTGGATGAATGTGAACATTTGAAGTAGGATGCTGTCCACCATCAGCAATGTGAATGCCAATCTAACCGAGAGATCTTGGGTCTATGAGTGCCTAGAATGTTTCGAGGTGAAATGCACTCAATCCCAGTCGTGCTTGAAATGTTAGGTCTGCGTTACTAGCAAGATTGGGAGAGTCCAATCACGGAGTTAACATCATTTCAACCAACTTTGGGATTCTAGGATCTGGCCCTCTTCGAATCGGAGAGGGATCTCTCCAATATTGTAAGATGGTCTTGTCTTTCAAAAAAGCTTAAGGTAATGATATTAGGATAGTTATGAAGACGAGGGTTTTGTTTTTGTTTTGGATGGTTCGAAACATGAATTGTTACTTGAGAAGAAAGTCCTAAGTGAAAAAAGTTTCAAAAAGTGAGAAGTTGCAAGCAAATAGAACGGTTTTGGCGGACGAGATAGATACTTATTGGTTTTTTAGTCCATTGGGCTATAGAGTCATATACGGGCTTTAATTGAACAACAACATCAAGTGTGATCCAAGGGAAAGTCATCTATACCACAAGATTATTGAGATTAAAATGATGAAATGAAACATTAAAATGTTAGGAGGAATTGGGCGATAATAATTTCTCGGAGGATTTACTTGACTGGTCCAAACAAGAGAAAAGCCTCTTAAGTAAGCTGTTTTAAAACCAACCAAGAGACGGGGCTAACCATAGAATTCTTGGGCAAGTTCTTATTAAAGCGACTTAATTGACAAACAATCCGATAATCCATAATTACCTTCATAAAGTGTGAAAACATAACGAGTGTAGCATAAGATCGAGATAAAGTACTTTTAAACTGGTCTACTTTCGGTCAACACCAAAGGGAAACTTTTCGAGTCTTCCTTTGGAGAAAAAGAATCTAGAATAAAGACATTATATCTTCTCTATTCTAACTTTAATAGAAAATAATGGAAATAACATTCGAGAACAATGTTTGAGCATCTAGAAGGACGAGGAATGCCAACATTCCTGATACATTTATTTGTATTGAATCATTCTTAAATAAACAAGTACGAAGAAAACATTAAGATAAAGATTTCGGCCGAGAGAAGGAGTTCTTGCTATCTGAAAATCCTAACCACTGTTTAAAAAGCTGTTCTTTACGGAAGGGAAATGAACAATATGGCATACATAGAAGGAAGACGATTAACAAAGAAAGAAGCACTTCCACCGATGATAAGGGCCAGGGTCCCAAGAAGCAGGCTTTTATATTGATGTCAAGCCGATTTACAATCTTCAAGTCCAATGTTTTAGTTCATCAATCATCTTCAATATTCAACCTAACTACTCTGGCCCCAAACGAGGCTTCAAGGGCCGGTGGGCTTGCTATGTACAAATAGAAGTCTCGAGCTCAAGTGTATTTCAAAGTTCTGCAACCAACAGTTCTCATCTTCTTCTAAGGCATTTATAGAAGAATGGGGAGGGCGATACGAAAAATATCTCTCGGGATAATTAATAAAGGTTCAAGACTTCTCGGCCCTTTGAGGGGTGAGAAGAACTACCAGGTGGATCTTTGTATTAACTTTTTACAATAAATATCAAAGCTGGTGGGAGCTTTATTTTGACTTTGGGGCTACGTAGCAATGTGGAAGTAACCCTGTGATTATTGCGTGATTACCTCGTAGTAACTCTGGTACAACAAGGGTGAAATACGATCTTCTTCAATAACTATGACCTCGGTTTTGAAAGGTTTGAGGCAACATGTGGCTTGGTGGTAGGTGAGGAATCAATTTTCCTCGGATGTAGCGGTGGAGGCTTTACGTACGATAAACACTTTGGGTTTTCTTTTTTAAACTATGTTTTGATTGAGATTGACTTTGAAATGCTTGTCTTCGTCGTAATCCCTGGCCAAGAGGCTGTCTTCGATCTTCATACTGTGACACTTTGTCTTCAAACTTATACTCACTTGCATGTGTTCGAATTAAGAGCAATGTCTTGTCGATGTGTGACTACTTCGCACGGGCTTTACGGCATCGGTACTCACCAAGTGCGACGAAACATGGAATGGAGCCCCGTGGATGGCTTCTCTTTAATGAAACGAGGGCATGAGGAGTAAATATTCTTCAGCCCATGTGGCATTTCCTTGGCAATCACAATGGAAAACCATTTTAGAAGAACACACTGCATAAAACACAAAACAATTAAGAAATCCTGAAAAATAGGTTTAAAAACTACTTCGGATGGCGGGGGGAGGAGCGTGGCAAGTCGGATAAAAATATCTAATGGTGGAGATCGACACAAAATAGGAAAAGGAGAGCGGGGAGAAGAAATAAGGCGGGGTGGTTTTGGACCATCGATCCGGACACGTAGACTGGTCCCGAATTAAATACGGAAGGTCGCAATCGGGGTTTGCAATCGGGGGTAAACAAAAATGGATGCGATTGAAAAACTCGATGCGATTGCCGCGATCGGGAGGGTCAAAGTGATTGAGCGATGACCATTGATCTAGAGATCGGATCAACGGTGAGGAAACGAATCGACGGGTTTTGAAACGGCGGCAAGACTTGTGATCGGAGGGGAATAAGGACTGGCTTCGGATCTTCGAAGGCGGAGGAGATCAGCGACGGACAACCAATCGGGGATCGTCAATCGGGGGTGAAATAAAAACTCATGTGCGATTTAAAAAGTTTGTGATGCGATTGAGCGTAGGCCATCGATGGGGACCGGATCAATGGCGGGGAATGAATCGGAGGGATCGCAATCGGAGGAGAAAAAAAAAGGGTGCGATCGGAAAACGGTGCGATTGAGCGCGGGCGGGCGATCTAAGGACTAGATCAACGGCGGGGAATGAAATCGGAGGGGATCACAATCGGAGGGAGAAACAATGGGCGCGATTGGAAAACACCGATGCGATTGGCGATGGCCTTTCGATTGGCGGTGATCGACGGTGGAGATGGAGCAGGGGGAAAACCTTTCATTCATATGAAAACCAAAGTTTTTAATAAAAACAAGTAAAAATGGGTTGGCGGAAAAAATATATAAGTAAAGGGAAAAGCGCCGATTGCGGGGCTAGTGGTTTTCACATAATGTAATATGCCGGGAGTATAAAGACAAGGGCCAATCGCAATCGGGCCATTGAGCAGTGCTGAGTCAACCCATTGTGTTGTTTCCGATTGCGGTTGCGCGATCGGCTCCTTTTCAATCAACTTGTTTATATTTATCCGTGATTTTAAGTTTTTAATTTAAAACTTCGGGGGAAGTGGGTTTTTGGGTTTATAAAGGGAAATCGTACTTGGGAATGGAATATTACAAGCTTTAAGCGCCAAGGCGGTCTATGGTTATATGAGAAAATAATATGATCGGGGGTTTTGTGAAGAGGCTAATCGCAATCGGAGTTTTTGTAATGGGTTCAAAGACATGCACCCTTGGATATTTGCAATGCGATTAGCGCGAAAAGCTTTGGTGTTTGGTTTTGACACATGGGCATGTGGGGGGAAGTGGTTTAGGACTTATCCCAAAGGGCTTAGGTCCATAGCAATAAAACTTTGTTTTTTATGAAAAATTTCAAGGTTTTAAATGGATTTGGGGTTTCGCTGGCGAAGAAGAAGTTTTAAACCATGTCGGGGGAGGATTTTCACGAATGGAGGGAGAAACTTGTGAAAAGTGAAGGAATAATATGGAGAAAAAGGGAGAAAATGAAGGTTAACTATGAGTGGGAGAAAGGGGGAAAAATGATGGTTTCTTTAGCCGGTTTCTTACGGAAATCGGCGAAATTAATAGGAACGATGGCCAGGGATTTGGGACGGAGACGCAGGCCTTAAAGAGACTTCAAGAGCCAACAAATTTTAGCGATAAAATTTGTTCCTTGGAAACTCAAAAAATATCTTAGCCACCTTTTGGTATAATAAGTATTGCGGTGGCTAACGGAGGCTATGGGTTGAGATAAGTACCAGAGCCCTATAACAAGTTCGGTCCATGGAAGTTGTGGGTTTGAAACAAGGTCTCTTGGAGCCTTTTAATATCTTGGGTCCTTGTAGGGTGTGTGTTGGGATGGAATTTATGGAACCTTTAAAACCGTGGCCCCCTGGAGAATATGGGTTGAGATAGAAAGATATAGAACCCTATAATATCTTGGAAGATATCATTCGAAGGAACATCAAAATAAGACATAGTTGAAGACTTGTGGTGACTACACTCTTGATACAATGTATTATAGACTCCATAGAAGGTGGTGAATTACTATGTGTGCACTGGGGATGAGGTATAGTACCTATGGATTCCATCTGTGACAACCAAGTTGCAATCATTTGGTGGGATTGAGGAAGGTGGCCCTCTAGAGTCCCTATTTCAATTGGAATCTAGTATTCAAGTTCTCAAGCAAACATCTTGCCTACATCTGGAATATGGCTAGGGAGTGACGAGTTGCAAGCAAGTGTGGTACATAGCTGTCTAGATTTGGATGGAATTCCTTGTCCCGAGACTCGGTTTCCTATAAGTTTAAACATAATTATTTTCTTTTACTTGTTTATTTATTGATGAACCATGATGCATTCTTGATTGTGACGATTGTGGATTCTAGAAATCTATTCGTGTTGTCTATGTATGAATATATGGATGCATTTTGCGTAGACATGATATTGATGTGAAAATGTTGAATATATGTATGTGTGTGTGTGTGTGTGTGTTGTTCTCTTTTACAAATGGCACTATTAAATAAACTAAGCATGAGCTTTTGAAATAGAAATAAGATGATGCTGAAAATAACTTTGGTGTTGATCATAGAACAATGGAGGCAAAAATGTGTAATAAAACATGGCATAATAAAGAGGAAACAAACCATAAAAATCAATTGAACCTTAAGCTAAATTAAATCCTTAATTGTAATGAAAATAGCACATAAATGAATAATAGAGGAATGTATGCCCATGCAACGAGTTCACGACAAAAGTCATAAGCACTTGAAATATTGAGCTCAGGGGACCCTTTGTTAATATAACCAAAGTTGCAATGAAAATCATACGCTCAACGGGGGTCGGCACTCGGTTGCATCCACATTTATTTTTCTTAAGTTACAGGCCTCTTTCCAACTCGGTAGAAATTGTGTGAGCATTGAGGGTTCATTCCCTTTGAGCCAGAGATAAGGCACATTAGATTTATGCAATGGATTCTTTTGCATTTTGAGTAGGGTATATGTATTTCCTTGGCTTCTGTGCAGGCACTAAGGAATCAAAGGGTTATGTAGCACCATGGAGTTGCTTCTAGGCTCATCATGGATTTCTAGAAATGTCGTCATGTTTTAGGAGAGGTGGATAACTCTTAGGAGTCCATACCAAACCCATTCTAGGTACTCGTCGTTGGAGCACGTGCGTTGACATGCATGTAATTCCTTGTCTTAGAATGGGGAATGTGAAAATGGGACGAAACTCTTGGGAGAGAATTTTTCCCAAGCATAGGAGGGGTATCACCATGTCACACTTTAAGAAGTCATTGAAATTGGCATGGATTCACATGGAGGTGATGTGGATGATTATTGTACCTCTAGATAGAGCCATAGTCAAGAACGATGAATCTAGGAAGCTTGAGAAGTTGCATAACTTGTGTTTGGGGTGATTTAAAAGATCCCCATCTAAGATTCCGCATGCGGCAGGGGCCCCTATTGCCCTTAGCCAAGCCATGGAAGAGGAAGAGAATGAAAAAATTGTTGTATAAGGGGATCAAACCCATAAATTATGTAGAAAAGATCAGATAAGCGCATATTATCTTAGATAAAAAAATCTAGCCGAAATCCTACTATTGGCATGAAGTGGGATTTCACGCTTACGTGATTGGTCACGAAAATGTTGACATGGCTTAAGAGGGACTTACCTAGGAATATTTTCAATATAAGTAATAAGAACTAACCGGTAAGAGATAAAATAGGATGAGATACTTAACCACACCATCCTTGGGTCTGCATGAGATTGGCCAAGGTGGACCCCACCTAATAGGTCATCCCATTAGGTTTACCCTGGAACATTCGGGCAGATTGCAAGAAAAAGGGAGAGGAGTGAGTGGAATAGGATGAAATGACGAACACCACCATGCATCCCAATCGAGATCGAGGGATATGAAAATTACTGACTCACTAAATTACATGGCCCAAAGGTGAGATCCTAAAATTTCTGGCAGTTGATCCTACGGTGGGATGCCGGTGGAGAGCCGGAAAAGGGGGAAGAAATAAGATATGGGAATGGACATGGTTGATGGTAAGGATGTTTTCGGTGTCTTGGGGAAAATTTGAATGGGATGATGTGTCTAGCGACGTCGACTTCATCTGCAAGTCTAGTAAGGTTTTAATTGGTGGAGGAGGGCCCACAACCAAGTAAGCTCGATGTTGTGAGCCCATGAATGCATATAAAGAGAGGCGCTTCAAGTGAGGGAAATGGGTTACTAAGCTCTAGGATAAAATGTATTGGTGACGACAAATATTGGTGAATAGGCCAAGATCTAGTGAGGAGATAAAATAGCGTTCCACCATCCATCTAAGCCTAGAAGAAAGAAGCCGATTGGGTTCCCAAACATAGAGTTTAAGAGCGCAAGAGAATGGGAGAGGGGGTGATGTGTCCCATATGAACACACTCGAAGGCATAGGCTAGTGCAAGAAGCGATGGATTATTGTGATCCGAATTTATGGGGAGCACTGTGAGAATAAACACATAAACATAAATACAAAGATGCGATTGGAAATAACACTTCATTTAATTAATATCAAAGAACTTAAATTTTTTTACGGACGAATGGAAATAAAAATAGCTAGGGTATGGTAGCTATCTGCGAGAAGAGATGTGGCGGCTACGAGGGCCTGCGAGCGAGTTACAATGAGGCTCGAGGGCCTATTTATTATTGAGAAACAATGGAGAACTCTAAACATCCAAAAACCTAACCTAGGAGATGAAGCGCCAAAACTATGGGCCGTTTGGGTAAATTGGTGTTTCAACTTCCCGAGGCCGCTGTTTTGGCATACTATCTCTTGTTTGACGCACATGATACATCATTAGAAAGATCTATTCGAGGAATACAAATTTTGCCATGAAATATCACGTTTCCCAAAATGGAATGATGAATATCCATTCTAGAAACGAAATGATATTCGGCGGGAGACGGGATGCCCAAAAACATCATTTAGGGCCTCAAAACGACTCTAGGAAGTTCAAGACCGAAAAGCTGTTAAAAATAGTAAGTTGTGCCGAAACTGAAAAATAGAAGAGACGCAATGGTGGGAACCCAAGTGGAATAGGTAGGTGGCCACCAATATTCACCTGGATCATTCCTCCCCCCTTATGAGCGTGGTCCCCATTGCGTTCGAGTTCTTCCATGAGATGAGGCTTCTATTGAACTTGGTCCACTGGTGAACCACTTGCCTTGGTGCAAGAGTTGACGACTTGTGACGACAATACAGTTGGATGTTATGTTGGTGAGTGCTCTTTATTTTCATGTCACCGGCTCTTCGTGCGCGGTGGCACTGTTCCATGCGGTCTAAGTTTAACTTTCTGTTGGTGTGAGTTGTTCTACAATGTTTGAGGTGTCCGGTAAGAGGTGGGAAGTAAGGACGAAGAAATCCACATTGAAGGCGGGTGCGGACCAAGTAATGGTGGAATGCGAGCTTGAAGGCATTGTTCCCTACGTCCCCTTGGTGATGGTGTACGACCCATATCGGAGCGGCGAAAGGCTTGCGGTGGTGTCGGTGGGCACTTTCCTTACGCAAATGTAGCCATACTTTATGCTTTGGAAGTTGTGAGGCACCCGGTGTTGATCATGGCATTTCTTGTACTTGGCATTGGCTGCGGCTCAATATATCATGAACTTTTGTTGGCGGATGTGTTGAATACGCTCGATGAAGCTACTTGCTTTGTCAACCCGGAGTGGACATGAGCTGAATCGTCCTAGCGGTACGCAAATGGTATGGCTACGTGAATAAGACATAGTGGTGGAATCTCGGGGGCCCACCTGAAAGGGGCTGTGGCTGATTGAACTATGGGGGCAGGACAGTTATAAATATTTTGTACATATTGGAGGCTCTCGTCCCATGCATGGATGCTTTGAATTGTACATGCGCGAGAGGTGTGTACAAGCAATTTGTTGACGACCTCTGTCTAGCCATGTTTGGGGATGGAAAATTTTGTGGACTTGGTGAGCTTGGTATCAGCATTGACCATGAATAGACCAAAATGTTAGGTAACCTGCTATCCCGATCCCTGATACGATGGGCGGCGGGATGCCAAAGTGCACCCACACTCGTTCAAAGAAGAGTTTAGCGATTTACAGCACGCGCGTGTTCTTCTTGCGAGGGGCCACCATGATGGCCATCTTCGAGTACGGCGACAACCACGAAAACACGGTGATCTCCCTACTTAGTAGAAGGCAAGCCCGACATGTAATCCATGGATATGGATTCCAAAGGTCGACTAGGGAGTGAGTAGCGGAGTATATAGGCCTTGCTTCTTGATGGTCGGTTTGGAAATGGCACAAGTAGTGCGAAGGATCTAATGCTGCTTCTTGACCTCCTTCGAAGGTTTGGCCAATAGAAGCCTTACCTTCGGGATTGCTACTATTTTCTCAACGAAATGGCTAGCGACTCGGCCATGGTGTTAACCCCTATCATCTTGGCACGCTCACTTGAAGGAACACAAAGTTGTCCCCGAGGTGACATAAAAGTGCATCTTGGAGGTGAGGTAGAAATTTGCATACCCCCCAAAAAGTGCCTTGTAAGTGTGGCCAAATTACGGGTCACTCTCATAGAAGCGACCAATAAGAAGTCTCCTTTCCACAAGAATTGAGCACGATGGTGAGCGCCACGATCGGTGGTCGGTGAGGCAATCTACAACATTATTGGTGCTACCCTTCTTGTACTTGATGTTCAAATGTTGTTGTAGATATGTGAATACTTCGATGGAAATCATTCTACAACTTCCGTTGTGTCTGTATAAGATTGCATGGGCGATTAGTGCTGTGTGGATGATTGTTTCCTTCCCCAAAATCTAATGCCTTTAATTGTCGATAAACTTGCACAATGCAATACATTTCTTTGTCATAAGTGGGATACTTGCGAACTATGTGAGACAATGTCTCAACGTGATATGCCACTAGATGCCTGATCGAGTAAGAGCGCCCCAATAACATAGTCGGAGGCATTTGTCTTAATCTCAAATGGTTGTTGCAAATCTGGTAAAAGTGAGCACTAGGGCGAACGGGCGATTTTCAATTCTGTGAATGCCTTCTATTGAGGTTCCAACCAAAGAATTTTTCTCTCGCTCCTCCCTTGGTGACTTAACTCAAGGGCCGAGTGATATGAGAGAATCCCAACACGAACCTCCGGTAGAAATTAGCAAGACCCGAAGCATAACGCAACTGTTGTTATAGTAGTCGGGGATGGCCAATCCCGAATGACTTGGATCTTGGTGGATCCCTTGCACCCCCTTTCATCAATAATGTATCCCGAGATATTGAACCTGGGTCATGCCAAAAGTGCACTTCTCCAGTTGGCACACAACTTGTGTTGTAGTAGTGTTTGGAGGACTTGTCGGATGTGGTGAAGGTGCTCTTCCCAAGTTTGGCTAAAGATCAGAATGTCATCCAAGTACACCACTACAAATGAGTTGGTGAATAGCCGCAAGATTTTTTCCATCCTCCTCATGAGTTTTAGGGGAGCATTTTTCAACCCGAAAGGCATGACCAACCATTCGAAATGGCCTTCCTTAGCTGAGCGAGTCTTCCACACACATCGAAGGGTTCAATCGGTGCACTGGTGATACCCAGAGCTTCAAGTCAATCTTCCACAAAATATTTTGCACCTTTGAGTTGATCGAGAAGGTCATCAAATGATGGGGATTGGGTACCTATTCGGGCAGGTGATGTCGATGGGTGCCCGATAGATAAACCTGAGTCTCTCACATCCCATCCTTCTTCTGTACCAACACGATCCCGGGCTCCCACGGGGCGATGAACTTGGTCGAGATGTGACCTTCTGCGGCAACTCACGAATCTACCTCTTGATTTCGCCGTTCTCCGAGAATAGAGTGCCGATAGATAGGTCCATTGGGTAACGCGGCAAACCGGGTCGGATCAATCGGGTGTGACACGTGTGCAGAGGAACCCCTGTGGGTGAGGTGAACATGTCCACCGTGCTCTCCCTGACCTTATCCATTTGTTGTTGTTGTGTAGAGGGCCTTGTACGGAGGTCATGGCCACAATCTTCTTCTTTCCCTGGGGGTAGATCATCGGGAAAACAAATTTCTTTGGTTTGAGAATGAGCTTATTACATTGTTTTGCGGTAACCAAAGAGATAGCGGTAGGAAGTGGTACCTCTAGTATCCTATACAACTTATTTCCCAAAGTAACAATAACGATGCGGTACGAACTCATAGATAGCATGATGCTTTTACAAGTATGGTTGTCCTAATAATACATCAGAAACATCAATAGGAGCAACGTCACATAATACCTCATCGGTAAAGTGCTTGATGCTATAGGGAAGGTGGCATTCTTTGGGCGATGCGGAGATCTCGTCCTTGAGTGAAGCCACTCGATGGTGTATGGATGTGGGTGGTGTGGTCGGCAAGCCCAACCGCTTCTGCGGCGTACGCAAAATGAGGTTCTTTTGGCTCCCATTGTCGACAATGAACTATACGGGAGCCCTTTTTATCACAGGAGTGGAAGAGAATTCCTCCTCCTATGGATCTTCCGATTCCTCCTTACGGATATTTCGTAGTGGCAACGATTGGAATTGGACTCCACATCAATAATCTATTTCCCTTTTTCATTCCCCTTGTCGAGGGTTCGATTTAGGTCGGAGCATGCATACGAATCAAGCACGCATCTTGTGCTGGGCGGCTGTGGCCGGACACTCATTGTGTTGTGAGTGGAGCTCTTATGGAACTCACACCACTTGTTTGAACTCTGGCAACAAGAAACGTTGAAGGAGGCATCCTGAAACATCTTTCTGATCCTAGTTGCAAAGTGATCACCTAAACTAGGTGGGGGCCACACGGAGTGATTTTTGGCGCAAAGTCTATTTTTAGACATATGGATCATGGTCTATGAGTTGCGGGATGCTATTTGTGGATGGTTGGTCAAGTCGGAGAAAAATAGATGGACTATTTTTAGACATACGCTGATAGGAGTTTATTTTTAGACTACCGATCTAAAAATAGAAATGTTGAGCTATTAGCTCTTAATAATATTTGGACTATAAACATTATCTTATCCTCTTGAGCAATTAGGTTTGAGCTACGGATGTGGCACATACGGTGACGGAAAGGAATTACGCTATTCCTGGGGTTTAGTTGAGCTATTGCATGGTTGACTTCGGTTAGAACTCAGCTGGCTGAGTTTGGTGGAGTTGATGAGGCAGGTTGATGGAGTTGTGTTCGGTTTAACTTAGTTGAACTAGTTGTATTTAGTCTAAGCTGATAAATACAATAGTGATGAGTGGTGTGAATTAATTATTAATTAATTCACTAATTATTAACTCATAAATCAACTAAAGAATACATCGATTAAAAGCTGCCGGTGCATGAATAGGTTCGGTGGAGACCAATGTTAGAGGTGGGTGAAAAGGTGAGTCTACTATCGGTTGTGACTATGAAGTTTGTGCATGAGATTTGCACACATTGATTGAGATTTCCAATGAGGGATTGTGCGGTACAAGCCAAGGGGATTCGAACTTGGATCTCACAATTAACCATCTTGGATTGCGCGATGAGGGCGAGGGCGGACGAGGTGGAGTAGATTGGAGCATGGGATGTGCATGATACGAGCTTGTTTGTTTGTAACAATTGGAGATAGTCTTGAGAGCTTGTGAGAAGTTTGTACTATGATTGTTACATGTTCTCTATCATTATAATATCTGAGATAGTTGGGGGTTTTAAATTTGTAATATTTCCCCATTACATCTTGTGTTTATATGTGTGATTGATTAATGTTTCAGTAATAACGTCGATTGTTTTTAATTACGCAAATTGATGATCAATGGTAGAAGAGGTTATGTATTATGCATGAAGCTCAAATAGTGTGTAATCGGGATAATCTCGGTGAATAACTCATCTATTATTCAAATTTCTACATGGTATCGAGCAAAGTTGATCATCGGATCTATTACGAGTGATTACATTTTATTTCTTTAGGCGAGGTACGCCAGAGGGCCGGGCGGCCTTTGGATTCATCCCTTCTTTGAAAGGTGAAATGTCAGGTAAATGCCCCTAAAGTCTATCTACTGTACTAGAAATACTTTTTTCTCAAAAAATTGAGTTCCCGAGAAGCGGTTGAGTTTTGAGGTACAATTAGATTCAAATTTGCGGCGAGTGTTTTCTTGGTGTCGAAGTTGAGATGTCTTTCTGTGGATTGCGATTGGAGTATGCCCTTGAGGCATCTCGAATATATTGCATGGAAGGATAGGATGGAGGCGGTGCTTGATGACAATGGGCTGAGAAGGAGTTCATAGATCTTTGAAGTTCCAAAGCCTAGTGATGCAGCCTTGGTTGAGGCTTGGCAAAGAAGGCAGAAGCAAAGTGTCGAAGGATTCTATTGGAGGGTGTGAAGGATCACAGAGTGTCGGCACACGCTAGTGAGCTTCTCCATTCTTAATGTGGAAAGCCTTGAAAAATTTATTCCAAAGCAAGAGTGACAGAGGAAGTTGGCGCTCAAGGATAAACTCGGGGAACATTAAGATGGAGAAAGGAGACGGTATGCCCAAGTGCCTCACGAAGTTCCACCCAATGCGAGGGCGAGCTAGGAAGTGTGGTACGGTGTTGTGGTGGTAGGGACTCGGTGAGCTTGGCTCTCCTTGCAGGCTCCGAAGAGTTGGCATTCCTATCGGAACTCTGCATCGTGGTTGGGAGAAATTTCCGAGGATGGGAGAGACTTTGGTCTGATCTTGTGCAAGAGGAGATAAGGCAAAATACCGAGGAGACGGATCTTCATCAAAGGCATCGATGAAGAAAGGCCCATTTGGGCGCAAGCAAAGAGGGGAAGAGCAATAAATCTTCTCAATCTGGTGCGGATGGTAAAGGTATGACATGTCCAAAGTGAAGTGTTTTCTGCTATCACGAGCATGGGCATTACGCCACGAATTTTCACGAAGAAGAAGAACAAGCGGTACCTTTCGTGCGGTACAGTGAGGCTCTTGCCTCGCAATTTGAGCGAGGACTTCTCATTGATCGCGCTTGGTGTCTAGTGCATCGGGATCGGGGTGGTATTTTGATAGTGGCCGCTTCCTTTCACATGACGGAGATGTGAATCTTTTAGGTGACTTGGTGGAGAAAGATCTCCAGTTGCATGTTGAGTTGAGCGACAATGGAAGATACAATACGGCGGCATTGTTACCATAACCTTTCGAGAGGGTCGGGTAAACTCATTCTTTTACAAAGATGTAATGCATGTTCCGAGGTTTAAAGAAGAATTTGATCTCGGTCGCAATGTTAGAGGATAAAGGGTATGAAGTTGTCTTCGGTGAAGAAAAAGTTTCCTTCGGCACAAGAGCAACGGGGACAAGTCAGAAGGTTGGGATTCGAGCAAAGAATCTCTATAGACTTGAAGTAGATGGGATGTCTATGGAGCTTCCTACGGCAGGAAGTACGAAAGACATGCAATTGATGTGAGAGGGATCCAAGTTTTGCATGCAAGTAAAAAGTGAACCTCGAAGGATATTAGGCTGACCACAAGATAGAGATCATGGAGTTGGATAAACCACTCATGCGGGAAATTTCATGCCGGATGGGCATAGGGAGTGCATGCAACTATACCACCGAGGTGAGAGGTGGGGCGACATGCATGATTAATCCCAGAGGAGATTTACGGCGGGGATTCATCGAGATGGTGTGGATCTCTGTGAGTTGAACACCGGCTACGAGGTGCCTGATACGGCGGTAGCATGATCATTTTGATTGATGCGAGCGAGATCAAAGTGATAGTGTCGGATCTTTGGGCACGAATCGAGTTGACGACAAGTGCAAAATTGGCGGGTGCGAGAGTTCAACGGCGTAGTGGTTCTGAGGGCACGTGTACTAGCTCAGCAAAAAGTTGAAGACTTTAATGATAGATGCATCGGACGATTGAGTTTTTGGAGCCTATTTAGTTTCGAGAGGAGTTGCGGAGAGAAAATACATGGAGTTGCATGGCACTTGTGAAGGTTGCGGGCGAATGCATGGAGTTGCATGTCGCATGCAAAGACGGTCCTTTCTTGTTGAGAGGGAGTGTTGAATATGGCAACAAGAAACGGTGAAGGACGCATCCTGGAAACATATTTCACGATCCCTGGTTGGAAAGTTGATCACCTAAATTAGTGGGGGCACACGAGGTGATTTTTGGCACAAAAGTCTATTTTTAGACATATGGATCATGGTCTATGAGTTGCGGGATGCTATTTGTGGATGGTTGGTAGAGTTGGAGAAAATAGATAGACTTCTATTTTTAGACATGCGAAGTCTATTTTTAGACTTCCGGTCTAAAAATAGAAATGTCGAA
This sequence comes from Pinus albicaulis, assembly GCA_034641835.2. Taxonomy (NCBI): domain Eukaryota; kingdom Viridiplantae; phylum Streptophyta; class Pinopsida; order Pinales; family Pinaceae; genus Pinus; species Pinus albicaulis. Next base: position 1,392,551,214 of record CM076570.1, read on the forward strand.
ATATTATTAGCTCTTAATAATATTTGGACTATAAACATTATCTTAGCCTCTTGGAGCACTTGGGTTCGAGCTACGGATGTGGCATATGCGAGGGTAGAAAGAATGAATTACGCTATTCTAGGGTTTAGTTGAGCTATTGCATGGTTGACTTCAATTAGAACTCATGTGGCGAGGAGTTTGGTGAAGTTGATGAGACGATTGATGGAGTTGTGTTCGGTTTAACTTAGTTGAACTAGTTGTATTTAGTCTAGCGAAAGTAAATACACTAGTGATGAGTGGTGTGAATTAATTATTAATTAATTCACTAATTATTAACTCATAAATCAACTAAAGAGTACATCGATTCGCTGAGTGCATGGATAGTTCGGTGGAGACCAATGCTAGAGATGGGTGAAGGGTGAGTCTACTATCAGTTGTGAAGCTATCGTGTGCTTGAGATTTGCACACACACATTGATTGAGATTGCCAATGAGGATTTCGTAGTACAGAAAATAGGGGATTCGAACTTGGATCTCACAGTGTGCATCTTGGATTGCGCGGTAGGCGGTAGACGGTGGATCGGTTGGAGCATGGGATGTGCATGATGCGAGCTTGTTTTGTGTGTAACAATTGGAGATAGTCTTGAGAGCTTGTGAGGAGTTTTGTACTATGATTGTTACATGTTCTCTATCATTATAATATACGGATAGTTTTGAGGTTTTCAACGCAAAGATTTCCCCATTACATGTGTTTATATGTGTGATTGATTAATGTTTCAATGTGCGCATGCGATTGTTTTTAATTAGAAAATTGATGATCAATGGTAGAAGAGGTTATGTATTATGCATGAATCTCAAATAGTGTGTAATCGGGATAATCTCGGTGAATAACTCATCTATTATTCAAATTTCTACACCACTTTCTAAGTGTCCTTCTTTGGCTTTGCGATGTTGTTCTTTTCTTGTGGCTTCGACGAGTCATCTTGAGTCACCATGCCTTGGTTCTTTCCTTTGTTCTGCGGTTTGGGAGCACCTTTCCCTTGCTTTTGATTCGCATATCCAAAGTATCATATACATTTGAATTTATGCTCAATCTTGGCGGTATACCGAGTATGCCATACCAAGCGAGGAGATGTTGAGGAACTCATTTCCTCTTGAATGTATCTATGTAGACAACTACGATACTTTAGCACAGGATGTTTCTATGAATCTTTGATACCCAACTTGGTGTGCGGTATGGAATAGATTCGTCGGCTCATGCACATCTTGATCCCTTTGTTTCCTTGATGGTCCATTGTATGTACTGTCCTCCATAGCTCCCCATGGGATAGTATTTTTTCCTTGACGACGTCTTAGAAAAAATTCCAAAGTGGAGTACGACCGAGAACGAGAGAGGGTTACATGCTTCCTTTTTCTCTGATGGGTTTCCCACACGGTCCATAAACATCAGGGCAGCTTTGAGGAGTGAAAAATAATCTTCTCCCTATCGAGAAAAGTCATGAATCGAGAAATATCCTTCTAATATATTCAACCATCTATCTACGACATATTCATCTATTTGACTTTCAAGTATGGGAATGTCAAAAATTCCTTGTACCTCAAGAAGAATTCGCACCTCTAGAGTGGCTTCTGGATGCGAGATGCACCGCCGGTGGGTAGTTGTTGAAGGATACGGGCAAAATTATCATCATCACGTTCCTTTGTTTTTCGAGGGGCCTCCTTGAGCAATATTTTTGATAGGATATCTTGCTCCCTCATATTTATTTTCGTCCCCCATGGGTGTGCGTCGGGGTTTGTGAGGTTGATCTTGCAAAGGTTCCACCGGATCAAGCCCTAACTCCTTGTACCCCGATGGACACCCGGATCGAGCACGAGGGCCTATTTATTATTGAGAAACAATGGAGAACTCTAAACATCCAAAAACCTAACCCTAGAGATGTAGACGCCAAAACTATGGGCCCAGATTTTGGGTAAATTGGTGTTTCAACTTCCCGGGGCCGTAACTTTGGCATACCATCATCGTTTGACGCACATGATACATCATTAGAAAGATCTATCCTAGGAATACAACTTTCGCCATGAATATCCATTCAAAAACGAGAATGATATCTTAAACGGAATGATATTCGGCTGAGGCGTGATGCCCAAAAACGCCGTTTAGGGCCTCAAAATGGATACGGAAGTTAGGGACCCGAAAAAATTCTGAAATAGTAAGTTGTGCCGAAAGCTGAAAAAGCCCAGAAAGAGGTAATGGTGGGGCCCCAAGTGGAATAGGTGGGTGGCCACCAATATCCACGGATCATATTGGGTCTTGAGTGGGCATAGTAAGTTGATAAGGAGTATATATATATAAATATTGGATTGAAAGGTAGATAAATAATAATTACCCCATTCCTGTAATATCAAATGAGGGTTTGGGTGACGCGTTATTTTAGTAAGAAATTGACATATGTGATATTATTTTTGATAATCATATTTATATGTGTTATCTTTTGTATTTTTGCGGAGAGTTTTGTATCTCATCTACATGTGTGTCCTAGGGCCATGCTTGTTTTGCACAATGGCAGTTGCACAACTTCTTCCATACATGATATATCGAGGATATGTAACTCTATTGTGTGGAGAGGTCAACATTTTTCACTTTTTTGTCTCATCTATTTCATCCAATAAAGGATTTTATTGCTAATATTTTTGTAAGATATTAATGTATACGATAGTATTGGTGATATTCATATATTTTAATATATTTTGTATTTGTGGAGAGAGGTTCGTATTTCATCCACATTTTCCTTTTAAACGGCACTTTCTCTCACAACGACAATTGCGAGCTTCGCGTGCATGCTATATCTAGGCACGTAAATTTATTGTGTATGGAATTCCATATTTCGTTGAGAAAGGATTTTATTGCTAATAATTTAGTAATAAAATGATGTACACAATATTATTATTGTATCTTTTTTATTTGTGTGAATAGGTCCATATTTCCTCCACATTTGTGTCTCAACCCATAATTTTTTTCCACACTATTTATTCGCACAATGGAAATTGCATATATTTTCACAATGCATTCTGTATCTGTAGATACATAACTCTATTGTGAAAGGAGTTCCACATTCATTGCTTGAATCCATGATACAATGTCATCCATAGTAATATTTTAAGTGTAATTTATTTTTATCTACTTATTTTTTAATATATTTGCTACATATTTGTGCGCAGAGAAATATGTATTTCATCGACATTTATATCTCATCCCATGCTTGTTCTACATTTATTGCTTTGAAAAATGATGACTAAACACATTTATTACTAATATTTTTGCTAATAATTTAGTTATAGACAATGCATATCGGTAGGAAAATGAGGAAAAGTTGTGTGGAGTTCACACAAAGGTTTGTGTGAAGCAGCATTTCATTGATTAGAATATTTGTTTGTAGCATAATAAGCTTTCAAGCTTGCATTGTATGGATGATACAATTTTTTATGCACATATTATTGATAATATTTAATTATAACTAATTTATACTACTACTATTTAAGGAAATTTCAATTTTAACTAATTTTTAAGTTAGAAAATGTGTAGAGAAATTCAAGAAAGTCCATTGTGCGGATGAAACTTTCAATGTGTGAATTGTCATGTAGTACTTTAGTATTAAATGGTTACAATAACGGTAAAGCAAGAGGTCTGCTTATACGATTTTTGCTAATCTGGGTAATAAATTATGTGTATCTACTTGTGTCTACAATTAATTGAGTGGGGTTTGCATTTCACCCACACTTTTGTACGAGCTCATGCTTTCTCCACATTGCTTACTCTACACAACAAAATTTTCATAGCTTCTTTCATGTATGGTACGTGGCAAAAAATTTGCCGTGAGCGCGCCAGGCTAGTGTCCAACAACGTGAGTATCTACGATCCATCCTATCTTTTAATTCGGATAGGCTAAAACATTAATTGCTAGATTACTACAAGTATTGAGACTATTTTATGGTGGCTTTGATTATTCTAATAAATTCATTCGATTCATTGCTTCTATCAAATGAATAGTATATTATTATTATAGAAATAACAAATTTTATTATGGCTAATATAATTAATATACATTAATGATTTAATCATTACAAGCATAAGGATTTTACATCGAATTATGCTATTCCTTGTAATTATATAATAGCATTATAAAAATTATTCATTGTATTGAATATTGATGTGTGAAGGTTGACACAATGAGTTGTGCACAATGAACTTCTACACAATGGAAATTTGAATGTCAAGGACTATGTTGTGTAGGCACTAGTAATTGAAAGTGAGCTTGGCAATATCAAGTTGAAGTCATGTTCCTAAAATAATGTTATTGGTAATGTTGTTCCTGGTAATTTTATTGGTATGAATAATGCATTTTTTTGTTTGCAATACTTTTAGTTATCAATTATGAAAAATTCTATATTTAGATATCAATATCTCCATTGAGTGAAGGTTGAATCGTTACCGGAATGCAAGGAGCACTTTAATGGCATCAATGATTAGAACATTCGGTAGAAGGCTTGTACGATTTATTTGTAATGAAAGCTTTCATGTTTCCATTGAGAAAGATATGTATATCTATGGACTTTGCATTAATGGATTTATATTTGTTTCGCACTAAAACTAAGACAAGAAGTAGAGCGATACAATATTGTTAGCGAATATTTATTATAAATATATTTTTTTATTACTAATATTTTATTATTAAATATTCCATATTTTATTTTGAAATATTTTAATTATAAGTAATGTATATTTTTGGGTATTGTCAAATATCAACGATTCCGAATCATTGAAGAAAATATTTATTTATGGTTATGTGGTAGTCTATTGCATGGATGAAGCTTTCAAGCTTTGATTCTTTGAAGATAGCATTTGGCTTTAAACGCCTTTGTGTAGATTTTTTTATAGAACTCATACGTAAGTGTTGAGTTCGGATACGGACAAGTTCAAGCTAAAGTGGAGTATTATTTTTCATTTATCAGGTTCGATATTGCATATTATAATCTTTATTTATGTAGTATAACATTAGTGTTTATAAAGTATTTCATTAATGAATGTGTATACATTTGTCACAAGACTGTTTGAAGTGGAAGTGAGAGATAAATTAGACATATTAATTATTTTAGTGAACGAGTTCATTTAATATATTTATAATGCAAGAAAGGAAGAAAGACATTCAAGTGGTGAATTGACATCTCAGTTCTAAAATTACTTTTGCAAAAGTAAAATTTATTCGGTAGCATGGAAATTCTACCCGAGTAAATATGCTAGAGATGTAATTATTTCGGTTAATAATTACGGAAAATACTTTTATTTATATGTAAAGAGATTTAGCAAATGAAAATAGAATTTGGTTTACGATTTTAATAAAATAGTATATCGACACTAATTTCTAAACGTGTAAGATGGATTAATCAAAAGCATAGTATCGGTGCATTATGTCGAATTGGAATTTAAATAAAATGTATATGATTTAAAGTAACATATTTTACGAGTCTTTTTTATTAAATATCGGTTAAATCGGTACTACATTAGAGCATTGATAACGATTACTAGTTAATGGTTATCATTGAAATCGATAGTACTTGAATGTCATTTCGGAAACTTAAATGTCAATTCATGATTTATTTAAATTTATTGCATCTTAAACAAATTATATATATATTCTTTTTTTAAAAAAAAATGTGTCAATGTTCATTTTTGTTAAGAGCGTGTTAGTTGTTTTCAAGTATTGTTTATGATTTGTCTATTGTTTTTTTCATTTATTGTATACAAAATAAATGGCTCAAAGAAATAATGGCAGAAAAAAAAATGTATTTTTAATTTTTAGCCAAGATATATTACTTTTTAGCAAATATATTTTAATGTTAAATCATAAAATACTAGAACTTCGGCAAATTCTTGGGAATCTCGAAGAGGAACTAGATATACGTAAAAAATGTTATCAAAAGATTTATTGTAAATAATGAACAAATGAATCGATTCATCGATTCTAATAGCATAATCAATACAATCGTTAATTCCCATAAATAATGGTTAATTAATAGAGAAAAGGGAAATTTTATCAATTTTTTGACATTTTCTAAATAGATTTTGAAATTCAATATATGGTAAAGGCTGTATTGTAATATTGTCAACAAAGTTAATGCAAAGAAACATATCATACTATTATCGATTATAGATCCATGTATAGTAAAATATGTGTTATAATTTATATCAGTTTAGAAAATTATTCCAAGCTTTGTACAACGAGTTATTTGGATATTTTTTAAAAATGTTGTATAAAAATAAAAATTTAAATAGCAAAAAAAATATTTGAATTTGTAAAAATAAGACCATTATGGTAAAGTAATGACAACGAGCCTAAGTTGTTATTGAACTTGCAAATTTGAAAACAATGAAAAACTCATAATGAGGCGAAAAAAATGACATAGCATAATACAAAACATAAAGACGAAAAATAAATAAGGATTTATTGGATTACATTTATGCACAATGTCATAGTAACATTTGCATTGGTAAAAAATTCTTCTTTTTGTTTGATGAATATATTTTAATATTGTTTGCATGGATATAGTATATTGATTGATAATGTGAAACCAAATTATAGATGTGAAGTAAAATGAAAGAGCTATTAGGATGCCTAGAAATGCAACGAGAAAACATTGTCGTTGTGTCAAGATTTCTTAACAATGTAAACAAAGAAAACTATTAGTGTATACATACAACTACGTTTTTATGGTCTATTGTAAATGTGGCATATAATTCTAAGTTGTTCAATATTTCAATAGAATTTGTTTTCTTCACGATATTGGTCTGAAAATTTGTCATAGTGCAATTAATACTTTTCCAATTCAATGCCCATCGAATACAATGTTTTTTAGTCGTGTCGGATGCATGTATGATGTAATTTAGTCAATGAAATTAAAGAAAGACGAGTGATTCTTGCAGTAAATAAAATAAATCATAATATTGTTCATAGTTATGACTCATTATGATTGGAGTATTTCATTTTGCGCATACGATTTTCGAATGACATCGTATATATGCTAACCACTTTCATATATCCTTGAAAATGTCATAAAATTAATATAGAAAACATACTGTTAGAAACACGAAATCAAATGTATTTCTTATTTTTGTTCTTTATCCATGTCTATTTAAACAATATGATATAGCTTACTATGCATATTCCGCTTGGCAAGGAAAGCAAGTTTCTAAGGCTGTCAACTTTATTTCTTGTGTTCAATGGACAAATGAACGTTGACTGTGAAGTACAGGAAATTTTTTCTTATTTTTTAACTATATTTTTAGCAAGATCAATGGAAAAATGTTTTGTTGCAAATCTCTTTGAATTGTAACACATGCCGAAACAATTTTATCGTGTACTTGTACCTGTTACATATGAAATATTTGTAAAACAATACATGAAAACCGTACAATAGATGATGAATACTTTTTTCCCCAGACATTGTGATATACAGAGCTACGTATACGTAACTTGTTTTTTATTTCAATGAAGTTTGTATGATAAAAATTTTAAATAAAACAAAACTTACTGTAGCCTTGTCCCATTCTCCATTTCCATCTTTGATTTCCAAGACATATTGTGTTTCTATTTGCATTGCGAAAATCGCAATAGCTAGGATTGTGCCTACTAGAAAGACATTTTCATTGCGTGATGAATTTGCAATTGTTGTGTTTGGAAAAAATCGATACTCTGCACAAATAGAAAAAATGTTTTCTATGCTGCTAAAACTATTTAGACAAATAATTTTCTCATAATCACCAATGATCATATTTATTCCTTGGAATAACTTCGAAATATTTAATAGAAACATCGACATTTGAAATAAGCTTTGATTCATGTTGTTCAATTAACAATGTTGGCAAAAGCAATGTTATTGACATTTATGCTTTCTTATCTGTTAAGTCTGTTATTGTCCAAAAATGTTCGATATGTGACCAAGACAACACCATGAAAAACTTTCCCAGTTATATTGTTAATGATATTTTCAATCAACAATGGCGTCGAGTCGACCTCCTTTTGCCTAATTATGACTATTGAGTTGAAATAAATTTTTTGTTTTTTTTTTTAAGAAAAAAGAGAGTAAAGAATAGAAAAACAAGGAAGGGTAAAAAATAAGAGGAAAAAAGGAAAAATATGATACAGAGTTAATTGAATGTGCAGAAAAGTACCTAATTGCATTTATTTATTTGCTAGTTTCCATTGATTTTGTTTTTTTTATTGCAATATCTGTTCCTGTGATACTGCTCATTGCTATCTCCACACCACCGTCCATGTCTACTGTGACACCATTTGAATTTGATAACTTTTTCATGTTCACATATATTACACTGAAATCACTTCTTAAAAGAAAATTATAATTAAAACTAAGTAAGAACTGTCTAATGAAAACCAAATAAGATAAAAAAAACTCATTGTTAATGTACAAATTTTTTAGATATATTTTAGTTTTAACAAATACGAAAGTTTTATAGAAATGTTCAAAGTACTTTTTTAATTGTAATTGTTGTCCTGAATCCAAACATCTAAGTGCCATATGTTTCCTGGAAATTTTTAGTTATAGTACATTAAAAAATATGGCCCAAAAGCAATGGGACCACAAAAAAAAACAACAACAGTTGCGTTGTGTAATGTAAATATAATCAAAGTACAATAAATAAAAAATAAAAATGCCTCTTAGAAGTGATATGATTTTCCTTAATGGTATATGTTATGCTAAAATTCATTTTTGCTACTATGCCGATATGAGTTAGATAAAATATACATAAATCATAAAAATAAGAGTTTCTGATTCCATAGCACAAAAGTACTTCGAAAATAAGAACTATATGACAGTAACATATATTGTCCAGACATTTTTAGTATTATCACATCATATAGTATTTAAACTTTGTACATCATTGATAGAGGAATGTACTGTATATTGTATAAATGTTATTAGTACTTGCATATAGAACTAATAATGCACTATTAACTTGTCACTAGTGCTACACATTTTTCAATTTCGTTCTAAATGATAGTCGGTCACGGTCTACAATTCCCATAACAATATCGTACAATTGAGAAGAAAATTCTATTTGTAATAAGATACCCTAAAAAATAGTTTTACATGCATTTGTAACATGTATACTAAAAATATTGCTTGATGAAAACCTAGCGAATGCTTCTACGAACAACACAATCAAAATTGGTATTGTGATGTTAGCATATAAATTTTAAACATATGTATTAGACACATATAGAACTAATAATGCACTATTAACTTGTCACTAGTGCTACACATTTTGCAATTTCGTTCTAAATGATAGTCGGTCACGGTCTACAATTCCCATAACAATATCGTACAATTGAGAAGAAAATTCTATTTGTAATAAGATACCCTAAAAAATAGTTTTACATGCATTTGTAACATGTATACTAAAAATATTGCTTGATGAAAACCTAGCGAATGCTTCTACGAACAACACAATCAAAATTGGTATTGTGATGTTAGCATATAAATTTTAAACATATGTATTAGACACTTAAGATAGTTGGAATCATAGATAATTGAAATTGTAATAATAATAATAATACTAGAAAAAATTAATGTTGGACTACAAATATTTAAGTTTAATGCCTTCCTTTAAAAGTCAAAGAAAATAATTAACACCACATGTTCCTAGATGAATTTACATATTTGTTTTTTTTTTCCCTTGTTAAGAAAGCAGATCAATTTAGAATAGCTTCTATAGCGCAATTGTGAAGAGTGTCAATACTTTTTTGAATTTTTTAAAATTACACATTTATCTATAAAAGTAAATCATTAGTGATTTTCCCTTACGATTAACGCAAGCATGTATTCGACGAATCAACATACATACCTCATCTTCTGCACAATAAAAACTCTTCACAATGAAAAAAAAATAATAATAATAGGTTAACATTAATATTTTAATTTCCCAAAAATATTGCATTCTAATTTCATCCCTACTAAGTAAAGTTTCAAATATAAAATCCAAGGACCGTAAAAGCTCTGACAATAAAATGTTCAACACATACCTCGTTTTCTCGCACATAACTAGTTTTCCAGATTTTTTTTATCATCAATAAAAAATACATATGCTTCTAATATAACACAAATGGATTTGTGCCACATTTCATAGCAAATATCTTGCATAAAACCACAGCAAAAACCTGCTCCTTTCGGTCGACCGTGTTATTAATTGATAAATAAATTGGCATTAAAGGTTTTTATTACTAATATTTTAGTAAGTGGTCAAAGTATACAATATTATTGTTGATATTTTAAGTGAAAATAATGCTCATATTCATATTTTTGAATACCTTTTCGTATTTCCGAATATGTTTCAAATTAGGCATATGTGTAGAAGTGTGAAAGCACTATATTGTGTAGATGAAGCTTTCAATGTGCGGATCACTGCACTTGGCAGAAAAAGTTTTGTTTTGCTAATATTTTAGCATTAAATAATGCATATTTTCTCAATAACATTGTCTATTATTAGATTATTGATAATATTTTAGAGTTAAATAATGCATACTATTTCTATTTAATTGATTATATATTTTAGTATTAAAATAAATAGTTTATGCTTATGTTATTAATAATATTTTAATTGTAAATAATGCATATGTTCGTATTTCTAAATATGTTTCAAATTAGACAAATGCGTGGAAGTGTAGAGAAAGTGAATTGTGTGGAGGAAGCTTTCTATGTGCGAATCACTACACTTTCTACTAAAATATTTTAGTATTAAACAATGCATATTTTTTGTTCGCAATAACACCGAAGAAAGCATTAGGCTTATACGATTGTTGCTAATACTTTAGTCATAAATAATGTGTATCTCCCTACCTGTATAACTAATTAAGTGGGGTATGCATTTTTCCCACATCTATGTCTCATCCCATGCTTGCTCTACATAACGACGTTGGCACAACTTTCTCCATATAGATTATCTTTGGACACGCTTCCTCCATAGACACTTCCTCCATAGATGCTCTGAGCTTGACTCCAACAGTGCGAGTAGCTATGATACATCCTATCCTTTTATTCACATAGGATAAAAAATGAGTGCTCTTACTATAAGTATTGATATTATTTTATGGTTGACCCGTTTATGCTTATAAATTCATTCGATCCATTGCTTTCGCCAAATGTATAGTATACTAATATTATAACATAAGAATGTAATTAATGATTATAGTTAATATGTATTAATGGTTAATCATTACAAGCATTAGGAATAACATCCATTTATGTTTTTCCTTGTAATTATAGAATAGAGCATAATGAGATATCTGAAATATTATAAAAATTGAATCATTGTACGAAAGATTGATGTGCGTAGGTCGAAAAAATGAGTTACGCACAATTAACTTCAACACAATGGCAATGCGAATGTTGAGGACTATGTTGTGTAGGAACCACTAATCAAAAGTGAGCTTGGAAATATCAAGTTGAAGTCAAGTTCCTAAATATTTAAATATTTCAAGCTCTGAGAAGTACGAAAACAATTATTTTAAGGATATTATTGGTAATGTTTTAGTTATAAATAATGTTTTTATCCTTAATTTGCACAACGAACTCTACAAAGCTTGTTTCACACACACTAAATTTGGAAACACTTCCTCAATTTGTACTCAACATAGTAAAAACTCCGAACAACGAAACATAACATATTTCTTGCTCTCCCACACATACCCCATTCTCCGCATAATGAAATCTCCCGCACATAATGCATCCTCCGCAAACATTCATTTTTAACACTAATGTTCAAAGCAATAACACATTTTCAGAGCACTCGCGAAACCCCTCGTTCCCCTACACATACCCCACTTTCCATAGTTTTTATTGTCAATAGACAACACATATGTTTCTAATATAATACAAATGCATAAGTGCTATGTTTCATAGAAAATCCATTGTGCACAAAAATATCACAGATTGACATTAGTATTTTAACAATATCCTATGCACCATTATCCACAATGGAAACTAACAATGTTAATCATTATGTTCTCCCGAACACACTCGATCTTCCACAAATATTCATAGGCTTAAAATCAAATCTCTATGAAAATGATCTTCCACAGATACTACATACTCAACAAAGTAAAAGCTTCACACAACGAAATATAATAAATGTCCCCATTCTACTGCACAAAACGAGTTCTTCATAAACATTCATACGATATACGAGACATTATCTGGAAATTTGTAAAGATATCTCTACTCAACGTAGTTACTTCTGTACTTAATAACACCCTTCAATCAATAATTGAAATTTGAAACTATTATTATTGAATTAATAGACTTGTCCTAACTACACACTTGCTTTATTGATTTCTTAGTAGGTATGTGCGTATAATTACATTTCTACTTCCATACATCCATCCCTATCACACGCTCCACACATTGTCTGCTTACACAAGAAATACTGCAAGCTGTTTTTTTCCTCTTGGATAAACATGATAATTACGATAAAGGTACTTAACTTGTATTTTTTAATTATGAACTGAGCAATTATATTCACACTGTCAACAATTTTTCATTGGAAACCCAATTCAACATATATGAAAAAATGGTTATCACTTTGCAATGTTATCCGAGTTAATGTGTATTCTCAAAATTAATATAAAGCTTTAAATCTTTCGTTAAAAATATTAATATTAACGTATAAATTGTTACTAGTTGAGTTAATTGATAGAATGGGAAGGTCTATTGAAATTCAAAACCACAACATGTCTAATGTTCATTATTATTGATAGTCTAATGTTTATATTTAGTTGCTAATAGTCTAATGTCAATACGATTCTAATGCGGGCTATATAAGTACAATGTAAAGTTTGATTGTACGAAGCATTCCTGTGGATTTTCTTATCTATGCATAAGCGCAAATGTGAGCGAAGACCTTTTGCATACCAACTACGGTTTCCACACTTCAGCAAAATCAATTTCATTTTCACAAACAAACTTTGCTAATTAACTAATCAAAGATCATGTTCTTTGCACAATTGAAGCCTTGTTTATAGTTATATGTGTAAATAGGCATATGCATGGAACTGCGGATTAATTCCACTGTGTGGAGGAAGCTTTGAAGCTTTCATCGTCTAGATCTATGAACTCCGTACAATGAAATCTTCATGTACAAGGAAAGCAATTAATAGAAAGCTACACCCCTAATTAAGTAGTTAAAGGTTACATAGTGCAACATAAGGCCAATCAAAATTAGAAACGTGAAAAATTGATATGTCATTTTCATTTTGATTTACAAAAAGTAACTTCCATTATGTACAATATACAAATAATAAGAAAACATAATAAATCCCTTCTCTAAGTACCATACTCTGAGCAAATTTAAAAATATGATGACTGTGGAAATTACTTATGTTTCATAGAAAAATGAATTATTCTCATGTTTCATGTTATTGGCATATATGTATCAATGGCATAATACACATGCTCAAAGCATAACTCTGTAACATTAAGCAATACAATTAAAGTTACAAGAACAACATCGGGTTTCAAATTTCAATCGTCATAGCTATGATTGGAATCAATAAACAAAATACAAATGCATAGAAGATAAGATGCTAAACATTAAGAACACTGATTCTTGGCGCGAATTTCTTGTATCAGTAATGAAAATGCTCAATGGCCCCAGTTCATTGGCTCATTCAGTATGGTATTTTGTCATATTCTCTTTAAGTACCTGCTTCTGCATCTGCCAAAAGTAAATGTGTGAACCATTATATGAAAAAAAAGAGAACTACAAAATAAAACAAGGAATTACATTCAACAAGTAAACTATGTGACGTTAGTAAAATTAACAAATCACGATGATTGAAGACTAGTAAACAAAATATAAACATGCAAATATTTAAGGACATTTATAATTTGTGAAGGCATTTAGGCTAATTTTGGAATATTAGTTGTCTTTCAAATGCATGACCTCTTGAACCAATGTCTTCAACTTAGACTGAATGAATTATTTCATTGGTCCCATTGTAATCTCTAGCCTCGCACGTTGATTAAATAATTTATTTTTGATATTCATCACTTCCTCTTGTAACTGAGAAATTAACACAATTTTCCTATCATTAATATAGACAAATCTAACTAGTCATTTATCAATATCTTTTGGAGTAAAATTAGTTATAACATCAAATTGTTATGTCATTTACTATTTTCTCTTGTCCAATTCAAATTTTAACATATCTTTTGTAATCAATTTAGAATTACATGTAATGCATGGGTCGTCTAGATCTCAGAAAATTTACATGGCATTTAGAAACACATCACTTCTCCTATTGTCTATGCTCTTACATTCAAAAATAATGTTTTCTACTATATTGATTATTTTGGACCATCTAGCTTTGATTTAACTCATTTGATTAAAATTTGGTAACTCTAATTTTTTCTTGTCTAGTTCAGACAACAATTCAAGCCTTTGACTAAAAGAAAACAAGTCTTTGTTAACTAAATGCTTGTCTTGTGTAACATTACTTCTTAGAAAATTGAGAAATGAATTGATATCTGGTGCTAACTATAACAGAACAAAAACCACTTGCCATGCATGTTCAATTATTTCTAATATTTGTCATATATTATTGAGTATATGACATTTGATTGCATTAACTAGTTTCAAAGCTCCAATATATCCATGAGATGTGCTAGTAGTGGGAATTACAGATTGCTGAGTTCGTATTGTGATTGGAGTCATTAACAAAGGACCTAGATTTAAATCATTTTACATCATCTCTATTGTTTCTTTCAGTACCAGGTTCTCTGCGTTTCTTTGCTCAACAAACACTTCAAGTGTATTATCGATAACTTCATGCAATATCAAAACATCCATGGCTGCAATTCCAAATATATGAAGATTAATTTATGTTGTATCAATAACTTGTTTACCATGCATCCTTGTCTTTTAAATTTTCAATATTTTACTCTATTTGCATTAGTTTACATCTTGAAAAGTGACAAATTGATCATTGAAAATAGAAAATTCTTAGGAAATTTGCTCTGTTATTTTTTGATTTTCATTCAATGCACTACTGACCCAATCAGGTAACAAAGTTTCAATCTCCTTATTGATACCTTATTTATTGTTTCTTGATTTCATGAGAATTCTGAATTTTTCCAATTGAGGCTCCTTGTCATCTTCGACAGTTGATAACTAACTGTGGTGGTTAATGCTGACGATATATATATATATATATATATATATATATATATATATATATATATATATATATATATATATATATATATATATATATATATATATATATATATATATATATATATATATTCACTTGAAGATTAAGCCAAAACAATTCTTCTTTAGTAACCTTCCTCTTAAGTTTTACTTGAACATTTCTTAATATTTAAAGAATGATTGATGGTTCTCTATAGTGAACTCAATAATGTAGCCTTCCACTATGGCCTGTAGCCAAATATTAACATCCCTAGTTATCTCAATATCCAACTGATGTAAAGAATCCAAGTTAGTTGTGGTCTAGGTTTTGAATATTCACCCAACACTTCCAATTCACTGATTGTGCCATAGCCTATTCAAACAATGATACCATATTTTAAAAAATTTAAACCAAAGTATTCCATATTGATTGCATGCAGGCTTCACAAATAATAAAGATCACGCATTTCAAGATAGATCTTATGATGTTGAAGCAGAGAGTCCGGATAGCGCAAGACACTATATTACAAGGGAACTAAAAAATTGAGGAGCTCATAGGGGTATGTGCTGAGTCATCGAGCAAGCTATCTAGTGTCCCTCACAAGGAAGCAAGAGGAGTACAGGTTGGAATTTCAGAGTATCCCTTTACAGGAGTACGTAGATAGGGCTTGCGGCACTACCAACCCACCTTTATATATTAGGAAGAGCACACAAAGTTCTCCAAACGGATCATTTTGGGCGACCGAGAGGAGTATCATGAATTGAGCATCGAGAAAAATCAACATAGTATACTTATTCCATGTGTAGGCATTAGATCCTTCCCCTAGGATGGATTGGCGAGAGATTATGAGTTGAAACTCTATTGACGAGATGATTCCTAGGAGGATACTCTTAGCTAAGGGTATATTGTAGCTCGAGCTCTTGGGCATAAACAATGATGGAGGGCCGAGATGGTATCATAACCCACAGGTCCCAGGACTTAGGTGGCATTGGGATCTAGGTGAATCTATTGAGGGAAGGATTGGCTAGAGGATTGTTTGGGATCTAGGTATCAAAGGATCCATTCAGGATCATTTAGCACAGAGGCATGGGATAACACACTAGTTTGTATGGAATCCTCGTATTAATGTACATATGCTCTTATTGTGGATAAAAGTGGATTTCTTGAGGGAAAAAAATCATTAGGAGGGAGGATTTTTAATATTCCCTTTTCTTGATATGGTCAAAATGGTCAAATTTTTCCCATGGAATTTACCGTGGTATTTTCCCATGGTATTTGTCTTCTTGTTTCGATGGAAATAATAAAACAAGGTTTCTAGAGAGTTCATCATTCCTATAAAAGGGGATAGGAGCTAGGCATTTGGATCATTGTGAGTGTTTGTATTGATGTCAACAGGTTTATGGTGTTGCTTGTCATGTGCATATATGTTTGGCTTGGTGTCCTATTGGTTGGCATTGATGTAAAATCTTGGGGTCATGCACTTATGCCAACCTCATGATGATGTAGCTTGATGGTAGAAAGTTGTTCATGGAGGAGTTGGCATGTGTATTGATGGAAATTTCATGATAAATGTGGATGGTTCTGCTACAAGTAGAGGATGTTGCTACATTTTGATCATACAGTCTACATGTGATGGTGATGGTTCATGGCACACTAGTTGAGTTGTAAACTAGGTCTTCATTAGGTATTCATGTCTATGCTTATGAGGATGACTTGTTATAGTGATGTGATGGATTGATGATGGTGCTACAAAGGTCTATCATAGGTGTTGCAACTTGTTCATAGGTTTGTTGGAGAGTGGAGGACTTGTTGGCACTCTTACCAGCCTTGTTTGTTGGAATTCTAGGTCAATTTTGGTAGTGACACTTGGGAGACATGTTTGATCCACTTGCAGATGTGTTAGAGGCCATTTCATATGTATGGAGGCTAGTACAAATTCTGGAGAAGAGGATGTAACTGATGGAAGAGGTTTTGAGCTGAAGACTGATGTTTCTCTGATCCTTAGCCATAGTCACATGGAGAAAAGCCTATGGGAGCGGATGAAAGGCCTCATTCACTGGTAAAACAACCTATGGGAGTATTTATAGGTCTCATTCACATAGATAAAGTTTCATGCATGCGATTTAGGGATTTCAAGGCATTTTCTCCGCATTCCTCACGCTGTTCAGAAGAAAATAACAGGGAAATTCCTAGAGGCTTCTAGAATTGTTTGAAAAAGTAGAAAATGGTTTGAAAAGGTCCTATCATGATGTGAATGAATTTAGTGCACAAGTAGTGACCCTAGTGGATGGATTTGGTTCAATTTGTGCACCTTTGATCCTAACCCCAAGCCTAATTTCTCCCTACATGTTTTATATTCTTGATCTTGGAGCTAGGTAATGGTTGATTGTGAGTAGAAGTTGAGAGTATGTGTGAAAGAGAAGGTTTTTAGAGTTTTGATGCTTCAAAACTATTAGAGAGAATAAATGCTTTAGTCTATGAGTCTTATTGTTGCATGATGAGCAGATCTGAAGCATGATTCATAATAGTTCATATTTGAAGCTGCTAGAGTAGAGATTTTTTGGAGAGTTTTGTATGATGCTGGATGGTGTTTTTGTTTGGTGACTCTCACACTTATTCTTTCAGGAGCTGTTGATGGATTTGGCACATAGCCATAGTGTCTTATTATGTTATTTTTACTATTCAAAATTCTATTATTGTGAGGGTATGATTGTATTAAGATTTGTTGTGGCTACAGTTTTTCTATTGGAGAGCACATGTTTTTGTGGAGTTTGTTTTATATTTGATTTGATGATGATAACTTGTTGCTGAGAGCATGTATGCAAAGCTGATTTCTTGTTGAGCATAGCGTCTTGGATCCATTTTGAAAATATATGAAAGGAGGTTTTCATAGTGGTAGAGGAGAAGTGATAGCGAAGCTTCAGTGAAAGGAACAAGTTTCTCATCCAATTGTAGTTGGATATTCCAATCAAAGTTGGGAGAGGATTGTTGATCGTGGTGGCCTTTAGCAGATGGTAGTCTGTAGATCAGTAGAGAACAAAGTCTTCCTAGCTGATCAGTAGTATCGAGTCTCCTAACTGATGGGTGTTGGCATTATGTATATGAAGTCGAGTCTCCATGTTGATGGGAGTCAAATAGCTATGTAAAAGACCAATTGCTTGAATAATAGAAATTAAAAGCGGAGAAACAACAACAAGGGTGCTTTTTCTCTCGGAAGGGTTTCCACTAGAAATATTGTGTCTCATGTGTGATTGATGTGATGTGTATGTTTATTGTTT
This sequence comes from Pinus albicaulis, assembly GCA_034641835.2. Lineage (NCBI taxonomy): Eukaryota > Viridiplantae > Streptophyta > Pinopsida > Pinales > Pinaceae > Pinus > Pinus albicaulis. Next base: position 1,392,569,730 of record CM076570.1, read on the forward strand.
TGTAGTTGCTTATGGTTTCAGTTATGTTTATATGATGCACATGCTATGATGTTTTTAACTACTGGTTAACATATGCATTATTCAGTAATTGATGTTTAAATTGGTAAAAATCATATATAGGTCACATTACTGATTTACCTCCCCCCTCTCAGTAGTGCTCAAAGGTTTCCAACAATTGGTATCAAAGCCAAGTTCTTGGTTGCAGATTGATCGCTGGAGAGTAGATCTGGGGTTTGTTGGCGAAAATTGGATTTTTTTTTCATAATGGATGTCCTCACTATTGCAAATTACTATCTCAGAAATCTCAACTATTATCTTGTGGATCTAATATTTGGAGAATAGTATGTGAAGGTCGTGGTCAAGATCCAATTGAAGATGAAGTTTTTCAACAAGATGCTCAAGCACAATTCATAACCTACAAGAATATTCATGATGATGATATGAAGAGACTAGTGGGTTTGAAATGTGCCAAATAAATGTGGGATAATCTAGAATCCATATTTGATGATGGCATAAAAAACAATAAGGAAAATGAGAAGAAGAGCAACAAGAAGAAAAACAAGAAGAAGAACAAAAAGAAGAGCCTCCAGAAACAAGAATCTTAACCACAAGTGTCTCAATCTTCTAATGCACATGATTCAATAGATGATGGGAAAAGATCAAAAAATCTTGCTCCTAAAGTTATAAACATTAATGATTTTATTTTGATTTATAATTTTGTTGATTTAAATTTTGATCATGCTGAATTGGCTAGTGAAGATGAGAATGTTATTAAGAGACTTATAGCTGTGATTTCTTGAATAATAGATGCATGCAAGGATCAAGAGAAATTATTGCAGATCTGTGATGATAAGGAGGCCAAACTCAAGCAAGAGATAGTGAGCTTAAAAGTTAAATTGGCAGAATCTGAAAAAGTCGAGGAAGGTATGAGGAAACAATATCAAGTGAATGTAGAAGAGGTTGAGAAATTAGAAGTTGAAATTGTTTCCTTGAGAAAGCAACGAAAGATGAAGAAGAGCATTGCAGCCTTGGATAATTTGCTTGAGATCCAAATATCACCATTAGATAAATATGGTATTGGATTTCAAAAGGGCAAGTCTCGTTTGCATGCAGGTAAAAATATCAAAGAAGAACCCAAGAAACCTATAGAAAACAAGACCAACAACAAAAGTGATATACAAGGAAATATGAATCATATCCAACAACATGTTAGAAAATAAAATAACAAAAAAAAAAGAAAAGTAGATCAAGCAACTAAGTAGAAAGAAAAACCAACAACAAAGAATAAAATTTCAAGGATCACTTACATTCAAAAGATCCTATTTCATAGGAAGCAATGTCCTTTTATTCCTTTGATGCATGAGATACAATGCTACAACTGTCACAAGTTTGGACATGTTGTAGCTAACTGCTGGAGTAGAACATATAGATCTAATCAACAAATATTACAACATTATCAGCTGCCAAGGAGAATGACTAACACATATAACTATGGTTTTTATGGTTATTGTCACTCATGTCACCTGTTTTTCCATAAGGCAATAGATTGTAGGTCTAACAATTGGAGGAGAGACACATTTCATGCAAGGTTTAGATCTGGCATAAGAAAAATAAGAGTTGATCCTCTTGGCCATGTGGAGTGCTATATATGCCATTGATTTGGCCATATAACAATAGATTTTTTGTTGCCCCATTACCCAAGAAAAAATCGGTAAAAGCAGTGAAAACAAAGAGGATCTAACTCAAAACCAGTGAAGGAAGAGAAGAAGTAGCTGAAAGAGTATAAGAAGAAGCCTAAGATCGTATGGAGGAAGAAGGAGCATCAAATATTCAAGTAGCGAAGAACATTACCTCCTGCAATCCATGTATATTCTTGCATACTTATAGAGAATTGAAAAATTCATGAGAGGTGCACAAATTCAGGGGGAGCGTATGATGGAGTTTGCATCAACATATTATGAGTTATTTTTAACCTCATGTACTTCCAGGTCCACAAGATCAACCTATATTATTGGAGGTATATTGAGCTCAGGGGGGGCTATGCATGGTATGATGTCATATTATTCATTGTTTTCACTTAGTTATTTGTGGAAGATTTATATGTGTTTTCATGAGTGAAAAATAGCACATTTTCAGCCATGAATATGCTTTTGGTTTCCACTAACATGGTTAAAAAGATGTGCAACCATGCATATATTGTGATCATCACTTCAGGATGTATTGTGATGACATGTGACATGGATCAACCATGTATAGGCTGTTATATGATGCTTACTACAACCATGTATTTTCTATTGTCTCATCATTATGTATTGATATCATTTTGCAAGCATATGTATGGGATAATGTTGATGTAAAAATCATGATGTATCATATATTTGAGTCATTGGTCCATAGGAGACGATCATAGTAGCTATGCATTTGATTGATGTATTCATGTAATATACTCATGGAGCCATGTACTTGTATTGCACTATGATTTAAGACTTTTAGCCATGAGTCATGAGGTCATGATATGGTCATAAGAGGATCATGTATGAGGTTTTATATTGCTTCTACAATCATGTATTTATCATGTATATGTCACTTGAGTCATGGTCATGTGGAGTCTCATTCCATATGGTGCTTCTATTTGTCACAAGAGTCATTTTTTATAGCAAAAGTAGTCATTTCAGCCCAACAATTGGTATCTCTATAACTCAGAGATGACATGTGTTTAGGGGGAGAATTATTTGTTCCTATTTACGTCAACCGTACATTGTTGGCATTATGATCCGCTTGGAGGTGTTCATGCTATGCCTCATACTATGCTATGACAGTGGGGTTCTTGGCCTCATGTGATGATATGTTATGGTAGTTTCTGCTATGTAGTTATGGGGGAGATTGTGTGTGGTTGCCTCATGTGGATCTTGCGGCATTTTATGATGATGATCATATGTATACTTGGTTCTTCTCATAGTTGTTATTATGATGATTTTGCATATGTTGATTATGATTGCCTTATGTTGGCATGTGGTTGCTTGCTGCTAGTAGTTGTTGGATGGTATGTTGCTTTGGATGATGATTGGTTCTATGTGTTATGCGGATAAATCCCTCTTGCGGATAAGAGTGATCTCCCTAGTATCCTACAGATAGCTAGAAACAAACATCCATTTGTAAATCGTTTTCTCTAGATTATTTGCAATTCAAAATTATTATAAACAAAGAAAGAGGACATGCCCCTACCTTGAAACTCGACGTTCGGTGCAGCTTTTTATCCATTCTCTCCAAAGAGGCTTCTTCAATATGTAGAACCTGCAATCAAAGAAAGACAAAAGAATTAAAAGCACTTGCAACATATAATAATTGAGAACAACTAATCTAACTTAGTGATCAAGGAATCCAAGTATTGAATTATTCAAATAGACATAAGAACAAATCAATGAGAAAAGGAGATCCATATGTATTATCTTGTATGAAAAGAGTAACTTTACAACCTGTCGCCTTGATGTTGTACAAGTTCCTCTCGGAGTCCTGAATAATCGTTCCTCCTTCAGATTAACAAGCCTTCCTCTCTCTGAACTAGCATGAAGTTATGGACATGAGTGTGTGATCATTCTCATGCCAATAATAGATAGTCTAGAGAGTATGCACTCTTGGGAATCTCTTCAGCAATTACCATATACAAGCTACAATATTTTAGCTTAGCATCTACAAAACTACCCTTGAGACTGAAACATGAGCTCAATTTATAGGGAAATGGAGGTAGTTTCAGTTCCATGAAGAGGGGGATGGATTCCTCTCATGAAGGGATTTGAGCTCCATATACCAAGGGATAAGCTCATGGGAGTAAGGACAGTTCATGAATAGAGGGGAAGTCGAACTTATCTCGCTCAGCTTTATGAGAAGATGATTCATAGGCTTTCAGAACTGCATTTTTCTTTATTTGAATGTTTGCTAGTCCGTGTTTTATAAGAACAAAGAAAGATGGCTGAGGCTATAGAACAAATATCTGTGGATCCGCAGGAAAGAGCTAGGAAAAGTGCGGAGTTAGACTTTTAAGGGTTTTAATGAGATTTTCTCCAATTCCAAGACTTGGTTTAGGAACATTATGGTTTTTTACCTCTAAGGGAGCATAATATAGGTAGCAATGAACCTATATAGATAGTAAAATGTCATGGTGACAAAATAACGTGTAACAGATTGCCCCCTAAAGTGCGAAGTCTGAGGTAGTTCTGAAGAGTGAAATACTTTATCATTCCAAGGATTGGATTGCAGACATACCAGTTGAAAACTTGTAAAAACATTCAATGCAAGCATATATATATGTATATCATCGCATCCGGTTGAGGTGGAAATTTTTTTGTATTTGAGGCCAATGAAGTTGAAAATAACCATACCGGTAAACCTATTGTAAATCTAGGTAATGACAATGTAGCCATATAAGGAGGACCAACATTTCCAAAGCAAGGAAAAGTACTAGGATTCTCGTTAAGAGGGGTTCCTTGGTTGGTAAATTTCGGAGGTGTTGCCATTAGATTCAACTTCAGTGAATTTTATTAACAATTAAAAATATTATCAATTCAAATTCACAATCCACACCTATGGTCTCTAAAAAGTAAAAACAAACAAATGAACACGCGCTATCAAATCTAAGAGTCAAACCACACACAAACAGTTTGTTTTCACAGCGAAATCACTAGTTGGTGATGAAATCCAATGTCGCAGAGATCAATGTGAAAAATTGGCGGTTGGAACAGTTACCTTGATAACCTGCTTAATGAAAAAATCTGGTGCAAGTATCTCCACTATGCCATCTCGAAGTGAAGAGTACCCTATGGAAAGTCCAAGTGAGTCTAGTCAACGTCTGCTCTAGGTACAGTGGGACCTTCCTTCCACCGTCACCTTGGGAAAAATCCTAAATATTATGGCCACTAAGGTCACCAATGGAGACAAATGCACCTGGGGGAACAGTCTACGATCCAGTATACACGTAAGGGCAGAGTATCAAGCTCAATCCCCTTGAAGGCTCCTCGACATGGTAAATCCGAGGTTTGCCAACAAGTGGCCCCAGGCTCCTCGACAATGGTTAATCCGAGGTTTACCATTTGTATTACGTGTACATCTTCTATTTTTGCCATTGAGATAGGTACGATTACCTCATCGGGTCAGACATGATCTCGTGCTTGACTCTTTTAAGAAGAGCTTCCCAGAGCACAATTGCAACAATTGGAATTTTTCTTGATCGCAAGATACTGTTGTTTGTTTTAATTGATTTGGAATGTTAACTACAACCTATTCCAAAGAACTAGACTAAGCTATATTGGTGAAAAGAGCCCTAGAAAATGTAAAAAATTCTAGTTGAATTTTATTAAGCGCTGTGTTATTTGGGTTGTTATTACTCAAAGGGTAAATGGATATGAAACCAATGGTGTTATGACTTGACCCAAAACTGAATGCAATCGAATATGATAATGTAATCTTTTCAATTCGATGAATCTTAAATAAAGTAAGGAGAGAGATTCCATTCACTTCCAACAATGCAAAAATTGATAAATAAGAGAAAATATAACAAATTCTCTAATGCACTAATTTCGTCAAGAAAAACTAATGCTAATCAATTCCAATTTTCATTTTTATGTTTTTAAAACAAGCATAAAAACATGTAAATTCAAATCAAAGAAACTGATCTAAATCTACGATTGATTTTTCCAGAATGTAAACTATGCAGTTGTAATCTATGCACAATTCACTTGAAAAGTATGCAAATGTAATCTATGCACATTTTTCATTCATATTCTGAAAATGAGAATTCTAATTATGAAAATGTGACCTATGCAAGAGAATTCTCAGACACAAGATGATTCTAATGTAATCTAAAGAACCAATCAAGTGTAGTAAAGAAAATTGGGTGAGAGTTCCAAAGGTCAAAAGTAAAAAACACTTAAATGTGATTAACACAAACACAATTTAGCCCCCCCCCCCACCTGAATGAGGGGGGAATTTTTTTGCAAAAAAAAGAAGCAAAAAGATACAAAATTGTTAAGATACTGAGACAAACCTAGAAGTAATGACCAAAGGAAATCAAATTAAGAATTTCTTAAAAAAGTAACTCAAAACGCCCAATTAACTTAACAAATACTAACACAAAATTTGCTGAAACGAAATTCACACATAAGATTTTGACAGTCAAGAAAAGTTGGGGCAAACAAAGAGAATCTGGTAATCTGGCTCCTAAAAAGAGAATTCTTAATTTTTCAAAAATTTTCCACAAGTCCGCAGGTTCTAATGGAGAACAGTGCGGTACCGCACTGTTTTGAACTAAAAACTGCGGAGGCTACCATGCTATTTTTAAATAAAAACCGCGGAGCCCAGGAAAAGTACAAAAAAAAAATTCAGATTTTATTTTCAGGGATTCTGATGAGTTATCTACCTAACCCAGTCTCAGACTAATCAAAATAAGAAAACTCTTAAAATTCAAATTGAAAAATAAAAAGGAAAACTAAGCTCTATTCCCCAGCGGAGTCGCCATTTTGTTATGCAGATGAATCCCTCTTGTGGGCAAGAGCGATCTCCCTAGTATCCTACGGATAGATAGAAACAAACATTCATTTTTAAAATGTTTTCTCTAGATTATTTTCAATTCAAAATTATTATAAACAAAGAAAGAGGACATGCCCCTACCTTGAAACTCAACGTTCGGTGCAGCGTTTTATCCAGTCGCTCCAAAGAGGCTTCTTCAATATGTAGAACCTACAATCAAATATAGAAAAAATAATTAAAAGCACCTGCAACATATAATAATTGATAACAACTAATCTAACTCAGTGATGAAAGAATCCAAGTATTGAATTATTCAAATAGACACAAGAACAATTCAATAAGAAAAGGAGATCCATATGTATTATCTTGTATGAAAAGAGTAACTTTACAACCTGTCGCCTTGATATTGTACAAGTTCCTCCCGGGGTCCTAAACAATCGTTCCTCCTTCAGATTGACAAGCATTCTTCTCTCTGAACTAGCATGAAGTTATGGACATGAGTGTGTGATCATTCTCATGCCAATAATGACTAGTGTAGAGAGTATGCTCTCTTGGGAATTTCTTCAGCAACTAACTTGTATGTCTACCATCTAGTCTCTACCTTTGAGACTGAAACCTGAGCTCAATTTATAGGGAAATGGAGGTAGTTTCAGTTCCATGAAGAGGGGGATGGATTCCTCTCATGAAGGGATTTGAGCTCCATATACTAAGGGATAAACTTCATGAGTGAAGGGATAGACCTCCATGAGTGGAGGGATAAAGCTCGAACTGATCGCGCCTCTAGAAGCTTCCAGTTGGGAGAATATTCATCCAGCTGGGCTTCTAGAACTTACTTTTTCCTTTATTTGACTATTTACGGGGGTCCATAGGTTTATGATAAGAAGAATGTGCGGGATGTGCCACAGGATATAGAACAAATATCTGCAGATCCGCAGGAAAGAGCTAGGAAAAGTGCAGAGTTAGACTTTTAAGGGTTTTAATGAGCTTTTCTCCAATTCCAAGACTTGGTTTAGGAACATTAGGGTTTTTGACCTATAAGGGAGCATAATATAGGTAGTGATGAACCTATATAGATAGTCAAATGTCATGATGAAAAAATAATGTGTTTAACACTATGTGTTGCTTTTTGTTTAAATGGAGGCATGGATGAGCTTGATATGCATTTTATTTCAGCCATGTAAATATGTATTACTCCAATGCTTACGTTTCAGTTCTTGCTGCCGATTCATATGGAGTTGGCCCTTTTCCATTGATTGCAAAGGGGGAGCAAATTTGGGTGAATAACAAGAAGATTCACTTTTTGGAGAGTGTATGGAGATCAACCTCACATGTTTTTGAGGTTGAAATCAATGCCAAAGTGGGAGTTTGTTGGAATTGTAGTGTTTTGCATTGATGTCAACAAGTTCATGGTTTTTCTTGTCATGTGCATATGTGTTTGTCTTGGTGTCCTATTGGTTGACATTGTTATGTTGGCATTGATGTCAACTCTTGGGGTCATGCACTTATGTCAACCTCATGATGATGTAGCTTGATGGTAACATGTTGGTCATGGAGGATTTGGCATGTGTTGGCATGTGCATTGATGTACATGTCATGATGATTGTGGATGGTGCTACTACAAGTAGAGGATGATGCTACAAATTGATCATATATAATCTACATGTGATGGTGATGGTTCATCTCACACTAGTTGAGTTGTCAACTAGGTCTTCATTAGGTATTCATGTCTATGCCTATGAGGATGACTTGTTGTAGTGATGTGATGACTTTATGATGGTGCTACATAGGTCTGTCAGAGGTGTTGCAGCCTGTTCAGAGGTTTGTTGGAGAGTGGAGGACTTGTTGACACTCTTGCAAGCCTTGTTTGTTGGCCTTCTAGGTTAAGTTTGGTAGTGACACTTGGGAGACATGTTTGATCCACTTGCATATGTGTCATAGGCCATGTCAGAGGTTTGGAGGCCAGTATATATGCTGGAGAAGATGATCTAATTGATGGAAGAGGTTCTGAGCTAAAGGACTGATGTTTTCCCTAATCCTTAGCCATAGTCACATGGAGCAAAGCCTATGGGAGCGTCTAAAAGGCCTCATTCATTGGAAGACTAGCCTATGGGAGCGGCTATAGGTCTTAGTCGCATAAAGATAGTGTCATGCATGTGACTAAGGGATTTCACGACATTTTCTCTACATTCCTTGCGTTGTTTGAAGAAAAATAACAAGGAAATTCCTAGAGACTTCCAGAATTGTTTGAAAAAGTCGAAAATGGTTTGAAAAGGTCCTCTCATGATGTGAATTCATTTAATGCACAAGTAGTGACCTTATTGGATGGATTTGGTCTAATTTGGGCACCTTTTATCCTAACCCCAACCTCAATTTCACCCTACACGTTATATATTCTTGATCTTGGAGCTAAGTAATGTTTGATTATGAGTAGAAGTTGAGAGTATGTGTGCAAGAGAAGGTTTTTAGAGTGTTAATTCTTATGAACTATTGGAGAGAATAAATGATTTAGTTTATGAGTGTTATTGCTACATAATGAACATATCTGAAGCATGATTCAAAATAGTTCACATTTGAAGCTGCTGGAGTAGAGATTGTTTGGAGATTTTTGTATGCTGTTGGATAGTTTTTTTGTTTAGTGACTCTCACACTTGCTCTTGCAGGAGCCGCTGATGCATTTGGCACATAGCCATAATGTATTACGATGTTATTTTTATTATGCAACATTATATTGTTGTGAGGGTCTCATTGTATTCAGATTTTTGTGGCCACAATTTTGCTATTGGAGAGCACATGATTTTGTGGAGTTTGTTTTATATTTGATTTGATTGTGATATCTTACTACCGAGAGCATGTATGCATAACTAATTTCTTATTGAGCATAACATCTTGGATCCAGTTTTAAAATAGATGAAAGGAGGCTCGCATAGTGGTAGAGGAGCAGTGACTTCATGAGAGAGGAGCAGTGATAGTGAAGCTTTAGCGAAAGGAATAAATTTCTCATCCAATGATAGTTGGATAATCTAATTAAAGTTGGGAGAGGATCGTTGATCGTGGTGGACTTCAGCGGATGGTAGTTCATAGGTCCGTAGAGAACAAAGTCTTATGAGCTGATTAATAATATCGAGTCTTCTAGCTGATGGGCGTTGGAATTATGTATATGAGGTCAAGTCTCCATGCTGATGGGAGTCAACTAGCTATGTAATAGACAAATTACTTGACTAATAGAAATTCAGAGTAGAGCAACAACAACAAGGTTGGTTTTTCTCCCGGAAGGGTTTCCACTAGAAATCTTGTGTCTCATGTGTGATTGATGTGATGTGCATGTTTATTGTTTTGTCATTGCTTATAGTTTTCAGTTATGTTTATATGATGCACATGCTATGATGTTTTTAGCTACCGGTTAAGATATGTGTGATTCAGTAATTAAAGTTTAAATTGGTAAAAATCATATATAGGTGACATTACTGATTCACCCCCCCTCTAAGTAGTGCTCAAAGGTTTCCAGCATGGAGTTTATCAATCTTATTGTGTTTTGTTGAGAACATGTCTTGGCCAGTTATAGTTTGATCCCAGGACGAAAACCCCGTGGTGACTTTGTTTGGTGGATCCATTTAGGGTCCACAAGTGTGCTTCAGAGTTCAGTTGGTCGAGTCTATTGATGAGCAGCCTTGCATGCCATTGGAAAGGGTTTCTATGTTAATCATTACTACATGTATTATTTGTAGTTGTTAATTAAATAAAATGGTTGTGTTTTCAGATCCCTTTGTGTTCTAGTTCTTGTTGAAAGTTTAGTTTAATTAGAACACTAAAGTGTGCTAGATTTGTTAAAAATTTTGATGCTTGGGATCTTACAGTGCCACAAAATAATAAACACCTAGCAAGAAGCAATTGTAAGATTCACAATAAAGTTTGGTTAAACAATGATCTAACAAGACATTCAACCAATTTCCAAATAATCATTAAACTAAAAGTACATCAAATATACACAACCATTAACACCATGAAACAAATTAGATTATTTTTACACTAGAAAACCAAATGGGAAAGCCAATTTCTAAGAGATTTTTTATAAGCCAAATGGGAAAGGCAGGTTCTAGGAGATTTTTACTAAGCAAGAAATTATTAAGAAAAAAGACTATACATACATTTAGTGAATTGTTAATAACTAAAAAGAAACTTATAGATAAATATAACTAAAAACATTTTTTTTAGTGATTATGAAATAAACTCTTATTACAAAATTTACAATTTTTTCTTTTTACAAAAATCTAATTAAAATCAAACAACTAATAACATACCAATTAGTAGATTCAGGAACTTATAAAAAATTGAAAAACACAAAATCAAAATATAATATATAACAAATAAATTTAACATTGTGAAAAGTACATTATCTTATCATATTCAATAATACTATAAAATCAATGTATATAAAATAAATAATAAAGTTCAGAATCACGAATCTTAACCTTCAAGCATCCATGATTTAAAGGCCATGACATTGACAAGTATTGAAAATACAACCTTCCTTTTTGAAAATTTATGGAAATTTATAATTTTTATTATTCTTGAATGACCGATATCATAAACAATTTACCTTGAAGCTGAAGCAAGTCAATTTGATTGGTGTAATCCGAATGCATTTTCTTGCACCGCTAGATTATTAAATACGGAACAAACATACAATGAGAATCTCGTTGCAGAGTTTGGCTACGAACCAGTGTTTGACTGACCGTTTTTGGTAGGTGAAAAAGGAAGAACAGAAAGGCCACCGACACTCGGAATTAATTTTCTTTCTGGTCCTCCAAAAGTGATCTGAAATTGTGTAAATAAAGTAACCACAGATCTCTTAAAGACAGAGTGAGATTTGAACTTTTTATGGGATATTTTCAGATTTAATTAGTTTATCATATCATATATTTGAGTTGTGAATTCAAATATTTCAAATAATTTTAAGGAAACATCAAAATTTAACTAAAAAATTTCCATGATTCAACTAAAACATCTGATAATTAGAAAACGCCACCACTTAAATGGCATCTGGGGGTGAATGGTTCATCTCTGGAGTCAAGTGGGAATCAATTTCTATTTTCCATCACACTCTAATGTTATATGTACTTATACTTCTAATAGCTATATGTTTATTTATTTTTTTGATTGTGGAGAAAATTAAATGAGCATAATAAGTTAAGTGGATTTGATTGTGGGGGAAATTCTACGGTTAACTGCACTAGTTTACGCTATGTGATTCAATCCCACTTCTTCAACCATGTGAGTATGACCTGACGCAATGAGTGTTAAGTAGACTATTCAAAAATCATGAGAAATTAGTTAGTTACAACTACTTCTCATGGAAAATGGTCATAGATGAATAACTTACTTAACACAATTCAATCGAAAAATAATATCTAGATATTTATTATTTATGGAGTATTGAATAAAATATAAGTGGTTTCAATTTCTTTCTTTTTATATATACACAGATATTTGTTATTAGAGTGTTTAATAAATTATGGGTGGCTCAAATGTCTTTTCATTTGTTTGTTTCTTTCTTTAAATGATAGATATTTGCTATTATAAATTGTTTGAATAAAATATCAAGATAGATATCTGTTATTATAAATTGTTTGAATAAAATAGATGTGGATTGAATGAAAAAAAATGTTTTAAGAGTTATTTTTATTTGGATTGTAGATTTTGATAATATTTAGAAATTTTATTGAGAAAAACTGCGCAGTTCCCAATACTAATACCTCCTCTTCATCATACTCCATCATAGACATTCCAGGAGATCATCCTCAAATTGAAGTGCTCTCTGTGATTGCGTGATGTTCAGCAACTCACGCTTACGGTCCATAAACAGATATTTGTAATCATCGTAATAGTATCACGCCGCCTACGTAACTGCACATTTATTTCCCAACATTCTTCGGCATATGCCTTTTTAAAGCCCTGTGTATTAAATGGGTTCAGCTTGATGTTAAATGGAAAGGGTTCAGCTTGATGTTAAATGGAAGGAAAACTGGTTTATCTAAATCATTAATATAAAAAAGAGTTAGTTTTGTTAAATGGAATTAGAATCATTTATCTATTTAAAAATTATTTTGATGTTTATAATATTAAATATATTAAATATGAGTTTAATTTAATTTGTATATATTTATTTAAAAAATGTTATTTTATAATATGATATTATATTTATTTTAAGATTATAACCAAGTCGAACATTAAATTGGTGTATTAGGTTTTTGTTTCTGGTACCAGAGATCATCTCTACGTAATTTGATTGTTAAAGTTTAAGAAGGTTTTTGTTTCTGGTACAAGAGATCATCTCCACGTAATTTGATTGTTAAAGTCTAAGAAGACGTACACACTTTAAGCTTTTTTATTTTTCTATGACTTCTTACCCAGAAACACATGCTCTTAACCATGAAGCCCACTAAAGCTGTATTATTTTAATAAAGTTTTTTGTTTTTTGTTTTTTTTTTTAACTATAGACTTATTAGTATAGTAGGAAAGTGTCCAGGAGAAATGACCCAGTGACCTCCCTTACCTCCCTTTAACTAAGTGTTTTTAATAACAAGAATTGAAATATATGAAATATAAGATTAACAAATAAGAATTAAAATATATAAAATATAAGATTAACTAATGGTTATATTCTCTATTAAATTTACATATAAATTCTAATATTGAATGAAAGAACAATTTAGCCATTTAAAAAATGCTTTATTATATATAATATTATATATATGAAATACAAAATTAGCTTAATCACTTACCATAACATGCATATTATTTTTTATAATCAAATATTTGATACTTGATATTATTTATTATATTAATTTAAATTATTGATTTATTAAAATATTATATTAGAATATTAGTTAAAATTAATTTTGTTGGGTAAAGAATTTATTTTCTTTAAATTTAATTAAATATATTAAAGGGAGAAAAACTTAAAAAAAAAAGAAGAAAGAAAAAAGAGAAAAGAAAAGAAAACCCACCTCTTAAGTATGAGTAAGTTTGAAAACCTACATCCTTTAAAGATGCTCAAGAATGAAAGCCTATTCTCTTCTAAACCAACTACAAATTATTCTTTAAATAAAGATAACAAGTCATCTACATGTTTGAAAACTTCATCGTGATAAATTTTCTCATTATTTACACATATACATAAATAAACAAAAATTAATATAAAGTGATATTTTTTTATTATTTTATTTTTATTTTTTTCTCAAATTTTTAATATATAAATATAAATATTTTATTTAATATTTAAGGGTTATATATATATTATTTTAAACCTAATATGATTTTTTTTTTTTTTCAAAAGAAAAATTCGTAATCTTTCATTAAGTGCGAAAAATTACATATTACATTTTACTGAGTATACTGTCTTATGTGTTCCAAGTATTTTGCTGACTTTATACATGAGTCAGAGTTACATTATAATGATGTAGTTCATGAGAATCAGTGCGCATATAGATAGAATAAGCTCGGTGCATAGCTTATTGATCCATATCAGTGCCCAAAAAAGCAAAATAAAGTGAAAAAAAAACAAGAATATGTACATATAGTAAATACTATTTGGCTCTGAATAATTACAGATGACATGAAATAATATATATGTTCCCCAAAAAACCATATCCAAAAAACTTCCTCAAAAATCAACAGCCTGTTCTGCCTGATAGTCCTCGATGAAAGGCCTGTGGAAAAATTTGTGCACCTGTGAGCCGGTGTGTTCAGTGATGTGCCAAGTGCCCCACTTCAACTGCATGGCTTCTTTGGAAAGTGAGTCTTCCATTTTGTTCCGATGCCTGTATATGTGAGAGACAGATATAGAGTCAAATTGTGATTTGAGCAGATGTACTTCACACAGTAATGCAGTGAGTGTGTGAGTGTGACACTGTGCATGAAAGTTGAACCAGTTTATCACAATGAGTGAGTCGCCAAAGATCTGTAGGTGATTGCAGTTCTGTTCACGGGCAAAAATCAGAAGGAGTCTTAAGCATTGCAGTTCAGCAAAATTGTTGGTGCTAGGTCCCAGTCCCATTCTAAGTTGATAGTGATGCATTGCGTTGATGTGTAGAGTACCCCCCCCACCGCAACCATTTTGTGTAGCCACTCCATCAAAATAGGCCCATGGCTGGTTTTGATTAATAGTTTCGGGATTGTCAGGTTTCACTGTATTATGCTTTTCATCTTCGGGAATAAGAGAGTATGAGACCAATATAGCCTGACAGATGTGATCCTCATTAACAGGCTTGTTATTGAAGGTGTACTTATTCCGATTTATCCAGATCTCCCAGGTGACAACCAAAGGCAGATTACGCAGCTTTGAAGTATTGGCCGTCGACTGCCACCAAAGATTCCAAGTGTGGTCAATAGAATTACCCCGCCAGCATATAAGCCCCGACATATTTTGTGTGGCCTGTAACCAAATGCGTTGAATACTGGGGCAGTCCAGAAATAAATGAGAGGTCACTTCTGCATGGTTATGACAGTAGCAACATTTAGAAGGGCCGATTAAACCCCGCCTGTGAAGATAATCCATAGTGGGAATATAGTTCTGTAGGATGCACCATAAAAGTAGTCTGAATTTATGAGGGGCCTTGAGTTTCCAAATATTTGTCCACCACTTAAGATTTTCTTGTGGTTCTTTGTGGAGAATATTATAGCCTAAATCTACCTCACGCTGAAGGAAGGCAGAGTCTAGGGTAACATCAAACCACGCTCAGTCTGGTAGCTAGCACTACCAGATCAGGAGAGGGCTCTCTCCGGGTCAATCTCAACAAAAATAATCAGTGAGGCTTGAGATGACTTAAAATAAAGCTATTTTTAGGCTAGGTATATATGTAAAGGAGTCTGATTTTGATTTTGAGGGTTTTTGTTGGATCAAAGGGAAAGGCAGATTTTGGGTCTGGGGAATGAGGCCTAGTTTTTGCAGAGTTCTGAATGGGGCAAGGAAGGCAATTGTTTTGATGCTTTGGATTGAATGAATGGATAGCTCAGACTGGTGAGGAGCTGAAGAGGGAAAGAGGCTCTCAAGAATCCTCTTCAAACATATGAAAACATGGAAAATTAAACAAAAATTCAAGGCAGAGCAAAGCAATCTAATGAATTCCACCTTTATAACTTGTTTGTTTAATTTAGGAAGAAATAAGTAGGAAAATGGTACACATGAAACATCAATAAACTTACAATCACAGAGAGAAACACACCATCAAGACATAGAGCCACATGGATCCCAAATAATGCTGCAAACCCTGGTCTATTCCTTTTCCAAAATTGTAGAGATGAAATGTACAATGAAGTGCCAAGCAATCCCAAGTGTCCAACCCTGAAAATTACTGATGAATTACATGATATAGACCAGCCTAACTCATTCCCATGCCTCTAGGGGTTGAGCTCATCATTCTAGGAGCTTTTTCAACCATATCTAAACTAAGAACTGGAAAATAGGCAATGAAACAACTTGCCTCTATAAGATAGGAAACTGATTCATTCACTTACATTTCACTTTTTAGTGAATGAATCTACTAGCATAAGTAAAAATGTGCCAAAATTACATCAAAGCCATGAAATTACATCAAGTTACATCAAGAGTTACATGAAAAAGTCAAACTGGCAAAAACTAGGTGAAATCTGAGCTGCTGAGTGAAAATGAGACCAAAATTCCCAATGCGCCACGCTTGAAAACTCAATGCGTCGCGCCACTTTGAGGCTGATTTTGAGGGCCTTCCCGAAGTCCAAATTGAGTGCAGGCTATCTCGTTGGAAAGCCCTGCCTGTCTACTTTCCAACCCAAGTGGAATTTCTGGATTTGGTTGCCATTTGCCCCTCCAAAAATTAAATCTCCCAACACTGCTTCCTGTGTGTGCAAAAAGTGGCAGAAAGGCCATTTTAAAGGTATTTTTGACCCTTCAGGCAACCCAAAACTTGTCAAAATCCTTAGGTAATTGATAGGCATGCATAATTTTTGATGAAAAATCCAGAAATTCAAATTTTTCCTCAAAAGGAGTTGCCAATTGTAAGCGCGCGCCAAGTGGCGCGACGCGTTGGGTAGGAAAATCTGTGTTAAGGCCAAAAATTTCAAAATTGACAAAATGTTTCCCAAATTTCTTGAAATTTGGGCTGGATGTCCACCATCAAGCACTATGCTGGGCCAAAGAGGCTTCGGCCAAAATTTGGAGTCTATCATGCCTTTTGCGACACTTTAGTGCCCTCTTTAGCGTTGCCTTCAGAATTTTCATTCGCGCCTTGAAAACATGATTGTGCGCCCAGTAAGGGTTCTTCATGTGCCATAGCATGTTATTTTCCTTGTTTGCCTTTGCCAACAACTTCTCCAAGTTAATATTGACCCTTTCGAGCCAAGTATCTCGATCAGCCTCAATCTCTCGCTCAATAGATGTCATCTCGGTTTGGCTTCTTTGGGCAGCTTGCCGGTTTTCACGGATGTTTTACAACTCCAAATCCTCATCAATCAATATGAAATTAGTATCCTGGCCTCCTGAAGGGCCCTCATCCTGCATGGGCCTCTCACCTCTGTCCTGTACCTGTACTTGCGCTGTTGATGATGGCAACGATACCCCTTCCACCCCAGGTGGAGATAGTGTTGGGAAAAATACTGAGAGGGGGGGGTGAATCAGTATTTACAGCATATTCAAACTTTTTACTTTTTCATGCTCTAAAACCCATACGCTACTTTGCTAAAGCCAACTAGCATATACATGCGGATATCCTTCATGAAACTCGCGTATACCCAGAGATCTAATTATGCCATTAGTTCTTCACTTACACAATTCCATCATTAACTTATTAGATGTTCTATAAATAGTAAACTTGTGTAGTAAGAACAGAATAAACCATCACACAAAGCATCACACATGAACACCAGGATTTTTAGGTGGAAACCCAAGTCGGGAGAAAACCACCGCTGCAGTTGCTCAGCCTTCAATATTTTATTATAGAGAAAACATCTTACAACATATGTGCTAGTGCAGACTCTACTAGCACGCAGGCACCCACCTGCGCTCGTTTACCAGCCTCTCCTGGAAGGGAGCTCCAACCCCCTGACTCGTTTACCAGCCTCTCCTGGAAGGGAGCTACGACTCCCCGACTCGTTTACCAGCCTCTCCTGGAAGGGAGCTACGACCCCCTGATCTCATTTACTCAAAAACCAATTCGGGAAGGGAGCTACAGGAGCTACGACCCCCGCTCTCGCTTACCAAACACCCTCACCCGGGAAGGGAGCTACCACCCCCCGACCGAAGGCTACAACCCTCGCACCACCTTGGACCACGTTTTCACAATTTTCACACCGGGATCCACTCAACTCAATAGAACACAACTGCGTGCCACGTTTCATCGATTTTCAACCGGACCCTCTCCATACATTTGCTACTAAACATCACCGTAGAGCTAATACACAGCAGATCAGATCAGAAATTTCATACCCCATACTTCAGCAAGCCCTAGTTTGCATACGTGCTTTCCTTTCACTGATGTCGTGTATATACGTGCTTCCGTCCACATCAACCAGCGTATACATCTGTACAAACTTCACTGCGCATACACGCTTTTTCTTCAGCGAAGCCGCATATATACGCGCTTCCTCTGCGGCTAACTAGCGTATGGATCTTCAACCATTACAGAGCTGCATACTTCTTCAGATCAGATATTCAGTTCAGATTCAACCCTTTACTTCAGACAGATGTTCGCCTCATCACAGATCTAATCACTCCATAAACAGATCTAGCAAATACAAGTACATTTCAGATCTAGAAATCCCGCTTCATCATTTCTTCATAAGTGCATCATAGATTTAGATCTATCATCAAACCTTTACCCTTTCCATACAGATATACTTCACAGAGAAGTATTCATTCAAGCTCAGACATCTTGCTCCCACACTCATGATTTGCACAATGAATTTCTTCTCCTTATATAGGTTTATCCTTTTTCAATACCACGGGCCCCTTTTCCAATACCATGAGCCAAAACAATACCATGAGCCTTCAATACCACGGGCCCCTTTTTCAATACCATGAGCCAAAACAATATTACTTCCGATGGTATTCCTAGACGGGGTCATTTAGACGAATCATTACCCAATACAATGGGTCAATACCATGGTGGTTACCCCTGGTTTTTCACTTTATGAGCGCTTTTTCCCATACGCGACTTGGAACGTTATTTCTCGCGTGCATACGCGACTTCGACTAGGAAAATCCACGTATGCCTTGAGACATACTCTTTTTATCATAGATGTAGCACAAACTGAATTTCTTTCTTCATTCCCTTCTGTACTCACTGTAGATACATTATATTTACTTCATCAAGAACATATTCTATCAAGCACAACTTCATCAAGTAAGTTGCCATCATCTTCATCAGGTGGGTTGCCATTCAAGAACAACTCTCTACATCATATTGTCAACAAACATCATATCACATCAGATTTACATCATTTACCAAGTCCATCAAGTCAGGAATAACTTTATCAGGTGTATTGCCATCAAGGACAACATATGCCAACAGTCTCATGTCTTCATCTTCATTCAGTGGGTTGCCATCAAGGACAACACTCTGCATCATATTGCCAACAGATAGTACTCATTGGGCTGCTGCAAATAATACTCTGGTGCCTCTCTGATAAGTAACAAACACTGGCACACTGATAGGCTCTGTCTCGTGACCTTAAAGCTAATGTGAAGGTTCACCTAGATCATGAACAACCTCCGAAGGAACATGAGGAACTATGAAGAAATCACGGGAAATGAAATCCTCCCATGAAATGCCCTGCAATCCAAGCTGATGTACAACCACAATCTTGATGAGTGCATAGTGATAAATATTGTTGTATTGCTGCTCGGGAGTTTTATTTTTCACAAGCATGGTCATTCTCTCGATATTCCTACACATGAAATAAGGTATGTTCATCATCCTCACCATAGTGAAATGCATCAATAACTTGATGTGGTAGGCATAGAGGCGTGAAAACTGGCCCTAACAACTGAAATATTTGATAATGAGTTTCATCAGAGGCGTATAGGATTCCTTCAGGAACCAGAATGGGAAAAATCTGATGAGTTTCCTCACAAAGCTAGGCCCGATGTATGTTTCATAATGCACTTTGTCCACCTGCTATCTTTTGTTCCACTGTTCACCCACATTCGGTATCCTGGTTGCTTGAGAAATGGTTTCTGGTGTCAAAGTGAAATTTACACCAGCAAGAGTTACCTGACCATCATGTAAATGAAATACAAACAAATGAGCCAACTCCTGATGATGATGGATCCTAGCAATCATCTCACAATACTGATAACATGACTGCTCTCGAAAACATGCCACAACAGGTGGGCATGCCTGCAATTAAGTCAATGAGGTGGGCTCTTCTCTCACATGTTTGCCACCTTTACGAGGCCTTCTAGGTTACGAGGCCTTCTAGGTGCATGTAGCTCAGTGGTAGAATCACTATCTCTGTCATAGGATGTATCAGTGTCTGTCTCCATGATGTCCATGCAAAGTGTATGTTGGCTTATATGAGAGGAAAATGAGAATTTGGTGCTTTGTTTCAATTGACAAATATGTGTCAAAGGGGAGGGACTATAGGAGATATAGGGCAATGGGGACAATGGGGTTTTAATCAAGTGATAATTTTCCTTTTGAAAGCTTTTCATTTGACAAACATTAGGGACAAGGGATAGTCACTGGATGTTTTTGGAACTTGGGGTTTGGGAATTTTTAATAGTGAAATGGGAAAGGGAGAGGGATAGGAAAAGAAATGAACAGGAATACGAATAATGGGAATGAGATGATATGAGTGGTTTTGGATATAAGGGAATAGGGGATGAACTGTAGTGATAGGATGACAGGGAGGTGGAGAAAAAACAAAGTGAGGAGTGAACAAGTTTGGCACCATAATTACCTTTAAAATGCCAATTTCAATACCCTAAGGATCAATTTTTAACAAGGGAATAGGGTTTATAATTTTGGCATTCAAATTCCCATATTCAATCTCAATCACCACCAAACATTGGTTAATAGCAATTACAAAGTCTCCTAACTTACTTGGAGCATAGGAGACTGAGTCAATTTGAATTTTTGTGGAGCAATGGCAAAAATTTGGTTATCAGCCCTGTGCACCGCGACAGTGGCCCAGTGCATCGCGCCCTCCTTATGTGCCATGACCATTCAAGTTTGCACTATGTAGAGCGGCCCTATGCGCCGCGCTCGGTAAGTGCGCCGCGACCTCCACCCAGTGCGCCGCGACAGTAAACTCACCCACAGTTTCGGCCTTCAAACACTATTTCACTTCCTCCACTATTTCTCTTGGCTTCACTCTTGTATTGGCTTGAAAATGGATTATTGAAACACAAAAATATCTTTTATGCCATAGAATTTGATTTTTGATTTGAAAAAACCCACTTTGTAAAGTTTGAAAACTTTGGCACTTTTCACATAAACTCTGTTTTTGTTTTCTTTGTGGTTTTTGAGCTGAATGACGAATCTCTTGTCTGTCTTTGCAGGGATAGCTGGCATGGGATTTTAGAAAAGGTGACCAGGGCTGCGCCTGAAGAAATTTACAACTGAAAAAAATTTGAAAATTACATTGCATTTATTACAGAAAGATAAAATAGACAATTTTTCTTCAAAACAGATTTTTGAAGAAAAATCATTATCAAGCATTATAACGATGAAATTTTTGTGATGAAAACCTATTTTGAACCTCCCTCATGTGCCTGCCGAAATTATTAGTCATTTTGAAGACTAAATTAACGAAACCCTAAACCTAATGAGACTACAAACCTAAAATGACTCTTTGCTAACCAGGAGACCAAAAATGACTGTAAATGATTTTGATGAACAGAGACGGACCAGCAGGTACATGAAATGAGGGATATGAGTGACAAGACCCTACCTTCAGATGATCCATGCTCCTAATGGAATGCAGCTGACTGAGCTAAATGAGACACCTAAAATGAAATGCAACAAGAGAAATTTGATCTCTGACGGAGGGATGAAGATATCGACTCTAACATTGGCTCCAATGGGGATTTTAGCTCCTTGGAGGTGCCAAGAATTATAGATTTCTGGAAGAGTAAGCAGTGCCTTCGTCCATTGGGCTATGGAATCCATAGCTTCGACAAATCATGACTCATTTTATTGACTGAAAATTTGACTCAAACTGACTCAATCTTGAAACCAAAATAACTGAAAAACCTGAATCGACTAACTCAAACCAAAGCTGAAATCAATCTTCAGAATTATAGCCTTCACCTTGGGCCCCAAATTGAAGAAAATATCACATCACACACTTGCAATGAAACTGAAATAAATGGTATGTACAGTGACAATGTAAACAGTAGAAAACATTTCAGAAATGATACTGCTTGAGCAGCCGACCATTGATTGGCCCTCCTGGACAATCTTCCCCGTTCATCTCTTTCAAAAGAAAAGCATTCTCACCCTGATATGCAGAAATTTTAAAGGGTCCTTTCCAAAGATTTTCGAACTTACCATGCTTACCTTTTTCCTCGTTTCTTGCATCCCATTTCAGCACCACTTCTTCCAAATGAAACTTGTCTGCTTAGGCTTTTCTATCATATATTTTCTTAATTCTCTCTTGCAGCTTGAATGTGTTTTGGAAAAATTCTTCTCTCATCTTCTGCAAATGGATCATTTGATTTATTCTTCTTTGCATATGATCATCTTCACTGCCAGCTTCCTGTAGAAGTTTGACCACTAGAACTACGAGAGAGGTAGGAAACACCGTGTCAACTCCATATATTAACTCAAAGGGGGACATACCAATGGATTTCTTCTGACTCACTCTGTCTGCCCAAAGTGCATTGACCAACTTCTTATGCCAAATTTTCTTGTTTATTTCCAGCAACTTTTTAATGATTTTGACCAAAGATTTGTTCGAAGACTCCACCAATCCATTTCCTTATGGATGATAAGCAGTTGAGTGTCCCAAAATGATGTGATACTTGTTACAAAACGCAACCATTCTTTTTTATTTGAAAGATGCTGCGTTATCAGTAATTAACTTATTCGGGCAACGAAAACAAGATAGAATATTATTCTCAAGAAATGAAATTATTACCGAATTTGTAGCTTTCCTGGTGGGAATTTCCTCAATCCATTTCGTGAAATAATCTGTCGCTGTGAGGATCCACCTGTGCTGAGCTGAAGAAGCAAGATGGATTTCGCCAATGAAATCCAAATCCCATTGCTGAAAAGGAGCACTTACCTCAATGGGCTTAAGCGGCAAAGGCTGCAATTTCTTCCTCCCTTCAAAAATCTGACATTCATGATAGCTTTTGACAGTCTTAATACACATCACCAAAATGTGTCGGCCAATAATATCTGGCTCTCAAAATATTGTTGGTCGTTGTTTTCCCAAAAAGGTTACCCCCACAATCTCCCTTATGAAAATCCTCCATAACCTGCTTTGCTTCTTCTTCAACCAAACAATTCAGCAAAACACCACCGGGATCTTTCCAATAGAGTGAATTATTCAAAATAAAAAACTTAGCAACCTTCAATTTCATAGTTCTACTTTTTTTTCTAGCCATGCCGGGTAGTGGTGACAAATTTTGAAGCACATATACAATATCTGAATACCAAGGAGAAAGTACAAATATTTATGATACCTGAAGTGATGAACTTTCCTCATTCTCCTCGGACATAGCAGCAATGAGATTAATGTCCATGGCATGTAAATTTGATTCAGCCATTAGCTTAGCCAGCCCTTGTCCTTTGATAAGCTTGATAGGCTTTATCTCCACATCATACTCCAACAAGGCAGCAATCTATTTGCCCCGTTTCCCTTTTGGATCTGTTTGCACTAAAACATCCTTAATAGCAGCGTTAGGAACATAAGCAAGAATATGAGAATGCAGAATATATACCCGAAAATATTTCAATGCTTTCACTAGTGCAAGAGCTTGATTTTCATTGATGTTATACTTTAAGGTTGCATCTCTTATGATTCGGCTGAAAAAAGCAATTGGTTTTTCATGCTCATCTCTTTTCTGCATCAATACTGCTGCCATAGTTTGCTCCGAAGCAAACGAAAACAAAATAAAATCCTAAGTATAATCCGGGATGATCAAAACCGGAGCTGAAGAAAGAACCAAATTCACTAAATTGAAAGACTTTACCGCCTCCTCCGTCCACTTCACTACATTGTCTTTCTTAAGCATGTTTGTAATCTCTCTTAGATGTTCGGCAAGATTAGGCACAAAGCAGCGTAAGAAATTCATCTTACCATTGAAGGATTGGATCTCCTTTTTGTTCCGGGGAAGATCAATTTTCTAAATAGCTTCTACTCGAGCTCAGTCAATGTGAATGCCATCCTTTGATATTATGTGACCGAGAATTTTTCCCTCATCCATGGAAAATAAACTCTTCTTCGGATTGAGCGACACACCATACTTTCTACATCGCTGAAAAAAAATCTTCAAATGGTAAAGGTGCTCTTCATCGGAATTAGAAAAGAGTGTCAGATCATCAAGATACACAACTAGAAAAATATCTTTCTCATTTGTGTTAGTATGAATCCTTTGTCGAAGTGTACGAAAAAAGACCACTTTAGCTATGCATAACTAATAGCCCTAACAACAAAACTGGCTGCCAATATCTTCAGATATGTGATTAGTTAGACAAGAAAATAGCTGCAAAATACCAGATCTATGTATGGAAATACATTAAGCAGTAAAAAAAAGGGTTTGCTCCATATACCAATAGACAAGACAAGAACAGTTTTTGAAAGAATTTTTGTATTAATGGGGCACCTGTGAGGGAAACCAGAAGGAGTATCCAATTCCCCTCAGTGGGATGGGTTCTTGGAAGTCCTCAACACTTCAGATCTAATATTTCTCTCTCTTGTTGATGTAGAAAGCCCAATGCAAAGAGTAGAGCTCAATGGGAGCAAATGGCAGAAAATGGTGACCAAGTGTATAGATCCAGAGTGATCTAATAGGCAACAAAAGGTGAAGAATGGTAGGAAAAACCCTCCTATTTATAACAAAATATTGGTTCATTCTAGATCTTGGTGCATGGGTTAACCAGATCTAGATCCACTTTTTATGGAATATTTTATTATATTTGTTGGAGGGAAAAGGTATTTGACTTGGGTCAAATCCCTTAATTTTTTAAAAATAAATAAATAAATGATTTATTTATCCTTTTAAGGAAGTGGTTAGAAGATAATCAAATAAATAATGATTTATTTAATTATTTAAGGAGGTGGTTGAAAGATAATTAAATAAATAGTGATTTATTTAATTATTTGTGGGTGATTTGGTCTTATTTAACAAGGAATATCATCTAAATAAGGTTTAAATGATTATTCCTAGAAAATAATAAGATAAATAAAGGTTTATCTAATTAATTTCTTTGATTTTGGGTTAAACATGACTGGGAATAATAATTAAATTATGGTTTAATTAATGATTCCATGAGGAAAATCAAACAAATATGGGTTTGTTTAATATTTCCTTTCGGGGTTTCCTGTTTTAACATAGTGAAAGCAGTTTTACTTAGGGTAAAACTGGTCTTACATGGTGTACTTGGGTCCATCTAATGATAATAAGTTAGATGACCAAAAAATGGTGTAACAATTTGCAAATTCCATATCCATTTCCCGCTAAAATGTCGCACCAACATTCTTCAAACCGAAAGGCATTTTAGCATAATGGAAAGTTCCCCACGGAGTGGTGAACGCTGTTTTGTCTCTATCATCCTCATGGGCTAGAATTTAGTTATACCTGGAATAACCATCGAGTAGCAACATACGAGATGCTCCAACTACTCGTTGGAGTATGTGATCCATTTTGGGCAACGGATAATTATCTTTCAAAGAAACCTTATTCAGATTCCTAAAATAAATGCACAAATGAATCTCACCTTTCTTCTTGAGTACGAGCACCAAATTGGAAATCCAATCTGAAAATCTTATGGGAATGATGATACCAGCCTTGTACAATCAATTTACTTCCTTGTCAATTGAGGGTAGCAACTTTGGATATATACTTCTCAACTTCTGCGTGAAGGGCTTTTGATTTGGCTTGATAGGTATGGTGTGCTGAATTACGTTTGTATCATATGTCTTCAAATATAAATAGTCCCAAGAAAATACATCAGAAAAAGAAGACAATAAACTAACATATTTTTCTTTTACCTCCAGTGACAATGCTTTGGACAATTTCACCATATTTGGATTTTCAGCTGATCCAATGTTCACATCTTCCACTCCCTTTTTGGTTGGCCGCAAGGTTGTTTTTTTAGCTACGTCATCTTGATTGAAGAGATCCTCTAAAGGTATTAGACCTTTAGGAATGACATTATCCCTCAGCTGCAAAACTTCCATCTTATTTACTTGCACCTCAGCCTCATCGTCATCATGCTCCATATCGATTGAAGTGTCTTTGAATTTGCCTTTGTTTTGCAAAAATTCATCAATGTCATCATCATCCTTGAATACTTTCCAATACCTTTGATTGTCCGGGATAGTTAGACGCTTCACATGAATTTCAAATTTGTTACTTGAGTTCATCGAAATCTTCAAATTACCTGTTGCCTTTGCAAGTGCATCTGCAATACCATTCTGAATACGAGGGACACAAGTCAAATTATAGTCTGAAAACAATTTCAAGATATCAAGAACAAAATTTCGGTAAGCCCGCATTGGAGGATTCTTAGCTTGGAATTCACCTTTCACTTGCTTAATTACCAACTCAGAGTCACCATACACTGCAATCCTCTTAGCATTCAACTTTCTAAGAATTTTCAGACCAGCAATCAAAGCTTCGTATTCTGCCTCATTATTCGAACAATCAAAAGCTAATTTATAAGAGCAGACCCTTACATTACTCGGTACCTTCTTTGGTGCGGAGAAATGGCTGCGTACCTAAATTCCAATTCTAGCACCATCACTTCCTACTACACCATCGAAATCCATGGTCCACAAACCATATTTATCTTCTTCTAAGTGCTGAAATTTTGTTTGCTCTGTTATTTCTGCTTGTTGTCCATCAACTTTTTGCTGTTGTCGGAAGGCTGATTGCTCAGCAGAACTCTCAAGTTCTTGTCTCTCTTTATTTATGACCTCTCTGAAATTCTTGGTGATTTTTGGAATATCTTCTACTTCAACTAATTGACTATTTACATCATTGAAACTATTTGAATACAAAACAAAAGACTCTAAATCTGTATGTACATAATTGATTGGATGATTTACCGGTTTCTCCTTGCTGGTGATCATATACTTCATCTTTTGTTCCTGGTACAATATTCTCATCTGACCAAACACAGGGATGGTATCATAGGAGAAATCAAGCTGCAATGTTCCCTTCAATTTCGCTCCCCAAGATCTGGAAAGAAGCATGCCAAATCTAGGAGGAATATCCACCACAACCACATCCATCAAAACATTCTTAGTCGGAATCTGATCTAAAGTAACCACCAAATCTTTGATAAGCCAAATTCATATTACTCTAATAGAATCGAAATAATAAAGATCATGATATTTCCTAGTGATGTCCAATCCCAATTTCTCCATGATTGCTCTCGGCATGAGATTATGAGATGCTCCAGAATCAAACATGGAATTATGTAACACAAAATCATGCAATCTAAGGCTGATATAAAAAGGAGGCACATCACTATTTGGAGACTCATCATCCAATGCTGGTCCAAATATCAACTCAGGTTGATCATCTTCCACATTCACTATATCATACATTGGATCTAAATTCAGAATTTTAGACACCTGACCCTTATAACTACTATTCTTCATCAATTTAGTCAAAGGAATGGAAACTTTTAATTTGGAAATTTCACTATCTAAGTTAAAGACTGAATTTTTTTCTACCTCTTTGGCCGAGACATCCTTCTTTTCAGCTTTCTCCCTCGATACAATTGGCTGATTAGATCTTTCATTTGCTGATGGGGATTTTCTAGTAGTAGGATTAGCTATCTCTTTTCCCTTCTTTTGTGCAACAGGTGCATCATTCTTTGGTGCTGAAACTTCCTTTCTCTTTTGGATTGGATTGATAGGCACATCTCTATTTCTAAGTGAATATTGACGCTGCTAGGTGGACAAAGCATTCATATAAGCTCTCTGATATTCATTCGACTCTTCTTCAAGAGCTGTCTCATTTGCCAAGATGAAATCCTTGTATTTTTGTACAGCTGAGTTTTCTGCATATGCCTCATCTTCAGTGATAAAAGTTGGCAAATCATCAGGTATAAAGAAGTGATTCTCTTCCCTTATTAAATTATCTTCATCATCTGATTTCAGACCAACAAAATTCTATTGTAAAGGTGTCTTTACCTACTGTTGTACTACTAGTTCTTGTGCTCGCTGCTCTCATTGTTTGATCCTGAATTGGGGTTGCTACTGACCACGGAAGTTAGGATTTTTGATCTGCGGTTCAAGCTTATCAAGTGTCAATATTTCAATCATATTTTCTACCTTGTGAAGTACTTGATCTGAAGTAGAAGCCTCTTCCTTTATTACTACTTTCTTTTCAGCTTTCAATCTAGCTCTCTTGTCATTCAAATTAGCTTCAACACTCACTGCAATTTTTTGCATGTCCTCAAAGTGGCTGGATCTCTTTATCTTAATTGATAGGCCATTTCTGGATCAAAACTATCTAGAAACTTAAGCAAAGCCGACCTCCTAGATGGCCTTAAATCATCAGGAATTGCATTGTAAACCACATAGAATCTAATACAATAATCTTGGACAGACTCACCAACATTCTGCTTGATCTTGGTATATTCAGAAGTGATCTAAAGAGGATCTTTGTTTACTTCCCATCGATCCAAGAATTGTATCTGAAGCTTAGCCAATGTAGCAATACTCCTAGGCTGCAAAGCTCTGAACCATTTTCTCACTTCTCCTCCAAAATTTTGCACAAATAATCTCATGGTCACATTTTCTACATCAATTTCATGAAGGTCAAAGAAATCTACCATTCTATCAACATGCTGCTAAGCATGAACACTTTGAGGAGTACCATCAAAAAATGAAATCTTGCTTTGATAATCAGCGGGCATGTCATCCAAGTTCTGAGGCAACACAAGAGGTACAAATCGGGCAGCCATTGCTCTTGGTGGATTTAGAATCGGATTTGGAAATATGGGAGGAGTCAAAGCAGTTGATGTATGAGGTGTGGATGGAGGTGAAACTAATGCAGATTTTTTATCAGAAATATATGGTTGCACGGGAATGGTAGGAATGAAAGGAGGCTTAGTATGAACTTGTGAATCGGAAGTGACTACCAATGGCCCAAGAGTTTCAGATGCAGATTCTATAAACTCAGGAATATTCGTTGCCACAATAGAATTTTGAATGTTCAAGATGTAACTATCAATGGATCTATTAGCTTGTTCAATTTCAAGATACTTGATGAACTCGAGATTTATGACCGTAGAACCAATAGCACTTTCAGACTTCGTCTGAAACAATGACAACTCAAATTGTTCGTCAAATTCAAGATCTTCAAAGTACTCAAACACAGCAAGCCATGAATGAGATTTGAATAGAGGAATCACAGGACTTTCTCAATGAATAATTCTTGAAATAAGATTGGGATTTTCATACACTGGAGGTGGATCAGAATCCGGATTTTCTCTAGTATGTCTTCTGCAAGCCAGTGTGTTGAATTATTTTCAAAAATCAAAGCGACAAAACCAACTTGTTCAGCCTAACAAATTCTAGACTCATCACCCAAAAGTCTAGAATGATCTGATGTACTGGGGCAATTTACAAGTCACGTTTCACGTTTACAAACTATGCTGGAGATTGACTGATGCAACGTTTATCTACTTTCACTAATGCAAAGCAAAAGCGTTTCGAAGGCTACCTGGCATAACTTCAGGCTCCATCTGTAGCTTATAAAAAAAATAACACTAACAAGCAAACCATTTTTTCCCTAGTATGGTTGCCACTATGTTATCGCCTAAATCTACCTCAGGCTGAAAGAAGGCAGAGTTTAGGGTAACATTAAACCACGCTCAGTCTGGTAGCGAGCCCTACCAGAACAGGAGAGGGCTCTCTTCGTGTCAATGTCAGCAAAAATAATCAATAGAGCTTAATATGACTTGAAATAAAGGCTGATTTTAGGCTAGGTATATAAGTAAAGGAATTTGATTTTTATTTTGGGGTTTTTTTTGGAAACAAAGGGAAAGGCAGTTTTGGGTTCAGGGATGAGGCCTAGTTTTTGCAGAGTTATGAATGGGGCAAGGAAGGAAATTGTTTTGATGCTTTGAATTGAATGAATGGATATTTTAGACCGGTGAGGTGCTGAAGAGGGCAAGAAGCTTTCAATTATCCTCTTCAAATAGATGAAAACATGGAAAATTAAGAAAAACTGAAGGCAGAGCAAAGCAATCTAATGAATTCCACCTTTATCACTCATTTGTTTAATTTAAGAAGAAAGGAGAAGGGAAATGATACACATAAACATCAATGAACTTACAATCACATAGAGAAACACACCACCAAAACACAGAGCCACATGGATCCAAAAAAGTGCTGCAAACCCTGGTCTATTCCTTTGCCAAAATTGCAGAGATGAAATGTACAATGAAGTGCCAAGAAATCCCAAGTGTCCAACCCTGAAAATGAATAAAGAAATACATGATATAGACAATCCTAACTCATCCCCATGCCTCTAGGGGTCGATCTCATCATTCTAGGAGCTATTTCAACCATATCTAAACTAAGAACTGGAAAATAGGCAATGAAACAACTTGCCTCTATATGATAGGAAACTGATTCATTCACTTACATTTCACTTTTTGGTGAATGAATATACTAGAATGAGTAAATATGTGCAAAAATTACATCAAATTCATGAATTTACATCAAGTTACATCAAGAGTTACATGAAAAAGTCAAACTAGCCAAAACTAGGCGAAAAACTAAGCTGCTGAGTGAAAAATAAGCCGAATTTCCCAATGCGCCGTGCCTGAAATCTCTATGCATAGCACAACTTTGAGGCTGATTTTGAGGGCCTTGCTGAAGTCCAAATTGAGTGCAGGATAGCTAGCTGGAAAGCCCTTCCCATCTACTTTCCAACCCAAGTGGAATTTCTAAATTTGGTTGCCATTTTCCCCTCCAAAAATCCAATCTCCCAACACTTCTTCCTGTGTGTCCAAAAAGTGCCAGAAAGGCCATTTTTGAGGTGTTTTTGACCCTTTAGGTAACCCAAAACTTGTCAGAATCCTTAGGTAATGGATAGGCATCCATAAATTTTGATGAAAAATCTAGAAATTCTAAGCTTTCCTCCAAAGGAGCTTCCAATTATAAGCGCGCGCCAAGTGGTGCTACGCGTCGGGGGGAAAAATTTGTGTTTAGGCCAAAAAATTCAAAATTGACAAAAATTTTCCCAAATTTCTTGAAATTTGGGCTGAATTTCCACCATCAAGCACTATGCTAGGCCAAAAAATCTTCGGCCAAAATTTGGAGTCTATCATGCCTTTTACGACGCTTTAGTGCCCTCTTTAGTCTTGCTTTCAGGATCTTGATCCTCGCTTTGCAAACATGATTTCGTGCCCAATAATGGTTCTTCATGTGCTTGAGCATGTTATTTTCCTTGTTTTCCTTCTCCAACATCTTCTCAAGATGAATATTAACCCTCTCAAGCCAAGTCTCTCTATCAGCCTCAATCTCCCGCTCAATGGGTGTCATCTCTATTTGGCTTGTTTGGGCAGCTTGCCGATTTTCACGGATGTTTTGCAACTCCATGATTGTTTGCTGATCCTCTAACTATTTTTTTCGCTGCTCCAAGTAATTTATGATCCATTGGGCTCTCTGAAATTTGACGGTAAACATGTCGATTTCCGCTTTCTGCTCTTGAATGTTCTCTCTCAACTTTGAGCTTGGACAGCTCAAATCCTTATCAATAAATATGAAATCAGTATCCTAGCCTCCTAAAGGGCCCTCATCCTACATGGGCCTCTTACCTCTATCATGTACCTGTACCTGTGCTGCTAATGATGGCAACGAGACCCCTTCCACCCCAGGTCGAGATAGTACTCATCGGGCTGCTGCAAATAATACTCTGGTGCCTCTCTAATAAGTAACAAACACTGGCACACTGATAGGCTCTGTCTCGTGACCTTGAGGCTAATGTGAAGGTTCATCTGGCTCATGAACAACCTCTAGAGGAACCTGAGGAACTGTGAAGAAATCACGGGAAATGAAATCCTCCCATGAAATGCTCTGCAATCCAAGCTGATGTACAACCACGATCTAGATGAGTGCATAGTGATAAATACTGTTGTACTGCTGCTCAGGAGTTTTCTTCTGCACAAGCGTGGTCATTCTATCGATATTCCTGCACATGAAATAAGGTATGTTCATCATCATCACCCTAGTGAAATGCATCAATAACCTGATGTGGTGGGCATAGAGGCGTGAAAACCGGCCGTCACAACTGAAATATCTGATAATGAGTTTCATCAGAGGCACATAGGATTCCTTCAGGAACTGGAATGGGAACACTCTGCTAAGCTGCCTCACAAAGCTAGGCCTGATGTATGGTTCATAATTCACTCTGTCCACCCACTGTATTTTGTTCCACTGTTCACCCACATTCGGTATCCCGGTTGCTTGAGAAATGGTTTCTAGTGTCAAAGTGAAATTTACACCAGCAAGAGTTACCTGACCATCATGTAAATTCAATACAAAAAAACGAGCCAACTCCTGATAATGATGGATCCTAGCAATCATCTCAAAATACTAATAGCATGATTGCTCTCGAAAACATGCCACAGCAAGTGGGCATGCCTGCAATTGATTCAATGAGGTAGGCTCTTCTCTCACATGTTTGCCACCTTTACGAGGCCTTCTAGGTGCATGTAGCTCAATGGTAGAATCACTATCTCTGTCATAGGATGTATTAGTTTCTGTCTCCATGATGTCCATGCAAAGTGTATGTTGGCTTATATCAGAGGAAAATGAGAATTTGGTGCTTTGTTTCAATTGTCAAATATGTGTCAAAGGGGAGGGACTGTAGGAGATATAGGGAAATGGGGACAATGGGGTTTTAATCAAGTGATAATTTTCCTTTTGAAAGCTTTTGATTTGACAAAACTTAGGGACAAGGGAGAGCCACTGGATTTTTTGGGAACTTGGTGTTTGGGAATTTTTACAAGTGAAATGGGAAAGGGAGAGGGATAGGAAAATAAATGACTAGGAATAGGGATAGTAGGAATTAGATTATATGAGTGGTTTGGGATATAAGGGCATAGGGGATGAAATGTAGTGATAGGATGACAGGGAGGAGGAGAAAAAACAAAGTGAGGAATGAACAAGTTTGGCACCACAATTACCTTTAAAATTCCAATTTCAAAACCCTAATGAGTAATTTTTAACAAGGGAATAGGGTTTATAATTCTGGCATTCAAATTCCCATATTCAATCTCAATAACCACCAAACATTGGTTAATAGCAATTACAAAGTCTCATAACTTACTTCGAGCATAGGAGACTGAGTCAATTTGAATTTTTGTGGAGCAATGGCAAAAATTTGGTTATCGGCCGTGTGCGCCGCGACAGTGGCCCAGTGCATCATGCCCTCCTTATGCATCACGACCATTCAATTTTGCACTGTGTAGAGTGGCCCTATGCTCCGCGCTCGGTCAGTGCGCCGCGACCTCCACCCAGTGCGCCGCGACAATAAACTCACCCACAGTTTCGGCCT
The DNA here is from genome assembly GCA_034641835.2 of Pinus albicaulis. Taxonomy (NCBI): domain Eukaryota; kingdom Viridiplantae; phylum Streptophyta; class Pinopsida; order Pinales; family Pinaceae; genus Pinus; species Pinus albicaulis. Next base: position 1,392,602,983 of record CM076570.1, read on the forward strand.
TCAAACACTGTTTCACTTCCTCCACTATTTCTCTTGGCTTCACTCTTGTCTTGGCTTGCAAATGGATTATTGAAACACAAAAATATCTTCTATGCCATATAATTTGATTTTTGATTTGAAAAAACCCACTTTGTAAAGTCTAAAAACTTTGGCACTTTTCACATAAACTCTGTTTTTGTTTTCTTTGTGATTTTTGAGCTGAATGAAGAATCTCTTGTGTGTCTTTGCAGGGATAGCTGGCATGGGATTTTAGCAAAGGTGACCGGGGCTACACCTGAAGAACTTTACAACTGAAAAAACTTTGAAAATTACATTGCATTTATTACAAAAGGATAAAATAGACAGTTTTTCTTCAAAACAGAGTTTTGAAGAAAAATCATTATCAAGCATTATAACAATGAAATTTTTGTGATGAAAACCTATTTCGAACCTCCCTCATGTGCCTGCTGACATTATTAGTCATTTTTAAGACTAAATTAATGAAACCCTAGACCTAATGAGACTACAACCCTAAAATGACTCTTTGCTAATGAGGAGACCAAAAATCACTGTAAATGATTTTGATGAACAAACACGGACTGGCAGGTACATGACATGAGGGATATGAGTGACAAGACCCTACCATCATATGATCCATGCTCCTAATGGAATGTAGCTGACTGAACTGAATGAGACACCTAAAATGAAATGCAACAAGAGAAATTTGATCTCTGACGGAGGGATGAAGATATCGACTCTAACAGCTATCACCACTCCCCCTCCTCCCGGTACTAAGAGGATGGGGCCATCAACATCCAGACCAAGGATGAAATAGCAAGCCCATCACGAGCACTATGACATGACAGTCACATTAACAGGTAGAGATCTGGAGTAGATTGTGGATGCGGTCACCCTAGCTACAGAGGATAAGTGGTCACTTATCGCGGCTCAATGGCAGGATGGGCTCGCCTCTCTTTAGGAAGACCTCTGTGCTCTCCGGATCAAAGTGCATCCACCTCCATCCTGTGAAGGCCAAGCATCACTTGCGTTAGTCGATAGCAGCATGGTAGAAGTCAGGGAGGCCAATCGACTCTGGAGCATCGTTACCAGTGCCTTAGTCAGAACGCAGCCCCTGGAAGGCACATGAATCCATTTGGACCTCGCTTTTCTGCCCTACGTAGCCTTATATGACCTTCTTCATGTTGTCTCTTGAGAAATTAGTGACCGTGCTCAATCCATAACCCACCAGCTGGTGGCCGCTCAACACACTATTGTGCAAAAAACTACTGAAGTGGTCCAGGCTGAGTCACAACAGGCAGAACTTGAGACTATGATCCACCAGCTCTACAAGGAAGTGACAAAGGACATCATGGATGAGGATACATCTACAGGAAAAGTGGAAAATTTGGTTGCTTCTTTCAAAGCCTCCCGCTTGGATATTTCAGACTTACAGTCCAGACTATAGCCCGACACACCCCCAGAAGTCCGTACCCACCGTACCACCCTTATTGAGGAAGCAAAAATGATAATCATGAAGAAAATTACTCAAGGTACCACTCTGATGGAGTCAGCCATGTAGCTTTGGACTCGGGTCCAGTGCGATCTAGTCCTACAACAAATCAATCAGGACTTACGACAACGCGAAAAGTCCGTTGAAGAAATCAACACTATGATGTCTACTTTAGTGCCTGCCCAGTGCTTGGCATGATTAAAAACTAGCAATGACCTACAGGATGAGATTGCGAAACTCCGGCAGAAACAGCATGCCCTGAATGAACTTCTGAAGCCCTGGACTACCTTAGTCCTCCAGTTAACACATGACATTGATGGCACAACCAAGTGCCTTAATTAGTTTCGAGCAAGCGTTACCACGGCTACCAATGATCCACCTTCCTAGAAGATGGTCACTCTTGCAAAAGATGTTGCGTCCCAAAGTCAGGCGGTACTCCCTTCGCTTTTCTGTGATCTGGATACTTTGCGTATGCAAATCGACGATGCACCAGTGTAGTGACTCGGGACGAGTCACAAGATTGTGTTGGGGGACTGTTGGAATGGGGTCTCCTAACAAGATGCAAAACTAGTCATTTTGGTTAATTTTTATTATATTTAATATAGCACAGGGGTTTTGGGGTGGGTCAAAGCCCTAAAAACATTGTAATGGGTCAAAGGGTAAACTAGGGGTCCGAAAACCATGGGTTGCAGACCATAGGAACGTTGAGGCTAGATTGTTATAAATAGAGATGCATTTTGGATTGTAAAGGATAGGAATTGATGAGATATTGATACGATCTGTTGCTTAAGCAGTGTGTTTGGGTTTTGGGGAACGAACTCCTGTTGGCTGTGTGCGCAGAGATCCTAGTCCAGCTGTGTGCGGACCCTGTTGTTGTGTGCGTAGGTTGGGAAGGGAATTGTAAGGACAGATTGATGAATGAATGCATACGAAGGATAATTAGAGATTTGAATCTGTGAGTTCTATTATGTGAATTGTTGATAATTTTTGTGTTATGTATTTTCTATCTTTAAGCTGTGAAAGGTCTGTGTACTGAGCTATTGGATCTAGATATGTTATGTTTTGTTTATATACTACTGTGTTGATGATATAATAAGCCTATAAATGTAGATCTAGTGCACGTGGATGCGAATAGGAACATAATTAAACCTGCACAGGACAAGGTAATCTGGGAGTTACAAAAATAAGATGCAGTCCTGCTTGCCTTACCCATCCTTTCTCAGGGTGCAGAAACCTGGTTCCAGCACCCACCCATACTACGTCGGGTGAGACTATGACCTACGAAAGTAGGTCACTGCCGAAAAGGCCAGTAGTATAGGGGTTTGTTGGCAAACCTTGCACACTAAACCTGGGTCAGGACCCCTCAAGCCAACACCGTGCGAGTTGGAAAGTGGGATTAAAACCTGTTTCATTTCATGAAGATTAGCGGGAACCCGCAGGCATAAACAGCCCACAGGTTAGCAGGAGAGGTGACTCCGCAGTTGACCTCATTTACTAACAATAGATTATGAATCGACGGTTCTCATACACTGTTGGGTCAAGACCTCGATGGAAATTCTATATCCCCGAGCGCTCCCGTAGTGACGTATGCATCCAGTTGGCGACAACTCATCTTTCATGTCATATGTACCATTACTTTTCCATTTAAACATTAATTTAGCATTAATGTTTGAACTCTGCACCATCTATTTAAAGGATTCAAGTCTTTATTTCTTCTATCAGTCTCTTATTCTCAATCATCCACGAAGTCATCCTAGTCTTTCTATTTTCTTATCTCCGCATACAATTGTCCACCACCCTGTATTATTCCATGGCTAATAAATATTCCTTGTCCAGCTCTTCTAGCTATATCCCTCTCATGGATACTAAGAAAGATATCTGGGACACCATCTGCACCATTGATCATTTTCCCTTCTACCAGCAAATTATCTTGAATGAGAAAAATTCCCCCATCTATTCATCAATGGCTAATTCTGGTGTTCTCTCTGCATGCATCCCAAAAACATATATTTTTCTCGAATTTGTGTGTTGGTTAGTGTATGCGATGTATCCCGGTAAATTTTTTTGTGATGAATTTCTTAGGGAAAAATTTTCTTCAGGTTTCAACCCAGTTAATTAGCCAAGCCCTATGTTATCCTGAGTCTGAATCTTATGTCCAGTTCACTGATGAATCATTGGTAGCATTCTATGATAATGTTGCAGGACAGGAGTTTACCCAGGTCATCTCCTTTTTGAAGTTGAATATGGAGCAATTTGCAGCATATGATAAATAATTACCATTAGAGAATTTTGACGTAGAAGTTAGGTTAGTGCTATAATCTCTGTCAAAGATTCTTGGAAAAGAAGATGCCGCTCAAATTGACAGGTCAGTGTTGGGATTGTTTTTAAAGATGATGAAGTCTAAAGTAGTGTTGGATTTTCCCTCTTACTCACAAGAGGATGTTAATACTCAGCTCATGAGATTTTCTCTCACTGGGTCCTTCTGGTTCCCCTCACTTATCACTTATCTATTTATGTATCAAAATGTAGATGAATTTTTACATTTGGGATTGAGCATAAGGGATGAAAATAAGAAAAGACAATCATTATTTTTTTGGACTAATATAGTAAGAAATGAAGCAGATGAGGGAGGGATGGTTGATTTTGCTACTTATTTTATGCCATTTTCTTATAAGGATTTAAATGGGGTTCCTCCTCCATGGTTCCTGCCCAAAGCTCAGGAGTGTCTTCAGTTAAGTAGTAATTGTAAATTTGGGGATTGGTTTATATATGAGGATTGTTATAGGTCAACTTGGGCACCATTCCCAATGACTTGGTTAACTGGGCATCATCTCCAGGACCGATGATCAAAGGGTCTATCATTCCCTATCATCTCAATTGCTATATTCCCTAAGACAGGAAACAACATGAATCAAATAGTGACATTCATCAAGCAAGAGTTTTCCAGGGTTTAAAGCTTATTATTAAATATATGAGAGCTCACGAAAACAGGTTCTAAAGGGCCTAAGTCTGTTTCATATGCAGGTAGCCCCATTCAAGGCTGCTCTGTAGAGCACTTCTCGACATTCAAAGGTGCGTTGGTCACATTGGGAGCAAAATTCTCATTGTTCCGGAATCTCCACTTGGCCAGTGTCGTCTAGAAGGGTTCACATGTGTCAAGCTTTGGATCCAAGTGTCCATTTGACATCTATATGAATGGAAACATGTCTTGCCTATTTTTGGAATTCAATTTATTGCAAAAATAGTTCATCTATAAATTAAACACAAATCTAAGTGTTTGAAAAGAAGAATTTGAGTAGAGAAATACTGGAGAATTTTCAATAGAGAGTTTGATTTGTGGAGCTATTGCTAGAGATACTTATGCTGTGATGATACTTCGAAACATTGTTGGACGGTCACTTCAAATTAATCACTAGGTTTTAACCTCTCCTTCTATCATCAATAAATATTACTTATTATTTTTCCCTACATGCATCTATGTTAACTTTGATTTTCCATGTTGTAAGATCTTGGTTGATGAATGTAGTTTATGCTTAACTGATTTAGCTAACTATTTTGAATAGATATCTATATTATTGCATCTTCTATTGTTTTAGTGTTCTTTCTTGCAGGAAGCATTCAGCCATCAAACCGCTTGAATTTGAAGCTGTAGTGGAAGCAATAGAAAGGAGCCATTTGGAAGCGACTGAAACAAGTAAGCCTCCAATCCTCTCTGTGTATCTGTTCTGTGTTAGGAGAAATGGTAGTATAGTCTTTCATCTATTGTTCTAGACTAGACACCAGTCTAGGGAAGCATATTTTATCCGTAGATTACAATTATGGCCCAACAAACTGTCGACTCCACTGGGGATCGAACCCAGAATCTATGGTTTCACATCAGACAACATTAATATGGACTTGGGCCTCCACGTACCTTCGGGTATATTTTGGAGGATAAATTTTAGGTGCTATCCATCCATTGTGAACCGAGTCAGCCGCCTTGAAATTGTGATACACCAAACACAACATTTGGGGAGATTACCTGCCCGTACTTCTTGGTTTGCCAAGAGGTATTCTGCAGTTCATAGTTTCCTGGTAAACCCTTTTGCGTAGCATTACCCTCCTTTTTTTTTTATAAAATAAATCAGTAATCATGGAAGAGCACAATCCTATTTCTCGTCGTTCGCGTAGATTAGCTTTAAAACCACCTTTACCATCAGAAGTTATTTCTGGTAGACGAAGGCGATCACGATCTGCCAAATCAAGTACAATTCGTACCTCTGGTGAAACATCATATTTTAACCCAGAGTTTGCTCAAATCATTTCCACACATCTCGTTTCATCTACTGTTGTCGAAATAGAGTCTTCACAGCTACTCGTGGTCGCGATCCATTTAATCACTAAGACCATACCTCCTGGACCCGACGTTGTTCAATCACACATTGATCCAGATCATGTCTCTTCTTTGCCAGAATGTTGTGAAACTAGCTCCAAAAATAGAATAAAAAAGATATCAATGCCTTAGAAATAATCCACTTCGAGGGGGCAACCTCCAATACATTACATTAATGAACAACTCTTGGATGATAAAAATTACAAAACCTCCTTTCTATATATAGGAGTCCATGGGGCCACAATGTAATCCTAGCCGCCTAACAATAATAATTTAAGGGCACAATAATAACAATATGGGGGTTACAGGGGTACAATAATAGCAATAAGGGGGTTACACTAACAACAATAAGGGACTATACTAGTAATATAGGGACCTAACATGCCCCTCTCCTTCAAAAAAGTGTTGTACTCAATGCTTGAGTAGCTCTGGGTGATTCTGTATAAAATTCTCATCCTCCCATGTAGAATCTTTGCTGCATATGGAAGGAAGTATTATACCACCATTTAGTGAGAGGTAACCACTTGACCCATTGTATTTGTTTATCATATACAAAACAACGAAGATATCCTTCCAAACATTTATTTACTATCTCAGTTTGACCATCAGATTGAGGATGATAAGATGAGCTATGAGCTAATTGAGTACCCAAACAAGAAAATAACTCCGTCCAAAAATTTCCAGTAAAAATGGGATCTCTGTCACTCACAATAACCCTTAGGTTTCCATGTAGCTTTTGAATTGTGTCCATAAATGAAGTAGCAACTGTACTCGCTTTAAATGGATGAGATAATGCACAAAAGTGTGCATACTTAGTAAGTTTATCAACTATCACCATGATGACACTCTTTCCTTCGAACTTAGGTAAACCTATGATAAAATCCATTGAAATCTCCTCCCAACATTGACTTGGAATGGATAAAGGTTGTAGAAGTCTCGAGGTCTTAATTGTCTCAACTTTATTCTACTGGCAAACCAAACATTCCGCCACAAAATTTTGAATATCAGATTTAAGGCCCTCCCAAAAAAAATTCTTTCTTCACCCTGTGGTATGTTTTTAAAAATCCTGAGTGTCCTCCTAAAGGAGAAGTGTGCAATTCCAAAAGAATATTTTGCTTTAGTTGGGAATTCTTACAAAGATATAAGCGATCTTTGTACCATAATGAATCATTTTTACAACTAAATGTATCATATGTACTAGGATCTTGCTGCAAATTTTGAATGAGTGTCCATACTTCTTTGTCCTTCTTCCATTCAACTCCATCTTCGGTTATCCAATTTGGTTGGATAATAGAAATGGCACAAAGAAATGCTTCCACGTCTTCATTATTTCTTGAGAGTGCATCTGCAACAAAATTAAGCTTCCATTTTTTGTAGATTATTTCAAAGTCATAACCCAACATCTTTGTGACCCATTTTTGCTGCTCTTCTTAAGATAGTCTTTGTTCCAAGTGTTTAAGACTATCATGATCAGTTTTTACCTTGAAGTGTCTTCCCATTAGGTACGTTCTCCATTTCTTTAGTGCATGCAGTATTGCTAACATTTCCTTCTCATAAATAGGTTTCTGTAAATACTTTCCTTTGATTGGATGACTTTCAAAAGTAATGGGTCTTCCTTCCTACATTAAAAAACACCAATTCCATTTCCTGAGGCATCACATTCCACAATAAAGGTTTTTGTGAAGTCTAGCGTAGCTAAGACTGGTGCTAGGCACATTGCCTCTTTAAGATCTTCAAAGGCCTTAGTTGCTTCAGGAGTCCATGAAAATGCATCTTTCTTCAATAATGTTGTTAGAGGTGCTGCTATTCTCCCATAATTCTTAACAAACATGCGATAATACCCTGTTAGCCCAAGAAATCCTTGCAACTGGTTTATGGTTGTGGGGACTTTCCATTCCTTAATGGCTTTAATTTTGTTAGGGTCTACCTTAACACCCTCGTGAGATACAATATGACCCAGATATTCCACCTCTTGTACTCAAAAGAAACATTTGGATGTTTTTGCATATAATTTTTTCTCATGCAATAGTTTGAGCACCTTGTCAACATGTTCAACATGATCCTACCAAGACCTGCTGTAGATTAGTATATCATCAAAAAATACTAGCACAAATTTTCTAAGGAAGGGTTTGAAAATGGAATTCATCATTACTTGAAATATAAAAGGTGCATTGGTAAGGCCAAAAGGCATGACCAAAAATTCATAATGACCCTCATGAGTTCGAAATGCTATTTTTGGAATATCTTCAGTCTTCATTCTAATCTGATGATATCCTGAATGAAGATACAACTTGGTAAAATAAATTGCTCCATGTAATTCATCCAATAATTCATCAATCACATGAATGGGAAATTTATCTTTAATGGTGAGCTTATTGAGCTGCCTATAATCCGAACACATGTGCCATGATCTATTCTTCTTGTGTACCAATACTACAGGAGCAAAGAAAGAACTTTGACTAGGTTGAATTATACCCGCCTCTAACATTTTTGCAATCATACGTTCAATTTCGCTCTTTTGGACATAAGGATATATATAAGGCCTGATGTTTGGAGGAACACTTCCTAGAATCAAATTAATAGTATGACATGATCACGAATAGGTGGGAGTCCTTTGGGAGTTTCAAACACCTTGGAATGATAAATCCAGGACTTGTTGGAGATCTGCAGAAATAGATGATTTTGATGTTGGAACTTCTAGTGAGCATAATTGTGAAATCACGCCCTGTTGTTCTTTCTTTAGAAGCTTTGTCATGACATTATAGCTTATTTTCTTTCCTAGCTTCCCTGCAATACCTCGTAATTCGACTTCATTTCCTTCTGAAAAAAATTTCAAGAAAATTTTTTGAAAATTAAAAGCTACCATACCCAAAGATTGTAACCATTGTACTCCTAGTACAACATCAACACCTCCCATAGGAATGGAAAGCATTGGACTATTCAATACATATCCCCCCATGGTTAGCTTGATATTATGGCATTTTCCAGAGAAATTTATAGTTCCTCCATTTGCAACCATCACTTGACATTCTGGTGCTGAGTATAGGAAACAATTCAATTCCTTGGCTACCTTACAATGAATAAAATTATGGGTACTACCTGAATCAATCAACACTATTACCTTTTTCTTCTTGATATGTCCTTCTATCTTGAGAGTTTGAGGAGTGGTAATTCTTGCCAATGAATTACACGATATGGTCGGACTCATTTCTTCCTCTTCTTGGGTTGGTTCCTGGTGTATATCCTCTTCTTGTTCATTTTCTTCTTCCTCTTCACAATCTATGTAAAATAATTTCTTCTCAGCACACTTATGACCTTTAGTGTATTTTCTATCACAACTGTAGCAAAGCCCTTTTGCTCTTTTTTCTTCCAATTGTTGTGGTATCAACCTTGTAGGTTGTGGAAATCTAGGAGTAGCAACACTTCCCTCTTTATAGAAGTGAGTGGTAGGCTTCCTTGTCGCCATAATTTTACATTCAATTTTCTTGCCAACCTGAATGCCTTCTCCAATGAATCAGGTTCCAAAACGCGAACTTCATGTTGGATGTTATCCTTTAAAGTACCTATGAAGAGATCAATCCTGTGTTCCTCTGGAATATCAGTTACCCTTATATTCAATTTTTGGAGGTCCTAAATGTGCTGCCCCACTAAACCCTTTTGTTTGAGATTTATCAATTGGCTAAAGAAGGTGTTTCTCTTTGTATCCGCATAATGTGCTATCATTTCCTCCATAAAAATTGACCAAGTGACAATTTTTTTATGGGAGCAAAGCCATCGATACCATACAAATGTATTTTGTTCTAAATCTAAAGTTGCACTGCGTACCTTTTGTGTGTTTTGCACATTATGGAGACCAAAATATTGCTCCATCTGTAGTATCCATGTTACAGGATCCTTTCCATCAAACTTCATCATATCCATGTTTGGAATATGGTGGTTCTTCCCGCCAACATTAGAGATTATGAAATCACGATTAACATTTATTTTTCTCTCATCATGAATTTCCTCTACTATCTTTTCACCATTAGGAAACATTTATTGTATCAAAATTTTCAAACCTTCCATGTCTGCTTTTAGATCATTCTTCATGTTTTCCATTTTTTCATCGACCTTAGCTTCCATGTCATCCATCTTAGATTACATGCCAGCTTCCATGCCATCTATCTTAGATTCCACGCCTTTCTTCAAACCATCCATATTATTCTTCAAACCATCCATATTATTCTTCACACCATCCATCTTCGCTTCCACAACTTTCTTCAAAACTTCCATTTCATTTTTTGCTGCTCTTTGCGAGAGCGAAATTTGGTGCACTTGATCTTGTAATTTTGATAGATCATGTTTCAATTATTCATCTTCATGAGTCATAGTAGAGCCTTATGAAGGCTTAATGGGTGTTGAATTATTTTTACGGGGCATTTTTTAGAACCCAATACTGATATCTATTCTACAATATGCTCTTGGAATCAATTCAAATTGATTCTTCAAACAAGACTTATGAAATTCGTAAAAGAATACACACATTTTTCTTGCTTTTGAAGAGCTTGATATTTAAATTGGATTATCTTTGTGGTTATAGCTCTTCAATATCTTAAATTTAGCACTGAGGTATCCTTTTGAATCCTCTTTTGAATGCCACAGGTCTGAGCTGATTTGGATTATTCAAGATAAAGTTATGTCCAATCTCCCACAATGACCTAATTATGGATTGTTTCAGTAGATCGAACTTTTATGACTTGCCATGTGTCATTGTTTCGTCTTTTAGCTTTGAAATTGATAGAAAATAAACTACAATCCATTTAATTTTTTCCACTTTCTACAACAGTCCAATCCGATGCTCAGAGAGAGAGTTATGAAGCTTTTCTCATGATCACCTCTTTGAGATGAAATTCAGGAGCCTAAAAAATCACTACCTTCCACAGATCATATCTCCAAAAATATTGTGAACCAAGCTTTGAAAGCTTGCGATGATTTTCCTCAAGATTTCAGCTTCGCACCCTAAAAATTTCAGATTCTGACCCTTTGTAGAAAAAACATTATAGCACAAATGCCACGATTACCTATTTAGATTAAATTGAGGAGCCTGCAAAAAGACCTAACTTCCATAGATCATATCTCTGAAAATATTTCAAACCAAGCTCTAAAATTTTGTGACAATGTTCCTCAAGATTTCGGGTTCGCACCCTAAAAATTTTAGCTTTTAAAACTTTGTAGAAAAAAACTTATAGCAAATATTTCATGATGACCTGTTTGGAGTATCGGAACCCTAGAATCCAAAGCTCTGATACCAAATGTTATGAAACCAGCTCCAAAAATAGAAGAAAAGAGATATCAACGCCTTAGAAATAAGCCACTTCGATGGGGCAACCTCTAATACATTACATTAATGAAAAATTCTTGGATGATACAAATTACAAAACCTCCTTTCTATATATAGTAGTCCATGGGGCCACAATGTAATCCTAGCCGTCCTAACAATAATAATTTAAGGGCACAATAATAACAATATGGGGGTTACAGAGGTACAATAATAACAATAAGGGGGTTACATTAACAACAATAAGGGACTATACTAGTAATATAGGGACCTAATACAGAACATCTGAATCCTGAATCTGAACAGCCAGAAGTTGTTCCTACCTTGGTCATTCCACAAAGTTTTGTAGCCAATGAAACTTCTATATCGCACAGTCAACTGTCTGAAATATATTTTGGGCCTGATGGTGAAGTTCTTCCTCCTGGTTTAATCACGATTGAAGAAATCCCTCAACCTAATACACCTTTAAGTCAAACCCACTTTGGGGGAGACCTTTACCTGTACTAGTCTTTTCCTCAATCGTTTCCATCTGCTTTTGTTGATCCTATTTCCATTCAGTCTCCCATCGATTTTCGAGGGTATACATTTGGTCAAACCACCATATCTGAACCAGCATCTTCAATTGGGTTTGGTGTTCCAATTACGACAGCTCCTACCCTCGCTACTTCGTCGATGTTCACAACATCACCAGAGTCATATTTACACGGTGGCCCTTTGGTCCCAATAGGTTAAAAATCATTATCTGGCACTTTATCTGGTGCACCTTCACGTTCATGGTCTTTGCCAATGTCATCATCTGGTGTTTTAACTGGTAGTCCTATAGTTAGTACTGAACAACTTGATTCATTAAATCTATCATCAGGGCAATATCAAGTCGATCATTATGGGTCAATTCCTTTATCAACTGGACTCCCAACATTCGGCGAACAATATTTTCCGTCTTATTATCCTCCTTATGTTGGGGGGAAACATTTGGTTACCCAATATGACAATACTCAGTCACCTTTTGGTCAAACTAATGTTGATTTGAATGTTTGTCAATGGCAGCCCACTCTGCCTATCCAACAACAAACGGTTGTCCAATCGTATCAACTGGTTCAGCCTGTTACACCCACTTCATTACCACTTGTTAATGCATCTATACCCCTGTTACAGAATCAAAACATTGTACATCAACCTTATCAGGTGAGTTCTTCAACTCAATATCAAAATCATTTGGTTAATTTACAACAACCTGTATCAGGAATTATTTATTCACAAGATGGTGTACCATTTTATGGGGTGTCACAAATGCAACCTACTTATACATATCAACGAAATCCAACTTATACCAATTTGGGTTATAATCTTGGTGGACAGACCCCTTGGCAGCCACAGGCACAGATTTCGCAAACTTCATTTCAACAAGTAACATAATTAGGTTTTGGTGAACAAAACTCTCAAGCGTTTGCCATGAAAAACAACCCCTATCTGGGTTACCAACATCAAATCCCATATGATGGTGCTCAAAGACCTTTTGCCCAAGAAATTCCATCTTATCCTGGTTATGCTCAACCTGATCTTAATAGGTAGTTTCCTTTTGTTGCAACCTTGGAATTACTAGATTTAAACCGGTTAACCAATGATCTTATCAATTATGCTCCTTGGTGGCCGGTGATACCACATAAATTACCCTCTGACATTCCTAAATTCAATGGAAACCCTTAAGAAGATCCATCAACTCATGTTATGACTTATCATTTATGGTGTTCATAAAATTCCCTAAATGATGATTCTGTTCGATTACATATTTTCCACCAAACGCTCACAGGTCCGACAGCTAAAATGGTACATTGAATTACTTAGAGCTTCATTTGAAAATTTCACTACCTTAGCTACTGACTTTTTGACCCATTTCCAGTTACCGATCAGATACGAAACTGGAACGGAACTCCTCACCAACTTCAAATAGACAAATGCTACTCACATTTCAGATCATATTCATGAGTGGCGTCGCCATTGACGAATGGTTAAGAAATTTGTTCCCAATTAGCTCCTTGCTGAATGGTTCATCAAATCATTATTACCATCTATAGCAGAGGATGTGGCTAAAGGTGGCGTCATCACAGAAGAGAAAATCATCGCTCGTGCCTAGTATTTAGACTTGATTTACACTTAGTCTGGCACGCTCTATGAGAAAATACCAAATTTTTCACGATCTAATTTCAATGTTCCTCCTCAAATAAAGGACTCTCATGCTGGAGACGGCTTGATAGACACTGTAAACACACACAACACTACTGCATCTGATCCTACTCTTACATCTGAAATTAATGTCATGTCATTTGACAAAGGCAAAAGTGACAAGAAACCAGGAAGTAAGGAAAAGGGGAAATCAAAGAAAAATCAAACTTCTAACCTACAGGAACGATCATCTAATCAACCGTGAGGACCACGGAAACCTCATTATGCATGAATAATCTGTAACGATGAACACTTTGTTAGAGATTGTCCTCACCGTGCTGAAGTTTCAAAAATCATCAAGACTTCAAATGCATCAGCTGTGTTGATAGACCCATTTCCAAATCCAGACACAAATTTGGTTGGTACGGATCCAGCTCCTAGTTCCCAAGTGTTAATGTTATCCACTACAAAACCTTCACAAGATATTTTGGTGTCGACGTGGAATAAAGACTATGGTATTCTGACCACTGATCAACCTACTACCTCAACAACAAATCCATCTAGTGAATCAGTACCACCTACTGTTATTCTTGAATTGACAATTTAACCATCGAAGGGAGTAGTTCATAAATTGACATATAATCCTTGAGCAAGAGCTACACAAAATTATAATATAGTTGAAGATTTGGCTCAATCCCCTTCAACTATGTCTGCTCTTGAGGTATTACAAAATTGTCCCTCCCAGAAGTAGGCTCTATTGTCGGCCATTGGTGGCATTGATGCAACTGATTCTAATCTTGTCATCTTTAATCATACAAGCTATGTATTGCAACTACCAGCAGAATTGGAATTCTCCATCCAAGTAAATTTTCTCAATCACTTTTTTCATCGCACTATTATTGATGAGTGAGCATCTACATGCATAATGTCTCTAAACTGTTGGAAGTCACTTGGCTCGCCACGTTTATCACAATCATCAACGAAGTTGAAGGATTTTCATGGAAGAACATATAAACCTTGTGGTATTATCAATAACCTGCATGTTGAATTAGGGGAAAAAACAGTAAGTATTGATGTTGAGGTTGGTTACGGACCCCTTGACTATAATATTTTACTTGGAATACCATGGGTATATGCGATGACTGCCATTGTTTCTACATATTTTAGAATGCTTTCTTTTCCACATAAAGGTTCAATCACAGTCATTAATCAATTATCCTTCTTTGCCTCCGCTTCGCAGGTAACTAGAAGCGTTCCATTTGTTCACTTACCCCAACTAGAAATCCAAAACATTGGTGTAGGACTCTTAAAGGATTCCACTCTTATGGGAACATTTGCATTACCGCCGCTCGCGATGTCAGCAGAAATTGCAAGCATATAGACCTGCTACATGATCTCTTCCACTCTATCTGGCTTAAGGGAGAGTACGGGTGTTTCTGATATTTCTACGTTGGATGATGTTTTACCGCCCAACCCTATTGAGCTGGCATAGAAATAAATCTATTTTTCTTGGGCAGAAAATCCGAAATCAGCATCACCGAGTGTTTGGGTTGATCGTTCATTAGATTTTGGTACTCCATCTCATCCATTTTCCTCAAAAATTTTGACAGATGAAAATATTTTGGAAGCTATGATGTTAGACGGAGAACCATGGGAAAATTATCATCATCGTTCCCGTCTTCCAGATTATGAAGAAAACAATCTCAGTGAACTATATCACCCATCCATTAAAAATTTCTTTTCAAATTATTTTCCAATTAATACAATCGATTCTAGGAAAAATTTATCAAATATCGAAGAAACAATTTCTATCGATATTTCGACCAAACCTAGCATTGTAGAAAATATTCATGTCGGTTTATCTTTTTCTCCATCAGAACTTGATTCATATCACTCTCTTTTTTGTGAATTTCATGACGTATTCACTTGGTCTTATGAGGAAATGCCAGGCATAGATACTAGTATAGTTGAACACACTATTAATATGTATCGTGACATCAAACCGGTGCGTCAACGACTTCGTCCTGTTCATCCAAAGAAATTTGCTGCCATCAAAGCAGAAGTTGAAATTTTTTTGCATGGTAGTTTCACTTACCCTGTTCTGCTAACTGAGTGGGTTTCCAATATTTCTCCTGTTATGAAAAAACAAGGAACCATTAGAGTGTGCGTCGATTATTGGGATGTTAATCATGCTTGTCCAAAAGACAACTATCCTACTCCCTTTATCGACCAGATTACTGACAATTGTGCTGGATGTGAAATATTTTCTTTCATAAATGGATTTTCCGGCTACAATCAAATCAATAACCGCCCAGATGACCAACATAAGACAACATTCATCTGTCCCTGCGACACATTCACATATCGAAAACCTCTGTTTGGTTTAAAGAACATTGGGGAAACTTTTCAGAGAGCAATGTTTTATGATTTCAACGACATCAAGCACATTGTTCAATCATATCTAGATGATTTACCAGTGCATTTACGAAATCAAACTGATCACCCGATGCATTTGGGAGCCATTTTATTACGCTGCCGACACTTCAAGATATGCCTCAATCCGCACAAATGTGTGTTTTTTGTTAGTTCTGGTTGATTGCTCAGATTCATCGTCTCAAAAGAAGGAATTAGAATAGACCCACTGAAGGTTCAGGCCATTCTTGATTTTCCTGTGCCCTCAAACTTACTTCAGATATAGAAACTTCAAGGAAAGGCTAAATTCCTAAGAAGGTTTATTCCAAACTACGCCGAAATGGCTAAAGGATTTACTTGATTATTGAAAAAGGGGGTTCCATTCCATTGGGACCAAGTTGTGCAAGCTTCTTTTGATGTTTTCAAGGACCATCTTGTCTGAGCATCATTAATGTATCCTCCAAATTATCAAAACGATTATTTCCTATATATCATCGCGGCTGGAATGACCATCGCTACGGTTTTGGTCCAGGAGAATATGGAATTGAACATCCGATCTATTATTTGAGTCATAATCTCAATGATATGGAAGTTAAGTACTCATATGTGGAAAATCTTGCCTTGGTAGCTGTTCAAGCTATGCAAAGATTTCGCCATGATATCCTGCTCCGAAAAACAACAATAGTTTCAGATTGCAACCCCATGACTTACATTTTATCACGTCAATTTCTGGGGGGAAAATATTCAAAATGGATTTTCATTTTGCAGGAATTTGATTTGGAATTCATCAAATCCAAGTCAAAGAAGTCTTTGGTTTTGGCTGAGCTTCTATGTGACCTCCCTCTGATAGTAATCTTACAACGTCAGAACCATCTATTCCAGATGAGTCTCTGTTTCTGATCGGATCATCTGATCCTTGGTATGGGTATTTCATCATTTATCTCCAAACCCAAACTTTTAGACCTAATACCTCTCGCTCTTATCAACGACGTATTCGATACCAATCCAAATATTATTTGATCATCGGTGATACACTTTATTGTCGTGGTGTCGATACCATTTTAAGGAGGTGCCTCACTCATGAGGACGCCGAAAAAGTGTTAAATGATTGTCATGATGGGGCTTGTGGTGGAAATTTATCTGGTTACGCTACCGCGTAGAAGATACTCTGCGCTAGTTACTTTTGGCCTACTATTTTTTGAGATTATATCCTCGCAGTCAGAAGTTGTCATGCGTGCCAGATTTATGACTGTAACATCTGCAAACCGCCAACACCAATGCATCTTGTTGTCTCTGCTGGACCATTTATGAAATGCGGTATCGATTTCATGACCTGTAAGCCTCCTTCATCTGGGGGGCATGGTTATATTATTTTCGGAGTCGACTATTTTACCAAATGGGCCACATCGATGCCTACATTTAATAACATAGGACAAACAGCTGCATTGTTTTTATTCAACCATGTTATTGCATGGTTTAGGGTCCCATAGGCTATAGTTACAGATCATGGGAAGAATTTTCGCAACCATATGATGTCTGAATTGACAGCCAAGTTAGGATTGTCGCATAATAATTCTACTCCTTATTATCCACAATCAAATGGACAAGTTGAAGCTATTAATAAAATTCTTAAACAAATGCTTTAGCGAATTATAGGAGTCTGTAAAAGGAACTGGAACTTGATCCTTTACTCCTCCTTGTGGGCGTATCGAACCTCGGTGAGAAACGCAACCGGATTTACTCCTTTTCAATTGGTGTATGGTCTGGAAGATATCTTACCAATCCAATGCAAAATATCATTGTTAAAACTCATGATAGACTTGTTACCTGAAAGCTCAGAAGAAGAAGCGTGTCTCCTTAACCTCATCCATATTTATGAAACGCATCGTGAATCCTAATTGGCCAACGAAGCGCATAAGAGACGTATAAAGGTGCAATACGACAAAAATTTCCAGCCTCACATCTTCTCATAGGGTGACTTGGTCCTTCTTTACGACCAAGAAGCTGATGTAATAGGTACAGGGAAATTCGAGCTGTTATGGCATGGCCCCTACATTGTCAAAAGATTTCTTTCTAAGGGTGCCTATGAGTTAGTTGATTATGATGGGATTCCATTGGCACAACCTAGAAATGGGTTGTATATTAAACATTACTATGCTTAATCATGAGCGTAATAATTTTTTGTATTATATTGTTTATATAATGTTGATTTGCATTCACTATATTAATTTGTTTTTTAGAGTTTTCTTGACGTTAGTAATTCGCTTTAAATTTTATGGCAGATGTCTAAATATTCGAAACCATTTGATGGATATGTTGATGGTGCTAGTCATAGTACGTAGAATCTATCCTCTGCAGCATGGGCCATTTTTTCTCCGAACGATGAGTTAGTGAGTTTTCGAGGGATTCGTATTGGTATATCGACGAACAATATCGCTGAGTATAGTGTGTTGATCGAAATTCTCTCTGATGCAATTTCATTTGGTATTAACCGCATAATCATAAGGTTAGACTCACAACTCGTGGTATAATAGCTTACTAGTGTTTATACTATTTGAAATCCAACACTTCTTAGATTGTTCCTAAGAGTTCAAATTTTGGAAAGAAATTTTGATTTTGTTCAATATCAACACATTTCTAGAAATTTGAACACTTTAACTGATTCATTAGCTAATCAAGTTTTAGACAGACATTTGCGACATAGGTAAAGAAAACATTCACATCATTTAATAGGATTGTGCATTAAACATAGGAAAAACTCTGAAAACATATAGATAGATAGTTATAGGTTTTTTACAAAATTTGTGCCCAAGACACATTGGTCATCTAACCTCAAAATGTATGCAAAATGTCACTAGTAAACTAGTGGTGCTCATGGAAATATGCTATAGATCTAGCGATCATACGAAGCAACCGCATCCAATGGTTAGGAACCCCAATTGTGTGTCACTTCAGTCGCATGGGAAGCTCTTTGATCTGGAAATCCAAAATTCTGAAGATCAATCCCTCTATGCGCTACTAAAACTCAACAGGAGTCTCAACCATATCAAGGTCCTCCAGGACTGCTCTCCCAATAGCCCTCTCTGCTAGCGCATCCGCTTCGCGCTCTGGTTACTTTACTGGTTGAACGCGACCGATACCTGCATTACATCAAACATTTAGTTTAGTCTTGGAAAGAAAAAAAAAGAAAACATTGTATAAACCTTAGAAAAATCAAAAAACATGGTCAAATCATTCTTACCTATTGCACCCCACTAAGCACCTTCTGGTAAAACTAGATCTGGATCTCCTCGAAAGTCAACCCCTGCATATGCATACTCATTGATGGTGACAATCTATCGTCGAAACCAAGTGAATAATGCATTCAAGAACACAACGGTCGATTGGCCTTCATGTCGACCCATGAATTCTACCCATCTCTGCATTCGAGGATCTCTAGGACTAGATATATCCAATGTTACATGTTGTGGCTACATCAGTGGAATCCGTTCCAAAGCGAAGGAGATAAGGATGAAACCATAACTGAAATTTTTCTTCCTTCCTCCCTTTGCTTTATTTAATTATTCCTTTATCTGAGATAGAGTAGCTTTAGACTAGTTGAAGACTGTTGGCTCTAAGAATTCCAACGCATACTGCATATACAATCTGTTTGCTACATGGAGCGTAACGGTGCTAGCAAGTTTTGTGATAGTGAAAAGGATGGTTCTCAGAGGAAAATCCCTAACATCGTGTATGTTTATTTTTCCATCTTTGCTAGGTTCTGACCCCAGATAGAAATATTGCATAACATAATCCTTCACTGTTTCTCTCCAACGGTAGATCCTCTGAGTGAAATGGGAAAACCTCTCCTCGAAAAACCTATGAGTATATACACATCCTCAACTGTTATGGACAACACTTGATTTTTTATCTGAAATGCCTCTATCTTTGGATCCCATGCTCGAACAAGGAACTCCAAGAGTTCTATTTGTTGCCTCATTCCCGACAATTTGAAGTACTTAAGTAGCCCGCAATCTCTTAAAGCTCTTACAGTACCTGGATCATTCAAGGAAGTCATATCTTGTTCTTCATGTTCTCTTTATCTCCATGTAATCATTATTATTATCCGATGGAAACCTGAAAATCAACCATAAGATCCATTAGATACCATTCATTTAAAAAACCTAGGCAAATTTTGAGCACATCTTGAAAATAAAAAACTTGAATTGCGCCTAATGCACTCCCTAGGTTGAGACAGTGCATTTCATATGCAGCTACCCTTCACTGTACCTGCTATGCAACGCAGGTTTCGATATACAAGGGTGTGTTTCCCTCATTTTGGACAGAATTTAACCCAGGGGCCTTAAAACCCTAAAAATTTGCAAGGAATGGGAATGAAATGAATGCTGAAAGGAAGAGGAGGTTCATGCTATTTACCGGGATCAAACGGTGATGAAATCTGTCCGCAGAAACGACCGCAATCAACGACCGCAATCAAAAACTGAAGTTCGAGGGAAAAATCAAGTTCATAGCTCCAAAATGAAAAAGGTAACTATGAAATGGTAAAAATGAATAGTGAAACTGCTTTATATAGTCATTTAGTTACTTGCAAGTTAAATTATTGCTATGGCTATGGTTTTATTATGTCTTTTATCATGAAATAGTTATTTTTAATCCATTTGATGTTGTTCTGAACAGGAAATACAACTGATGAACAGATTAGTCATGCAGATTTATTTCAAAGAAAGACTTGACCACAAAGCATACTTTCTCTCCTTATTTTTCGAGCTTTGATAAAAATGAAAAAGGATTTGAAGTGCACTTTTATCTATTTTTCGAGCTTCAATAAAAACGAAAAAGGAACCCCTGGAGTCTTCTTTTAGCTCTTTTTAGACTCTGATAATGTGAAAATATTGTCGAGCATTTGTCATTTCAAGCTCGTTAAAGTAAATGAATTGATATCTACTCAGTATAAGTTTAACCCTTTTCCAGACTAAGATGGATCATTTACGAAAAATGAATACCTTGGTTAAACATGAATAAAGAGGTTCTTTCAGGTATTATTTTACACTTTTTCAGATCTGAGAGACAAATTTACGAAAAAAGTACTTTTGGAGTCCTCTTTCGTCCTCTTTTTCAGACTCTCTAAACATGAAAAGGTACCGGGCTACCACTATCGTTAACCTCGTTAAAACATAAAATAGAGACGGGCTTGTCAATCATGGCAAGAATCGAGTTTCATTCATCGCTAGACTCGTTAAATTATTAAATGGCGATACTTTATTTTCCCTAAGGTTTGAATTATAGATCAATCAAATTTTATCCTCCTCAAGCTTGTTAAAAAATAAAGAGGTACTGGTCGACAAATGGCCGGGGAAAATTTGGGAAAAGTAAGCAAAGCTTCTTTTTGGTAGCAAGTCGCTCTTGAACATGACACTTCTTTCACTCCATGTCCGTGACTATTTGGGTTGGGTAATCATCTTGACGGTTCATTCACACCTATGGTTCATCATACATTCACTTTGGTTTTGGGTCAATGCTGCCAACTCATCATAGTGTCGTCGATATGTTCAAGAGAAGTCATCCAGTGATTAAGAACTCATCCATTTGCAATACTCGTAAACCTTCATTTTCATGACCGTCATACCTGAAAATTGCTATATCAAGTCATACCCTTGTGTCTGAAATCAGTAACTCTAGTTTTTCAATAAGGTGACTTCCTGTAGATGACAAATCAATATCCAGGAATTTCACTTAGAAACATTAGATTCCAGTACCATGAGGCTTGTTATAGCATCGACAAGATCCTCACTTCCGGACTTTTGACCGAAAGATTTTGTTTTGCATTCGATATCAAATCATCTATTCACGCCTTATGAAATGTACTGTAGTACCTTGAGGGTAATTTTCATTAATGGTGGTTCTCTTGCATTTGTTAACAGCTTACATTATTGGCTGGTAATCAAACGATGTCTTTCCATGTTCAATGAAAAATCATATATTCGCATGGCTAGAATTGTACCCGAATGATCGAGTGAATGAGATAAGAAGACCCCAAATCTAGTTTCAGCAATCCAAATTGTGATTTTAGGATTGTTGTACACATCATCTGTACGGTTACCTTACATACATATTTTCATCCAAACATGGGCCTATATCTATAGGCGTGTCTGCATCTGGGCAACATTCCAATGTAGATGACTTTCTAAATTATGTACATGTTATTAGATTGTTTATGTGCTGACTATGGGAATGCCTACCCTTAGCAATTATGATCAATAGAGAATTTATCATGATGTAATGTATTGTAATATTGATGCAGGTGACCGTTCTGCTTTGCTTCCAGGCTCATTACAGTGTAAAGCATCTCAATCAAATGTTATTATTATTTGGATCTCATGCTTTGGGGGGAGATTGTTATAGGTCAATTTGGGCACCATTCCCAATGACTTGGTTAACTGGGCATCATCTCCAGGACCGATGATCAAAGGGTCTATCATTCCCTATCATCTTAGTTGCTATATTCCCTAAGATAGGAAACAACATGAATCAAATAGTGACTTTCATCAAGGAAGATTTTTCAATGGTTTGAAGCTTATTATTAAACATATGAGAGCTCACCAACGCAAGCTCTAAAGGGCCTAAGTGCATTGCATATGTAGGTAGCCCCATTCAAGGCTGCTCTGCAGAGCACTTCCCGACATTCAAAGGTGTGTTGGTCACATTGGGAGTGAAATTATCATTGTTCCGGAATCTCCACTTGGACAGTGTATTCTAGAAGGGTTCACATGTGTCAAGCTTCAGATCCAAGTGTCCATTTGACATCTACATTAATGGAAACATGTCTTGCCTATTTTTGGAATGAAATTTATTGCAAAACAACCTATAGTTCATCTATAAATTGAACACAAATTTAAGTGTTTGAAAACAAGAATTCAAGTAGAGAAATGTTGGAGAATTTTCAATAGAGAGTTTTATTTGTGGAGCTACTGCTAGAGAGATTTATGCTGTGATGAGACTTGGGAAAATTGATGGAAGGTCACTTCAAATTAGTCACTAGGTTATAACCTCTCCTTCTATCATCAATAAAGAGTACTTCTTATTTTTTCCTACATGTATCTATGTTAACTTTGATTTTCCATGTTGTAATATCTTGGTTGATGAATGTAGTTTATGCTTAACTGATTTAGCTAACTAGCTTGAATAGATATCTATATTATTGAATCTTCTGTTGTTTTAGTGTTCTTTCTTGTAGGAAGCATTCATCCATCAAACCACTTGAATTTGAAGCTGTAGTGGAAGCGAAAGAAAGGATCCATTTGGAAGCGACTGAAACAAGTAAGCCTCCAATCCTCTCTGTGTATTTGTTCTGAGTTAGGAGAAATGGTAGCATAGTCTTTCATCTATTGTTCTAGACTAGACACCGATCTAGGGAAGGGTAGTTTATTTGTAGATTACAATTCTAGCCTAACAAGGATTATTCAGAGATTAGATTATATGCAGCTGGAATAGAAACTTATAGATTACCAAATTTTGTCCCTATGAGGTTGTTTGCATTGGAATTTATTAGACAAAGTCTGAATGTAGACCAAGTTCATTTTGTTCCAATGAACAAGAGTCATTTTTTTCAGCTGCCTATGTCTGTGTGTCCATTTGTAGTAAATATCACGCAAGCATTTAATGAATCTAACAGGATGTTAGAAGGTATGCACTTATTACTAGGTGATAAATGGGCCTATAACCCTCACATAGTGATTTCTAACAAAAGGGTTGAAAATGGTTATTGTGCTTTCACTCATGACAGTAAGCCTGAACTTGAAAAGTTGGCTAATAATATTTTTACAGGATCTATTAGTTCCAGCATATAGACTCCCATCATCTCTGAGAAATTGAGAAAAAGAAGTAAAGAGACAATTATTGATTCTGAAGATGAGGAACAAAGAGCTAATAAGAGGGCAATATTGACTGAAGAAATATGAAGCACTCAGCCTGGTCTCCTCCTTCAATTAGGAGATGGAAAAAATGTACCATCTTCACCTACAAGACATGAAGATGTTCAAGATCAAGTCCCTTTGATCAAGGAGGTTCTTTCTTAGATTTCAGAGAGGAATCAAAAGATGAAAGCTAGTATGGAAGCACATGCTGATAATTAGATTACTCCTAACCAAAATAGATTATTTACTTCCATGGACTTAGAAAATGACCAGTTTAAAATTATTTTTTTCTCACCCATCAGAGATGATAGTAAGGTCATCAAGTAGTTTTAAAACTGTTAATTTGACTATTGATGTGAAGAAAATTCCTTTACCTGATAAAGTTAATTTACATATGCAGACAGGGTAATTGATTGTTAATGATTTAACCAAGTCTAGTGCAGTTGCTCAAAAGGTAGAACATATCCTAGGAAAAGTGATCAAGCAGTTGGAATTGGAAAAGGCTAATTCCAGGGCTCTATCAAATCAGAACAAAGAATTGAAAAAGATAATTTTAAATATTGGACGGAATCCTAATGATAAGTTGGTTGTAAAAAAATTGTTACAGAGTGTTGAGACAAAGATAAATGTGCTGAAGAAGAAATTGAATTTTCCTACTAGAGAACACTCAATGGCAGCAGAGGTAGCAGAGGTTGAGAATGATAAAGAAAATCTTGACAGAAGATGTTACAAAAAGAGGAGGAGATCTCTAAGTTAAAGGAGTCTGTCCTTAAATTGCAAACTAAAATTTATTCTCATTCTTGTACTATAGTCATGCGCTCCAGAACTAATGATCCAGCAGCAAGATTATCCCAGTTGAGTACAGAGTTGAAGATGTCAGAAAAGGATCTCCAGAAGGCTGAGAGTGACTTGGAGACAATGAAAAAGATAATGCAGGCCCAAGAAGGATAAGTAAATAAGTACAAATCAGATTGTCAGACAACCAATAATGAAATAAAGAGTTTAAAGGAAAAATTGAAAGGAAATATAACTTTGATCCAAGAAAAAGACATTGTATGGAATAAAATCATTGAATCTATGAGAACATCTTGGGAATCCCTGACAATAGTGTCAGAGGAAAAGAACATTATCAGAGATTTAGAGGAAATGTTTATTGTAGATAAAAAAAATACTCTTAACAGAGCCTTACGGGCAAAGAAATTCATTGATTTCATCAATTCTAAGACAGATCAGGAGTTGGAAGAAAACGAATTTAAATATAGGACATCGTGTGTTCTACAAATTAACAAGTTGATTGTAAAAAATGCTTGTAGGAAGTCAGCAGAGAAGAAGTTGGCAGAGATTAAACAAGTTGTAAAAAGGTTTAATAACATATTTGACAAAAGGACCAGAGCAAGATTGACTTCATGCTGGGATCTTAGAGGCGGTATTTTATAATGGGATTCCTATGAGTGACTGTTAGTGCTAGCGAAGAGTAAAATTTATAATACCCATGAGAACACCATTATCCTCAAAGGAGCTACAATTGTTATTTTCTTACAGAGGCATTTTCAATTGCATTGGATGGTAAAGACTTTGTTCACAGAACGACCTAATTTCAGCAAGATCATAGCCTTCAGGCTAGAATATCATAAGTTGATCAATTCTCCCAAAACTAGCATCGAGATATGGAGGAAGTGTAGAGCATGGATGACTGATTCACCTGGTGATACCTCAGTGTCACAGAAGGACATGTGAGAAAATCCAGAGAATATAGTGGCAGCCAATTGAATTCAAATTCAACAAATAGATTGAGTCTTTAGGTTTAATTATCTTTTATAAAGATCCATTTTGAAATGAAGTTTTTAATTGCCATGTAATAGGTAGTTTATGCAATTTTAGGTAGTTTGAGCAATTACAAGTAGTTTTCAACAGTTACAAATTATTTGTATTATATTTAAAGAAATGAAAAAGAAAGAGGGTTCCGAGTTTTTGGATCTTTGGATGACTATAAATTTTGTACTGAATTTTCTGAAAATTAAGTAAAGAAGATCAAGTTTCTTGCACCTGTTGATGTTGATGCGTTTTTCCAATTTCATCATATGTTATTCTTCTGTGAATGAGGTGAAGTAATGTAGTTTCGGGTCTCTTTTTACATTTGTAAGTAAGAGTTAAATTTCCTTAATGTGTGCTCCTTCACTCCAACTATATTGTCTCATAAAGTTTCTTCTGAGATTTAAAGTGATAGATTATGTTATTCAGCATATTATTTTGAGTTTCCTTTCCAATTTCTTCCTTCCAGTTCAGTGAATATCAACATATAATGGCATTGTAAAGACTTCCAATATATCATATTATTGAGGGTTATAAATAATTAATTTCCATATTTGTTAAACAAAGACCATATGATATCTTAATTTTGCGACATACATTCATAAATTTCTTGAGCACTGATTCCTTACCATAGCCAAGGGATTCTTTCTTGAGATTCAACATTTTTTGGTGCTATTGTCGGGGAGGGAAGAAGTGATGTTAATTTTCCTGGTTTTTCTTTCTATTTCCTCTTGTTTTTGAGTGAGGAGGAAATTTTCAGTTGTGTTTATTCTTTACATAATTTTGGCTTTCAAAAGGCCACACACAAGGTCAGATACCTCGCAGCAGAAATTCCCTACTTTGTCAGATTCGAAAAAATTGGTTTATAAAAACGCTCAGAAACCAAAAACCCCTTCGACACTTGATCCTACATTGTCTGCTCCTGGCAGAAATTCTCATAATACCTTATTTGAAGATATTTCCAAGGAACCCTATTTCTTGGAACAAGATTCTCCTTCTACACCCACTCATTTTCAAGAACCCAAGTTAGAATAAAATTATTTCGAGTCTGTTTATTTTACCTTTACACAAGCTCGACCAAATATAGTTGTTTGTTCTTCTGCCATCGTTCATCAACCCACTCCCATATCAACCTTCTCACCACCTTCATTCACTTTCACGGCAGGTACACCAGCCTCAACTACCCAAGGAACAGTTAACCAAGGTGTCAATATTGCAGCACCAACTTTCTTAATGAATAGATATGCACCTTTAAATCTTCCACAACCAATTAATTCCATGCCTCAAGAATACCTCAAATTAATTCCTCGTTTCATTAGAGAAGATGAAGTAACTTCAGAACAACATTTACCTTTGTTTTTTGCCTTTTTAGAGAATTTAAATGTTGAACATCTGGACATTGTGATGAGACTATTTGTGCAATATCTAAATGGATATGCTAGAAAATGGTTCAAAATTTTACCGAATGCTTCAATAAAAAACTGGGATGAGTTGGAAACTAAATTTACTTGAAGATGGGGAGAAAAGAGAGATCATGGTTACTCATTGATATATTTTAATGCAATTAAAATAAATCCTGATGAAAACATTTCTTAGTTTGTAAATGGATTTAACAAATTGTACAATAGTTTACCTATAGAAATGAAGCCCCCCCCCCTTGTATGAGCAAAGGGAGGTTTTTCTGGGGATTTTGAAGCTGACTTTAGTTTTACATTAAGAGGAAGAAGAGCCCCAAATATTAAAAAAATATAGACTAATGCATTGGAGATTGAGGCTAACATGACTGCAGCTAGAAAAATTAAAGAGAAGCAGTCAGTTCAAGATAAGGGAAAAGCAAAAGAAGAATCACCAAAGGATCAAAGAATTGATGATATGACAAAGGTGATTGAAAGTTTTTCAAACAAGCTAGTGAAGATGGAGTTAGAAAGTAAGAACTCCCAAACAGCTACACAACAAAATAGAGGAGGATTCAATCCTCAATTCAGAAAACTAGCCCCTGCAAATTTTGCAGAGGGAGAGAAGAGATCAAGACCCAGTTCAAGCACCACTATACATTGAAGCAACACCTGCACAGTCAACGGAGGATGATAAAAAAGAAGCCGAAGATCAAATATCTTTTATATACATAAAAGAATATGAAGAAGAGGAAGAATGTGAAGGAGAATATGTTGAAGCAGAGGTGTCTTTTGATCAGGATGATATGGATGAGTATTGTAGGAAATTTACAGATTTTATGCAAGCTGAGTTGCATAAGAAGTATGATTTGAGATCTAGAAAAAGACTCAGTGTACAAGATGATGAAGGTGAATAGCAAGATTCTATTCCTTCTCCAATGACGACTCCACCACAAAAGAACTCAGTAACACAAGCAGGCAAAGGAAAGCAACCTGTTAATTTAGTGAACATAACAGAAGCGCAACAACTTGAATCCTCTCAAAGCAAGTCTATTGATACTAATATTTTGGAGAAGGTAGTCCCTGTACCTGAATAGGTTTCAAATCCTAGAAGAAACGAAGAAGAACCTGAGAATAATGTCAAGCAGATTCAAACTTGCAGTCTATCAAAAGAACTAGATAAGGTCAAGATTCAGGTGCCTCTCCTTGAATTAGCTAAGACATCAGGTTACAAAAAAGATATTATTGAATTCATTAATCTCTCACAGATTGAAGACATAGGTGATACTGTAAATTTGCAAGAATAAAAGCTAGTAGTCACTTTTGGTCCTCACGTTGAAGAATTAGATTCTTCTGTTCCTCCATTTTACATTTCATTGCGTCTTCATGATCTTATCCTCCACAATTTCATGTTATATTCAGGCGCTTCTCACAACCTTATGCCATTTTTCGTCATGAAAGAGTTGGAACTGCAGATCACTAAAACTTATAGAGACCTGTACTCATTTGATTCTAAGAGGGTGAAGTGTATTGGGCTAATCATAGGCCTGGTAGTATCTTTGTCTCAGATTCCAACGAAGAGTATTATGATGGATGTAGTGGTTGTTGATATTCCAGCCAGATTTGGAATGCTTTTGTCAAGATCTTGGGGAGAAAAATTGGGAGGAGTTTTAAAACTGGACTTCACTTATGCTATCATTCCTATTTTCAATGGGGAAGAAAGGAGGTTGTATAGAGAAACAAGATTTGTGAAAACTACCACAAAGAAATATGTAGGCAACTCCCCCATTTACAGTCAGGAAAAATAAGATCTTTCTTGTTTTTTGCTACATGAAGATGCAAAATTTGCTGAAGACACAGTGAAGCAGCTCTCTTCAACAGTTGTACATAAGGAGATGTATTCAAAAAATGTTTGGAGATGCCATTTTGATGGTGCCTATTCAAAATATGGCATAGGAGCTCGATTCTGATTGATATCTCCAGAAGTTAATCTTATGCCATTTTATTTTAAGTTGGAACTTGATTCAACATATAATGTGGTTGAATACGAGGCTTTGATCCTAAGTCTACAAACTACCAAACAAATGGTAATTCAATGTATGTCTGTTTTTGGTGATTCTGAATTAATTATAAAGAAATTTAAAAATCAATGTCAAACTAAGCATCCAAGGTTGAGATCATATAGGACCAAAGTTTGGGATTTGATTGAAAATTATTTCGAAGCTTTCAATCTACAGTTTATTCCAAGGGAAGAGAACAGATTGTCAGATTCATTGGAAATAGCAGCTAGCACCTTCAAGCCACCTATAAGTCCAAGATTAAGGTATGAGATTGAAATCAGACAAAGGCCTTCCATTCCTAACAATGTGAAGCACTGGAAGGTGTTTGAAGATGATGAGAAGATAAATAATTTCTTGACCATGGTTGAAATTTTTGAAGATGTTGAGATAGATCAAGAAGAAGAACATATAGAGAAGAAAGGAGAAATAAGAAATTTGAAGCAATCAATAGGTGAGCAAAATATTATCCAATTAAAAGATAATTTCATTCCTAAGGGATTGGTTCCTCTTGAAATATTATTTGATTCCAATGATGTTGTTGTCAATTCAAACAAAATACATCAAGAAGGAGAGATGGAAGATTGTAATTTTGGAACCCATCAGGAGCCAAAGACGGTGCGATTATCCAAAGGTGTTCCAAAAGATTATAAAGAGAAGTACATTGATCTCTTCAAAAAGTATATGGATGTGTTTGCCTAGACGTATGAAGATTTAAAAGCATATGAAAAAATTATAATTCAGCACAAGATTATGTTGAAGGAAGGAATTAAACCTCATAGATAGATCAATCCATTGTTGCTAGCTCCAATTGAGAAAGAGGTGAAGAAATTGCTGTAGGAAAAAATTATAGCTCCTATCAGATATTCATATTGGGTTTCGAATTTGGTTCTTATAAGGAAGAAGAATGGAGATATAAGGTTGTGTGTAACTTTATGAATTTGAACAGAGCATCCCTAAAGGATAATTATCCATTACCAAAAATAGATTATGTATTACAGAAGGTGATAGGAGCTTACAGATTGTCTATGATTGACGGATTCTCTGGGTATAATCAGGTAGCAGTGGAAAAAGAATATCAGAAGAAGACTGCATTCACAATGCCTTGGGGCACCTTCATGTGTGTAAGGATGCCATTTGGCCTTATGAATGTTGGTGCAATATTTAAGAGAGCCATGGAAATAACATTCGTGGGTGATAGGCTTGTAGTTATATATCTTGATGATGTGACCATTTTATCTGGGTCAGATGATGAATGCTTATATCATTTACAAAAGACTTTACAAAAGTGCAAGAAATTCGGTCTATCATTAAATCCCAAGAAGTCTTTATTTTCCTTAGAAGAAGGTAAATTATTGGGTCATATAGTATCAAATCAAGGAGTAAAAATTGATCCAGCAAGGGTGGAATCCATTCAGACGATTCCTTTACCTAGAAGCAAGAAATATATCTAGAGATTCTTGGGAAAAATAAGCTTTCTGAACCGATTTGTTCCCAATTATGCTGAGATTGTGAGAAGCATAATGGATATGTTGAAGAAAAATGCAGAAGTGAAATGGGATAAAGAAGAAAGAGAAGCATTTGCTAGAATTAAGGAAGCACTGCAAGAAGCTCCAGTTCTGGTTAGCCCAAACTATTAGAAAGGCTTTCAAATATTCTCATTTGCGTCCCCTACTACTATTGTTGTTGTATTGTTGCAGGAAAATGAAGATAGTAAGGAGAAACCAGTAGCATTTTTCAGTAAAGTTCTCAGAGATGCTGAGCTCAAATACAATATTATGGAAAAAAAAGTATATGCTTTGGTAAAAGCATTGAAATACTTTAGGACTTATGTGTTATAGTCTCAAATAATAGCTTATGTCCCTAATTCTACTGTAAAAGACGTGCTGGTTCAAAGTGATGTTGAAGGAAAGAGGGGTAAATGGATATAAAATATCCAAGAATATGATTATGGATATCAAACCCACCAAGTTGGTTGAGGGACAGGGTTTAGCAAAGTTGTTGAAAGAAATAAATTTTCAAGCCTTAGGAATTAATCTGTTGGCAGCAGTGGATGGAGCAGTTAATGAAGAAGGTCAGAGAAAATCCAAGATAGGTATTCAATACACATTTTTGCCCTCTGATTGGTATAAAGATATTGTGCATTACTTGTGTTTATTTTCTTGTCTAACTTCACTAAATAGAAAAAAATACAGAGCTCTCAAGCTCAGATCTCAACCATATCTTATAGCGGAAGGAAAACTATATTGGAAAGATCTTGGTGGTATTTTGTTGTTGTGTTTGACCGAAGAAGAATTTACTGAAGTCATCAAAGAATATCATGAAAGTTTGTGTGGAGGACATTATAGCTGGAAGGTCACTACTCATAAGATTCTCAAGTTAGGCTTCTATTGGACAACCTTGTTTGTAGATGTTCTTAGACTGGTCAGAAGTTGTCAAAAGTGCGAGTTGTTTGCTGAAAAGAAAAAACTTGCTCCATTACCTCTCATCCCAGTATTCATTGAAGAGTCTTTCAGGCAATGGGGATTGGATTTTATTGGAGAGATCAATCCACCATCAAGTGGACAGCTCAAGTGGATTCTAATTACCACTGATTACTTTACAAAATGGGTTGAAGCAATCCCCACCAAGAAGGCGAATGACTAAGTAGTGATGAAGTTTTTGGAGGAAAACATTTTCTATACATTCAGATGTCCAGTCAAAATTGTGACTGATAATGCTCAGGTATTCAACTCTGCTCGTTTCATTAATTTTTGTCTAACATATAATTTTACTTTATTACATTCCACAGCATATCATCCATAGGGAATGGATTGGCAGAGTCTTCAAAAAAGAGATTGGTTAGAATCTTGAAGAATAAAATCACCGAGAATCAGAAGGACTGGGATATATAGTTGAATTTTTCTCTCTGGGTAGATCGAGTTACTACCAAAATATCTACTGGTAAGTCTCCCTATGAATTGGTTTATGGAATTTGTTAGTCTCCTGTAATGATCCACGTGGATATTGGTGGCCACCCGTCTATTCCACTTGGGCCCCCACCATTGTCTCTTTCAGTTTTTCAGTTTCGGCATAACTTACTATTTTTAGCAGTTTTTCGGGTCTTGAACTTCCGGAGCCGTTTTGAGGCCCTAAACGACGTTTTTTGGGTATCGTTTTAGCAGCGAATTGGATCATCCAATTCATCCAAATAGTTGTATTCCTCAGATAGAGCTTTCTAATGATGTATCATGTGCATCAAACGGAGATAGTATGCCAAAGTTACGTCCCTGGGAAGTTGAAACACCAATTTACCCAAACGGGGCCCATAGTTTTGGCGCTTCATCTCCTAGGGTTAGGTTTTTGGGATGTTTATGGTTCTCCATTGTTTCTCAATAATAAATAGGCCCTCGAGCCTCATTGTAAGGCAGTTCAGAGGCTTGTAGCCACCACATCTCTTCTCGGAGATAGCTACCAGTGCCCTAGCTAGTTTTATTTCCATTCTGTCTGTAAGCAAATTTCAGTTCTTTGATATTAATGAAATGAAGTGTTATTTCCGCTGCATCTCTGTATTTATGGTTATGTGTTTATTCTGTTGCGTTCCTGCATAAATCCGGATCAGTGGTATCAGAGCGGTCTACTTTTTCTCGATCCTTCTTTGCATGTCCCCAACGAGTTTGGGGTATAAGAAGCTAGGGCTTGATCTGGTGGAACCTTTGCAAGATCAGCCTCGCAAACCTCGACGGACGCCCATGGGGGACGAAAAGAAAGATGAGGGAGCAGGAGATCCTATCAAAATATTGCTCGAGGAGGCCCTCGAAAGACAAAGGAACGTGATGATGGATAACTTTGCTCATATCCTTCAACGGCTACCCACCGGCGGCGCATCTGCATCCAACAGCCACTCTGGAGGCGCGACTCCTTTTAAGGTACAAGTAAATTTTGACATTCCCATATTTGAGGGTCAAATAGACGCAGATGCCGTAGATAGATGGTTGAATCTATTAGAAGGATATTTCTCTGTTCATGACTTTTCGGACCGGGAGAAGATTATTTTTGCACTCCTCAAAGCTACCCCCCATGTTAAGGACTGGTGGGAAACCTACTGTGAGAACAAGGACCAGACAGAACCCTCTTTGTTCTCGGCCGTACCAACTTGGAATTCTTTTCGAGACACCTTCAAGGAACAGTACTATCCCGTGGGGAGCTATGAGGACAAGTACATACAATGGACCACGCTGCGACAACAAAGGGATCAAGATGTGCATGAGCTGACGAATCTGTTCCATACCCTACGCAAAAAGTTGGGTATCAAAGATTCAGAGAAACATCTGGTGCTAAAGTATCACAGCTGTCTGCACAGATACATTCAGGAGGAAATGGAGTTCCTCGACATCTCCTCGCTTGGTACGGCATAATGGTATGTTGCCAAGATTGAGCAGAAATTCAAGCAGAAGAAGCGAGACTTTGGATCTGCAAATCAAAAGCAAGGGAAAGGTGCTTCCAAACCGCAGAACAAAGGATAGAGCCAAGGCATGGCGGCTAAAGACAACTCATCGAAGCCACAAGAAAAGAACAGCACCGCAAAGCCAAAGAAGGACACGGGAAAGTGGTGTGAGTTCCATAAGAGCTCCACTCACAACACCAGTGAGTGTCGGGCCAAGCAGTCGCTAGTGGCCGAGATGAGGGCTTCTGAGTCAGATGCATGCTCTGACTCCGAATCAGAACCTGAAAAGGGGAATGAAAAATGGAAACATATTATTGATGCGGAGCCCAACGCCACTGTTGCCACTACAAAGATCCAGAAGGAGGAACTGGAAGATCCAGAGGAGGAGGAACGTCTCTTCCACTCCCAGATGTGGGTAAAGGGCTCCCCGGTACAATTCATTGTCGACAATGGGAGCCAAAAGAACCTCATTTCAGCAGACGCCGTGAAGCGGTTGGGCTTGCCGACCACAGCTCACCCACATCCATACACCATCGGGTGGCTTCACCAAGGGCGAGATCTCCGCGTCAGCCAGCAGTGCCGCCTTCCCTATAGCATCAAGCCCTTCACGGATGAGGTATTATGTGACGTTGCTCCTATTGATGTTTCTGATGTATTATTAGGACAACCATACTTGTGGAAGCGTCATGCTGTGTATGAGTCTCGACCTCGTGCTGTTATTGTTACTTTGGGAAATAAGTTGTACGGGATACCAGAGGTACCACCTCCTGCCGCTATCTCTTTGGTTACTGCAAAAAAATGTAGTAAGCTCATTTCCCAAACCAGGAAATTCGTTTTCCTGATGATCCGCCCCCAGGGCAAGAAGAAGACTGTGGCCACGACCTCCAGACAGGGCCCCTCTACACGACAACAACAAATGGATAAGGTTGTGGAGGAGTACGGGGACATCTTCACCTCACCCATAGGGGTTCCTCTGCACTGTCAGGTCAAGCACCCGATTGATCTGACCCCAGGTGTGTCGCTACCCAATGGACCGATCTATCGGCGCTCTATTCTGGAAAATGATGAAATCAAGAGGCAGATTCAGGAGCTGTTGCAGAAAGTTCACATCAAACCAAGTTCATCACCCTGTGGGAGTCCGATCGTGTTGGTAGAGAAGAAGGATGGGACGTGGAGACTCTGTATTGACTATCGGGCGCTGAACAAGATCACTGTCCGGAATAGGTACCCAATCCCATGGATTGATGACCTTCTGGACCAACTCCAAGGTGAAAAATATTTCAGTAAGATCGACTTGAAGTCAGGGTATCACTAGGTACCAATTGAACCCTCTGATGTGTGGAAGACTACCTTCAAAGCCAAGGAAGGCCTATTTGAATGGCCGGTCATGCCTTTCAGGTTGACGAATGCTCCCGCAACCTTCATGAGGATGATGGACGACATCTTGCGGCCATTCACCAACTCATTCGTAGTGGTGTACTTGGATGACATTCTGATCTTCAGCAAGACTTGGGAAGAGCACCTTCATCACATCAGACAAGTCCTCCAAACACTGCGGCAACACAAGTTGTGTGCCAATTTGGAGAAGTGCACGTTTGGCATGACCCAGGTTCAATATCTGGGATACATTATTGATGAAAGGGGGTGCATGTGGATCCAGCCAAGATCCAAGTCATTCGGGATTGGCCAGCCCCGACTACTATAACAGAGCTTCGCAGCTTTCTGGGTCTTGCTAATTTCTACCGCAGATTCGTGTTGGGATTCTCTCATATCACTTGGCCCTTGAGTCAAGTCACCAAAGGAGGAGCGAGAGCAAAATTATTTTGGTCGGAACCTCAACAGAAGGCATTCAAAGAATTGAAAAATCGCCTATGTTCTGCCCCAGTGCTCACCTTACCAGACTTGCAGCAGCCATTTGAGATCGAGACAGATGCCTCTGACTATGCTATTGGGGCCGTTCTTACTCAACAGGGACATCCAGTGGCATATCACAGTGAGACATTGTCTGAGACAGTTCGCAAGTATCCCACCTATGACAAAGAAATGCATTCCATTGTGCAAGCCTGTCGACAATGGAAGCATTACATTTTGGGGAAGGAAACAATCATCCACACAGACCACTAGCCCCTGCAGTTCATACAGACACAAGGGAAGTTGCAGAATGATCGCCATCATAAGTGGTCCACATATATGCAACAGTTTCATTTGAACATCAAGTACAAGAAGGGTAGCACCAATAATGTTGTAGACTGCCTCAGCCGACCACCGATCGTGGTGCTCACCATCGTGCTCAACTCTTGTGGGCACGAGACTTCTGATTGGCCGCTTCTCTATGAGAGTGACCTAGAATTCAGCCACACTTACAAGGCACTCTTGGGGGGCACGCGAGTTCCAAATTTTCACCTCCAAGATGCACTTTTATGTCACCTGGGACACCTTTGTGTTCCTTCAAGCGAGTGTGCCAAGATGATATTGGAAGCACACTACAGTCGAGTCACTAGGCATTTCGGGGTCGAGAAAACAGTAGCAATACTACAGAAGTATTTCTATTGGCCGAACCTTCGAAAGGATGTCGAGAAGCACATCAGATCCTGCACTGCTTGTGCCATTGCCAAACCGACCATTAAGAAGCAAGGCCTATATACTCCACTACCTACCCCTAGTCGACCTTGGGAATCCATCTCCATGGATTACATGTCGGGCCTGCCGTCTACTAAGAATGGCAATGACTGTGTTTTCGTGGTCGTTGACAGATTCTTGAAGATGGCCATTATGGCGACCTGTAAGAAGAATATCATAGCAGAAGCTACTGCTAAACTCTTCTTTGAACGAGTATGGGTACACATTGGGATCCCACAGTCTATCATATCAGATCGAGATAGCAGGTTCCTTAGCACATTTTGGTCCAGCCTCTGGTCAATGTTGGACACAAAGCTCACCAAGTCCACAGCTTTCCATCCCCAAACAGATGGCCAGACAGAGGTCGTCAACAGAATGATTGTACACATTTTGCGCATGTAAAATTCAAATCATCCCCGCACATGGGACGAGAGCCTCCCCCATGTACAACATAGTTATAACCAGGCTCTCCACAGTTCAATCGGCCATAGCCCCTTTCAGGTGGGCTTGGGATTCCAGCCACCATGTTCCATTGACGTAGCCATGCCATTTGCAGCTGCTCAGGCCGATTCAACGCACATCCAGTCTGAAGTTGACAAAGCAAGTAGCTTCATCGAGTGCATTCAACACATCCGCCAATAGGTTCATGATATATTGGACAGAGCCAATGCGAAGTACAAGCAGCGCCATGATCAACACCGGGTGCCACACAACTTCCAGGTGGGCGACAAAGTATGGCTGCATTTGTAGAAGGAACGCCTCACTGGACCTCACCGCAAGCTTCGCCCGCTCCGATACGGGCCGTACACCATCACCAAGGCTGTAGGGAACAATGCTTTTGAGCTTAGTATTCCACCATTCCTTGGTCTGCACCCAGTCTTCAATGTGGATCGCCTTCGTCCTTACTTCCCACCTCTCCTGGACACTTCGGACATTGCAGAACAACTCACACCAACAGAGTTAAACCCAGACTGCATGGAACAGGCCACCACAGATTGTATCATGGACATGCAAATCAAGAACACTCGTCAACAGCAGATCCAGCTGTATCGGGTTGTCAAAGCTGGCCAACTCCTGCACCAAGGAAAGTGGTTCACCAGGGACCAAGTTCAGCAGAAATTTCCTCATCTCATGGAGGAACTTAACGCAATGGGGACCATTGCTTCCTAAGGGGGGAGGAATGATCCAGGTGGATATTGGTGGCCACCCACCTATTCCACTTGGCCCCCCACCATTGTCTCTTTCA
This sequence comes from Pinus albicaulis, assembly GCA_034641835.2. Lineage (NCBI taxonomy): Eukaryota > Viridiplantae > Streptophyta > Pinopsida > Pinales > Pinaceae > Pinus > Pinus albicaulis. The sequence goes on from CM076570.1 coordinate 1,392,640,203, forward strand.
GTTTTTTAGTTTCAGCATAACTTACTATTTTTAGCAGTTTTTCGGGTCCTGAACTTCCGGAGCCGTTTTGAGGCCCTAAACGACGTTTTTTGGTATCGTTCGCGGTTGTAGTCTTCGGATGAGCTTTCTAATGATGTATCATGTGCGTCAAACGGAGATAGTATGCCAAAGTTACGTCCCTGGGAAGTTGAAACACCAATTTACCCAAACGGGGCCCATAGTTTTGGCGCTTCATCTCCTAGGGTTAGGTTTTTGGGATGTTGAGGGTTCTCCATTGTTTCTCGATAATAAATAGGCCCTCGAGCCTCATTGTAACTCAGTTCAGAGGCCTGTAGCCGCCACATCTCTTCTCAGAGATAGCTACCAGTGCCCTAGCTAGTTTTATTTCCATTCTGTCTGTAAGAAAATTTCAATTCTTTGATATTAATGAAATGAAGTGTTAATTCCACTGCATCTCTGTATTTATGGTTATATGTTTATTCTGTTGCGTTCCTACATAAATCTGAATCATGTAATTTGGCAAATTGGTAAACCAAATGACATGGTAACATCAGAACAAGCTTTGGAGTCCTAGGACCTAGGCTTCCTGGACTCAGAGAGGGCTCTCTCTATTATGCGAAGGATGTGAACTTGTTCGCTTTGTATGTTTGATTTTAGGCTAGCTGTTAAGTATATTTTGGTTTGTTTTTTGGGTTTTTGAGGTAAACTGATCAAAAAGGACAAACAGAAAGAGAGTTCATCAAATCAACAGGGCTATGGGGTCAGATAAAGTCAGGACTATCTAAATGGTGGACACGGTATTACTGCAGGGCTGATTTAGTTAAGGTAAATGGATTCTTTGGGTGAAACTGAAGTGAAATGAACATTAAGTTTGTGAAATACAAAGAGATATTAAACATATATAGTTTTAAATCAGGTATTCATGAGGTAGGGAAAACCATAAATCTCTATGAATAAAACTGAAACTAATGCATATGAAAGATAAACAACCTGGCAACACATAGAAGCATAAGAACCTATAACTCTAGAAAATCACCTTCAGTTGTTGGGAAAACAAATAAGATAAAAAAAAACTCAATATATGAAGAAGGAAATCCTAAACAACATATCTTGAGCTATCTGGAACTCTGAAATAAGTTTTCAAGCATGGACAAAGGGCAAGATCGAATGGGACCTCTTTGACTTAACTAAAACAACCAATATTTCATAGAAAGATTTCAGAAATGGAGTTTTGAGAAACTATAAGTAAGCAGGGCATACCTTAAATCATACAAGATAGAAAAACATACTGACCATAAATGAAACAAATAACAATTTCTTGATGGACCTAAAGGGTAGTTAAGTATCCTTTAGAAATGATCAAGAAGAGTAAAACATCAAAGTGTTAACATGCAGGATGTTTGAGGTGCTTCCATGAGCATGTCTCAACATATAATTTTCTTATATACAAAAAATGAGAAGTATGGAACATTAATGAAAACAAGGAAACATAAACAAATCAGAGAAACGTCACCATTCACCAAGCCATGGAATCCTGCACACAATGCTCCTCCACCATTAAGCCAAGCAAGACATCATCCACTTCGTAAAACAAGCATTTCTTCCAAGCTCATAATGCTATGTATTGCTCTCAATATATCAAGTTCTCCTCCTTTTTACAATGTTGATGAGACATCTCACATGTCCATTACTATGTTGATTCTCCATGATTTGCATCATGATGACGTGAGGAGGCAACAAGAATCCTTGTTGCTATGGTTACTATTGGGAGAGTATGGACTTAATTATTCCCATACAAAGTTCAAGGCACAAAATATCCTTCAAAAATATATTTTCAGACCAAAATAGAAAAAAATAAACACTTTTAAGGATTGACACATATGAAAAACTTGCTTAACGCACATTTGGCCCAGTCATCACTCGGAAAACTTCTTTTCAGCAAAATCTATAGGAGTGTAGCACCAGAAAAAGTCTGTTTTGCAGTGTAGTTTTGGTGGACTTCCCAATGTCGAAATGAGTCTCGTGATGGCTCGTTGGAAAGCTACGGATGTCTACTTTCTAAAAATACTTGATCTTTTCCAATTTTATGTATGTAAGTTACAAAATGTAGAAATAGTGAAAAAACCCAGGAGTGTAGCACCTACTGATATTGGGGGAAGAAAGGTTAAAAATGGCTATTTTTGGCCTTTTTGAGGGACCAAAACAACTTCATTTAATCTGAAAGTTTTTTAGCATGTTCCTTTGGTGTCAAGGAATCCAAAAATATATTTTTCTTCAGCTGAGGATGCTCTTAGAAAAAGTCAAGGCACCCATGATTTTATGCTTTTAGGCCTAAAATTCACAAAAAACAAGAATGTGTCCAAAAATGCCCAATTTTGGGGAGTAAACCCCTTAAGGGTTTTTAGAAACATGCAATGAAGCTTGAGTAAGAATTCCAAGCTGGGATAGGCCTTTTCCACATTTTTCCACTAGCCGCCTCCTTTAGGAAGCTTTGAGTTTCCTTCGGACAAACTGATTCAACTTCTTGTAGTGCTCAATCATTCTCCTTTGTAGGCCCAAATCTCTATTAGCTTTCTCCAATTTGGTTTCCAAATGTTGATTTTCCCTCTCAAGCCAAGACTCTTTATCATTCTCAATTTCTAAGGTAAGGAGATCTGTAAGAGGGTATTGTTGTGCATGAGCTGCTTCCTAATCTTTCTGCTTTTGCAATGCTCTTCTAAGACCCATGGTCTTAGGTCTCTTTCTTGCTGGCCCTTCTTCTTCATCATCTTCCGCATACTAACCCATGTATTCTTCTAGCCTCACTTGTGACTTTTGAGCTTCCCTTCTGTATTTGAGTGCTCAAGCCTCATATATTGCCATCTATCCACTCATTTGATTATTTTTCAATTGCAAATAGTGGATGATATCTTTTGACCTTTCTAGGCCATTTTCCAAGTCTTTAATCTAAGCCTCCCAGTTTTGTAAAAGAGATCTAATAATACTGGCCTCATCATCTTCAGCATCACTGTCTATTTGTATTATGTCAAATTCTCTCTCATGCTCATGGCTGCTCTCTTGCAGTTCAATCTTTTCTTTGCCCTTGCCTTTAATGATTTTCTTTCCTCTGGTTTTCTTGGGAAATTCTACATTGCTCTTCTTTGGCAATTTTCCTCTACTCCTTAGTTCCCTAGTGATATTGCTAGTCACTGTTTGAGTGGTTTTCTTCCTTACTGTTTTGGTGTTTTTAGCCTTTGCTACTTTTGATGAAGGAAGCATGGACCCTTGCCTTGGAGACACAGTAAACACATGCTCTTGACCTTACTGAAGATGAGTGAGAGGAGGAGTTAACACCTAGGCTTGTTTAGCTTGGTCTCCTATAGCCTCAGGGCTGTCCTCTTCTCCAAAAACATTCTTTGTTTGCAATTCTTGGCTACTCTGCTATGGGGAATTTCCTTGTTCATTAAATTTGATATTTGTAATGAACTCATCATCAAGAGTAATCTCAGAAAGATCATGCTCTTTTTATGTTTTGTGAGAGATGTCTAGGTTTGCTATTTTTACCTTTCCAAAAATATCTCTACCTTCATCCATCTTCTTATTTTCATGACTGTTTTTATTACTTCCATCTTTGCTGTGACTGCTTCCATCATTTTCATTATTTTCAATGTTTTCCTGGTGTGGGCTGCCTTCATCATGATCACTATTTTCATTTTCTCCTTGTGGGCTTCTACTTTCACCATCTATGCTTTTTACATCTCTTTGTGAGTTGTCTTTATCATCATCACTATCTTCATTTTCTCCTTGTGGGCTGCCATCTTCTTTACTATCTTCACTGTCTCTCTGTGGGCTGCCAATTTCACCATATGTGCTTTTTTCATCCCTTTGAGAGTTGTATTTATCATCATTAGTGTTTTCACCTTCCTCTTGAGGGCTGCTTTCATGATCACTATATTGTTGATCAATGCCTTCTTCACTGCCCTTACTGCCTTTACTATCTTCTTAAGGGTTGCCTCTAACTTTATCAATTTTGCTGCTTCCATTGAGCTGTACACTGCTTGCCTCATCATTCTTTCCTTTCCCTCTACTACTGATTTCATCACTTTCTTGTTTTTTGTCACCATCACTTCCTTGTTTGCTTTCATTGCATTCTTCTTTGTCACTTTCATCAATGGAGGATGGTTTTTTTGGGGAGTAGAATCATGAGAAGAAGAGGAAACATAGGTTGTGGAGGGAAAGGAATGAGCATGAGGAGGGTATTAAGATGAAAATGGCCTGATTTGTAGTGGCATAGAAGATTCAGAAGTGAAATCAGGGTGAGAGATGAAAGTTTCCAAGGGATGCCCTTTTGTTTCAGCTAGTGAAGGATAATGATCTTAATGAGAGAGTGATGGAATAAAATTGCTTTCTGTTGAGCTGGAGGCTTATTTTTAACAATGGAAGACATATATTCTATAATTTTGCACAAGAAAAAGGGTAGGTTTAGCAATTTAGCTTTGGTGAAATGCATAAGGAGTCTGATGTGATAAGAATATACTCGGGAGAATCTACCTTCACAAGTGAAAAACTTCATGATTATCTTCATGAGGACTGCATAGTCATACAGCAAGTGTGAAAAAGTAAAGATGGAGCTGCATGCATCTTGATGATTTGGTTTTAGAAATGGATGATAGTGGCTGAGGTCAAGGTATGATTGTTTGAACCACTCGTCTCCTATGCAAGGGATTTTGGTTGCTTAAGAAACAACTCTAGGAGTGAGTTCAAAATCTAGACCTACTACGTGAAATTCCTTTCCATCCAAACTTAGGGCAAAAAAATCAGTTAAATAAGGGTGGCTAGTGACCTTTGGTATTCTACTACAAAAATGAAAGCATCCTACCTCTTGAAAGTAGGACAAGACTGAGGGATAGGCAGTGATTTCTTGAACAGTGGTGGGCTCAAATCTGTTATGCTAACCTCCCTTTTTAACCCTTTTATTTGGAGGCATTTTTACCTTACTGTCTCTCCCCAAATTTCAAATAAACAACCTTTCAAATGTAATAACACTTTTTCTTCAAATTTCCTTGAACTCCAATTTATCTTTCAAAAGAAAAATATTTTTTAAGACTAGGAATGTTGAGGAGTAAAAAACATGTAAAATACCTCAAAAAACTTCTTTGTTGTGATGAAAAAACCAAACTGGGTAAAAATAATTTAATTCGTGCCCCTTTTTGCAATAGTGGATAGGTGCTACGCCCTTGCACACAGGCGTGTAGTGTCTGCATGTTGGACTGTTGTGGGCGCCGGGTAGAACTATGCATGACGGTCGGGCGTTGAAACGCGTCGCACCAGTATACAGGCACGTCCGCCCTTTGTATTTTTCTTCGTTAATCTGCTACAGGAATGTACACTTAGGCATAGGTGCGTCGCATCCTGGAAAATGTGCACGAGGCTTGCCTGAAGCCTAAAAATTTCGCTTGCTTCTTGTTCCAGTCGAAGATGCCCATTTCAGGGCTTTTGTGTCTTTTGAAATGTTTTTATAGCACATAGTTGTCCTTTTGGATTTTTAAAAATAGCTTCATTTAAACCTTTCCCTCCCTACTTTGTTTTTATAAAAACAAAAGGTGATTGTTTTGCCTTGTGCGAAAGTTTAATTTACTTTCTTCTTGGTGCAAGGGTCATTTCTATGTTTTGAAATTTTGCAAATTTTGACCTCCATCCTTATTTTTAAGGAGACACTTATTTCAAAACCTTTGTGCCCTCTACTTATCATTGAAGGAGGTGCTCCCTGTACTCTGTTAGCCAACTATAAAATTTGTTATACCAAATGTTGGTTAAAAACTCTTTGGAGCCTTCAAGGAAAAAATTTTATGACTAAAAAGTGTTGGCTCTTGAAGACTCTTGAAGGCCTCCTGCCTCTGTCCCAATCTTCACTACTATGCCGTTTTCCCCTTCAGAAATCTTGTTGATTCCCAAGAAAAAATACTGCTGCAAACACCTTTTTCCTTTTCCCATTTTGCCAAAAACTAACCTCAGTTTTTATCCCTCCATTTCCCATGAAAATCCCTCATTTTCATAATTTTCCCTTTTCCCCTTCTTCAGAATCCCCTTGACAAGGTTGAAAACTCCTTCTTTGCCTTATCGAAACCCCTCTAACCCTTTGAAAATCATTCAAAAACAATAAAAAATCACATTTTTTTTATGGTGTGGACTTAAGCCCCTCGGGCTAAGTCCTAAGCCCCTTCCTCCATAAACCCTGGTCATATTATCCTCCATACACCTAAAGGTCCCACAGTCGGTCACCAAGCCGCTTCATAAATAATATTTTAAACCTTGGTTTATATTAAAAAATTGTCGGTTTTATTATTTTATAAAATTTCCGCTGGTTCCAAATTTAATTCATTCTGCACCATCGATCTGATTTGCAGATCGACGGTGCGGATTCCGTCTCCCCAATGGTCCCCGCATTCCACTCACCTGTCCAAAAACCACGCAGTATTCATTGCACCGCGTTCGGGCAGCGACGATTTTTTCCCAATTGGCAGTGATTCCATACACCGACCGACACGCGTCCTGTGCACTCTTTGAAAATTGCCCCCCCATCGTGCATTAACTTTCGGCAGCAAACCCGGCGCGATATCGCTGTACACCGTCCGATCTGAGGCTGCCCATCTGACGGCTATCGCTCTCTGAAGATGTCCAACAGTTAACTGAGATATGGCATGGCATTCAATTGATCTCCATCGTCGATCTGATCTGTAGATAGATGACCCACATTACATCGCCCTGATTCGATCACCCAGTCAACATTTCCTGTTTTGACTTTCCATTTTCCGCTCCTAACCGTCGATCTCCCTGCGATCGATGGCCTTGATTCAAAATTTTCTTCCGCCTTCACTACGCCATTCTCCCGATCAATCCTGACCATTGGATGATGCCATCCAACGGCCATGCTTCCTCCACATGCCTTCTGTAGCAATAAACCTATATATGCAGGATTTTTTAATATTTGTTTGTATTTTGCAAGGTTTAAATAATTTTCTCGCGATTTTTAAAGAAAATTTGAAAGAAGAGGGTGACGATCCTCCTGCCTTCGATTCACCAAAGAAAATCATCACAAGGTGTTAAAACCACGTTTTCATCAATCGTTCATGAAGCATTGATGCTAAATAATCCTGCGTAGCCCTGCACCCCAGCAAAAACACATGAATCGGATATAGTCAGAGAGTATCGGTGAAGAAGATGAAAATGAACCAGGACAGAGGATTAAAGACATATTTTGCAGGGATCACAGCTAAGAATGTTTATAAAAAGCCTAATCCACGATTTAAAACACAGTTTAAAGAAAATATGAAGTGTTTTATCGACAGGGAAACCTCCACTGCCGCAATTGAGGCGAATTGATCCCTCTATCTACCATGATGCCACCTGTGCCTCAAATTATTCAATCAGAGGCTGAATTTATTGATCAGGATCAGATATTTGTCTCAAAACACAGCCAAAGGGGAAACTCTGCCAAGGAAATTAATGAGAAACATCTGCAGTGTTACTTCGACACCACACGGAGCCTCAAAGGTCAACAAAATCCCCCACCGAGCTTAAAATTTATGTAAAAAAATTTAATACAGAGTACACCCATGTAAGTTTCTTCATTGAACCCCTCAAATGCCAAGAGGTCATTAAATCTGTATTAATTTTAATTGGATATCTTTTTATCAGATCTCACCTCCTCATTCTTCTATATATACTTCTGCAAAAGATGAGTGAGGGGTTGGTTGTTGGTTGATCACTAGTTGTAAAATTGAAACTCTCTGAAAAAATACATAGTCTGTTGAAGTTGTTGAAGAAATTGAAGTCTTCGAAGCCCTGATGATGTTGTTGCATGCTTGTGACTGAGAAGGCTCTATCATTGGATCGATGAGCTTGGCTGTTGGTGAAGTATTCTGAACTGTTTAATGTTTTTCCCCTATTTTCATTATGTTCCATAACTTCTTACTACAGTAGGTTGAAAGTTTTAGGCTAAGAAATGACTCCTCGAAGCACCTTAGACCTGTTCATCCTTCACTATTTTGTGTTTTCTTCTGTTGAAATATTTTAGAGTCTTTAATCTCTCTCTTTAGTCTTCATGCTCGTTTATTTCCTTAATGGTTCAGATAGTTTGTTTCAACATGATTTATGGTTTTCCCTGCTTGTCTTCTTCCACTTAAAAACTATTATTGAAGTCTCCCTTTGAAGTTTCTTGTTTACAGTGAATCAAGGAGGTCTGTTCCGATCTTGACCCTTGTCCTTGCTTGAACAGTTGCCTTGAAGGTCTTTATAGTTTTCATCATAGATTTGTTAGGTGTTCCCTCTTCTATGACCGCAATTATCAGTGAATATTTTATGTTTTCTAAGTCATTTGAAATAAAATATTTGAGGAAATAGGGTGTTCCCCGAATCTTAGATTTCATTTTGAAAGTTTTTTTGGAATCATTGTTTGCTTAAAGGTGTGATTTGTAGAATTCATGGTTAGCCCTATCTATCAGAAAGCTCTTTATTGTTCAAACTGTGTTTCCCAATTCCCTTTGTTGAGAATTAAATATCTCTTACCAAATCATTGATGTCCATCTCATTCCAAAAACAAAAGGATCCTGTGGCCAAGTTAGATTTGCCCTCTGATATCCCATATCCATTGATGAGTATGTTATGACCTTTTTTTTTTACTCCATTTCCCAAAGAACCAGATGTTTCTCCATTCTGTATATCTTTCCTAGATCTTTCATTTTCTACTATGTCAACCCAACCAAACAAACAAACAAACACCTGCACTTAATAAATAGTCTAAAATCCATTTTCCAAGCACACAAGATAAACCTTTGCAAACAAAAATTTGAGAGATCCCTCTCTGAGAATAGGAGGACTAGATCCTGGAACTCTAAAGATTGGTTCTGATGTTGCCTTATCTTTTTATTTTCCAAACTATCAAAACACGGGACACCAACATAATGGCGATCATAGTGGGACCTTGAGTAAAATCTTCAAAACGAAACACTCATTGTCTAGTATAACATGAGTAACCTCCCTCAAGCACTACCAATCAATGGTAATCATGATAGGACCTTTTGAATCAGTGACAAACTAAGTAACCCACAAGATTCTCATTAAACCTTATCAAACCTTGAAGGAATTAGTTACCAAGCCATAAGAAGTGAACTCTATATGTTTGACACCATAGCTAAGTGTTAAATGAGATTTAGGACACTCTCTTAACCTGTAAGACCAAAATAACTCAGAAAAATCCAAAACATTTCAGTTTGGCTTCATAATAAACATGGTGGTGGGACCATTCAATATTTTACCCTCATAAAAGCTAAAAAGTTCCCACCTGGTGACTCCATAAGCCCCAGTAGGCCTATTACTTCACTAGTCCATATAAGCTCTCCTGGGAATGCATTAAGCAAACCCAATCATGTTGTTGGTGGACAGAAAAGTTCAAAATCTTCCACCTAGCTACTCCACAATCCCAAAAGGCCTAATGACACCACTAATAGAAGAATCTGAACAAATTACAGAAATGCAGCCAAGTCCCATAACAGAGTTTTGTTGTGGAATATCAAGTATACTGGTAGAACTTAAATGTGAGGACCTTCCAAAGGTTATCCTTCTCAGCTCAAAATTCAATGATAAACCTGAGCTTAAGAAAATTTTTCTAGAATTGAGATTTGAAAGGTATGAAACTGAAATTGAAATTTTAAACTCACAAGAACAATTTTATCAGTTCAGAGACCCTACAACATTTTTTGAAAGTCTCCCTCCCCAAAAACAAAGAGAAATTTCTCTACCTTTTTATTTGCAGGAAAAGGATGATGGTGCTTCCATGAACTACCCTAGAAATGTAGTGAACCAAGCTGTCTGGCATGTATACAATCAGTCAGTCATGGGGGGCCTAAAGGAAGAAGATCCACATATTGGTCTCGTTGATCCTGTGGAAGAGTGTGTGGAAGTCCAAATTGGCTCAAATTCTTGAGTATGGATCCTTTGCAAGAGTCAAAGGCATAAAATGTTGTCACCTTCTGCGATAGCCTTGATTTTAAAGCTTAAAATTCAATATGTATTATGGTTACCTCTGAATAGTAACCGGTTTCTCTATTCCTTTTTGTCACTACTCAACTGGCTACATTGGCACTTTTGTATCATATAAAAATGTAAATATTACAAGTTAGGTTAGGTTAGATAGGAGTGTTAATAAATCTTAGCTTTGAGTATTTAGTTAGTTTTTGATTTTTTGTCTTTGAAAGAAAAAGAAAAATCTAAAAAAAATAGAAAAAATAAAAGAGGGAAGATTGTAAAACAAGAAAGGTACAGCCCCATACCAAAAGAGAAAAAAATTCTGAAAGTGTGCAAGCCCAAATGCCACTCCTGAAAAACACACTTCTAGTTAGTCAAACAGCCTAATCTTGACTAATTAGCTTTAAATTTTCTGCTGATAGGATAGTAAATTCGATTTGCCAAACAGCTTAATCTTGGCTTATCAGTAGGTAGATTAGGATAGAAATTAAAAGTTGAAACATGCTCAAAATCTAAACCTAAAGTTTCAAAGAGAGAATGAATCAAATCTATTTTAAATCCTGAGTCACAAAAGATGTAAAACTAGTCTCAAAATCTAAACCAGTTGATAGAAGAAAAACAACTCAAACAAATTCAAAACAAAGCCGAAGAAAAGATGAAGGAAGCACTTTGAGATTTCTTATCTTAAGCCTTTTATTTTTTTTTTAAATTTTGTGCAAAATAATGTCTATGTGCAGTTTGTTTTTATGCCATAGACCGGAATCAAGTTAGACTGTTCAATCCTGACTTGGTTGCTTTTTAAATTTCTACTTTAGAAAGTAGAGAATAAAAATATGTTAGACTGTTTAATCCTAATAGATTGGTGGATTAGGTAGAGAATAATATGGACTCAACTATTTAATCTAAGTCCATGGAGAAATAAGGAGTAGAAATATATTAGATTTCCTGCTTTCGAAAAAATAAATGTTGTGAGAGAGTTTTCCAATCCAAGTGCACTCTACTAAAGAAAAAATGTTAGATCAAGTAGGATTGGGTAGGCAGACAGGTTGTGCTGATGAAGGTCCATTCTTGATTCATGAATGCTAATATGTTTCAGAGAAAAAGAAGATCATCCACAGAAAGGAAGGAAAGACAATGGATGAGGCAACTGATCAGCCTCCCAGAGAATCCAAGTATGAAATTCTTGATGCCTTCAAGAAGGTATCATCCCCAAGTGGAGCCACTGTTAGCCAGCTATAAAATTTTTTATACCAAATGCTAGCTAAAAACTCTTTGGAGCCTTCAAGGAAAAAAATTTATGACTAAAAAGTGTTGGCTCTTAAAGACTCTTGAAGGCCTTCTGCCTCTGTCCCAATCTTCACTACTATTCCTTTTTCCCCTTTAGAAATCCTGTTGATTCCCAAGGAAAAATACTGCTGCAAACACCTTTTTCCTTTTCCCCTTTTGCAAAAAACTAAACTCAGTTTTTATCCCTCCAATTCCCATGAAAATCCCTCATTTTCATATTTTTCCCTTTTCCCCTTCTTCAGAATCCCCTTGACAAGGTTGAAAACTCCTTCTTTGCCTTATCATAACCCCTCTAACCCTTTGAAAATCATTCAAAAACCATAAAAATCACATTTTGTTTTATGGTGTGAACTTAAGCCCCTTCCTCCATAAACCCTAGTCGTATTATCCTCCATACACCCAAAGGTCCCGCAGTCGAGTGCCAAGCCATTTCGTAAATAATATTTTAAACCTTGGTTTATATTAAAAAATCGTCGGTTTTATTATTTTATAAAATTTCCGTTGGTTCAAAATTTAATTCATTCCACATTGTCGATCTGATCTGCAGATCGATGGTGCGGAGTCCGTCTCCATGGTGATCCCCGCATTCTACTCACCTGTCCAAAAACCGTGCGGTATTCATCGCACCGCCTTTGGGTAGCGACGGTTTTTTCCCCTTCGGCAATGATTCCATACGCTGGCCAACACGCGTCCCATGCACTATTTGAAAACCTCCCCCCCATTGTGCATTAACTTTCAGTAGCAAACCCGGCGCAATATCGATGTACACCGTCCAATCTGAGGCTGCCCATCCGACGGCTATCGCTCTCCGAAGATACCCATCAGTTAACTGGGCTACGACGCGACATTCAATTGATCTCCGCCATCAATCTGATCTACAGATCGACGGCCCACATTCCATCGCCCTGATTCGATCACCCAGTCAACATTTCCCGTTTTGACTTTCCATTTTCTACTACTGACCATCGATCTCCACGCGATCGACGACCCTGATTCAAAATTTTCTTCCGCCTTCACTACGCCTTTCTCCCGATCAATCCTGACCATTGGATGATGCCATCCAACGACCACGCTTCCTCCACATGCCTTCTATAGCAATAAACCTATATATGTAGGATTTTTTAATATTTTTTTGTATTTTTCAAGGTTTAAATGATTTTCTCGCCATTTTTGAAGAAAATTCGAAAGAAGAGGGTGACGATCCTCCTACCTTCGATTCACCAAAGAAAATCATCACAGGGTGTTTAAACCACATTTTCATCAATCGTTCATGAAGCATTGATGCTACATAACCCTGTGCAGCCCTGCACACCAGCAAAAACACATGAATCAGGCACAGTCAGAGAGTATCAGTGACGAAGATCAAAATGAACTAGGACAGAGGATTAAAGACAAATTTTGCAGGGATCATGGCTAAGAATGTTTATCGAAAGCCTAGTCCCCGATTTAAAACATAGTTTAAAGAAAATCTAAAGTGTTTTATCGACAAGGAAATCTCCACCACCACAATTGAGGCAAATTGATCCCTCTAGCTACCACGATGCCACCTGTGCCTCAAATTATTCAATTAGAGGCTGAATTTATTGATCAGGATCAGATATTTGTCTCAAAACGTAGCCAAAGAGGAAACTCTGCCAAGGAAATTAATCACAAACATCTGCAGAGTTACTTTGACGCCACACAGAGGCTCAAAGGAAAAAAAAAGCTCCCACTGATCTTAAAATTTATGTAAAAACATTTAATACAGAGTACACCCATGTAAGTTTCTTCATTGAACCCCTCAAAGGCCAAGAGGCCATTAAATTTGTATTAATTTTAATTGGATATATTTTTATCAGATCTCACCTCCTCATTATTCTATATATACTTCTGCAGAAGATGAGTGAGGGGTTGGTTGTTGGTTGATCACTAGTTGTAATATTGAAACTCTCTGAAAAAATACATAGTATGTTGAAGTTGTTGAAGAAATTGAAGTCTTGGAAGCCCTGATGATGTTGTTGCATGCTTGTGATTGAGAAGGCTCTATCATTGGATCCATGAGCTTGGATGTTGGTGAAGTATTCTGAACTTATTAATGTTTTTCCCTTGTTTTCATTATGTTCCATAACTTCTTACTACAGTAGGTTGAAAGTTTTAGGCTAAGAAATGACTCCTGGAAGCACCTTAGACCTGTTCATCCTTCACTGGTTTGTGTTTTCTTCTGCTGAAGTATTTTAGAGTCTTTAATCTCTCTCTTTAGTCTTCATGCTCGTTTATTTCCTTAATGGTTCGAATAGTTGGTTTCAACATGATTTATGGCTTTCCCTGCTTGTCTGCTGCCACTTAAAAATTGTTATTGAAGTCTCCCTTTGAAGTTTCTTGTTTACAGTGAATCAAGGAGGTCTGTTCCGATCTTGCCCCTTGTCCTTGCTTGAACAGTTTCCTTGAAGGTCTTTATAGTTGTAATCATAGATGTGTTAGGTGTTCCCTCTTCTATGACCGCAATTATCAGTGAATATTTTATGTTTTCTAAGTCATTTGAAATAAAATCTTTGAGGAAATAGGGTGTTCCCCGAATCTTAGATTTCATTTAAAAAAAAAAATTGGAATCATTTTTTGCTTAAAGGTGTGATTTTTAGAATTCATGGTTAGCCTTGTCTATCAGAAAGCTCTTTATTGTTCAAACTGTGTTTCCCAATTCCCTTTGTTGAGAATTAAATTTCTCTTTCCAAATCATTGATGTCCATCTCATTCCAAAAACCAAAGGATCCTGTGGCCAAGTTAGATTTGCCCTCTGATATCCCATATCCATTGATGAGTATGTTATGACCTTTTTTTTTTACTCCATTGCCCAATGAACCAGATGTTTCTCCATTCTGTATATCTTTCCTAGATATTTCATTTTCTGCTATGTCAACCCAACCAAAAAAACAAACAAACACTTGCACTTAATAACTAGTCTAAAATCCATTTTCCAAGCACACAAGATAAACCTTTGCAAACAAACATTTGTGAGATCCCTCTCTAAGAACAAAAGGAATAGATCCTGGAACTCTAAAGATTGGTTTTGATGTTGCCTTGTCTTTTGATTTTCCAAACTATCAAAACACGGGACACCAACATACTCTTTGATGTCTATTGCACTTCTACCCAAATTTTATGAAACAATTTTGAAACATTTTTCACCCTGGGGTATTTTTAATCAGAATTTTTCAAACAGTGAAACCAGTTTGAAAACCATGCACTCCCTACTTATATATGAAGGAGGTGCCACTTTCTTTGGCTTCTTTAAGGTATTTTCTATAAAAAATTTCCTCTCTATTTTTCAAATGAAGGAGACCCTTTAAAGCAGTCTTTGCCCTCTACTTTTCATTGAAGGAGGCTTCTTTAAAACTATGTCTTTGCCCTCTTCTTATAAATTGAAGGAGGCCTCTTTAACACTGTGTCTTTACCCTCTGCTTGTGATTTGAAGGAGGCAATGCAAGCACAACTTCTTACGATCTTTGCTTATGATTTGAATGAAGCCTCTCTTGAAAACTAAACCTTGTGCCCTGTGTCTACTTATCACTGAAGGAGGTAATATAAATAGAACTGTTTATGCCCTCTGCTTATCATCATTGAAGGAGGCAAATCAAATGGTTTATCCTTTATCAATCTCTATGAGACATGTTTCTTATAGAAATTTACTGTGGAGATAATGAACAGGTAAGATATTTCAAACTCCAACATATCTGCTTTGTGTCTCTTAGGTTTAATTCTTCTTTGCAGCAACTGTAGCTTTATTGGGGGTAGTAGTTCTTTTGATGATTTTGAATCTAGGCTATATGTGTATAAAAATACAGTTGTTTCTTTTTATGCTTCTCATTTTGATGCCTATATTGCTGGAAGTATTTTGCCAGAAAACTAACACACCTTTGCACTCATTTTTCCAAGATGGATAATTCTTTGACCTTCTTGGTGTTTTTTATTTTTCAGGGATCAATCTTGTTGGCTTTCCTCTTCTTAAATATTTATTTTCTTTAGTCTTCAATTAGCCAACTGCTCTTGCTTTGAAGCTCTTCCCTAAAGTGTTTTCTTTCCCAAAACTGATTAATGCCATCCATCCTAGCACCCCTGCAGAGATGCACTGATAAAATGAATTTGATCATTGGAGACCTTTTTTGAGGTATCATGATGATAATGCTTGAAAATTTCACTTGATCACTTTCTTCGGACATAGGAGCTTCTTACTCCGTTTCTTCCTAAATTTGAACCTTATAAGTTTTTCTGAAACAAAACACAACGACCATTTTGATGGTGTATGAACTAGGGGTAATCAAGGGTTTTTTTTTGCCAGATAAGAAGAGAGGATGGCTGACTAACATTAAAAACAAGGTTTTTAACTAGAGATATTCTTCTCAAGATACTTACCCTAAACACCATCACCTAAACCTAGACAGTTTGTCATAATTTTTGAAGGACTTCTTGGGCATATTCAAGTCATCATATAGGAATTTAAACAGTGATAGGGGAGGAGACAAATTTTTCCTATGCTTGATAGTGAGCTGTGTGAAAATAGGGGATTTTGACTATTCAGAGATACAAGGCTTATGAAAATTATGGACAGGGGAGTTTTATCAAGACTGAAACTTGATGACCACTTCTAACATAGTCTGCAAGAGAGGAAAAAAGAAAAAAATTTCTCTGAGGGTTTTTCTAGAGGACAAATTGACTGTTCTAAATTGGTTCCTAGAAAACCTAGGCAAGGCATATAGTCATCACATCAGGAAAAAATATTGATGACTAATAGTGGCTCCATTTGGGGAGGGCAGCTCCTTTTCGGGAGGTGTTCAGAATTGCAGATCTCTATCTTATGAAGACCAGTGCCTCATCCATTGGCGCAAATTTCTCTTTTTCTTGATGCTTTTCCTGAAAATGATGCTTTCTAATAAATTGATAGCATGATTAGCATCAACCTCATCTCTACTTACCCAGTTATTTTTCCTAACATTTTTTATTCTTTGGGTGCACTTGGATTGGAAAAACCTTGAAATGATATTTTTGAAAGAGGAAACACTATCTACTTCTACACTTATATCCTCCAAGAGTTTAGATTAAAATTATGAAATCCTTTGATTCTCTACCTATACTAGATCAACTGTCAAGATTAAGATGTTTGACAGGATTTCATTCACTAGACTAAAACATGGAATTGAAAAATGATCAAATCAAGATTAGACAGTGTAATTTGTCATGTGTTTGTGGCATAAAGACAAGCTACACAAAAAATGTTATTTTCATACAAAATGAGATTTAGAAAAATCAGGGCTAGGATACATAGTTTGCTTTTCATCCCTCTTTTTCTCTTTGGTTCTGTTTTGAGAGTGTGGAACCATCATATTTGTTTCCTAATCTACTTTCTTTGATAAGTCAAGATTTCATATTTTGACTATCATTCTTTTTCACTAACTTATCAGCAATCAATTTAAACATGCTCAATTATGATTAGGCTAAAAAACTGAACAAAACATCTTTTGAGCACTAGTAGTGGCATTTATACTTGCACACTTTCAACATGACTATTTTTTCAACATGGGGATTTACTGCTACTTTAAGACTGCCCTCTTTTTCTATTTTTCTGTTGTTTTTGTATTTTTTGTTTTCTTCAACAAAAATATGTACAATGAGTAACAAACTTCACAACTAGAACTCTTGATAATGGTGGTATTTGAGCATCTTACCTTCAAAAGGATCCCTTGATACTCTTGGTCCACTTAGTTCTTGAAAAGAAAAATCAGGAAAATTTTCTCTCGTAAG
Source organism: Pinus albicaulis (assembly GCA_034641835.2). Lineage (NCBI taxonomy): Eukaryota > Viridiplantae > Streptophyta > Pinopsida > Pinales > Pinaceae > Pinus > Pinus albicaulis. The sequence continues at coordinate 1,392,657,270 of CM076570.1, forward strand.
CACAACATAAGGGTTCTTGCAAGAGTCTTTAAAAAGCCCTATGTCTACTTGATGTTTTTCCTTATACCTTTGATTTCCACTCTTGTCTTTGCTGTACATCTTCTTTAGGTAATACAGATATTATTTGTCACTCTTAAAATAGATGATGACATCATCAAGGTACATTATAGTAAAGAAGTTCAACACTGGAAACATAGTCATCTGAAACATGTCCATGGTGTCTTGCAGATTTGAAAAAATGGGTTTGAACTTGAAACTACTTCCAATGTATTTGAAAAAATCTTTAAGCTCTTTGTTTTGAAGAGGAATTAGCTAATGATATCATGAAATATTATCATGCAAGGAAACATGGTTACAAACTCCTAGCTTTTGTATGGTATGAACTGTCTTTGGAAGGATATGAGTGCTGGTTAGGGAGTGTTTATCTATGTTTCTAAAATCTACACATATCCTATGTCCAACTGTTTTCTTTTTAAGTGTTAATGTCTGATCAAGCTTTTTGTGTTCCTTTTTGTAAGGATGACTTTTTGAACTGATGGCTGTGTCATGATGTTTTAAGCTATTCTCTCGACATGTACTGGTATCTTGAAGAATTTTGCATATTCTAACACTTCTCAATTTCTGGTGTAATGAAAAAATCTTAGCTAGTTCAATCAACTCAGGTTTTTCAAGAGTGATTTTATCACATTCCCCCATATTATCCTTATCAGACATTTTTTTCAGATCTACAGAAGTATTTGCAATAGTTAAAGTTTTATTTGGAGGGGTAAATTCTTGGGATGGCTAGGTATTTAGATATGGTAAGAACATAAGGCTTTCTTGGCCTTGATTTCCAAAGATTTTTGTTCTATGCAAGTTCTTTAGCGCCTCTGTATTGGGAAAAGGTTCTAATTGTATTTTTGAGGCTTGCACTTGGTTTGGGCAACTTGCTTGAGATTGTAAAATGTTTTCTATTTTTGAGGTTTTATTTTCTATGTCTAGAACATCATATTCTTTTTCATCAAGATACAATTGTTCTGGGTCGTGATAGTTTTGCATATCTAGCTCATCATAGAGAAGCTGGTGTGCCTGATTTAGTGGGCCTAGATTTGCTCAACTTTACCTATATGTTTATAAATGTCCTCATCAGTATGTAAAATGAAATAATTAAGGTATGAATGTACAGAATAAAGAGGTACATTGTCTGGTCTTTATTGATTTCTAACCATATACTTCATGTGTGATTCTCGGTACAATATTCTTGTCTGGTTAAAAACAGGAATGGTGGCATAAGACATATCTATTTGAATGTTTCCTTGGAGCTTGCCCCCCCAAGATCTGGATAAAATAATTCCCTACTTGGGAGGAATGTCTCCTACCACTATGTCCATGACCAGTTGTTTAGCAGGTACTTGTGCCAAAATAACACAAATATCCTTTATCAGGCCTAAACACTTGACTCTGCTTGAATCAAATCAATATAAGTCTTTATAAGGTTTCGTTATTTCTAGGCCTAATATTTCCATTACCACTTCTGGCATGAGATTGTGGGAGGCCCCAGAATCTAGCATGGCATTATGTAGGATTTGGTCATGTATATTCAGACTAATGTAAAAAGGAGGAGTGGTTCCCTCTTGATATTTTCCTTCTATTTTTGGTCCAAACAACAACTCAGGGGTGTCATCAGCTAGGTGTAAAGTAGTTGTATCATTTGCTATGTTTAGGACCTTTAGCACTTGAGATTTGTATGAATTTTGGGTGATTAGTTCAGTGAGAGGCATGGTGATATTAATTTTGGCAATTTTCCCTTAAAAAATGAAAGGTACTTGTATTTTAGGTATATTTGCTTCAGTTTTCATAGCCACAAATTTTTCCATAAGTTTATCTTGGTGATTTTGATTAGGGGCCTTGTTCAACAAAGTTTTTTAGGGGATGTTAGTAGAGGTACTAGGATAGCTATGATCAAGATTTGTCTGGCTAGTTTTGTATTTGTTCTGATCAGTTTTCTTAGCCATGAATTTTTTACTATCTATTGTTCTTTTAAGAATGGTATCGAGGGGTTTTGCAACAGTAGTGTCTGGGATAATTTTTCTAGATTTGTCTTGGTTTTTCTTACTCCTGAGATCATATTTCCTATGAAATTCCATTATGGCATTTTGTAATCCTATTTTGGGATCTTCAAGGTCCTCATAATTTGTTTCATTTTGGTATGAGAAGAAGAAAACTTGTTCTTCTTCTGTGAGAAAAACCTCACCCTTGCTATCAGAACCTATCAAGTTTAAGTGATTTTTCAGAAAGTGGTTCAATATCTCTTTCTACCTCATCAACATATTTTTCTTAGAAAGGTGGCCTAATCTGTTGATCATTTTCCCTTGGTTTGATTTGAAGTGGGTCCCTTCTAAGGTTCTGATTTCGGTTTCTATTTTAAGGATTTGGCTGGTTGTCCCTTGGAGGTGCCCTTTCACTTAGATTTATTCTTTCCATCATTCTCTCCATAGTGCTAACCGGGTTTTATATTTTGGAATCTGAAGAGGAATTGGAAGGTATGTTCTCATCTTGGTAAGTGACTTTCTTTTCCGATCTCATCCTAGCTCTCTTCTCAGCTAGGTTGGCTTCAGCGTTAATAACTACCTTTTGCATTTCTTCTAAAGTTGCGGGGTCTCTTTCTCTTAATTGGTATGTCATATCTGGATCAAAACCTTCGGGAAATTTTTCTAGTGCTAAGCCAAGTGGAGGTTTCATGTGAGGCAGAAAGGCATTATAGACACTGTTGAACCTAGTGTAATAGTCTTGAACACTTTCCCCCATATTCCTTTTAAGATTGTTGTATTCGGAAAGGATTTGGATGGGGTTTTTCTTGACTTCCCATATATTTATAAAATTTTGGTAGAGTGATGGGAGATCATGTATACTATTAGGAGCCATGTTTCTAAACCATTTCTTGGCTTCTCCACCTGGGTTTTGGGCAAAAATTCTCATCATTATGGTTTCATCTTCTAGTTCCATGTAGTCAAAAGCATCACTGGTTCTATCTACGTGTTGTTGGGCAGTAGTAGACTGAGCTCTGGTGAAGTGTGGGATTCTGGATTGGTAATAATTTTGCAAAGGTACCAAAGGCTGTGGTAACACTAAGGGCACATACCAGGCTGCCATGATGGGAGCTGATGGTAGATTTACAGTATGAGGATTTGTAGTATGGGATGAGGTGCTTTGTACAGTGGTGTTTTGAATGGGTGTGATGGAAGTACTTGCACTTGTAGATTGATTTTGAATAGATTTGGGGTGAAAAAAGCCGAAGTGGTGGAGAAGCTAAAAATCAGGTGGTGTAGTGGGTGAGGCTTTTGTGCTAGGAATCTGCTACAAATCTAAGGGCTCAGGATCAGCAAGGCTGATTCCACTTTGCGATTTGCTTCTAAAAAGGCTCTTTGCTGAACACAAGTCAAATTGGGAATCTTGCAAGGATGTAAGATGTTTGGGTACAGAGCTTTCTTTGTGAATGATCCTATCGATAGCTAAGTTACCAGTTTCAGAAGTTTTCCACAAAATCTTTTCTGGGTCATCAACTATGATATGAGGATTTGGGTCTAGATGAGATTTGGTATTAATTCTTCGTGAATCCAGATTTCAAATTCAAAATTTAGAGAGGATGATAGTTGTGATTGTTTTTGCATGGTTGTCCTCTCTAAGAGTCTTGCGGATGCTAGTAAATTTTTAAAACTAAATGAAGGCTAGTGGAGTCTCCAGGTAGATGCTTTGAATTTTATGGTCCACCACCAAAATTGACAAAGGTGCTTTTTTAGGGAAATTATTTTTTAGAAATTTTTTATGTAAAAACTTGTAAGAGTGTTCTAAAACTTATATCAATAGTTTGCTAGGATGTTGAGAAAGTTAAGTTATGTTTTTAGGCTATTCTGGTGATTTTTTATGTTTGATGAAAATTTCTGAATTCCTAAGTTGTACTTAGTTTGTCACTGATTTCAGAGGTTGCATCATGATATTTGTGATTGGAAAGGTAAGTCAACAGGATAGCATGCTTATGAATTTTTTTTTGGTTTTTTAAGTGGAGTATTAGGCCTACTGGAAGCTAGTGGAGTCGTCAGGTGAATACTATTGTCTTGTAAAGACAAAGTTTTATGGTCCATCTCCAATGACTGATAGAAACCAATATAGGGATTTTTTTGTGAGGTTTTTTAAAGAGTTTTATATGAAGCCTGGTTTGTAAAAGTGTCTTATATTTGATTCATCACTTAGCTAAGGTGCTGAAACAAACAGAGTCTACTCTAAATGAATTTATAGGTTCTTTGTCTGATTTTAATATAGAAGGACTAATTATTCTACCAAAGATTTTTAGGTTGTTCATGTACTTAGTGTTTCCACTGCAATTTCCAGTATGTCAGTGTGGCAATGAGGAGGTAGACTCACTGGTATTTCTAAGTCTAACTAAGCTTGTATGAGGTATTCAGGAAACTATGTACTCAGAGGTGCCACCGTGATTGCCATTATGTTAGTGTCCCATAATTTGTCAGATTGGCAAACCAAATGATAAGGTAACATTAGACCAAGCTTTGGAGTCCTATGACCTAGCCTTCCTAGACTCAAAGAGGGCTCTCTCTATTATGAGAAGGATATGAACTTGTTCGCTTTGTATGTTTGATTTTAGGCTAGCTGTTAAGTATATTTTGGTTTGTTTTTTGGGTTTTTGAGGTAAATTGATCAAAAAGGACAAATAGAAAGAGAGTTCATCAAATTGACAGGGCTATGAGGTCAGATAAAGTCAGGATTGTCTAAATGGTGGACAAGGTATTACTGTAGGGCCGATTTAGTCAAAGTAAATTGATTCTTTGGGTGAAAATGAAGCGAAATGAACATTAAGTTTTTAAAATACAAAGATATCTTAAAAATATATAGTTTTAAGGTAGGTATTCATGAGGTAGGGAAAACCATAAATCTCTATGAATAAAACTCAAAATGATACATATGAAAGATAAACAATCCGGCGATACATAGAAGCATAAGAACCTCTAACTCTAGAAAATCACCTTCAGCGGTTGGGAAAACAAATAAGATAAACAAAAAACTCAATCTATGAAGAGGGAACTCCTAAACAACATATTTTGAGCTACCAGGAACTCTAAAAATAAGTTTGCAAGCACGGACAAGGGCAAGATGGAACAAGACCTCTTTGTCTTAACTAAAACAATCAATATTTGATAGAAAGATTTCAAAAATGGAGTTTTGAGAAACTATAAGTAAGCAGGGTGTTGTGGATGATTTTGTCACCCTCCTAGAGTCAGCCTAGAGTTTCCATAGACCAGTGCCTAGGACATCTTAATATAGCAAGGAGTCTTTTATAGTTTGGGTTGTCAGTCCAAGAGACTCGCCTACTATCTCCTGTTTTAAACAAGGAACTTAAATTAGATTTAATTGGTCCAAATTCTCTCTCAGAGGCTGATACAAGGATAGGAATAAGGTAAAGACATCATGTAAAACTTCAGCATGAAAGTATCAGACAGTTAAGAGACCACTTTACTGCAAAGAGGGCCGGTTCATATAATATACCACAGAAATCAAATATCAAGAAGTGCAGGGAGTGAGGGAACATAAGAAGACACATCGCGTACAAGCATCAATTACTTTCAATCCTTAAGCCACTAATATAGCAGAAATTATGAAAAAGAGTGAACATGGAACAGTATACCACTTCTAGGCCTATTTAAAGTGCTTGACTAATTCCGGAAAGGGCACCACTTAAGATGAATCCTTACTGCAAACTAGTGAGCCACTCGCATTCTAGAACATGATACAAGAAGAAAGTTTGCATGAAAAAGGATGATAAATTAACACATAAGAAAAGTTACATACTGTGAGATACCAAAGATCAGAATCCTCAATACAGTCATAACCCCTCCTCACTGAAACCCTACAGGCTCTGAAACTTCATACATAAATATTACAAGATGAATACAGTTGTCTTCTCGTTGCACAGCTTGCTTACAGAAATCTGGAACCCCAACAATGTCTTCTTTTTTGGTAGTTATAGAGAAGACTGAAACTTCTAGAGGAGGGGGGAGGGAAAAGGAGCAATTAATGACTCTACTTCAATCCAATGGCGGAAAAAACTCGCGCCTTTTTATGAATGACAAGTTATAAATAAATACCTAACCCCCTGTATACAGAAATTAATGCTGGGAGATAAAAATCCCCTTATGTACAAGACAGAAATAATAGAATATATACATCGGGATGCTTCTGGCTGAAGGCAAATCTGCTACCATGAGAGTCCTGAGAAAATCTCCCATTCAGTACTGTACACCTGGCCTTTGATTTTGAATTAGAGTCCCGGACTTTTAATGCGAGGTGAACTTCTCTGGAGGGTTCTGAGAATCTACATCTACATTTTCTTTAATAGTAGTCATTTCTGCATCTACTCTTAACAAGTCTTTTCCAATAAATTCTCGCCCGAGAAATCACCTTTCTCTCGATATATTTCGATTCTCCGGAATGGAACGGTGGATTTAGACGCCCTTCTACCATTTAGAACCTCGCAAAAACCCTGTACTCGTTAGAAAAACCGACTCCGTATGAGTGCGCAGGGTGACTATGTAATGGAGGGGATGATGGTGTAGGAATGCACTCAAAAAACGGTGACATACTTTCGTGTGTTGGGAGCGAACAATGGAGGCTTTTTACCGTAAGAACGAAATGTCGCGCGTCGCAGAGGAAAACTAGCGGCAAATGTGAATAAAACACATATAAACATATATATATATATATATATATATATATATATATATATATATATATATATATATATATATATATATATATATATATATATATATATATATATATATATATATAGATATTGGCGCGGAGGGATGTACGGGGGGGGAAGACACGTAGGTTAACAGGGGGCGAATGGGAGGCGACGTGGCAAGTGGATTGATGGACGGAGGAGTGTAATAGTGACACGGTGGCGGGCTGTGGGACCTGGCGGGTACGCATCAAAGGACGGACGATTTTGTTGCATCTCCGCCGTCGGATGGAGATATGGAGATCCGACGGTCTCTGTGAATCCCGCTGCCCAGCCTTTGTATGAGGTTTAACACGCGGGGAATGGGCGGTTTCTCGCTCGTACCAAGAACACGTGGCATGAGTTTTATGGCATCGCTGCTTCCGCGGGGGATACCACTTCTCTGACGAGGGTGGTGCGGGGCAATACCACCTGTTTCGGGCGTGTGGTGTACATATGGGGGGCCCTGCCAATAAGTCAGCTGCCGCGCCGTTGATTTAATTGAATCGGACGGCAGCGACGACGCCCGGGACTCAAATGATAAGCCCCCCTTTTCTTCTGGCCTGTGGTCCTGGACTCGGGTCATATGAAAATCAAGGCGGGAGGGGCTAAAGCCTAAGGGGCTTCGGCCCAACATATAAAATATGTATTTTGAACATTTGAACAGCGTATTTTTTAGAGCGGCATGGGGGCTTTTATCCATGAAATATAATGGAAACAAGTTTGAAAGGGATCGATGGCTAAATCCGAATGGAGGGGAACAATGTACAACATCGGCTCCATCTGGGGACGGCATGCTCGACTTCGGGCATGTCGAGAACACGCAGACTATTCAAAATTTCCATTCCGTCGCTCAATTTCTTCTGCGCTTCACCTTCCGGTAACTCTCAGCGTTCTTTTTCCTTTGCAAAAACTAAAATGAAAGCAATTTATGTACATTATATACAGTCTGGCATTCTTCACCTGGGTCAGAATTGAAAATACGGCTTGAGGAATTGGCCATTCACGGGCGCATCTAACAAATCACCCTGCAGATTTTCCAACATAAAAGTATTATTCCCCCCTTTACTCACGATTCTGAATGGACCAAACCATAATGGATCAAACTTAGCGTGATTGCCCTTTTCTGCTCTGCGAACATCCCATCTAAGAACCAGGTCTCCAATTTGAAAATTTCTACCTTTTGCATGCTGATCAAAAACCTTCTTCATTTTCTCCTGGTATTCCATTAATCTCTGGTCTACCTGGTTCCTGGTTTCTTCCAATTCTACCAGTTGATTAATTCTCCTAGTCATCTCATCTGGTTCATCCTGGTTTTCCTGCAAGAAACGTGCCATTGGGAATGCCAATTGCACAGGAAACACTGCAGCCCGCCCATACACCAGCTCATATGGAGACCTGCCTGTTGATCTTTTGCTGGTTATCCTGTTTGCCCACAGAGCAAACTTCAATTGAGAGTCCCAATTTTTCTGATTTTCAGCTATTGTTTTCTTCAGGGCCCTCACCAGTGTTTTATTAGATGATTCTGCTAAACCGTTCCCATGAGGGTAATATGCCGTGGAATGAGTTAATACAATATTATACCTTTGACAGAAACTTACAAATCTGGTAGACTTAAAAGCTTGAGCATTATCAGTTACAATCCTTGCAGGACAGCCAAACCTAGATATGATATTATCTTCTAAAAAATTCATGATTACAGCATCTGTAGCCCTTCTTGTAGGTATGGCTTCCACCCATTTCGTGAAGTAGTCTGTGGCTGTGAGTATCCATTTATGTTGGCCACTTGATGGGGGGTGTATTTCTCCTATAAAATCTAATCCCCATTTCTGGAAGGGTTCATTTACATGAATGGGAATCAAGGGCAAAGATGCTAACTTCTGCCTTTCTGCAAACCTTTGGCACTTGTCACATGCTCTGACCCAAGCAAAGGTATCTGAATATAATTTTGGCCAGTAAAAACCAGCCTTCAAGATTTTATTGGTTGTAGCCCTCCAGCTGTAGTGTCCTCCACATATCCCCTCATGGAATTCTGTCATTATACTCTGCACTTCATTTTCTGTGAGGCATAACAGCAATATACCCAAAGGGTCTCTCCAATAGAGCTGTCCATTGGCAATGGCATACTTCTGAGACCTCATCCTTACAGCTCTATACTTTGCTTTGTCACAGCCAGGAGGACAACTAAGTGTCAACAGATATTCAACTATTTTCTTGTACCAAGGACTAGTCAGATATTTCACATGTACCTTTTGTGTGGCCATTTCTAGCCCATGTTGCTCCTCTTCTTTTTCTGATTCTTCATTTGCCATCATGGATAGATTAATGCCCAGAGCCTGATGATTAGATTCAGATAACATCTTGGCAAGTCCCTGTCCCTTGATCAATTTCGTAGGCTTTATGTCTAGATCATACTCCTGGATTTTTGCAATCCATCTTCCCCTTCTGCCCTCACTGTCTCCCTGAACTAGAATGTCTTTTACAGCTGCTGTGGGAACATAAGCAGTAATATGGGATTGCAAAATATAAACTCTAAAATCTGTAAGGGACTTTACCAGGGCATATGCTTGCTTCTCCAGTATATTATATTTCAGTTCAACATCATACAACACCTGACTGAAAAATGCTATGGCCTGTTCATATCCTTCTTCGTTTTTCTGTAATAACACTCCAGCAATTGTATGTGGTGAAGAAAATGAAAATACCATAAATGGCTTACTGTAATCTGGTCCTGCTAGCATGGGAGCTTCGGCAAATGCTTGTTTAATTCTTGTAAATGCATCCCTAGACTCCTGGGACCACTTAACTTCACTGTCCTTTTTCAACATATTGGTTATGTGCCTAACTATCTCTACATAGTTAGGAATGAATCTTCTTAAAAAGTTTATTCGGCCCAAAAATACCTGTACTTATTTCTTATTTCTTGGCAGAGAAATGCTATTTATTACTTCAACTCTCTGAGGATCAATTTTTACACCATCCTTAGTCACAATATGTCCTAAGAGTTTTCCTTCGTCTAATGCAAACAAAGATTTTTGGGGATTCAGAGAAAGGCCGCACCTTCTGCATTTTTCGAAAGTTCTTCTTAAATGTTCAATATGCTCATCATCATTTTTTGAGAACACTGTGATATCATCGAGGTACACTACCAGAAACTTGTCCTGTTCTCCCACAAAGGCTATGTCCATTGCCCTTTGAAAAGTAGCACCTGCATTAATCAGTCCAAATGGCATCCTTGCATACATAAAGGTTCCCCATGGCGTGGTGAACGCAGTATTCTTCTGATCTTCTGGGAAAACAGCTACCTGATTGTAACCTGAAAATCCATCCATCATCGACATTCTGGATGCTCCCACCACTTTCTGCAGGATGTGATCCATTTTAGGCAGTGGATAGTTGTCCTTGAGAGATGCTCTATTCAAATTTCTGAATTCCACACACAGCCTGATTTCTCCATTCTTTTTTCTGACAGGAACAAGATTCGCTATCCATTCTGAGTACCTCAAGGGCACAATTATTTTGGCCTTCAACAATTTTCTAATTTCTTTCTCAATTGAGGGAAGAAGCAGGGGATTAATCTGCCCGAGCTTCTGTTTGTATGGCTTTGCATCTTCCCTGAGTGGAATCTTGTGTTGTATAATATTTACATCAAAAGTTTTTAGGTCCTCATAGGACCAGGCAAAAACATCTTTATAAGACTGAAATAATTTGAAATACTTTTCCTTGTATTCTTCTGGGATTCGTTTGGATAATTTAACAATTTTGGGATCAGTAGCAGTACCCAGATTCAAATCTTTCATTTGGTCTTCTTCTACTGCTTTGTTTGGATGCATGGGAACATCGTTCTTATTGAATAATATTTCTAGAGGCACTAGACCTCTAGGTATGACATTTCCTTTTAACTGCAGCACTTTATTTCCCGCTATATTCTCTTCCCATTTACCTTCAGCAACGTTTTCAGCTTCTTCCTCCTCATCATCATCAATTTCCATGCTTGTGAATTCTCCCACTGTCTCCATGAATCTCTTCATCTGTTCGTCATCTTCAAAGATCTGCCAATGCTTTATATTGTCTGGGATATATGGTCTGTAACGTACCTCCACTTCATATCTTAACAATGGGTTCTGAGGAGGCCGGAACATACTGGCAGCCACAGCAAGAGAGTCTGCTATTCTGTTATGCTCCCGGGGCATGAACTGTATATTAAATGCTAAGAAGAAATTTTCTATCATGTCCCATACTTCGTTTCTGTATGCTTTGAGCCGAGGATGTTTAGCTTGACATTCATTCTTAATCTGCCTCACTATTAGCTCAGAGTCCCCGAACACTTTCAAACATTGGATGCCCATATTTCTAGCTGTCTGTAGGCCCAATAACAATGCTTCATACTCAGCTACATTATTTGTAGCTTCATACTCTAGTTTGAAAGACAGTGGTACCCATTTTCCTGTGGGGGAGATTAACAATACCCCAGCCCCATTACCTTCCCTGGAATTTGCTCCATCAAAATGCAAAGTCCATATTTCTGATTCCTGATCTTCCTTGGATTGTTCGGCTTGGATTTGACCAAATAGGGGCTCGTGTGCACAATTTTGATTCTCTTCTAACACAAAACATGAGAAATCCCCCTCTTTATTATAAACTGGAGAGTTGTCTGAACAATCAGCAGTGGTCACCATTTTAACAAATCTGGTCTCCCTATACAGCCTCCTCTCCTGACCACCAAAGACTGGGACAGTAGCATATGTTAAATCCAATTTAATTGATCCCCCAATCTTAGTACCCCAGGACCTTGACAACAGCATGCCAAAGCGAGCTGGGATATCAACGACCACAATGTCCATGACCACACTTTTTACTGGGATTTGAGCTAAGTTGACTACTAAATCTTTTATCATTCCCAAGCATTTAACCCTTTTAGAATCAAATGAATATAGATCTTTGTAGGGTCTTGTAATTTTCAGCCCTAGTTGCTCCATGACAGACAGAGGCATAAGATTATGGGAGGCTTCAGAATCTAGCATACAATTGTGAAGCAGCAGGTCATGAATGACTAGGGACACATAAAAGGGAGGAGTAGAAGGGTCTATCTCCTCAACGTGTGGGCCAAAGACTACCATGGGTCTTTCTTCTTGAAGGTTTAGACTATCAGGTGCAATTTGTGGTTCAGGAAGAGGCATGAAAGAGGTGACCTGGGACTGATATACAGGCTGTTTTAACAATTCAGTCAGAGGAACCGGAATCTTAATCTTTTCAAGCTCCCTTTGCAAATTAAAAGCAGATGTGGGCTTTTCTATCATTACTTCTTTTGACTCCTTATTCTCAACTGGGGGCTTGACTTCTTTTGACACTGACTCAACATTAGAAGGACTGGCTATTTTGGAGGAAGAAGGAAACTGATCAGTTGACTGCAAGGGGGAGTTCAGGAGGTTCTTACCTTTTTCTGCGCACTTCTTTGTTACTGATTCCTTCTGAGCAGATATTTCTTTCTGAGGTGGATCTTCTTCTTGCTCCTGAGTTCGGGTCCTCTTCCTAGAGGATCTGAGATCATATTTGACATTGAATTGGGCTTCCATGAAATCAGCAAATTGCTTGCAATAATGGTCAATGTCTGCTTCTTCATCTTCTTCTTGCAGGGGACAGTCCATATCAATATTGTTTGAAAAAGCCAGATTGGAATCTTCTAATCCATAGGCTGCCTCTCCAGTGGAGTCATCTGCTGGTCCTTCCAGGTACAAGGGGTGAGGTACCTGATCTTGCTGCTCCCTTGTCTCTCTTGGTAGTATTTGCAATGGAGGCTTCCTATACTGAGGATTATATCCTCTGTTTGGAGCATTGTAATAGTTTTTGGGAGCTGCATTTTTGGCTTCCAGTTCCATCTTGACCATCTTCTTTATCATCTTACTTATTTCATCCATTTTATCTGAATCCTTTTCTTGATTAGAGGTAGAAACCTCTTCTTTTCCTTTCCTTTTGGCATCTGGTTCAATTTTCCCTTTTAACTTTCCTGTGGAGGCAAAGTTCGCTTCTAGTTCCAGAGCATCTGATTGTGCATCATCTATATTGGCAGGCTTTCTTTCTCTTAAGGAGAATCCAAAGTCAAAATCAAAGGCTGCTATGAAAACTATCTTGGCAGCGGCTTCATTTGGCTTCATTTCTAGAGGCAAGCATAGATATAACTTGTTGAATCTTTTGATGAATTCTGATACCCCTTCATTCTGTTTCTTCTTGATAGTATTAAACTCAGTAAGGCACATTCCATAATCCTTCTTTTCTCCCCACTTCCTGAGAAAAACGTTTTCCATCTGATCTCAGGTTGTCACAGAACGATTTCCCAATGTCTTAAACCATTTTCTGGCTTCTCCTTCCAAAGACTGCACAAATAATCTCAAAACCACATCCAGGTGTTCAACATTCAAATTTTCTGCAAAAGAGCAGAAGGTCTCGAGATGTTTCTGAGCGTCAATATCATTTTCACCATTGAACCTCGGCAGAATCTTCAGATAATCCTGTGGCATATCATTCAACACTTGGGGTAAGGCCAGAGGAGCATATTTGTTCAGGAGGAAAGCAGGAACATTGGCCATTGGAGGCGGTGGGGGTTGCACAACAGTCTGAGAAACAAAAGAAGGGAGAGGGGTAGGGGGAAGCGGAGTGTGAATAACAATGGGAATATATTGTACTGAGGTCTGAGGTGTGGATGGGAATAGTTCTCGGTTAACAGAAGCTACCTCAGTGACCTCTTTAATTTCTTCAGCCTCGAAAACAGGATAAGATTCTTCACCAATTAAAGCACCCCCCCTACGTGGGGTTTCTAAATAAAACTCAGGGTTTTCTGTTCTAACTTCTTGAGAAGAAGAGGGCGGATAATCTTCAACAGAACACTCAGGATTTTCAGCACGGGCTGACTTCCTCTCCTTCCAAACTCTTTTATGAATAATTTTCTCTGGGTCAGACACGTAGGGTGTTTTCAGTTGAGCTATATCTGACCTCAAATGCGGCCTACGAGGAGCCAGGACTACCGATAAGGTTTATCAAATAAAGACCAGTGGAGTCGCCAAGGTGAGAAATCTGCAACTCTTCACCTCTCTATGCTCACCTGATTAGAGAGTGAAATAAGATGTCGAAAACCCAGGGAAACTGATATTCTTGAATTCGTGTCCCCGGCAACAGCGCCAGAAAGATGTTGTGGATGATTTTGTCACCCTCCTAGAGACAGCCTAGAGTTGCCATAGACCAGTGCCTAGGACATCTTAATATAGCAAGGAGTCTTTTATAGTTTGGGTTGTCAGTCCAAGAGACTCACCTACTATCTCCTGTTTTAAACAAGGAACTTAAATTAGATTTAATTGGTCCAAATTCTCTCTCAGAGGCTGATACAAGGATAGGAGTAAGGTAAAGACATCATGTAAAAATTCAGCATGAAAGTATCAGACAGTTAAGAGACCGCTTTACTGCAAAGAGGGCCGGTTCATATAATATACCACAGAAATCAAATATCAAGAAGTACAGGGAGTGAGAGAACATAAGAAGATATTACTGGCAGAAGGGCGCATCAATTTACGAATCCTTAAACCACTAATATAGCAGAGCTTATGAAAAGAGTGAACATGGAACAGCATATCACTTCTAGGCCTATTTAAAGCGCTTGACTAATTCCAGAAAGGGAACCACTTAAGATGAATCCTTACTGCAAACTAGTGAGCCACTAGCATTCTAGAACATGATACAAGAAGAAAGTTTGCATGAAAAGGATAATGTATTAACACATGAGAAAAGTTACATACTGCAATATACCAAAGACAAGAATTCTCAATACAGTCATAACCCCTCCTCACTGAGACCCTACGGGCTCTGAAACTTCATACAGAAGTATTACAAGATGAATACGGTAGTCTTTTCGCTGCTCAGCTTGTTTACAGAAATCTGGAACCCCTACAATGTCTTGCTTTTCAGTATTTATAGAGAAGAGAGAAACTTCTAGAGGAGGGGGAAGATGATGTACAATTAATGACTTAGATAAAATGGCGGAAAACATTTGTGCCTTTTTTATGAATGACTGACCATAAATGAATATACCTAACAATCTGTCTAAAGAAATAAATGCTGGGAGATAAAAATCCCCTTATGTACAAGACAGAAATAATAAAATATATACATCGGGATGCTTCTGGCTGAAGGCAAATCTTCTACCATGAGAGTTCTGAGAAAACCTTCCATTCAGTACTGTACGCCTAGATTTTGATTTTGAACTGGAGTCCCGGGCCTTAAATGAGAGGTGAACTTCTCTAGAGGGTTCTGAGAATCTCTGTCTGTGTCTTCTTTAATTGTAGTCATTTCAGGCATCTGCTCTTAGTCTTTTCCATTAAATTTCGCCTGCAGGAAATCACCTTCTGATATATTCTTGATTCTCTGGAATGGAAACGGTGGATTTAGACGCGTCTTCTACCATTTAGAACCTGCAAAACCTCGAAACTGTTAGAAAAACTGACTCAGATGAGGGCAGAGGTGACGGAAGTGTGAATGGAGGGGATGATGGGGAGACAGACCAAAAACGGTGACATACGGGGTGTTGGGAGCGAACAATGGAGGCTTTTTACCAGAAAAACGAAATGTCACACAGTGGGGTCGAGAGGAAAAACTAGCGGAAAATGTGAATAAAACACATATAAACATATATATATATATATATATATATATTGGCGCGGAGGGATGTACGGGGGGGGAAGACACGTAGGTTAACAGGGGGCGAATGGGAGGCGACGTGGCAAGTGGATTGATGGACGGAGGAGTGTAATAGTGACACGGTGGCGGGCTGTGGGACCTGGCAGGTACGCATCAAAGGACGGACGATTTTGTTGCATCTCCACCGTCGGATGGAGATCTGGAGATCCGACGGTCTCTGTGAATCCCGCTGCCCAGCCTTTGTATGAGGTTTAACGCGCGGGGAATGGGCGGTTTCTCGCTCGTACCAAGAACACGTGGCATGAGTTTTATGGCATCGCTGCTTCCGCGGGGGATACCACTGCTCTGACGAGGGTGGTGCGGGGCAATATCGCCTGTTTCGGGCGTGTGGTGTACATATGGGGGGCCCTGCCAATAAGTCAGCTGCCGCGCCGTTGATTTAATTGAATCGGACGGCAGCGACGACGCCCGGGACTTAAATGATAAGCCCCCCTTTTCTTCTGGCCTGTGGTCCTGGACTCGGGTCATATGAAAATCAAGGCGGGAGGGGCTAAAGCCTAAGGGGCTTCGGCCCGACATATAAAATATGTATTTTGAACATTTGAACAGCGTATTTTTTAGAGCGGCATGGGGGCTTTTATCCATGAAATATAATGGAAACAGGTTTGAAAGGGTTCGATGGCTAAATCCGAATGGAGGGGAACAATGTACAACACAGGGCATACCTTAAATCATACTAGATAGAAAAACATATTGACCATTAATGGAAAAAATGAAAATTTCTTGATGGACCTAAAGGCGAGTTAAGAATCCTTTAGAAATGATCAGGAAGAGGAAAACATCAAAGCTGTAACATGTAGGATGTTTGAGGTGCTTCCATGAGCATGTATCCACATATACTTTTATGATCTACAACAAATGAGAAATATGGAACATTAATGAAAAAAAGGAAACATAAAAAAATTAGAGAAACATCACCATTCACCAAGCCATGGAATCTTGCACATAATGTTCCTCCACCATCAAGCCAAGCAAGACATCATCCACTTCATAAAACTAGCATTTCTTCCAAGCTCATAATGCTATGTAGTGCTCTCAATATATCAAGTTATGCCTCTTTGTTACAATGAATCCTCTTGTTTTATATAAGCCAAAAAGGAGGAAAACCACCTAGAGAAACTAGAAGGCCATTGGCCAAAAACAAATATCTAAAACTGTCCTTGAGGCTTAACAAAGTGCAAGGCACAAAATATCCTTCACAAATATCTTTTCGGACCAAAATAGCAAAAAAGAAACACTTTTAAGGCCTGACACATAATAAAAACCTTCTTAATGCACATTTGGCACAGTCATCACTCAGAAAACTATTTTTCAGCAAAATCTACAGGAGCGTAGCACCAGAAAAAGTCTGTTTTGCAACATAGTTTTGGAGTTCTTCCCGATGTCGAAATGAGTCCCGTGATGGCTCGTTGGAAAGATACGGATGTCTAATTTCAAAAAATACTTTATTTTTTCCAATATGATGCCTGGAATTCAGTCAAAACAGTAGAAATAGTGAAAAAACCCAGGACTGTAGCACCTACTGATATTAGGGGCAGAAAGGTAAAAAATGGTTGTTTTTTTCCTTTTTGAGGGACCAAACCAGCTTCATTTGATATTAAAATTTTTGAGCATGTTCCTTTGATGTTAAGGAATCCAAAAATATATTTTTCTTCAGCCGAGGATGCTTCGTGAAAAAGTTAAGTCACCCATGATTTTATGCTTTTAGGCCTAAAATTCACAAAAAACAAGAATGTGTCAAAAAATGCCCAATTTTGGTGAGTAAACCCCTTAAGGCTTTTTATAAACATGCAATGAAGCTTGAGCAAGAATTCAAAGCTTGGATAGGCCTTTTCCACATTTTTCCACCAAGCGCCTCCTTTGGGCAGCTTTGAGTTTCCTTCGGGCAAACTGATTCAACTTCTTGTAGTGCTCTGTCATTCTCCTTTGTAGGTCCAAATCCCTGTTAGCTTTCTCCAATTTGCTTTCCAAATGCTGATTTTCCCTCTCAAGCCAAAACTCTTTATCATTCTCAATTTCTAAGGCAAGGAGCTCCGTAAGAGGGTATTTCTGTGCACGAGCTACTTCTTCTTCTTTCTGCTTTTGCAATGCTTTTCTAAGACCCATGGTCGTAGGTCTCTTTCTTGCTGGCCCTTCTTCTTCATCATCTTCTGCATACTCACCCATGTATTCTTCTAGCCTCACTTGTGACTTTTGAGCTTCCCTTCTGTATTTGAGTGCCTGGGCCTCATATATTTCCATCTATCCACTCATTTGATTATTTTGCAAATGCAAATAGTGGATGATGTCTTTTGACCTTTCTAGGCCATTTTCCAAGTCTTTAATCTGAGCCTCCCAGTTTTGAAAAAGAGAACTAAGAATACTGGCCTCATCATCTTTAGCATCACTGTCTATTTGTATTATGTCAAATTCCCTCTCATGCTCATGGTTGCTCTCTTGCTATTCAATCTTCTCTTTTCCCTTTCCTTTAATGATTTTCTTTCCTCTAGTTTTCTTGGGCAATTCCACATTGCTCTTCTTTGGCAATTTGCCTCTACTCCTTAGTGCCCTAGTGATATTGCTAGTCACTGTTTGAGTGGTTTTCTTCCTTTCTATTTTTGTGTTTTTGGCCTTTTCCACTTTTGATGAAGGAAGCTTTGCCCCTTGCTGTTACACAACATTTTTTCGTCGTCCCTGCAATTCCCCATCCTGCACATTGGAGGGCCTTTCCCGTGACCTGTGAGCAGTGAAATAACCTAAAACCACTTTCATGGCATCCCACTTGACAAGGGAAATCATTCCCTTGAAGAAATTTTCCTCTGCAAAACCCTAAAAAATGATCTTTTAGCCTTGGCGCGACTAGCCAGTTCAGCCCTCACGCCAATGGGGAAAATCCACCATAGAGGGCGCACCAACTGGCACTCTGTCTCGGTGTCTCACTTGCACCAAGCTTACTAAGGATTGTTTTTAAAAAATAAATGGTGAAAGTTTGATTCCAACAAACTCCTGAACGAGTCTCTAAAATTAGTTGGGAAGTTTGGCTTCGGATCTCCATGTATGGGAGGTGGTTTTCCACCTATCATGGAAGCTTCCTTAGAGATAGGGCCAATCCCATGATTGTAGGGATCCGAACTCCTCCCCTCCCTTCTATATAAGCTTGCCTTTTCCCTTAGCAAGCTAAGAGCTGAACTTGTAGCAAGGAGACTATCACCAGACAGTGTTTGAGAGCCAAGCCAAAGAGAGAGCTTTGTCCTGTTTCCAACAAGCTTCATTGAGACGTGCTCCGCTGTCAGCCCCGCCAAAGGAAGATCGAGTGTTAGAGCTTTGGGTTGTATCTTTCCTTTGTTATTTTAATGATAAGTGACTTTGATTATGGTTTCATTCATGTTTCTTTTTCTTTGATGCAATGAATTACATCCTCTCTGACTCATGTATGGTTACAAGATTTATATTTTATGCCGTGTATCGTTGTGTTCTTTGCATGTGTGCAGATGTTCAGACGTTTCGAGCAGAAGAATCGTGATCTACCAAGCAAGGGATGGAAAGTGTCATCCTTTCTTCAACGAACATTGCGTAGGACCTGAGGTAGGCAATTTGTTATGTTCTTGTCATTTTGTAACTAGAGACTTGTGTCACTCTGTGACTTGATTGTTGCTAGATCCGATCTGGGCTAGTAGGGATCGCCTATGTCCGTAGAGGGGATTTACCTTTCCAAAAAATTGGCGACTCCACCGGGGAGTCAGTTAGAGTTAGTCTTTCCACTTTTGGTTGTTTTTGGCTTTTGATTGATTTATTTTCTCTTCTGGTTCACCTTCCTTGGTGTTAAACCCCTATTCAACCCAAGAGGATCAGATCTGACCTCTACTTTTTCGAAATTTTCATCTTTTCATGGTTGGCTTGATTGGTGTGGTTTCCACCCTAATAGTCGCACCATTTGGCTCAAGTTGCCAGTTAATCACCCGCGCCATCCCCTATCTGGTGTAGATTACAGGAAAATAGTTGCACCATTTCCTGTAGGTGCTAGGGTTTTCCCTTTTTTGGGAGTTTTTTTGGTCAGTACTTTTTCTTCTGGGTTATTTTTAGATTTTTCTTAAAGTGGTGAGTCTGGTCTTGGTTGGGATAAATTCTTTGTTTTTTAATTTTCAGGCATTGGCACTTGTTTTCAGTTAGAAAACCATGCGAATTGGTCATTGGTGCCAGTTTTCAGTGAGCAACGTCGCGCCAGTTGGCACTAGTTTCACCCACAAAAGTCTTGCCAATTTCAGGGTGTGAAAATTGAGTTTTTTTCCCTAAATCCTTCACTAGTGTGTCTTTCCCTTTTGGTATTTTCTCTTTATGAGAAGAGATTACATTTCTCATTGTTCAGCTGAAATGTATTCTTTCTTTGATTGCTTGATGTAAAAGGGAATGAATGCCTTGTTTTGAGCTCATTCTTTGGAACTCATTTTTGCGCTTGACCTCATATGTCTTGTAGCCTTTTGAGGAATTTCATTATAAAGTGTTTAAAACAACGATTGCATTCTTAGTGTTTGTTTACATCTCTTTTGCATTCATCCTTCATTAAGAAGATTTGTGTTCATTTAGTTTTCTTCTTAGAGTTTGCTTTTCATTAAAATTGATTAGATCACATTGCATTGAAAAGTATTTTTTGAGATCCATCATTGAACTTAGATTACATCATTTAATGATTGAAAGCTAAAAATCGCTTTGAGTGCATTCTCTTTCATTAAAAGCATGCATTAAGTAGATTCTCATTTCATCGAAAAATGCATTGAGTGCATTCTTATTCTTCGAAAGAAAATGAAATTGTGCATAGATTACAATTGCATAGTTTTCAAAAAAGATAATTTTTTCATAGATTACATCGCATAATTCGCATCGTTGAATGTTTTAGATTACTTTTGGATAGTGAAAGTCATCTATTTTAGAGGAATTTCGTTTGCAGTATTGTTTTTTGTTGCATCATTGTTAGAGATTCTTCCCTTAACTAGATAACATTCATTGAATTGAAAGATTTCTTTCCTCATATAGTTGCATATAGGAGATTGTTAGATGACATATGGTAGGGCCTTGAAACCGAGACATAATTGAAGATCAACTGTAAAATTTATTCAATTTACCTTAAGGCAACATTGAAACATTTACGAAATATCTAGAGGTATAGACTAGTGATGTGTTCTGGCGTCGTTAAACCTAGTAGCTGTCGTTCACCATCTAGCTTTAGACAGCGCTAGTATGGAATTGTGCTCCCTGTACCATCAAGTATATAATGGGAGACCGACTAGGTTGCAATCATGTTATCCATAGGAAGCCGAGTCTTCTGCCTTTTACCCATGATACACTGGACACAGCATTCGGGGAGATTACCTGCATGTACATCAAGTCCTTGGTTGATTTCTCTTTCATTTTTTAACCAAGGTGTATATGGCAGTTCACGGATATCTGGTACACCACTTACCTAGATTACCAGGCAGTTAGTTTGATATTTACTGACTCCCTAAATTTGAAAAGATCATCAAGTGGTTGACCTTTCACTCTTGTTTCCAAATTGAAAGAGACAGAGTCATCTTTTACTCATTTGTTGACTCTTAAAATATGAAACAGTAGAATTTTGTTTCAATGTTTTAAAAATTAATTTCCCACGAAATATTCTTGGTTAAAGTTAGTTTCCTTAGGGTGTTGTTTTAGGTCGTTTTCGATGGCAACTTTTCCAGAGTTCACCAACCAAGGAATCCCCTCTAAAGGGAATCCTGGTCCTTTTCCTCCTTTTGGAAATGTTGGTGCTCCTTATATGAAAATGTTGTCCCTTCCTGGGTTAACTGTTGGGTTGCTTGTTTGGTTGTTTTCAACCTCTATGTTCCCAAATGTCCCGACTACTATTCAATCAGTTCCTTCGCTTGAACAACATCATGTTGATTCCAAGGTGGACCTTTCCCCTTCTTCGCCTGTTTCTACATCCTCCTCTTCTACTTCACTTGGTGAAAGTATGAATTCTAGTACCCAAGTGGCTAAGAAGAAGAAGAAGAAGAAAAAGAAGAAGAATTTAGATAAGCGAGAGGCGAAGGCTGCAGATATTGCTTCTAAAACATCTCCTCTTGATAAACCTTCCAACCCTCCGCAGAAATTTAAGTTCCCTTGCATGTTATGCCAAGGAAACCATCTTCTTCGAGATTTCCTTGGCATTCCTAAGGTACTCAAAGTATGGTCCAATGGTCGTTCGTCATTTACTTTGGATTTCGGGAGTCAGGTTGGGGGCACGTCTTCAGCTATTCATGGTAAAAATATTAAGAAGTAGGGTAAGCTTGCCAATCCCTGTAAGTTGTGTGGGGGGCACCATCCCATTCACCTTTTTCCATATATGGATGAAGCCAAGTGAGTTTTGGACAACTCGACTGTTTTTGCACCATGCCTCCCAGCTGGTTACAAAAATCTATCTTTGAGTCCTCTACTAGTTGATCCTACAATCAGTTAAGAGTCATCCTTGCTTGATCCCACTCCCCCAAAAATTCATCGTCATGAATCCATCCCTGACCAATCATTGGCTGTGGGATCAGTTGATCTGGCCCCATTTGCGGTGCACCAGGTCTTTTCCTTTGAGAGTGGATCTCACATCCCTTAGGTTCTTCTTGTTTCTTTAGATTCCTTGGACTTGGAGAAAGATTCTCCTATCCCCATACCTCAAGAAGCTACTCCTCCACCTCCTATGATGGAGGTCCCGGAGGATACCACTCCCAAATCTGTGATGGAAATCATGGAGGATGATCCTTCTTCTTCTGTAACACCAGGGGAAGACTATCTCAGTTCGATGGTAACCCCTCCGAGTAGTTTGGTCGCTTCCTTTGATTGGAATCGATTTGCAGAATACCGCCTTTCGTCTTATGTGCCTTTCGAGATAATGGTACAAACCTTTGATCTGGCCATACCTAGCACTATTATAGATGAAGGTGTGTCTGTTAGTATTTTATCCTCAACTACTTGGCAAGATTTTGGTTCTCCACCGCTTATGCCTATTACGCAGAATCTGTTTCCTTTTAACAAAGGAACCAATAAACCGTTAGGGATCCTTCCGAGGTTGTGTGTTATTTTGGGAGGGAAAACTATCCATATGGACATGATGGTTTTTCCTGGCCCCTTGGAATTTAATTTACTCTTGGGCCATGTTAGTTCCAGTCTTCGCAGCCTGTCACCAGGGATCAACATGAGCTCTTACTATGTCTGGTTTTGTTAGATGTTTTGCACATGATGTTCAACACAAAACATGTCATAAGTGTGTCCATCAGAAGAAGCTCAGAAAAATATTTCCAATGGTACATCAGACTCCCATAACCAGCTCCCGGATTAGAATATATGATCGAAATGAATGAGTGATTCTTGGTTATGCATGTTTTGAGGTCAGCTGCTGCACACAATGAAAAGTTTAGTAAAAAAACAGTTTGTGAAATAATGGTAAGGAATTTTTCAAATGTGAAAGAATTTTTTGTTCATCACATACCAAATAAAAAAAACCTCCTTCAATTTATGCATGGGTGCTACTATCTGGGAGATATACAGTGATATTTGGAGGCTACATTAAAACAAAGCAAATTTTTCATATTTTTTACTGTTTTAGTCATTTTAGTGCAGGGCCATTTTATAGCAGATGGAAAGTAATTTTACAAAACCAAAGGAATTTTTTGTTAAGCACAAGCCATATAAAAAAAATCTCTTTTAGGTTATTCACAGGTCTCACGAATTGGGATATGTGACTAAATCTATACAGCTCATTTTCAAAAATTTAAATTTTTAATGATTTTCTATTTTAGAGATGATTTTGTGGAATAGATTGCGAGAAAATGGAAATTAATTTCCCAAATTTGAGAGCGGTTTTTCTCAAAAATGACCTTATCCACAAAAACCTCTTTCATTTTTGTAACAGGTTCTATTTTTTAGGAGATACGAGTTCATCTTCAACACCTATTTTCAGAAATTCGGCCCAAGTTTAATGTAACTAATTCTATTTTGAAGAAAATGGTTGAGCTCAATTCCCTTAGTAAAAGGATGATAAAATGTATATATTTTATGAATTTAATAGTGTAGGGGTTTGAATTTCGTATAATTTTTTACTTTTGAGAAATCTTGGAGCTTCATTGTATACACATTTCAACAGTTTGGCTAAGGAATAGACCAGGGTTTGCAGCACTTTATGGGATTCATGTGGCATCTTGCTTTGGTATCGTCTTTCCTTCTGTAAATGTAAGTTTACATGTGTTTTATTTATTCCATCATCTCTATTTGCTTCATCTTAACTAAATCAAACAAGGATAAAGGTAGAATCCATTGAAAGTGCAGTGCTCTACCTTGTGTTTCTTAGTTATCTATGTTTTCAGCAGATTGAAAAGGATACCTGAGTTCTTCATGCCATTTTCAACTCCTCATCTATATAAAACCTCTCCATCTCACTCAATTTGAATTACCAAATCACTTGCCTACCTTGCCCCATAGAGATCTCTGCAAAACTGAGCCTCATTCCCCAAGCCCAAATTTTCCTTTCACATTTGAGCCAACAAAACACCATCAAATTCAATCAAACACCTCTGTACACATACCTAGCCTAAAATCAGTCATCACATTAGTCATTTCAAGCTTTCATTGGCCATATTTTCTGAGATTGAGAAGGAGAGAGCCCTCTCCCGACCTGGTAGGGCTAGCTACAAGGTCAAGCGTGGTATGATGTTATCCTAGATCCTACCTTTCTCAGCCTGAGGTAGATTTAGGCCCTAATAGGCTGCAATTATACTTATGCCATGGGAGCACTTGTCTCCTATCTCTTTCATTTGATGTTTTTTCCGCACCAAGGTCGGATTGTGACCATATATCAACTTGCATTCTTTGGTATGGATATGGCAGCTAGTGTACCATCACCCCTGCCGGATCTTTATACACTGGTTGTGTCATCCCTGCCGCATGTCAATTATGTGGATACCTATCCTATGCCTGTATTTAGTGATAGTGTCATTATACATCGTGTGTTATGGGCATTGGGTCCAGACTTCCAAGATGTTTTCTTTCCATCAGATGGGCAACTCTTCGAAGTGATGACTTCTTATTCATTATGATGAGGTTTGTTGGAGCATGGCTCATCTGCTTGCGTCAAGCTCCTTAAACCATGAAACGAGCTCATCGGATCAGAGTTCGTTTCCTTGTGTCAAGCTCCTTAAAAAATTAAACAAGGTCATCGGAGCATAGTTCCTCTTCTTGTGTCAAGCTCGTTAAAAAATGAAACAAGGTGTTCAGAGCATGGTTCATCTGCTTGTGTCAAGCTCCTTAAAATATGAAACAAGGTTGTCGGAGAAAAGTTCATTTTCTTGTGTCAAGCTCCTTAAAAAATGAAACAAGGTGTCTGAGGATAGTTCTTTTAATGTGTCAACCTCGTTAAAATAATGAAACACTTCCCTGTTCAATTCGAGTCTTTGATAAGATCTCGTAAAATCCCAGCCGAGTATTTCTCTTGATCTCGTAACTTGAACCTTCACTCCATCTACCTTTCATATGGATTGAATCTTGGGGGGCATGTACCTCGAATTGAGTCACCATGCTGGGGGCAAGCTTTAATTTTTCAATCATAGTTTGTTTCCATTTCAAGCTTGTGTAAAAATGAAACCAGTTTCAAGCACAGTTTATCTTTGTTTCAAGCTTGTGTAAAAATGAAACCAACTTCAAGCAGAGTTTCCTGATTTCAAGCTTGTGTACAAATGAAACCATTCCCATTTTACCTCTTGAGATTGCCATTTTATTAGCCTATTTTACCAGATGAGCCTTGCTTTTCTCACTGCATCGTCACTATCTACTTTGCCGATCATATGCCTTCACTTAGTTGTTTTACCTGTTCCTGAGGAACTGCTGTGATGAGTGGTCTTGTTAGCTAGCCTCTTAACCTTTACTTGTTCTCCGTAGTTTCACCATCACTGGAACCAGTAGCTACCCTTTATACCACTCATTCCTCCAAGAGGAGTCAACTTTCAGCTTTTTTCTGACTCACTAAAACTGAAAATATTGCCGAGTCACTTATCATTTTGAGCTCGATAAATTGGCTGCGAAGCGATATATACCTAGTATACGTTTACCCCTTTTTCGGGCTGGGATAGATTATTTACGAAAAAAGAATACCCTAGCCTATCGTGACTAGGAGGTTCTCTCAGATACAGTTTTCTACATTTTCGAATCTGTGGAACTATCTACGAAAAAGGTACTACTGGAGTTTTCTTTTCTACCTTCTTTTCAAACTCTCTAAACATGAAAAGATGTCGAGTTCTTTCTTTGTCAGACTCATTAAAATCTGATGACATCGGACTCTGTCGTAATGACGTTACTTGAGTTCCTCCTTCCTAGGGCTCGTAAATGTACTAGGTTGGATTTGTCTAAAGGACAAACTTATATCACAAGCATATGCTATCCCCTTCAATCTTGTTTCCAAAAATAATTGGGGTACTCACCAAAAATGGTGGGGAAAAATGAAACCAGTATCATCATCGTGTCGGCAGTATGTCACTCTTGAACATAACACTTGTCTGCATTCTTGTCGTGTTAGGGACATCTCATCTCGTCTTTTGTTTTCCTCCGTGGGCTTGGGTAATCTCTTTTGACCACTCATCTACTCTTTTCCACGTCATCATGACCTCAGATCCTTTGATGTCAAATACTGCCAAATCCAGTTTTGTGCCGCCGATATGTTCAAGAGAAGTTGGCCTCTGCAGTTTTCAACCCCCCTCTAATTCTCTACTGATCTTGATTCACAAACATTATGTTCCTCTGTCTCACATCGATGATGTGGGAAACACTATGGCCCACCTTCAATCAAGGTCACTTTCTGTTGGCTTCAGCTCATTATCCAGGAAGCTGATCTAGAGACTCCCTTCTGGTACCTTGGAGCCTGCATGCCTAAATGGCAGGTTCTTTGCATTCGATGCAAATTTTTCATCATTGGCCTTGGATCGAATGATTCTGCGGGTGTTCGACGTCAGCTCACTATTCACATTCCATGGATTGTACCTATAGTACCTTGAGGGCCATTGTCATTATTGGCGGTTCCTCTCGCGTTTGTTAATGGCTTTCATCATTGGTTGGTAATCAAACGATGTTCTTGCATGTTCGACTTCAGCTCACTTATTCACATGCTGAAACTCGTACTCTGTTCGAGTCGAGATGGAGCATAAGACCCTGGGTTTTCTCTGATGAAATCCAGGCTACGAGTTTTTGTGGATTATCATGATTGATTACATGACTCATTGATTGGATGGCTGCGACCATACTTGAGTCTACTTATTGATCCTTTCTGGATGGCTGCGTCCATACCTTGGATCCTGCTTATTTTATACTCTATTATGGATGGCTGCACCCATACCACACATCATGTATTTGAGATATCAGTTGTATTGGTCTACGCAGGTATTTCGACAATAGTGTTTTCAGTTGGGCATGTTCTCATAAAGCATTTCACCCCTCTGTCTCCCTTGGGCCTCATGCTTTAGGGGTCATCTGTTACACAACGTTTTGTCACCGTCCCTGCAATTCCCCGTCGTGCACATTGGAGGGCCTTTCCTGTGACCTATGACCAGTGACATAACCTAAAACCACTTTCATGGCATCCCCCTTGACAAGGGACATCATTCCCTTGAAGAAATTTTCCTCTGCAAAACCCTAAAAACTGATCTTTTAGCCTTGGCGCGACTAGCCAGTTCAGCCCTCGTGCCAGTGGGGAAAATCCACCATAGAGGGTGTGCCAACTGGTGCTCTGTCCCAGTGTCTCACTTGTGCCAAGCTTAGTAAGGATATTTTTAAAAAAAATAAAAGGCGAAATTTCGATTCCAACAAACTCCTGAACGAGTCTCTAAAATGAGTTGGGAAGTTTGGCTTCAGATCTCCATGTATGGGAGGTCGTTTTCCACCTATCATGGAAGCTTCCTTACAGATAGGGCCAATCCCATGATTGTAGGTATCCAAACTCCTCTTCCCGCATCTATATAAGCTTTCATTTTCCCTTAGCAAGCTAAGAGCTGAACTTGTAGCAAGGAGATTATCGCCAGACAGCCTTTGAGAGCCAAGCCAAAGAGAGAGAGCTTTGTCCCGTTTCTAACAAGCTTCGTTGAGACGTGCTCCGCTGTCAGCCCCGCCAAAGGAAGATCGAGCGTCAGAGCTTTGGGTTGTATCTTTCCTTTGTTATTTTAATGATAAGAGACTTTGATTATGGTTTCATTCATGTGTCTTTTTCTTTGATGCAATGAATTACATCCTCTCTGACTGATGTATGGTTACAAGATTTAGATTTTACGCTGTGTATCGTTGTGTTCTTAGCATGTGTGCAGGTTTTCGGATGTGTCGAGCAGAAGAATCGTGATCTGCCAAGTGAGGGATAGAAAGTGTCTTCCTTTCTTCAATGACCATTGCGCAGGACCTGAGGTAGGCAATTCATTATGTTCTTTTTTTTTTGTAACTAGAGACCTGCATCACTGCATGACCTGATTGTTGCTAGACCCGATCTGGGCTAGTAGGGATCTCCTCTATCCACAGAGGGGATTTACCTTTCCAACACTTGCCTTGGATAAGTAGTAAAAACATGCTCTTGACCTTGTTGATGATGAGTGAGAGGAGGATTTAATACCTGGGCTTGTTTAGCTTGGTCTCCTATAGCCTCAGGGCTGTCCTCTTCTCCAAAAACATTCTCTGTTTGCACTTCTTAGTTACTTTGCTGTGGGGAATTTCCTTGTTCATTAAATTTGATATTTGTAATGAACTCATCATCAAGGTTAATCTCAGAAAGATCATGCTCTTTTTCTGTTTGGTGAGAGATGTCTAGGTCTGCTATTTTTACCTTTCCAAAACTATCTCTACCTTCATCCATCTTCTTGTTGTCATGACTGTTTTTATTACTTCCCTCTTTGTTGTGACTGCTTCCATCATTTTCATTGTTTTCAATGTTTTCCTAGTGTGGGTTGCCTTCATCATGATCATTGTTTTCATTTTCTCCTTGTGGACTGCCACTTTCTCCATCTGTTCGTTTTCCATCTCTTTGTGGGTTGTCTTTATCATCATCATTGTCTTCAATTTCTCCTTGTGGGATGCCATCTTCTTTACTGTATTCACTGTCTCTCTGTGGGCTGCCACTTTCACCATCTGTGCTTTTTTCATCCCTTTGAGAGTTTTCTTTATCATCATTAGTGTTTTTTCCTTCCTCTTGAGGGTTGCTTTCATGATCACTATATTTTTTATTAGCGCCTCCTTCACTACCCTTACTACATTTACTATCTTCTTGAGGGTTTCCTCTATATTTATCAATTTTGCTGCTTCCACTGAGCTATAGACTGCTTGCCTCATCATTTTTTCCTTTCCCTCTACTACTGCTTTCATCACTTTCTTGTTTTTTGTCACCATCACTTCCTTGTTTTCTTTTACTGCATTATTCTTTCTCACTGTCATCTGTGGAGGATGGTTTTTGTTGGGGAGTAGACTCATGAGAAGAAGAGGAAACATATTTTGTGGAGGGCAAGGAATGAGCATGAGGAGGGTCTCGGGATGAAAATGGCCTGATTTGCAGTGGCATAGAAGATGCAAAAGTGAAATCAGGGTGAGAGATGAAATTTTCCCAAGGGGTGCCCTTTTGTTTCAGCTGGTGAAGGATAATGATCTTAATGAGAGAGTGATGGAATAAAATTTCTTTCTGCTAAGATGGAGGCTTATTTTTAACAATGGAATACATCTTGTCTATACTTTTGCATAGGAAAAAGGGTAGGTTTAGCAACTTAGCTTTTTTGAAATGCATAAGGAGTCTGATGTGATAGGAATATACTCAAGAGAATCTACCTTCACAAGTGAAAAACTTCATGATTATCTTCATGAGGATTGCATAGTCATCCAGCAACTGTGAAAAAGGAAACATGGAGCTGTATGCATCTTGATGATTTGGTTTTAGAAAAGGCTGATAGTGGCTGAGCTCAAGGTATGATTGTTTAAACCACTCCTCTCCTATGTAAGGGATTTTGGTTTCTTTAGAAACAGCTCTAGGAGTGAGTTCATAATCTAGACCTGCTATGTGAAATTGCTCTTCATCCAAACTCAGGGCAAACAACTCAGTTAAATAAGGGTGGCTAGTGACCTCTGGTATTCTACTACAAAAATTAGAATAGCCTACCTCTTGAAAGTAGGACAAGACTGAGGGACAGGCAGTGATTTCTTGAACAGTGGTGGGCTCAAATCTATTATGCTGACCTCCATTTTTAACCCTTTTCTTTGGAGGCATTTTTACCTTACTGTCTCTCCCCAAATTTCAAATAAACAACCTTTCAAATGTAATAGACATTTTTTCTTCAAATTGCCTTGAGCTACAATTTATCTTTCAATTTTTTTTTTTTTTAAGACCAGGAATGCTGAGGGGTAAAAAACATGTAAAATAACTCAAAAAACTTCTTTGTTGTGATGAAAAAACCAAAATGGGTAAAAAAATTCAATTCGGGCCCCTTTTTATAGTAGTGGATAGATGATACACCCTTGCACACATGCGCATAACGTCTGCATGCTAGAATGTTGTGGGCGCCAGGTAGAACTCTGCATGAGGGTTGCGAGTTGAAATGCGTCATGCCAGTATACAGGTGCATTGCACCCTTTGTATTTTTCTTCGATAAGCTGCTATAGGTGCATAGCGCTTAGGCACAGGCATGTCACATCCTAGAAAACTTGCATGAGGCTTGCTCGACGCTTGAAAATTTGGCTTGCTTCTTCTTCTAGTCGATTATTGAAGTCGAAGATGCTCGTTTCAAGGCTTTTGTGTCTTTTGAAATGTTTTTATAGCACATATTTGTCCTTTCGGATTTTTCAAAATAGCTTCATTTAAACTTTTTCCTCCCTGTTTTATTTTTAGAAAAACAAAAGGTGACTGTTTTTCCTTTTGTGAAAGTTTAATTTAATTTCTTCTTGGTGCAAGGGTCATCTCTATGCTTTGAAATTTTGCAAATTTTGACCTCCATCCTTATTTTTAAGGAGAAAACTTCTTTCAACACCTTTGTACCCTCTACTTATCATTGAAGGAGGTTCTCCCTGTACTCTTTGATCTCTATTGCACTTCTACCCAAATTCTATGAAACAGTTTTGAAACATTTTTCATTGTGGGGTATTTTTAATCAGAATTTTTCAAACAGTGAAACCAGTTTGAAAACCATGCACTCTCTGCTTATATATGAAGGAGGTGCCACTTTTTTTGGATTTTTAAGGTAGTTCCTATAAAAAATTTCCTCTCTGTTTTTCAAATGAAGGAGGCCCTTTAAAGCAATCTTTGCCCTCTACTTTTCATTGAAGGAGGCTTCTTTAAAACTATGTCTTTGCCCTCTACTTATAAGTTGAAGGAGGGCTCTTTAACACTATGTCTTTGCCCTCTGCTTATGATTTGAAGGAGGCAATGCAAGCACAACTACTTAGGATCTCTGCTTATGATTCAAATGAAGCCTCTCTTGAAAACTAAACCTTGTGCCCTATGTCTACTTATCACTGAAGGATGTAATATAAACAGAACTGTTTATGCCCTCTGCTTATCATCATTGAAGGAGGAAATTCAAATGTTTTATCCTTTATTAATCTAAATGAGACATGTTTCTTGTAGACATTTACTGTAGAGATAATGAACAGGTAAGATATTTCAAACTTCAACATATTTTCTTTGTGTCTCTTAGGTTTAATTCTTCTTTGCAGCAACTGTAGCTTTATTGGGGGTAGTAGTTCTTTTGATGATTTTGAATCTAGGCTATAGGTGTATAAAAAGATAGTTGTTTCTTTTTATGCTTATCATTTTGATGCCTATACTACTGGAAGTCTTTTTCCAGAAAAATAACACACCTTTGTACTCATTTTTCCATGATGAATAATTCTTTGACCTTCTTGGTGTTTTTGATTTTGCAAGGATGAATCGTGTTGGCTTTCCTCTTCTTAAATCTGTATTTTCTTTAGTCTTCAAATAATCAACTGATCTTTCTTTGAAGCTCTTCCCTGAAGTGTTTTCTTTCCCAAAAATGATTAATGTCATCCATCCTAGCACCCCTACAAAGATGCACTGATAAAATGACTTTGATCATTGGAGACCTTTTCTGAGGTATCATGATGATAATGCTTGAAAATTTCACTTGATCACTTTCTTCGGACATAGGACCTTCTTACTCTGTTTCTTCCTGAATTTGAACAGTATAATTTTTGTTGAAACAAAACACAGCGACCATTTTGATGGTGTATGACCTAGGGGTAAACAAGGGTTTTTTTTCTCCAGCTAAGAAGAGAGGATGGTTGACTACCATTAAAAACAAGGTTTTTGACTAGAGATATGCTTCTCAAGATACTTATCCTAAACACCAACACCTAAACCTAGACATTTTGTCATAATTTCTGAAGGAATTCTTGGGCATAGTCAGGTCATCATATAGGAATTTAAACAGTGAGAGGGGAAGAGAAAACTTTTTCCTATGCTTGAGAGTGAGTTGTGTGAAAATAGGGGATTTTGACTATTCAGAGATATAGGGATTATGACAGTTATGGACAGGGGAGTTTTATCAAGACTGAAACTTGATGACCACTTCTAACACAGTCTACAAGAGAGGAAAAAAGATAAAAATTTCTTTGAGGGGTTTTCTAGAGGACAAATTTACTGTTCTAAATTGGTTCCAAGAAAACCTAGGCAAGCTATATAGTCATCATAACAGGAAAAAATAGTGATGACTAACGGAAGGGAAGTTGCTATCATTTCAGCTAGTAACCCAGTGGAGGGCCATTACTTCACATTATATGCATTATTTCCATCAGTATTGAGCTTCATAGCCATACTTTGCAGTAGGTTAGAGAGCCTCCTTCCTTTACAATGCAGTTTTTATGAGCAGTTGTGTAGCAGCAGCTACAATCTTCAGAGGAGGATTGAGGAACTAGATCTTGAGCTTCTTGCTTGAGGATCTAGTGAAGGGATTAGCCCTTCAAGCTTAGATCTGAACTTGTGACATATTGCAGCCATCTATTTTTCAGATCCATCTTCAGATCTGCATACCCAGCAGTTGTATAGTGAAACCCCAAGAGGGTGATTTTCTTAGATTGACATATGTGAGAAATCCTTTTTGGGTTATCTTGGGTTACCATGATAGAGCCTAGATCTAGAATCTTGGCATCATCAGAGCTCTAGATTTCCATAGATTTTAATCTCCCTATTTAGCTAGTAGTCTTATGTACATCATCTACTAAAGGGACAACGCGGTATTTTCTTCTAGCAGCTCTCCAGTTACGTTTCTTGTTGTAGCATATTTGCAAGCTCATTCTAGGCCATCTCTTTGGCTAGATTATCTCATATTTTTTACATTGTTATAACTAAATCTTCTCCTATGAATAAAATGGCTCAGCTATTCTGTCCATATTTGTGTTGATCATAAACTTACGTGTCCATTTTTTGTGTTACAAATATTGTGTTTTTGTATCAATGCATTATTCCATTTTGGGATATTACAGAAATTGATTTTTTTATTTAAAATCCACTTTCTAATGTTCCACTTTCACTTTTTGAAAACTTTGGTAAATACCCTTTACGATTTGACTTTTCTTTGTAGGTTGATGATGCTAGAGTTTGGAACTCTTTACACGTTGAAGTTTGATGTGTTCAGTTTGTCATGTGGATTTTGAATTGGCAGCTTGGGAATAATACTTATTACATATAATGAACATAAAATTACATAAAAATAAAAATAAATTACATCTCTATTTTTGAATAAAATTACATTGCAGAATAAAAATCATAACTTGAAAGCAAAATTAGAACTTTGGAAATATTCCTTAGAGATCATCTTTCATGTTGTTCTATCCTTTTCAGATGATAAAGGAATATTATTTGGATCACTCTCATTATTTTTGCTGACGTTATGCAAATGAAATGGTGCTTTATTAAACCTTGGAAAATGAAACCTAGTGACCTAATGGGACCTTGAATGACCATAATCCATGGTGAATTTGACTAACATAATAACATAATGAAATGAGCTTTCAAGACTGATTTATGCTCAGGAAAACATGAAGGTGGGCCAGAAATATGAATTCTTAGGAGGAATGATATTTTAGGACTAGGGATACCATTAGTGTCTAATTTTTTACATGACCTAATGGAATGATTAAAATTCCTGAGTGGGACTCCTAAAATTATATGAAAAGATTATTTTTTATCACTGATGGCAGTACGCAAATACTGACACTAACATGACAATTGAGAAATTTGTACCAAGAAACAAAGATGAAGTACATGATAACCAACAAGGAGAAGCCTAAAAATCATCCAATTAATGTTGTACATACAGATTTAGAATAATTTATTTTATTCAATTATAGCAGCTTCAATGATGTAAATAGTCAGCTTGTATAAGTAGAAGATATTCTAGAAGTTTCTAATTGTATCAGAACAATTTTAGATGAAGGAAAAGAAAATCATCCAATTTCTTTAGAGTAGTCAAAAGATAAGGTAGAGAAAAGTTCATAATAGAATAAAAATGTGGCTCGGAAATTTGAGACAGAACATAAATCATAATTCCAACACTTAGATGATGAAAATGGTATACAGACCATGGATTTTGATGGTGCCTTGGGGAAAGACAGGTTTGGAATCGGAATTTGGATCCACATTCCTCTTCATTAGCCTGGTAAGGTTCCTAAAAATTTAAGTCTATGTTCATACAAGTTGGCTTTTGATTGTTCTAACAATGAGGCAAAATATGAGGCATCGATCAACGACCTCAAGATCTTGAAAAATTTGGGCGCAAGAAGAATTTTAATTTATGGTGACTCCAAACTTGTGGTAAAACAGGTAAAAGGGGAATACCAAGCCAAACATCCACAAATGAGAGTGTACATGAAAGTTGTACTAGATATCCTAAATATTTTTCCCGAACATACATTGTTAGTAGTGCTGAGAAGTCAGAATCACATGGAAGATTTTCTTGCTACAACATCAAGTAATATCAAGATCCCTATATTTTCCAATAGAAAGTTTGAAATCCATGTTAAATATCCACCCAATGTTCCTGACAACTTGCGATATTGGAAAGTATTTTGGGATGATCTACAAGTAAACAATTTCCTTTGGAATGAAGGATAACTAGAGAATTATTTCATTTATGAAGTTTATGACAAGGATGATCAAGTCATCGAAGCCACCCAGGTTGATATATTATAGCTGAAGGATAACAATATCAGGATGATGTAGCAAGGAAGACAACATTGGTTCCTTCGGAGAAAGGTGTGGAGGATGTAAACATCGAAACAATGGGAAAGCCTCAGATTGTCAAACTATCCAAGTCTTTATCTCTTGAGGTAAAAGACAAATATATTGATTTAATTTTTGAATTTTTTCATGTTTTCACTTGGGATTATGCAGACTTGAAGGTATATGATAAGAATATTATTCAGCATACCATTCCAATTAAGCTTGACCAAAAACCCTTCAGACAAAAGCTAAAAAGGATCAACCTTAGGTTGTTTCCATCGATTGAAAAGCAACTGAACAGAAGTTACAAATAAGGTATCATTGTGCCTATTAGATTTTCCGACTGCATATCAAATCTAGTCCTGGTAAGAAATAAGACTGGAAGAATAAGGATTTGTATTGATTTTATAAATTTGAATTGTGGTTTCCCTTAAGGATAATTATCCCCTTCCCAAAATGGAGCACATCCTACAAAGAGTGGTTGTACCATCCTAGATGTCACTACTTGATGGATATTCAGGATACAATCAGATTTTAGTGCATGAGAAGGACCAAGATAAAACTGCCTTCATGATACCTTGCGGCACATTTAAGTATGCTAATATGCCATTCAAATTCAAGAATTCAGGCACCACCTTTCAGCGGGCAATGGACATAGCCTTTATAGATGAGAAAGATGTTTTCTTAGTGGTATATTTAGATGATTTGACAATTTTCTCTCATTCCAATGATGAACACTTGTATCACTTAAGGATTGTATTTCAGAAATGCAGGAAATTCAGAATTTCTCTTAATTTGAAAAAGAGCCTCTTTCCATGGAGGAGGGCAAGTTTCTCGGTCACATCATCTCCAAGGATGGAATCTGGATTGACCCTTCATGGGTTGAGGAAATTCAACAAATTGACTTTCCATAGAGCAAAAAATAAATTTAGGCTTTCAATGGTAAGATAAACTTCTTACATAGATTTATTCCGAATTTGGCTGAGCATCTTCAAGAAATGAACAACATGTTAAAGAAATAGAATGAAGAAAGTGGTCTGAGGATGCCAAGAAGTATTTTAACTCAATGAATTTTCCCTTAACCACAACCCCTATTTTGATCAGCCTAGATTATTCAATTGATTTTATCATTTTCTCATTTTCCTCTGAGCATACTTTGGTTGTAGTCTTGATGCAGAAAAAGGATAATACTGGGAAACCCATACCATTTTTTAGTAGAACCATCAGGTATGCAACTCTTCAGTATAATATCATTGAGAAGCAAGCCTTGGATTTGGTAAAATCTTTGAAGGATTTCATGTATACATTCTACATTAACATATTCTGGCTTATGTTGGGAAACATACTGAGAGAGGGGGGGGGGGTTAATCAGTATTTACAATAATCACAATATTTTTCTTTTCTTTTACTAGTTTATATACATAGGTATGATTAGTCCAACTGGCGTATGTACACATCTATCTTAAATGAGACTTGCATATACCCAAATAACTTAATGTTCAGATAAATATTTAGAAACATTACTTGGCCCAGTTCATTATTTATGCATAAGAAATTTTAGCAGTAAAAATGTGTAGTAATAACAGAATAAATCATCACACATGAACACCAAGATTTAAGGTGGAAACCCAAGTTGGGAGAAAACCACCACTACTTTTGTCTTTGTCTTCAATATTTATTATATATAAAACTTCTTACAATTTTGTACTGATGCAAAATCATATCAGTACACAAGAACCCATCTACAGAAGGCTGCAACCTTCTCTCATTTTCTAGCTGCAACTAGAAGGTTGCACCAACCCCCTAATCTCGTTTACCAGCCACTACTGGAAGGGAGCTACAACCCCCTGAACTAAACACCAGCTTCTATTGGCAGGAAGCTTATGCTTCCACAATGAAGGCTCCAACTCTCATAACCACTGCAGACCATGTTTCATAAATTTTCACACTAGATCTAATAGCTTCAACACAAAACAATTTGTAGATCAACACCAATAGCCATCAACCAATCTTTAAATAGAACAGTGAGATCACTGTAACTAGATCACAAAAATAAACCCAAACTTATGAATTGACATGCAGAATCAACTTCAACCCTGATCATTCATAAAACCAAATGTATATGTTATTTTACTTAATGGAACATGTGTATATACGTGCTTTCCTATGGACGAACCTACATATAGATATTTATATACTAAATTTAGGAATATGATTAGACTCAGAATAGATCAAATTCATTCAGACATACTTTGATTGATTTACAGAACCCTTATTTAGTCGGCAGCATCCATCATATTCAATCACCGAGTCACCGATCATATTTATACATAATCAACTAGCAACATATACAGTATTCAGGCAATCCATATCTACATGAAGAATTCATTGAAATACAATATAAATATAGCATAAATGATGATAAATTTTCTTCAACAATATCCAGAAAAAATCTAACTTCCATATGTGCTTTTTCTGAAATGAACCCGCGTGTATACGCATTTTCACCGTCATGAACTAGCGTATAGATCTGTAAATATCCAAGTCTGCATAAAATTTCAGATCAATAGACTTACTCAGCTCATACTCTTCACTTGAGAAAACATGCACCAGATCATATATATGAATATCCCACAAAAATATCAAGAAAATACATAGTCATTTCAAGTTTATAGATCCTAATCCATCATTTTATTCATAGGTGAATCATTATTTTAGATCTACTAATAAGCTATATCCCATTCCATGCAAATATACTTCAAAGTGAAGTATTCAATCAATACCCATATTCTTGCACACTTTGCACTATGATCTTATTCTCCTTATATATTTTGAGGCTTTCCCAATACCATGAGCCAAAACCACACAAGTGACAATGGAATTCTTGGATGGAATCTAATAGACGACACAACACTCAATATTGTGGGCTAAAGCCATGGTAAGGACCCCTGGTATCATAAAAGGAGTGCATAAGTACATACACGACTTGGATTATTTGTTCCCACGTGTATACGTGACTTCTCTTCACCAAAAATATGTATACACTAATTATGGATGTATACATGGGTTGCCTTCATCATACCTACGAGTATATGCATGCTTCCTTCATCAAACCTGTGTATACCTTGTGAAACACTACCTTTATCATTTCTCTGTCACTGACTGGAATTCCTTTTTCTGTCACATTTGAACTAACCTTTAGATACATCATTTTTACATGTTTAACAAATAGGTTGCTATAAAAAATTTAACTCATCAAGTAGGTTTCCATCAAGGACAACATAACAACATATTACATCATAATGCCAACAATATCTCCCTTTGGACTTGATGGCAACCATGATGGTGTTTGATAAACACAGCTTGTAGATACTTGATAGACACATCAATCATAATAATTATTCAAACACATTCAAACACCAAGTTACTCTCCCCCTTTAATATCAAGAGAAAAGGATGGACCAATACAAGAATGTCGAGATCTGTGCAGCACTATACAGATCATACTACCCCTGAACACATGTTGAAGCTTCAAAACATATTTGCAAGACTCTATAACCTTTCCTATCACCAAGGACACATACATACATAAAATAACCAACCAAGTGGGGTTACATATTTAAATCAACTACCAAGCCAAGTGGGTTTAGAATTTTGAAAAATTCCATACATGGTTGAATATGACCATTTAGACATCATAGGTCTCAACATGAAACTTACATAAAATTTCAGATATCACTCTTATAACCAATACCAAAGGACCTAAAGGGAGATACAATTATCCAGAAACAATATAATGGCACCAATGCATTATTCTTAGCAAGGCTATTGCTCCCCCTAAACCTATGCATCCTGAAAATTTTCAACAACCAATTCATCAAAGCATCATCATCAAGAAAATAAATATCAAGGAAAGGAAGTGTAAGTTGAACACCAGAACCACAGACTGTACCCATCAACACCTAAGAAATAAATTCAAATCATATATGAAAAATATTGTTCTGAAGGCTGACCCATAGATTTTATGACAACAAAATCCATATGCGACTTTATCGAGAGAAACTCGTGTATATACATGACTAGGATTCATGCAACCTACGTACTGAATTTAATATTATGAAATCAAACAGATTTGGTAAGTGATGTAGAGACAATTCCTAGCTTCAGTCTGAGATATAAAGCTTCCCTAGGAAGAGGTTTAGTAAATATATCAGCAACTTGTTCTTTGGAGGGAACATACTCCAATTTAACCTTTTTATCAAGCACTTATTCTTGTAAAAAGTGATATTTGATAGGAATGTGATTGGTTTTGGAATGCATAAAAGGATTTTTTGAAATACTAATCGCACTTGTATTATAAAAAAGGATAGATATGT
The DNA here is from genome assembly GCA_034641835.2 of Pinus albicaulis. NCBI lineage: Eukaryota > Viridiplantae > Streptophyta > Pinopsida > Pinales > Pinaceae > Pinus > Pinus albicaulis. The sequence goes on from CM076570.1 coordinate 1,392,696,379, forward strand.
GAGGAGAACATTTAATTTTAATATCTTGTAATGTCTATATCATCCAAAGAAGTTGTGTGCAACGTGATGCAGTAGCCACATTTTTTGCTTCTGTTGTAGATAAGGCAATGGAATTTTGTTTCTTACTGAACCGGGATACTAATCGGGGCCCCATATAAAATTAACCACCACTAGTGCTTTTCTGGTCATCAACATTTCCAACCCATTCCGCATCTGTGTAAGCATGAAGAGTAAGATCATCATTCTTGGGATAATATAGACCAAAAGCTTGATTTCCTTGTAGATATTTCAATATTATTTTTACGACCTAAAGATGTGACTCTTTTGGATTTGCTTGGAATCGTCCAACAATCCTAACTGCATGCATGATATACAATCTAGTCCCTTTTATATTTAGGAGACTTCCAATCATAGATCTATACTCTGGTTGGTTTACCATGGGAGAATCATCATGAGAACTGAGGTTACTTCTGGTCACCATTGGAGTTCTCATAGGCTTTCAATCTTCCATCCCATACTTCTTCAGGATTTGTTTGAGATATTTTTCTTGTGAGAGAAAGATGCCATCTTTTTCTTGTTGCACCTGTAAGCTAAGAAAATATGTTAGTTCCCCAAGTAAAGACATTTCAAATTCCTGTTGCATAACATAAGAAAATTTCTGACTCATGGATTCTTCATTACTCCCAAAAATGATGTCATCAACATAAAAAAAATAATTAACAATTTATCATTCTCAATTTTTGTGTATGTTACTATCTGCAGATCATTTTGTGAAACCTTGTTGTTGAATATATTTGCCAATATGATAGTGTTAGGTCTCTGTAATTTGCAAGATTGGAAAATACAAACTGCAAAGCCTACATATGAACCACTTTGGGATTCTAGGATCTAGCCCTCCTGAATCCAGCGAGGGATCTCTCTTATAAGTGCAAAGAGTGATTTATCTTTTAAGGTTTGAAATGTGATATTAGGCTAGTTATAAAGAACAAGGTTTTTGTTCGTTTTGGTTGGGAAAAGATATAATGAAGGTGAAGGAAGTCTAAATGAAGGGTGAAGGTGTATGAAAGTGAAGGAATGATTCAGCTAATAATATAGGCAAGGAGTAGCTTCAATACATTGGGCTATGGAGTCATAAGAGGATTCAATTGAAACAACAAGGTTCAAGAGTGGTCCATGAGGCAAGCCATCTATGTCAAAGGATCTCTTTAAGTTGATTTTATGGAATGAAACAATAAGAAACGGAAATCAAACAGATGAAGGAACAAAGGGAAACCTAAGATCAAGTAAGTACTTTGAAACTATCTTGATTTTTGCATGCACTTAAGGAAAGACATAAAAGTAATCTAAGATCAGGTAAGTACTTTGAAACTAGCCTGCTTTTGATGTAATTTCAATAGAAAAAATTTAAAACACATAGAATAGATTAAGATCAAGTAAAGACTTTTAACTTAGCCTTCTTTCAGCGTATTCAAAGGGGAAAAATTCATGATAAAAAAAAAGTAGTCTAAGATCAGGTAAGTAATTCTAAACTAGCCTGCTTTCAACATACTCTCAAGGAAACTTTCAAACAACCTTTGGAGGAAGAACTAGAAGACAGGGCAAACCATAAACTTCCTAGTCCAACTCTACTTAGCAAGTAATGAAAATAACATTCAAGAACAATGTTTAAAGTTTAGACAGTTAGACATGGGCTCACCAACATTCCTTAACTGCTTGGACTGTATTAAATCATTCTTAAATACACAACTGGGGGAAAACATAAAGATAAATCTTATTAGTGAGAGTAGGGTACTGCAACTAGTAAATCCTAGCTCTATATTTGATGTTATTTATTAGAGAAAATGGATAGAATGGAAACAAAAAGAAAATAACAATTTACAATAAGAAACACATCACCATTGACATAGACTAGGATGCCATAAATCAGCTTGTATTTGATGTTCAAACTGGTTACAATCATCAAGTCCAGTGGGTCTCTACAACTTCAAACTTCTCATCTCAACTTATGTATCTTCAATTGCAAAGAGGGCTACAACAGCTTCAATAAAATATTTACATGCAACAGATATCCAGAGACCAAAATTTATCTCATCTTCTACATAAATATTTATAGAAGAAATGAGGAGGTGGGATGAGAGAAAAGATATCTAGGCTCAATTAGTACAGTTTAATGCTTCTCGGCCTTTGAGGGGCTCAACAGAGAAGATTTCTGATATTTCCTCTGTATTAATTGATTTTCATTAAGTATTAAGCATGCTGGGCATATTTTGTTGACTTAAAAACTTTTGAGCGGGTTAGCAATAACTCTAGTTGTCTTTAGGAAAAATATCATTAACTTGGGCAATAACTTTGCCTTCTTCTGATTTTTTGAAAGATGCAGGTGGCACTTTGGTAGCTGGAGAGGATTCAATTAGCCTCTGATGTGGTAGTGGAGGCTTTTCGGATTAATAGATTTCTCTGTTTTATTCTAAAACACCTTTAATCTATCTTTGCTCTATGTTTTAGGCCTAATTAGCCTTAATCTTCATCTTCAGGTCTTTATCTTCTGCTGACTGTGGATTAGGTATTTTATTCTTGAATTGGTGCCTTAATCCATTTAACTCTGTTTAAAATAATTAATATTCACTTTTTCTCTGGTTTTATCCTTTGACACTGATACTCTTCGGCTGTTTGATATTCACTATGTTTTGTTGTGTTTTGCAGGCGCGCAGAGGTTTTGTGACTTCACAAATGCTCATGAGGCACAGGTGGAATCATAATTTGAATCCTGTGAATTCACCTTCTTCATGAATAAATGGCCTGGGGATCTTCATCCCTGGCTTTTGTTTCATTTTAAAACTGTGAAAAAAACCTTAATAACCTACAAAAAATGAACATAAATTAAGAAAATACATGAAAAAATGGGTTAAAGGCTACTTTGGAGATCTTGGGTGTGATATTAAATCATGGCCATTGGATGAGAACAACCAACGGTCGAGATCACTTGATGGGGTCAATTGGGAGGCGGTCGGGTGAATGAAGCTTTAAGATTAAGTCCAGAACGTTCGATCAGGACGATGAATGGTAGAGATTTCTTGATGAAAGCTTTGGGGAGTAAACCAAACAAAAGGTGAATGGGGGTTGGGACATAACGTGAGCCATGAGATCAAGACAATCGACGACCAAGATTTAAAAGGTGAATAGTCAATGCAGCGGAGAAAGTGGTGAGGTGGAAAATCGGAATGGTTTTCACAAAGTTTTTGGGTGGTATGCGGTTTTCATAAAAAAATGTGATATGGTATGTCACGTGATACGCGTCCTTTTCAAAACCGTTTATTTCAAACTTTTTTCTAGTGTTAATGTTCGGGCGGAACAGTTTTGCGAAACGCGAAATCAACCGTCGGATGGGAGGGCCCAGATCCGATGGCGCAGAAATATTGCGATGGAGGAAATTGCGGGGGATAGATCTTAACCATCAGATTTGTAGAATGTACGGCGAAGATCTGTCGACAAGGGGGAGTTATTTTCTAAATGAAAATTTTTGCAGTTATCGAGTTAGATCCTGGCCGTTGGATCGAATGATCGGATGGTTAGATTTAAATTGGAGCGCGGTTGTGGAAGGGAAAAGGAAGAGTGAAAAGTTGTGATGCAATGGTATACTGACCATCGGATCAGAAGGATGATTGGCGGCCCAAATTGAATCGTAGATAGCAAATCGGAGGAGACAAAGGGATGGCGCCTTGAGATTTGCGTGAGGTGACTAATTGTTGTCCGTTAGATCTAGGACTAAGATCGACGGTCAATACTCAATCAGAGGGGTAATGGAGAAAGGTTATGGGCAGAGTGCAATGAGATCTTAGCCATCGGTTATTTTGGATTTGATGGCTAAGATTCAGTCGAGGGGATCGACATCAGAGGAGGAAAAGGGAAGGAATAAAGGGAAATTGGCAATGCGATGATGTACAGACTGTCGGATCAGAAGGATGATCGACAGCTGAGGTTCACTCTGAGGAATCGCATCGGAAATTTTTGGAAGGACACGAAGAAAAGGAAGGACCCTTGCGGACTTGCGATGCGATGAGCCGATGACTGTTGATCGATTTAGATCGACGGTTGATATTTGTTGAAACTTTTAATTCTCAGGTTTATTGAAATATAAAGGAAAGTCAGGTTTTACAAAAATACAAAGGAAAGTCGGGTTTGGGAGAGGGTTTTAAGCCCCTTAAGCACCCGGTTGTTGGGCTTAAGGTCTTATGAGGAAAGGGGTTACAGGAGTTAAGCCCTCAAGGGCTTAAGAATCCTTATATGCAAAAGGTGTGTTTTTAGGCCTAAAAAATAGGGTTTTTGAGGCAATTTGAGGGTTCCGGTAGAGGAAACAAGGGGATTTAAAACCAAATGAGGGAGATTTTAAGGTATTAAAGGGACTTTGGAGTGATTTTGAAGGTTAAATGAAGCCTATGGAAGGATGTTTATGGAGAAAAGAAGGGATAAAAAAGGGGTTTTTCATGAGTGAAAAGGAGGGGTAAAAATGATGGGAAAATGGGCATCTCAAGCAGTGTTCTTTAGGAAAACAACATATTTTTCAGGATTATGACGGAAACAGTAGTGAATATTAGCTTAAAGGTTATTTATATTCATAAGACTTTAAGAACTAACAATTTGGGCATGAAATTGTTTCTTGAAGGCTTAATAATAATTTAGCCACCATTTGATATGAAAATTTTTTATAAGTGGCTAACAGCAGCTCCAACCTGGGATGGAAGCTCCTTAGAGGTGTCAAGAACCTCATAACAGTATTATCTAGAATCTGATCAATGCATCATCCATTGGGCTGCAATTTTCCTTTCTTTTTCTGGTCTTCTTTTGATCTGACAATATTTGCAGCCATTAAAAATAATGGAATTCTATCAAAACAAGCTTTCTACCTACCCAATCCTAATTATCTAACATTTTTTCTTCTTTCAGAGTGCATTTGGATTGGAAAAATATTTTCATCAACATTTTATTCTTTTGAAAACATAAAACTAATCTATTTCTACCCTTCTTTCTCCATGAACTCAGATTAAGCAGTTGAGTTCATAAGCTTCTCTACCTAACTACTATCTGTCAGGATTAGACTGTCTGATAGATTTTTATCCTCTAAATTCTAAGACAAGAAATTTAAAAGCAGAAAAGCCAGGATTGAATAGTCTAACTTGTTGCTGATCTATGGCACAAAAACAAGCTGCACATAGACTAAAATTTGTAGAAATTTAAAGCAAAATGGTGAAGGCTTAAGATCTGAAATTTTTTAAGAACATCCTTCACTTTCTTTTCAGCTCTGATTTTGAATTTGTTTGAGCTATTTTCTCTTTATTTTCTGGTTCAGGTTTTTATCTTTTAGAACCAATTCCTCTATCTTTGGCTCAATATTTAAATGGATTAGATCCATTATTTCTTTTGAAATTCATAGGTTCATATTTTGAGCTTGTTTGAACCTTTTTTCTTCTATCCTAATATACCTAACTGATAAGCCAAGATTAAGCTGTTTGGAAAATTTATTTCACTAACCTATCAGCAATAAATTGAAAACTAATTAGTCATGATTAGGTTGTATGACTAACTAGAAGTGTGTTTTTGGGATTGGCATTTGAGCTTGCACACTTTCAGACTTTGTTTCTCTTTTTGGTATGGGGCTGTACCTTTCTTGTTTTCACATTCTGCCCTCTTTTCTTCTTCTTTTGTTTTTGTATTTTTTATTTTTCTTCAAGACAAAAATCAAAAACTAACTAAAGGCTAAAAACTTAGCTTTATTGACATTCCTATCTAACCTAATCGAACTTGGAATATTTACATTTTTCATATGATACAAAAGTGCGAATGTAGCCAGTTGAGTAGTGACAAAAAGGAAAAGAAATTATGGCTGCTTGTCAGGGGTAACCATAGTACATTTTGAAGATTAATCTTCAAAACCAAGGCTATCACAGAAGGTGACAATGTTTCATGCATTTGGACCTTGCAAAGGATCAATGCTTGATAACTTGAGCCAATTGGGACCTCCACACACTCTTCCATAGGATCAACAAAGAAAAGATGAGAATTCTCTTCTTTTTGGTCCTCCATGGTTGGTAGATTGTCTGCTTCCAAGAAATCGGCTTTGAGGACTATATCTTCAGCATGTTCCTTGGAAGCATCATCATCCTTCACCTGCAAATCAACAAGCGGTGAAATTTCTTCTTTCTCTAGATCTATGCTTACTTCTGATATAAATTCAGGTCCTTTGAATGATAGATTGATATTAGTAATGGGAGAAGCTTATTCTTGAAAAGATGGTATATCCTCAGTAGGATAGTCTTTTATTTTTTCTTCTCTGAATTGTATATTGTTTGCTCTCCCAAGGTCTCAGACATGTACTAGAAACAAGAGCTAATCCACTAGAAAAACTTTTTTGGTCTTCAAGAACAAAGGTAAGTTGAAACTCTTTAAATGATTTCAATAATTCTATGGCATCATCCCTATAGGCTCTAAGTCTGGGATGTTTAACCATGCATTCTTCTTTCACTTGCCTAATTACCAATTCTGCATTTCCATGAACTGTTATCCTCTGGGCTCCTAATTTCTTCAATAAGTGTAGCCCTAGGAGGAGTGCCTCATACTCTACTATGTCAGTTGTGCATTGAAAGCTCAAATTATATGAATGGGCTTCAGAATTATTGTTTTCTATATTGTAAAGCCATATTCCTGCACCTGCACTAGTTTTAGTACATGATCCATCAAAATTCATACTCCAAAGAGGACTAGTTCCAATATTATCATTAATTTTCTTACTATCCTCTTGGTCTTGAGTGCCATTGGATTGTTCTATGAAATAGGCACTATGTTCATGATTGTCTTGTTTAAATGAACGTTTGGAGAGTATTTGGCTACTGAGTATTTCATCAATTTCTTCTTCTGTCAAAGGAGAGATTTCTCTTTTAGTATAAACAGAAATACAACTGCCCTCTTTATTTTGACCTTCAAAAGAACTTTCTAAATCTGTACAACAAAGTTCTCTATGTGAATGAGAAAGAGTATTTGTTTTGCAAAAAGTTTCATAAGCTTGTTGTTTATTAATAGTCTGATCTATTTATTTTTCTGTCAAAGGAGAGGATGTTTCTATGTTCCTTTGAACATGAGTACAACAGTTCTTTGTCTCTTGTGAAGATTGATTTTGAGGCTGGATGTCTTCTTGAGCCTAAGCTATAAGGTATGATGAGTCATTGTTTGGGTTTTTAGAAATATCTTCAGGAATATCTTGTATTTCTTGGTTGGTTTCTTCCTCAACTGATTCATCTATATTCTTATAATTTTTCAATAAGATATTAAACTCATGAATGGTTGTTAAAAGATCTTCGGATGTATTTGTTCCAAATGCTCATCATTGTCGATAATGTGTTGGGTGATGTTTTGTGATGGATCATAATGTATTTCACCCAATGACAATGATGTAGTGTTTGCTTTATAGTTCTCATAAAACAAATGTTCAAGGTCCTTTAAAGAAAACAAACTACCAGATTTCAACCATTCATACCAATCCCTAGGTTCTCCTTCTAATGTCAACATAAAAATTTTCATTAGGAAATCTTCATGCCATTCAACTTTCAACCTCCATACATGTATATGAAATTTGATAAGATGCATCAGTGGGTTATCAAACTTTTCTCTTTGAAAAACAGGAAGGTTGTCATCCCAATTCACCTGGGGCATCTTATGTGGAAACCCAGGGATATGTTATCTGCTTATTGGGGCATATATTCATTGTATTTTTTGGGGATCTATAATTTATTAGCAAGATTGGTAGAGTCCAATTACAGAAACAAAATCATTTCAACCAACTTTTGGATTCTAGGATCTAGCCTTCCTGAATCTGGAGAGGGATCTCTCCAATGAGTGCAAAGATGGATTTGTCTTTGAAGTTTGAAGTAATGATATTAGGCTAGTTATGAAGTCCAAGGGTTTTCTTTGTTTTTGGATGGTTGAACATGATTAATGTTAGAGGTGAAAAGTCCCAAAAGTAAATATGTTCAAAAGTGAGAAGTTGCAAGCAAAAGAGTAAGTTTTGATCAAGAAGAAATATGATGGCAGGTTTTCAGTCCATTGGGCTATGGAGTCATAAGAGGATTTAATTGGAATAGAAAGAGGCAAGAGTGGTACATGGGGAAATTCATCTATGTCTAAGGATCTCTTGAAAGGTTTTGATTTATGTAATGGAGTGATACATCAAGAAGGGGAAATAAACAGATGCGGAACAAAGAGCAGCCTAGGATCTGGTAAGTACTTTGAAACTAGCCAACCTTTGACCAGGCACTTAAGAAATACATGAAAGCAAGCTAGGATCTGGTAAGTACTTTGAAACTAGCCAGCCTTTGATACAATTCAAATAAAAAACATATAAAAACTAAAGGAAACTTGAAGGCAACATTTGGAGTAGAAGTTAGCAGGTCGGGCTCACCACAAATCCTCTCCTAGCTCTTCTTTACTTGGCTAATTCCAAGACAATCACAGAGATAACACAGAATGGCCTAAGATCTGGTAAGCACTTTGAAACTATCCAGCTTTTAACACATTCTAAGGGAAACAATCAAACAATTATGCAAACAAGACTGGGACCAGGGCTCACCATATCTTCCTCAGTTCATCTTCACACAACATATACTGAAAGTAACATTCAAAAATAACATTCAGCTAAGACAATAAGATGAGGGAACGCCATCATTCCTATGCCTAAACTGAATTAAATAATTTTCGAATAACAAAGTTGAAAGAAAACATTTAAATAAAGATTTCTCAGCCAGAGAAGGTTACTGATATGCAGTAGATCCCAACACTGTTTAAGCTGTTCTTTAGAGAAGAAAATGAAACAAAATGAAAACAGGAATAAAATAACAAGTTACAATGAGAATACCATCACCTTCAACATAGACCAGGATCCCATAAATCAGCTTGTATTGATGCTCCAAACCGGTTACAATCTTCAAGTCCAGTGTTTTAATTCATCTTTCTTTCCCAACCTAACTTATCTGTTACAAGCAGAGCTCCAAGAGCTAGTGAATCACTATTTACAATCAGGAGTCTTCAGCTCAATTACATTACAATGCTTCAGCAATTACATCAACAACCAACCCCTCACTCATCTTCTACTGAAGTATTTATAGAAGGATGAGGAGGTGAGATCTGATTAAAGATCTCAAATACAATTAATACAGAGTTAATGATTTCTTGGCCCTTGGGAGGCTCAATGAAGAAACTATACAGGTGTTTCACTGCATTAATTGATTTATACTTATGATTTAAGCTTGGTGGGAGCTTTTGTTGACCTTTGAGGCTTTGTGTGGTGCTAGGGCTGCTCTGCAGAAATTATTTCATTAAATCCTTGGCAGAAGTAAGTCTTCGGCTGCGTCGAGGTAAAATATCTAATCTCGATCAATAAATTTTGTTCTTGATTGAATCCTTTGAGGCACAGGTGGCACTTTAGTCGCTGGGAGGAATCAATTCGCCTCCATTTGAGGCGGTGGAGGGTTTCCTAATAAAACACTTTAGGTTTTTCTTTAAACTATGTTTTTATATTGGGGATTAGGCTTTTGATAACTGTCTTAACCGTAATCCCCGCTAATCTGTCCATCAATTCCCTGATCTAGTTCATCTTGGTCTTTGATACTGATAATCTTCGACTGTCCCCGTTCCATGGTTTTCCTTGCGGTCATGCCGGGCTGCACAGGGTTCATAAGGCATCAATGCCTGAGAAAACATCAATGAAACATGCATTTCAACTCTAAGGATGATTTTCCTGATGTATTCGAAGTCCGGAGGATCGTCATCCTTGGCCAACGAAATTTCTTCATTTAAGTGAAAAAAACATTAAACCCTGCAAAAAAAAACAAATGTTACGAAATCTTGCATTTATAGGTCAATCTGAATCGGAGGATGTGGAGAAATCAGGGTCGTTGGATGGCATCATCCAATGGTCGGGATTTAATCTTAGAATGGTCAAAAAATCATGGGGGAAGGAGGATCAAATCTAAGCCGTTGATCGCGCGTGATCGATGGTCGGGAGCGGGCAATGGAAAGTCAGCGGCAGGGAATCACTGACTGGGCAACGGAATTGGGCGACGCAATATGGGTCATCGATCTACAGATTAGATCAACGGCGGGGATTGATCTGCTGTTGTACGAGGGCCAGGTTATCACGCGGGCGCTTTGGTTATCCATCGGACACTTTCGGCGATCGACAACTGTTAGATGAGTGGGCCCAGATCGGACGACGAAGATCCATTTCACTGGGCAGCCTGGTCCAGAATTTAATGCGCGATGGACGACGGTTGCACGGTGGTTTTCAAATCATACCAGGGACACGCATCAACCATCGTATGGAATCGCTGGCCAATGGACGAAAATAGCTCTTGGCCCAAAGGCGGTGTGAAAGATACCGTCGGTTTCGGGCAAACATCACACAAGAGGTGGGGACCACAGGAAGACACGCTCCCCACCGTCGGATCTGTGAGTGGGATGAACGGTTATGGTGCGTTTGAACGGCTGGTCGACCCATTTAAAAATAGAAACACGTGACTTGATTTTTCACGTTAAAACTTTGGAAACATGGGTTTTCAAACGTTACAAAGGAAAAATAGAGCGGGGATGGATTATTTATTGGTTTAGCGCCCGATTGCACAGCGGCCAGTTCCCGTGCCAGGGCGTATGGATGAAAAGGGGTAGAGGCTTAGCCCGAGGGGGCTTAAGCCCGGAACATAGAAAAAATGGGTTTTCTATGGTTTTTTCAAAGGAAAAGAAGGTTGCGGTAAGGCTAAAAATTGGGTTTTTAACCTTATAAAATGAATTTTGATGAGGGAAAATAGCAGAAAAATGGAAATGAGGGATTTTCATGGGGAATGGAGGGATAAAAAAGAAGGTTAGTTTGGTGGAGAAAGGAAGGGAAAAGGGGGTCTGCAGAGGTAATTTTGACTTTGGATTTTTATAAGATCTGAGAGGTTTTTAGGATGTAAACAACAGTGTAGGATCTGGACAGAGGTATGAGGCCTTCAAGAGTCTTCAAGAACCAACATTTTTTAATAGAGAAAATTTTTTCCTTGAAGGCTTAAAACATATTTAGCCACCTTTGGTATAGTCAAATTTTACAGGTGGCTAACAGTGGCTCCACTTGGGGATGGTGCCTTCTTGAAGGCATCAAGAATTCAGACTTGATTTCTCTGGGAGGCTGACTTGTGCCTAATCCTTTGGATTGCTTTTATTTTGCTGGATGATCTTGCTTTTCTCTGAAAAATAACATCAGTTATGAAAAAATAATGGACCTCATCAATACAACTTTCTACCTACCAAATCCTACTGATCTAACATTTTTTTCTTCATCAGAGTGTACTTGAATTGGAAAAATCTTTTCACAACATTTTATTCTTTTGAAAGCATAAAAAATAATCTAACTCTACTACTTATTTCTCCCTGAACTCAGATTAAACATTTGAGCTCAGATATTTCTCTACCTAATCTACTGTCTGTTGGGATTAAACTGTCCAACAGACTTTCATTTTCTAAATCCTACAACAGAAATTTAAAAACAACCAAGTCAAGATTAAGCTGTTTGACTTGATGTGATCTATGGCATAAAAAAAAGCTGCACATATATTATTATTTGCAGAAAATAAAAATAAAAATGGAAGGCTTAAGATCTGGAAGTCTCTTATCATGGCCTTCTTTTTCTCCTTATCTCTGTTTTTGCTTTTGTTTGAGCTATCCTTGCTTTTCTTCTAGTTCAGATTTTAAGCTGATTAGAACCAGATCTTTACATTCTTTGACTCAGAATTTAAAAACAGTTTTTAGTCATCTCCCTTTGGAAAATTTGGTTCATATTTTGAGCTTGTTTGAACCTTCAATTTCTATCCTAATCTAACTACTGATGAGCCAAGATTGAACAGTTTGGCAAATCGAATTCACTATCCTATCAGCAGAAAATTGAAAACTAATTAGTTGAGGTTAAATTGTTTGACTAACTAGAAGTGTGTTTAGTAGGAGTGGCATTTAAGCTTGCACACTTTCAGACTTGTCTCTCTTCTTGGCATGGGGCTTTGCTTTTATTGTTTTCATTTCTGCCCTCTTTTCTTCTTTTTCTTTGTTTTTTGTATTTTTGATTTTTCATAACTTTGAATGCAATGGTGGATGGAATATTCATAATGGAAAAAGATAAAAAGGCTTCAAAACATAAAATGGATCAAGAGAAGTAATGCTTAAGCATCCTACCATTGATAGGACCCCCAAACAATTTTGTTCCATCCAGTTCCTGTAAGAAAAATGCATTATTATCGGCAACTGAATGAATAAAGTAAGGGCCAAGCCAGAGGTTATCAAATTTTCCATGCTTGCCCTTTTCTTCTCTCCTTGAGTCCCACTTTAAAACTTTGTCCCCAATCTTGAAATTGCTAGCCTTTGTTCTTCTGTCAAAAAGCTTTTTGATGCTGTCATGTTTCTGTAATGCTTTGTTATACACTTCCTCTCTGGTCTGCTGAAGATGAATGGTCTGATTTATTCTTCTGATCATGTCATTTTATTTAGTCTGCAACTCTTGAATCAACTTCATAACTGGTACACCAAGGCTATTTGGAAAAATTGCATATGTACCATACACGAGCTGGAAAGGTGACATACCAATAGATTTCTTCAAAGTTAATCTGTTAGCCCAAAGTGCATGGACCAACTTTATGTGCCAAGACTTTTTGTTGTGCTCCAAGAGTTTCTTGATTATGTTCACTATGCTTTTGTTGGAAGATTATGCAAGTCCATTACCTTGAGGGTAGTAGGCTGTGGAATGCCCCAATGATATCTGATATCTATGACAGAAGTCAACCATCCTCTTTGATCCAAATGCTGCTGCATTATCAGTGATTATTTTGGTAGGACAGCCAAATCTGGAGAGAATGTTAGTCTCGATAAATTTTATGATAACTGAATCATTGGCCTGCCTACAAGGAATGGCTTCTATCCACTTGGTGAAATAGTCTGTGGTAGTGAGAATCCACCTATGCTAGGCAGAATATGGTGGGTGGATTTATCCTATGAAGTCCAGTCCCCACTGTTGAAAACGAGCTTCAACATTGATTAGATGCAGTGGAAGGGGTAGCAATTTTCTCTTGCCTTCAAACAGTTGGCATTTATGGCAAGTAGTGGCCATTTTGTGTATATCAGAAAAAAGAGTAGGCCAATTGAAACCAGCCCTCAAAATTTTGTTGGTTGTTGACTTCCAGTAAAAATGGCCCCCACACTCTCCTTCATGGAATTCCTACTTAACCTTCTTTGCATCAAACTCAAGAAAAAATTTAAGCAATATACCACTTGCATTTTTCCAGTAAAGAAATCTATCTATAATGCAATATTTTACTGCTTTCAAATTCAAGAACCTTGCCTTTGTTTTTTTCGAACTAGGAGGTGTATTTAAATTAAGAAAAACATAAACAATATCAGCATACCAAGAGGAATTCATGAAATGGTTTTCAACAATGGGTGCCGATATCTCCTCTTGATCATCTAAAGCATTAATCATATGAATATCAAGAACTTCACAATTTGACTCAGCCATTAATCTGGCTAGACCTTGGCCTTTGATGAGCTTAGTGGGTTTTATCTCTAAATCATATTCAAGAATAATAGCAATCCACTTACCTCTCTTACCATCTTGGTCCTGTGTTAGAATGTCTTTAACAACTGAGTTTGGGACAAAGGCAATGATGTGTGAGTGAAGGATGTATACCCTGAAATCTTTTAAAGCTTTAACCAAAGTAAGAGCTTGCTTTTCCAAAACGTTATACTTCAAAGGGGCATCCCTCAATGCCTTACTAAATAATGTAATAGGCTGCTCTTGTCCTTGTGGATTTTTCTGTAAAAGGATAGCAGCTATGGTATGTTCTGATGCAAATGAGAAGATATAAAAATCCTTTGAAAAATCAGGACTTATGAGAACCATTGTTTTGGTTAATGCTTTTTTCACCAGCTCAAAGGATGTCTTTGCTTCCAAGGTGCATTTTACCCCTTGCTCCTTCTTCAACATATTTGTGATATTCCTAAGGAGTTCAGCTAAGTTGGGGATGAACCTTCTCAAAAAGTTAATCTTTCCAATGAAAGACTGCAACTCTTTGATGTTTCGAGGATGAGAGATTTTCAATATGGCCTCAATCCTCTTTGGATCTATATTTATACCCTCCTCAGAAATAATGTGGCCAAGAAGCTTACCTTCTTGGAGACCAAATAGTGTCTTCTTAGGGTTTAAGGATATTCCAAACTTTCTGCATTTCTTGAAAACTTTTCTTAAATGTTCTAAGTGCTCTTCATCTATTTTTGAAAACACAGTGACATCATCAAGATAGATAATGATGAAGAAGCCCAATTCTTCCGAGAATGCTATGTCCATGGCTCTCTGAAAGGTTTCTCCAACATTCATTAGACCAAAGGGCATTTTCACATACATGAAAGTGCCCCATGGTGTAGTAAAGGTTATCTTTAATTGATCATCAGGGTGAACTAGGATCTGATTATACCCTGAATAGCCATCAAGAAAAGAAATTCTTTTAGACCCTACCACCCTTTGTAAAATATGATCCATTTTTGGTAAAGGGTAGTTTTCTTTCAATGAAGCTTTGTTTAAATCTCTAAAGTCCATACAAAGCCTAATTTCTCTGGTCTTATTCCTAACAGACACTAGATTAGATACCCATTTAGAATATCTAATAGGGACAATAATACCAGCATCATACATCTTTATGATTTCCTTCTTAACCAAAGGCAGCTATACAGGGTTTATTCTGCGCAGTTTCTATTTGAATGGTTTTTGGTTTTCTTTAAGAGGGATTTTGTGCTGTTTTATTTCAGTGTCATAGGATTTAAGATCTTCGTAACTCCATGCAAAAACATCAGAAAATTCTTTGAACAACTCTATGTATTGGAGTTTAATGTGAGCTGGCAAAGTTTTGGACAGTTTGATCATTTTTGGTTTTTCCTTACTGCATATGTTTCACTCCTCTACTTCAGTCTCTACAGGTTCCAGTTTAGCTTTTTTGGGCACGTCGTTAAAATCAAACAATTATTCTAAAGGTGTTAGACCACTTGGCAAACTTTCATCTTTAGAATGCAGAGTTTCTAATTCTTCTGTTTCTGATTCTACACTCAATTCTGTTTCGTTTCTAAGTTTTCTAGTCTGAAGGTTAATGTTGACAAGTTCAGGAGAAGGTTCTTCTTCACCAAGAAAATTTTCTTCACTGCAGTCTGTATCATAATCTGAATCTGAACTATGCAGTTCAAATTCATTGCTAAATTGCATGAAGCCCTCTATTTGTTTATCTCCATCAAACACCTGCCAATATTTTTTATTATCAGGCACAACTGGTCTAAATTTTATCTGAGTTGAGCAATCTTCGGTCTCATATGGTGTTAAACATGTCCTAGCTGCATAGGCCAAATTGTGGGCTATAAGATTCCTTTTTCTCGGGACAAAACTTAGTGTGGACTCCCCAAATATTTTCAAAAGATCCATGACATCATTCCAATAGGCCCTAAGTCTGGGATGATTTCATTATACTCCCCATTGACTTGCCTAATTATTAACTCAGAATCCCCATACATAGTTATCTTCTTGGCTCCTAACTTTTCCAGCAAATGTAAGCCCAAGAGCAGGGATTCATACTCCGCTATGTTTTTGGAACACTGAAAGTTTAATTTGCAAGAAATACTGATGCAGGAGCATTAGCTCCGAAAAACACCTTGTATTTTATCTAAGCTAGGGGTTTCATGTTTTGAAGAAATATTAAATTTCATGTAAATATTAATATTATTTTGAGTGATTAATTAATTATTTGTGAGAAATTGTAAATGTGAGAGAAATTAGTTTCTAGATTATTTAGAATTAATGAGGGAGCCTAAGTTGGAATTAGTTTCTAAGTTTTAGGGATAAGAATCTATCTTTTAGGGATGTTGAGATATTTAGGGATTTGTTGAGATATTTTAGGGGATTGAGCATTAAATTATATTATTTTTAAAATTGTATAAATAAGAGGGGGTTTTGAGAGAAAAACACATTGAGATTGTGAGAGAGGGTGTGATTGAGAGCAGGCTTTAACAGCCAAGGCTGTAAGCCTCTGGAAAATTGTAAGGGCCATGAACGTTGGATATTTGGACAGGAAAAAAAATTTGTATTGTAAGTGTTTGGTGTGTTAATACATCATTTGTTTTTTTTCTGTATGTCCATTATCGAGTTGCGTAAAATTAAATTTGTGTGTTCAATGAATAAAAGGGAATTCGATCCTTTTAAGTTCTGGAATATTAATGTTGTAAGGAATTGTGTTTTAGTCCCTGTGGAAGAAGTTTAACATTACAAAATCTTATTAAGACTGAGTCGATTGGATCGATTAGGCTCGATCTTCAATTGGTAGCTATGGTGGCAAAGAAAGTGTTTTCGCCTTTCTAGTTTGATTGGTCTATATATCTAGGTTAATAGAAACGAAAT
Organism: Pinus albicaulis; assembly: GCA_034641835.2. Taxonomy (NCBI): domain Eukaryota; kingdom Viridiplantae; phylum Streptophyta; class Pinopsida; order Pinales; family Pinaceae; genus Pinus; species Pinus albicaulis. Next base: position 1,392,712,874 of record CM076570.1, read on the forward strand.
TGATCCTTGAGGTTGTAATGAATCGTATGTATCTGTGGAATGGAGATTCGATCTCACTGCTAAGTTTATATTACAGATTCAATTCAGAAAGTAATGAATGTTGAATGTATTAAAAATCCGACTGCTGTTATTAACTACGTTGGTAATGCGGATTGAGGGAATTAAAGTCGATTGTGAATGGTAATGTCTAGCAAAAGTCTGCATTCTCTGTGTGAAGGATCGTAATTCGTTACATTGAGTTACAGTTGTGTTGAAAGCGTTGTTCTATGTCAATCATTGTTAACTGTAGAAATCGATTTTGGGTGTTGGGTAAATCGATGGGGTTTTGAAATAGGCGCAGGGTTGACTTCAAACCAGTAGCAACGTATGCAGCTGGAAACAAAATCCGGTTTTAATTCATTTGTTGTAAAAGTCTTATGTTGAGTTAAATAGTTTTATGTGGAATCGATTGGTGAATAGAATGCAGGAAGGCGCAGAAATGTGATTCAAACTCTGTTTGGAATTCAATTTAAATACAATTTTAATTTTTGTGTTTCCAAAACAGTGAATAGTCTGAATAGCGTGGCAGATTGGCAAAGTAAGTTTGTGCAGCGATGAACACAAGAGCAAGCGTTGAAATTGTGTTGGCTATTCGACTATGCACATGGGTCGATATTTTGTGGGCTCTTGGCTTTGAAATAAAATCTAAGATTATGTGAATTGAGTGCCATAGGAAAAGATTGTTTGCAGAAACATATGGAGAACGAAGCTGTGACGAACAGCAAAACGAATAGATAATGACCAGATGGATAATTAATGTGCGGAATGTAAGCAATGAACCAGTGAATACTTCAGAAAAGGCGTTGTCAAGAGTTGGATGGGATTCCTGGCTGGAGTCCATTTGAATATGGATGAAATCGAAAGCAGAATTTAATCTTCAGATAGAAGGGAAAGGTAAGTATGTGGTTAATTGTGGATAGCATTCGATTTTGAATAAGCCTGAAATCAATGTAACAAAATATGAATTGTGAATTGGGGTAAGCGTTGGCTCAGTTAATAATCAACTTGTAATAAGGTAGATGTTCTTTTAAAAAAGTTATGCAACTGGCGTAATTTATTCAACCAAAGAAGATGATAGATTGTATAAACTGGAATGCTGGCATTAAACCAAACAAGTATGAAATATTGAATTGGAACATTCACAGGGATAGAAAGGGAATGAAATTGCCGGATTGAAGCTGAAGTTGGTTATATATGTTGAATGATTTTGAGCCACATGCTTCTGCTTATGTAATGGTTTAATGATCACAAATGATTTTATTATACAATGTTTTTAAACCATAAGTTGGAAAGCTTCCGCAATAAAATGGGAATTATGAATTTGCAAGTTATGCTGAGATAGTGATTTGGGCTTATGTTGAGATGCGTGTTTATGAAGGGATTTTAAAGATTCTGGGTTTGCAGGCTTAGGTCTGCATCAAATACATTCTGTGTGCTTGCTTTCAGTGTTAGTAATCCAGACACCTGCACCAGCGTTAGTTCTAGTGCATGACCCATCAAAATACATACTCCAGAGAGGATTATTTTCAGTTTCATCAGTTTGGTGAATGTCCTCTATATGATTTGATTCCTCAAGTTTTTTAATATGTTGAGGAATGTTTTCTTTATTGTCAAAGTTTAACAGCAATGGATTAATGACTTGTAGTTCAAGACCGGTGTTTTGTTTGCCAATGTTTTCAAATGTAGCAAACTGTTTTGACACTTCAGTGTTGTGTTCCTCTTCCTCCGTTTCAGCCATTGATCCTGTTAAAGTGACTTTTCCAGTAAGTGTTTCATCATTAAACATGATAAAATAATCAAGGCCTGTACTTACAGAATACAGAGGAGAGTTTTGAGGCCTGTCTTGACTTGTAACTGTGTATTGCATATGGGACTCCCTGTAAAGTCTTCTAGTTTGATTGAAAACAGGGATAGTCGCATAGGTCATTTCCATTTGCATAGTACCTTGTAACTTATCCCCCTAGGATCTTGATAATAGAATTCCATACTTTGGGGGCACATCAGCCACAACAACATCCATAACTAAGCATTTGGCTGGAATCTAGGCTAAGTTAACACAAAGGTTTTTGATCAATCCTAAACACTTGACTCTGCTTGAGTCAAAAGAGTAAATATCTTTATAAGGTCTAGTGATTTCAAGACCCAGGTTCTCCATTACATCTTTTGGCATTAAACTATGAGAAGCACCTGAGTCATGCATAGCGTTGTGTAGAATTTTGTCATGAACTTTAAAAATCACATAAAAGGGAGGGACCGGTCCCTCTTGAAACTTACCTTCAATCTTTGGACCAAAAATAAGCTCTGTTTGGTCATCATTAAGATTGAGTGTATCCTCATTTTATTCTATGTTTAAAGCCTTCAAAATTTTGGACCTATATACATGTTGGGCAGCTAACTCAGTTAAAGGGACAAAAATTTTGATCTTTGAGATATTCTGTTCCAGGCTGAAAGGAATTTGATTCTTTAAGATGTTGGTTTCAGCCTTGTTTACTGCCGCTGTATCAACAACAATAGCTTGCTGATTTGTTTTATCTACACTTGACAGAACGGTTGAAAAAGGAGTACTGGCTGAAGTGTTAGTACTACTGATGTTAGCACTTTGTTTTTCAAGATTTTGAGTGTCTTTCTCTTTACCTTTACCAGAATTAATAGCCACCATTTTTTACTTTTGTTTGACTGTTTTAGGCTTGGTTGTAGTGCTGTTTTGAGAAGATTTGTCAGAGGTTTTGTTGTGGGGGGTTTGTTGACTAGATTTACTTCTGAGTTCATATTCTTTTGGAGGTTCTGTGATGGCATTTTCCCTATTTGATAATAATATTCATTATCATCTCTTTTGTCATTGTAAGGTGTGTAAAGATCTTGTTTCCTATCATAATGAACCTCAAAGTCATCATCATCTACCCCAAATAGGTTAATATCATCTCCCTCTGTCATTTCATCTGTTTCCTCAACCTCACTCACATAGTTTGATGAAAGGGAGGAGAGATATGTTGATCATCTTCCCTAGGTCTGTTAGGAGGTTGGTTCCTTCTTACATTTTGATTCTCGTTTTGGTTTCTATTTTGAGGAGCAGTTTGGTTTTGACTTGCTTGTGCTCTCTCAAGAATGCTTATTTTCTTCATCATTTCTTTCATCATTCTTTCCATCTTTGAGCTTGAGGTGGTAGGTGTGGATTCCTCTCTAAAATATACTCTCTTTTCAACTTTCATCCTTGCCCTCTTCTCCATTAGGTTGACCTCCACAGAAAGAGCACCTCTTTGCATGTCTTCAAGGGTTGCAAAATATCTCTCTCTGAGTGAATAGGTCATGTTAGCGTCAAACCCTTCGGGAAACTTGTTTAAGGCTGAGCCTTGTGGAGGTTTTAATTCTAGGGAAAGTGAATTATATACACTGTTAAATATAGTACAATAGGCTTGTACACTTTCCCCGGGGTTTCTATGGAGATTTTTGTAATCAACAAGGACTTGGAGAGGATTCTTCCTCACTTCCCATTTGTTTAAGAATGTTTGATGGAAGCCTTGGAGATTTTTGATACTGTGGGGGGCTAGGGCTTTAAACCATTTTCTTACTTCTCCCCCTAAACTCTGAGCAAACAATATGAGTTTGACAGAATACTCATCAATTTCATTTCTGTCAAAGTAGTCATTCATCTTGTCCACATGTTGTGATGCTGTTGTAGCATTGCTAGCATCATATAATGGAATTTTGGACTGATAGTCCTGTGGAAGATTGACTAATGGTAAAGGAAGGACTAAGGGAGCATACCATGCTGCCATGATATGTGGTGGAGGTGGATTGACAAGAGGGGGTGTGGGGTGAAGTGAAGTGGTTTGACCAGTGGGTGAAGGATGAAAAGAAGTGGATGGGACTGTAGTAGATTGCTGAGCTGATCTTGGATGAGAGACACCTAGATTATAAAGAAAATGTAAATCAGGAGGTGTTGTTTCTCTACTCTCAAGATGTTCACTTGTTTCAGGAGATGAATGTGAAGACTCAGAATCTAGCCGATCTAAATCACCAAGGGACCTAGTTCTAAATGGATTCAATAGGTCAGCTTGTGATTGTTGCAGAGCTGAAAGATTTTCAGGGACGGAATTGGCTCTTAGGGGTAATCCGAAAACAGTTGAAAATTCTATCTTAGGAGACTTCCTAAGGATTCTTTCTGGGTTATCAACTATCTCAGGTGGATCAGGGTTAGGATGGGCTCTAGTGTGAATCTTTCTAGGAGCCACTATGCTGTGTTTTTATACCCAAATAAAAAAGAAAATTTCAACCAAGTATGACAATCTTTAAGAGGTCAACTAATTTGTTTTCACAATTTTAATCCTACAGCCTTCTAACTGAGTTTGAAAGTTATTATAATGATAAGGGTTCTTCCCAGTGGAGTCTTAAGGTCTACTCAGGATTTCCAAGGGGGAAGTTCCAAGTGTTTTCAAAGAGGTACACTATCCCCCACAGTGCTTGTGAAACATCCTTTTTCAAGGACATCCCGGAACACAAGAAACTTTAACCAGAGATTGACTGGGAGGGCATTCACCAGATATGTCACCTCTAAAAGAGGATGAGATCCGGAGGCTACCTGGCCCTTTCGAGACTTTGTCTAAGATTATGAGGTAAAACACAACCAAAGGTAAGTGAAAAGTAAGAGCAAGTGTTTTACTACCAATCTGAAATGTTTTTGGTGTTTTCTGACTTATTTTTATTTGTGTGGTTTCTAAGAATGTCCTAACTTTTCTTCAAAACTTAGCTACGGTTGTGAGACAAAGACTGTCTACTCTTATGGCTAAGCTAGCCGCTCTTTCAAGGTTAGATGAAGGGCTTATCAAAATCCTAGGGTTGACCTAGTTTGTCACTGATTCAAACAAGTTTGATCATAATTACCATTTCTTGGTAGTGATTGAAAAGGCTGATTTTTACTCAGAAAGTTTTGTGTGAAAATAGAGGGAAAATGAGAAGAAAACTCAACTCAGTCCCTAGTGGAGTCGCCAGAAATGTCGTTGGTGGCTCGAGCTGGTTATTAAATCAAATGCTCTATGAACCAAATCTCTAATATTGTATCATTAGCTTTAAATGAAAACGATTCGGGTTTTCTATCCTCGGTGGAGTCGAGAGAAATTTTGGGGATCTGTAATTTATTAGCAAGATTGGCAGAGTCCAATTACAGAAACAAAATCATTTCAACCAACTTTGGGATTCTAGGATCTAGCCCTCTTGAATCCGGAGAGGGATCTCTCCAATGAGTACAAATATGGATTTGTCTTTGAAGTTTGAAATAATGATAGTAGGCTAGTTATGAAGTCCAAGGGTTTTTTTTGTTTTTGGATGGTTGAACATGATTGCCGTTAGAGGTGAAAATTCCCAAAAGTAAAGAGGTTCAAAGGTGAGAAGTTGCAAGAAAAAGAGTAAGTTTTGATCAAGAAGAAAGATGATGGCAGGTTTTCAGTCCATTGGGCTATGGAGTCATAAGAGGATTTAATTGGAATAGCAAGAGGCAAGAGTGGTCCATGGGGCAAGTCATCTATGTCTAAGGATATCCTGAAAGGTTTTGATTTATGGAATGGAGTGATACATCAAGAAGGGGAAATAAACAGATGCGGAACAAAGAGCAGCCCAGGATCTGGTAAGTACTTTGAAACTAGCCAGCCTTTGACCAGGCACTTAAGAAAGACATGAAAGCAAACTAGGATCTGGTAAGTACTTTGAAACTAGCCACCCTTTGATACACTTCCAATAGAAAACATATAAAAACTAAGGGAAACTTGAAGGCAACGTTTGGAGTAGAAGATAGCGGGTCGGGCTCACCACAAATCCTCTACTAGCTCTTCTTTACTTGGCTAATTCCAAGACAATCATAGAGATAACACAGAATGGCCTAAGATCTGGTAAGTACTTTGAAACTATCCAGTTTTTAACACATTCTAAGGGAAACAATTAAACAGTTATGCAAACAAGACTGGGACCAGGGCTCACCATATCTTCCTCAGTTCATCTTCACACAACATATACTGAAAGTAACATTCAAAAATAGCATTCATCTAGTACAATAAGATGAGGGAACGCCAACATTCCTATGCTTAAACTAAATTAAATCATTTCCGAATAACACAGTTGAAAGAAAACATTTAAATAAAGATTTCTCAGCGAGAGAAGGTTACTGATATGCAGTAGATCCCAACACTGTTTAAACTATTCTTTACAGAAGAAAATGAAAAAAAATGAAAACAAGAATAAAATAACAAGTTACAATGAGAATAACATCACCGTCAACATAGACCAGGATCCCATAAATCAGCTTGTATTGATGCTCCAAACCGGTTACAATCTTCAAGTCCAGTGTTTTAATTCATCTTTCTTTCACAAACTAACTTATCTGCTACAAGCAGAGCTCCAAGAGCCAGTGATTCACTATTTACAATCAGGAGTCTTCAGCTCAATTACATTACAATGCTTCAGCAATTACATCAACAACCAACCCCTCACTCATCTTCTACTGAAGTATTTATAGAAGGAAGAGGAGGTGAGATCTGATTAAAGATCTCACATACAAGTAATATAGAGTTAATGTTTTCTTGGCCCTTGGGAGGCTCAATGAAGAAACTATACAGGTGTTTCACTGCATTAATTGATTTATACTTATGATTTAAGCTCGGTGGGAGCTTTTTTTGACCTTTGAGGCTCTGTGTGGTGCTAGGGCTACTCTGCAGACATTCTTTCATTAAATCCTTGGCAGAAGTAACTCTTCGGCTACATCGAGGTAAAATATATGATCTCGATCAAAAAAATTTGTTCCTGATTGAATCCTTTGACGCACAGGTGGCACTTTAGTCATTGGGAGGAATCAATTCGCCTCCATTTGAGGCGGTGGAGGGTTTTACTGATAAAACACTTTAGGTTTTTCTTTAAAATATGTTTTTAGATTTGGGATTAGGCTTTTGATAACTATCTTAGTGGTAATCCCCGCTAATCTGTCCATCAATTCCCTGCTCTGGTTCATCCTGGTCTTTGATACTGATAATCTTCGACTATCCCCGTTCCATGGTTTTCCTTGCGGTCATGCCAGGCTGCGCAGGGTTCATAAGGCATCAATGCCTGAGAAAAAATCAATGAAACAAGCATTTAAACTCTACGGATGATTTTCCTAATGTATTCGAAGGCCAGAGGATCGTCATCCTTGGCCGACGAAATTTATTCATTTAAGCGAAAAAACATTAAACCCATCAAAGAAAAAAAAATGTTACGAAATCCTACGTTTATAGGTGAATCTGAATTGAAGGATGTGCGGAGGAAGCAGGGCCATTGGATGGCATAATCCAATAGTCGGGATTTAATCTCAGAATGGTCGAAAAATCATGGGGGAAGGAGGATCAAATCTGAGCCGTTGATCGCACATCGACGGTCGGGAGTGGGTAATGGAAATTCAGTGGCGGGGAATCGTTGACTGGGCAACGGAATCAGGCGACGCAATATGGGCCATCGATCTGTAGATCATATCGACAGCGGGGATTGATCTGCTGCAGTACGAGGGCCAGGTTATCGCGCGGGTGCTTTGGTTATCCATCGGACACTTTCGGCGATTGACAACCGTTGGATGAGTGGCCACAGATCGGACGGCTGATATCCATTTTGCTGGGCAGCCTGGTCCAGACTTTAATGCGCGATGGAAGACGGTTGCACGGTAGTTTTCAAACCGTATCAGGGACACGTGTAGACTGTCGTATGGAATTGCTGGCCAATGAACGAAAACATCTCTTGGCCCGAAGGTGGTGCGAAAGATATTGACGGTTTTGGGCAAACGACACACGAGAGGTGGGGACCACGGGAAGACGCGCTCCGCACTGTCGGATCTGTGAGTGGAATGAATGGTTATGATGCGTTTTAATGGCGGGTCCACCCATTTAAAAATAGAAACACATGACTTGATTTTTCACGTTAAAACTTTGGAAACATGGGTTTTCAAACATTACAAAGGAAAAATAGAGCGGGGATGGATTATTTATTGGTTTAGCACCCGATTTTGCAGCGTTCGGTTCCGGCGCTAGGACGTATGGATGAAAAGGGGTAGAGGCTTGGCCCGAGGGGGCTTAAGCCCGGAACATATAAAAAATGGGTTTTCTATGGTTTTTTCAAAGGAAAAGAAGGTTGCGGTAAGGTTAAAAATTGGGTTTTTAACCTTATAAAATGAATTTTGATGAGGGAAAATAGTAGAAAAATGGAAATGAGGGATTTTAATGGGGAATGGAGGGATAAAAAAGGAGGTTAGTTTTGTGCATAAAGGAAGGGAAAAAGGGGCCTGCAGAGGTAATTTTGACTTTGGATTTTTATAGGATCTCAGAGGTTTTTAGGATGTAAATATAAGTGTAGGATCTGGACAGAGGTATGAGGCATTCAAGAGTCTTCAAGAGCCAATAGTTTTTAATAGAGAAAAATTGTTCCTTGAAGGCTCAAAACATATTTAGCCACCTTTGGTATGGTCAAATTTTACAGGTGGCTAACAGTATCCTTGGAATCATGTTTGTAAATCAATAAAGAGGTCACTGTGTCTGTTCAATCAGTTCAAAGTCTTCTACCAGTGGAGTCATTTGGTATTTTGGGATTTGTAGAGTGTGGAGTCTCCAGGTGGAAAATTTTTAGCTCTTAAGGAGGTAAAATGTTTTATGGTTCAACCACCATGTTTATTATGAAGCCAATCTAAGGATGTTTGGGTCTTCTGAGATCTTAGATATGTATAAAATATAATTCACTCAGAAGTCCCCAGTGGAGTCGCCAGAATGTTAGGTCTCTGTAATTTACAAGATTGGAAAATACAAACTACAAAGCCTACATATGAACCACTTTGGGATTCTAGGATCTAGCCCTCCTTAATAAAGAGAGGTATCTCTCTTATAAGTGCAAATATTGATTTATCTTTTAAGGTTTGAAATGTGATATTAGGCTAGTTACGAACAAGAAGGTTTTTGTTTGTTTTGGTTGGGAAAATATATAATGAAGGTGAAGGAAGTCTAAATGAAGGGTGAAGGTGTATGAAAGTGAAGGAATGATTTAGCTAATAATATAGGCAAGGAGCAGCTTCAATCCATTGGGCTATGGAGTCATAAGAGGATTTAATTGAAACAACAAGGTTCAAGCGTGGTCCATGGGGCAAGTCATCTATGTCAAAGGATCTCTTTAAGTTGATTTTATGGAATGAAACAATAAGAAAGGGAAATCAAACAGATGAAGGAACAAATGGTAGCCTAAGATCAAGTAAGCACTTTGAAACTATCCATATTTTGACATGCACTTAAGAAAAGACATAAAATTAATCGAAGATCAGGTAAGTACTTTGAAACTAGCCTGCTTTTGATGTAATTTCAATAGAAAACATTTAAAACACATAGAATAGCTTAAGATCAAGTAAATAATTTTAAATTAGCCTGCTTTCAGTGTATTCAAAGGGGAAACATTCATGATAAACACAGAATTAGTCTAAGATCAGGAAAGTACTTCAAAACTAGCCTGCTTTCAACATACTGTCAGGGAAAATTTCAAACAACCTTTGGAGGAAGAACTAGAAGATAGGGCAAACCATAAACTTCCTAGTCCAACTCTACTTATAAAGTAATGAAAATAACATTCAAGAACAATGTTTAAAGTTTAGACAATTAGACATGGGCTCACCAACATTACTTAACTGCTTGGACTGTTTAAATCATTCTTAAATATACAATTGGAGGAAAACATAAAGATAAAGCTTATATGTGAGAGTAGGGTACTGCAACCAGTAAATCCTAGCTCTATATTTGTTGTTCTTTATCAAAGAAAATGGATAGAATGGAAACAAAAAGAGAATAACAATTGATAATAAGAAACACATCACCATTGACATAGACCAGGATCCCATAAATCAACTTGTATTTGATGTTCAAACCGGTTACAATCATCAAGTCCAGTGGGTCTCTCCAGCTTCAAACTTCTCATCTTAGCTTATGTATCTTCAATTAAAAACAGGGCTACAACAACTTCAGTAAACTATTTACGTGCAACAGATATCTAGAGACCAACCTTTATCTCATCTTCTATATAAGTATTCATAGAAGAAACGACGAGGTGGGATGAGAGAAAATATCTCTAGGCTCAATTGATAAATTTTAATGCTTCTTGGCCCTTAAGGGGCACAACAGAGAAGATTTCTGATATTTCCTCTCTATTAATTGATTTTCATTAGGTATTAAGCATGTTGGGTAGATTTTGTTGACTTAAAAACTCTTGAGTGGGTTAGCAATAACTCTAGCTGTCTTTAGCCAAAATATCAATAACTTAGGAAATAACTCTACCTTCTTTTGATTTATTGAAAGATGTAGGTGGCACTTTGGTAGCTGGAGAGGATTCAATTAGCCTCTGATTTGGTAGTGGAGGCTTTTCAGACTGATATATTTCTTTGTTTTATCCTAAAACACCTTTAAACTGTCTTTGCTCTATGTTTTAGGCCTAATTAACATTAATCTTCATCTTTAGGTCTTTATCCTCTACTTATTGTGGATTAGGTTTTTGATTCTCGAATTGGTGCCTTAATCCCTTTAAACTCTATTTAAAATCATTGATCTTCACTTTTTCTCTGGTTTTATCCTTTGACACTGATACTCTTCGGCTGTTTGATATTCACTGTGTTTTGTTGTCTTTTGCAGGTGCGCAGAGGTTTTGTGACTTCACAAATTCTCATGAGGCACAGGTGGAACCATAATTTGAATCCTATGGATTCACCTTCTTCATGAATAAATGGCCTAGGGATCGTCATCCCTAGATTTTGTTTCATTTTTAAACTGCGAACAAAACCTTCATAACTTGCAAAAAACGAACATAAATTAAGAAAATCCATGAAAAAATGGGTTAAAGGCTGCTTTGGAGATCTCAGGTGTGAGATTAAATTGTGGCCGTTGGATGAAAATAACCAACGGTTGAGATCACTTGATGGGGTCAATTGGGAGGCGGTCAGGTGAATGAAGCTTTAAGATTAAGTCTGGACCATTCGATCAGGATGATGAACGACAGAGATTTCTTGATGAAAGCCTTGGGGATTAAACCAAATGAAAGATGAATGGGGGTTGGGACATAACGTGAGCCATCAGATCAAGACAATCGAATGCTAGGATTTAAAAGGTGAATATTCGATGCAGCGGAGAAAGTGGTGAGGCAGAAAACCGGAATGGTTTTCGCAAAGTTTTTGGGTGGTATGCGGTTTTCATAAAAAAATGCGATATGGTACGCCGTGCAACATGTGTCCTTTTCAAAACCACCTATTTCGGACCTTATTTCCGGTGTTAACGTTTGGGCAGAAAAGTTTGTTGGAAGTGTTGTCATTGATGGCAAAGGAAGTAGCAAAGAAGGAGCATCTGAACAACAACAAGGAAAATAGAGAAGTAAGGTAGCAGACAACACAGAGAATAGAAGTAGAATACATAATTGAAGTAGAATTGTTGAGAGACAGAGTAGGAGAAAAAGGCCATCGAATAGAAAAGAATAAGTGAATGTTGTAGTAAATGGTAATCCGTGATAAGTAAGAAATACATTGAAGGAATTAATATGATGGTTTTTGCTTAATGGTTGCGAAGATATGATTTTTTTCTTGCAGAATCAAGAACTTGAATGTACAGTTAGAAGTAGAACTGTGACAGGATAGCACTCCGAACATGCAATGGAAGGTTGATATATTATAGCAGAATGACATTGAATTGTTTCGAGTTAATGTTTGTAAATCCCGTCAGAAGAGAACTACATTTATTCGTTGATTATTGGAAATCCTGCCAAAGATAAACCAGAGTAAACTAAGTAAGAAGGATAGCACAAACGGAACCTGGAAGAAAAGAGGTAAAACATAACAAAAGGAAGTGTGATGGAACCCTGTGTGGAAGAGCGGAACCATGACCGAGTGAACAGTGAAGGCGGTTTATGGTTTTCATCACCACCTATGCGGAGTGAGCGGGATTTGAGGAGTTCGGAGTGATTCCATAAATCATTTGACACGTGGCAAGGATGACCCACCAAAAACCGCTTGTCACCGTGCGCCATCGTGCGTTATATTTCGACCCAAGACGCCCAGCGATATTGTTGTGTGCCGTTGATTTGGAGGGAAGCCATCGGACGGTGGTCGTATGAGGAAGGTGCACGAAGAATAACCAAAGTACGACGAGCCATCGCACATTAATGTTCGGCAGCGGAGGTCGAGCGATATGCATATATGTTGTTGATCTGGAAGCTTGCTATCTAATTGTGATCGGATGCTAGACTTGCGCGAAGTTTACTTATGGTACCATGCACGTATTTGATTGGGTATTGAATATATATGTGGGCCCAGGGTCAAAGGTTTATCATAATATTAATTTTTTGAAAGCGTTGGATATTTCTCTAAAGTGCGAAGGGGTGTAACTTTAATCCTAAAGTTCAGTTCAAAGTTGTAAATATATTTATTTGTCAATTTCTTCAAATTGATAAATAAATTAAAAATAAATCAAAGAGGCACGTGGGGTAAACTAAAGGAAATATTCTCGAAGGAATACCATTAGCGGTTGAATGGTTTTTACTGATGGTATTGATAAAGGTTAAACTATATAAGGCGAAGAGAATGATAGCACGAGGTGTGCATGCGTAAGGGCTGTGAATGAATAAATTTCTCTAAGGAATATCTACATAGGCGAACTTTGTTCTTAACTGATAAATCTGAATCTACGATGCACCCATGGATATAATGATCTGACGATGATGAATATCTGGTTTGAATGACGGACGAAATCATGAAGAACTGGTGTGAGTGTACTGAATGAATAAATCTAGTGACCTGCAAGGTATTTCGTGTGGAAACTGGTGGATCCAGTATGAAAATTGATGAAACGTGGTCCGCAGTGGTGCTGAGGGTCGAAGCCTTTAGTGAGGGGGTTGTAGCTCCCTTCCAGTGGTAGCTGGTAAATGAGAACAGGGGGTTGTATCTCCCTTCCAGGAAAGGCTGGTAAACGAGAGAAGGTTGTAGCCTTCTGCAGGTGGGTGCCTGCGTGCTGGTATAATTCTACACCAGCATAAAATTGTAAGAAGTTTTCTTTATAATAAATATTGAAGATAGAGATAACAACAGCAGTGGTTTTCTCCCGAATTGGGTTTCCACCTTAAATCCTGGTGTTCATATGTGTTGCTAATGTTTGATGGTTTGTTTTGTTATTTCTGTTCATGCTTACTGCTTGTCTGATGAATAAATGATGCAATGATCTAAGTAAAGACATAATAAGATCTCTGGACATACAAGTTGGATGCAGTAATGTAACATATGGTTTTAAGAGAAAGGAAAACTAAAAAAATTTCAGTCAGCTCTAAATACTGATTCACCCCCACCTCTCAGTATTTTTCCAACAATTGGTTTCAGAGTAGGTCCGTCTGAAAAAGATTAGCCGCTAGAAGGAAGATCAAGCAAGATGAGCAATCAAGATGGAACAACATCTATCAGGCCTCTGCTCTTTAACAAAAACAATTTAATCTTCTGTAAAATAAGGATGAGATCCTATCTTTAGTCTCTGGTAGCATAGGTATGGGCAATTGTTGAAGGATGATATCAATATCCAGCTGTAGTACCAACAGATCCGACGGAAAGAAAGAATTATGAAACAAATGTAAAGGTGGTCAATGCTCTATTGGGAAGTCTAACTGAATCAGAATTTGTCAAAGTCATGCAGCTGAATACAACAAAGGCAATATGGGACAAAATCATTCTAAGTTATGAAGGTGATGCAAAGCTAAAAAGTGCTAAACTCCAAACTCTCAAAATTCAATATGAGAATCTAAAAATGGATAATGAGGAGAGCATTGCAAATTTATTTTTATGTCTTGATGATATTGTAAATCGTACGAGAAATCTAGGAGAAACAATAACCGAATCTACTTTGGTTGAGAAAGTCTTAAGATCACTAACGACAAAATTTGAGTCAAAAGTTTCTGCTCTTGAAGAAAAGCAAGATCTTCAAAATCTTACTGTGGTGCAACTTCATGGCATACTAACTGCATATGAAATGAGAAGAGGAGGACCATCTGAAGTCAAAGAAGCAGTCTTTAGAAATTATACAAAAGGGAAGGAAGTAAAAAAAACAAAAGGATCAGGATATATCTCAGAAGAATATGAAATAAACTTTGTAAAGAAACTTCAACTTGGCACAGGACAGTTCAGAGGTAAGATTCCTTTCAAATTTTTTGATTGTGGAAGAGTTGGTCATTATGCTACTAAGTGTCCTTATAAAGAAACACATAAAAAGGGGAAGGAAGTAGCAAGAAGGAATAAGAATCGTTTTAGCACTAGAAAGAGTTACTATACTCATGAAGATAGTGATGGGTTATTTGATAGTGAGGAAGAATGTGAAAAAGATCTTAGAATTCTCAGGGCATTTGAAAAATAATCTAGAGAAGAAAAGGATACTTTTTTGGATGCTCTAGAAGACAGTGATTTTCTTGATGAAAACAATACACTCAAAATTTTCTTAGAAGAGAGTAAAATAACCATAGAAACTATGAAAAATCAGCTTGAAGAAAAAGAGAAACGCAATGAGAAATTAAAGTGTGAAGTAGTAAGTCTAAGAAAAGAACTTGAGAAAGTAATGACTCTGAATCTTATATTTTCTAAAGGATCTAAAACCTTAGATGAGATTATCAAGGTACAATGTTCTCCTCTTATAAAGACAGGTCTTGGATATATCGGAGAATCTTCTCAAGCTTCAGCACCAAATTATCTAAAAGCAGTTACAGCTGGTTAACAACATGCTGCCACTCAGCAAGGGAATAAATAATCTTTACAGCTAAAGCATGATCATCTTAATTCAAATAAAACTAATAGGAATGTCTTTCAAAGAAACACCAATCAATAGGTAAATTCAAGTAGAAGATTTTATGATCGCAGAAATTTCTTCTTCAATTGACAATGTTTATCATGTCACAATTTTGGTCATAAAGTTGTTCAATGTGTTGCATATAAAACCATCATGACAAGAGAAGCAAGAAAGAAAAGGATTGATATTGAAACAAAAAATAATATGTTGGAAAAATACTGAGAAGGGGGGGGGGGGGGGAATCAGTATTTAGTGCTGACTGAAAAATTTTAACTTTTTGTTTCTTTTAAACCCATACGCTACTTTAATGAACACAACTTGCGTATACATGCGGATATCCTTAACTAAACTCACATATGCGCAGAGATCTAATTATGCATTTAATTCTTAACTTAGATCATTGCATCATTAATTCATCAGATGTTTAGTAAGCAGTAAACAGGTGCAGTAAGAATAGAATAAATCACCACACACACATGAACACCGGGATTTAAGGTGGAAACCCAATTCGGGAGAAAACCACCGTTTCCGTCGTCTTAGTCTTCAATATTTATTATATAAAGAAAACTTCTTACAATCATGTACTGGCACAGACTTATACCAGCACGTAGGCACCCACCTGCAGAAGGCTACAACCTTCTCTCATTTACCAGCCTCTCCTAGAAGGGAGCTACAACCCCCTGCTCTCGTTTACCAGCCTCTCCTGGAAGGGAGCTACTATCCCTTGCTCTCATTTACCAGCTACCACTGGAAGGGAGCTACTACCCCCTTACTAAAGGCTTCAACCCTCAGCACTACTGCTGACTACGTTTCATCAATTTTCAAACTGGATCAAATAGCTTCAACACAACCCTTGACTTATCAAAAAATATACTTCGCCCAACGCTTCAAACAGAACAGTGAAACCACTGTAACCAGAATATCAGAGATAACCCAGACTTTAGAATAGATATGCAGAAACACATTCAACCTTGAGAAATTATTAGTTCAGATACCATACGTGCTTTTATTTAATCAAACCCGCATATACATGCTCTTTTCATGAAACAAACCCGCGATAAATCTGTGCATTTTTTAGAAAACCCTAACTGCCCATACGCGCTTTTATTTAATCAGATCCGTGTATACACGCGATTTTCATGAAACAAACCTGTGTATATATCTATAAAAGATAAACTTTGCAGAATAGATCAGATCTATGATCTTACCCAGATTTTTCAATTTCTTCATCAGATTTGCGCCAGGTCTTCATCACTTCTTTTCAGATCATCCTAGAGATTCATCATTTTTAGATCTAGAGATCTTGAACCTTCATCATATTCATAGGTGCATCATAGATTCATATCTATCAATAGAGCTCAACCATGCAGATATACTTTAGAGTGAAGTATTCATTAAAGCCCAAACACTTGCTCACCACCTTGCACTATGATTTTCTTCTCCTTAAATAGATTTGGCCTTTATCAATACCATGATTCAAAACCACTCAACCGTTGATGGTATTCTTGGACGAGATCAAATAGATAATCAAGCGCTCAATACTTTGGGCCAATACCATGGTAATGCCCCCTGGTTTTATAAAAATAGAGCGCAAATTAGCATACGCAACTTCTCCTTAACAAACCCATGTGTGCCTTGTGACATACCTTGTTCAACATTATTCTGGCACTTTCTGAATTCCTTTCTTCTACTAATTCTGAACTGATCTGTAGATACATCAGATTTACATCATTTCCATTAAGGACAACTTCATCAAGTAGGTTCCATCAAAGTCAATACATTGTATCACATTTCCAACAATCTCCCCCTTAATTCATCAAGTAGGTCTCCATCAAGGGCAACTTCATCAAGTATGTTTCCATCAAGTGCAATAGGTTTCTGTCAAGAACAACTTCATCAAATAGGTTGCCATAAACTTTATCAAGTAGGTTTCCATCAAGGACAACACTCTGCATCATATTTCCAACAATATCCCCCTTTGGACTTGATGGCAACCATGATGGTGTTTGATCATCGCAACAGATAGATACATTGATTATAATCATTATGCAAGCACCATTATACTCTCCCCCTATTCAAACATTATGATAAAAAATTAAAACACCATGATAACACCATGACACCATGATACTACTCTCCCCCTTTGACATCAAGGGCAAAGGGCGGATCAAAACCAAAACAAGGTTTTTCTTCTCATGTAGAAAGAAAAGCTCTGTGGATCTGATGTGCACTGAAGTTACCATGCTCCTCCTGAGTTCATGCTGAAACTTTAAACATATTTTCAATGAAGTACATGACTCTATAACCAAGGACTCATACTTACATCAAATATCCAACCAAGTGGATTTATATATGACTCATGTACCCAACCAAGTGGGTTTACAAACTTGAACGAGCCCTTTACATGACTGAATATTACAATTTACATCATAGGTCATATCATTTTCATAAAATTACACATATGAATTTTTATAACCAATATAAAAAATACCTCAAGAGATATCATATTTCAGAATCATCATAATGCCAACAATGCATTACATAATGTCTGGTCTAGTCCCAGTGAGATAAAGTAGACTTCCTATCATAGATCTGTATTCTGGTTGATTCATCGTGGGAGAATCATCATGAGAACTGAGATTACATCCGGTTATCATTGGTGTACTTAGAGGTTTTCACTCTTCCATGCCATATTTCTTTAGAATTTGCTTAAGGTATTTTGCTTGTGATAAGAATATACCATCTGTAGTTTGATGCACTTGCAAGCCAAGAAAGAATGTTAGTTCCCCAAGTAAAGACATTTCAAATTCTTGCTGCATGACAGAAGCAAATTTCTGACTCATAGATTCTTCATTACTTCCAAAAATGATATCATCAACATATACAATCACAATCAATAGTTTATCATTTTAAATTTTTTTGTATAAGTTGCTATCAGCAGACCCCTTTGAAAATCCTTGTTGATGAAGATATTTGTCAAGACGATAATACCATGCCCTTGGAGCTTGTTTGAGACCATATATAGATTTTTTAAGTCTACAAAAAAGAGTTTCATCATTTCCCAAAATGAATCCTTCTGGTTGTTCTATATAAACTTCTTCTTCTAGATCACCATTGGGAAATGCAGATTTAACATCCATTTGATAAACTTTGATTTGTTGAAAACTTGAAAAAGTAAGAAACATTCTTATGGCTTCAAGTCTAGCTACAGGAGCAAAAGTTTCTTCAAAGTCTATACCTTCTTGTTGAGTATACCCCTTGAAAACAAGTCTAGCTTTGTTTATTACAACATCCCCATTCTCATTTAACTTGTTTTTGAATATCCATTTAGTTCCAATGACATTTTTGTTATGAGGTCTTGGTACTAATTCCCAAGTGTGATTCTTTTCAATTTGATCAAGCTCTTCATTCATGGCTTGAACCCAAAATTCATCTTTGCTAGCTTGATTGACATTGTGTGGTTCAATAATGGATAGAAATGCCAGATAGCTAGAAGATCCCACAAGGGTCCTTCTTGTTTGTACACCTGATCCCTTATCTCCCAAAATTTGAGATTCTGGATGATTCTTTTGAACATATCTGGATGGAGCTTTTTCAGATAAATCATCTTCAGGTTCTTCATTGGGTTCACTATCTACATCATTGCTATTTGATGTAAAAGGACAAAAGTCACCATCGTCTTCATTTGTTGTTTGTTTTTCTTCTTTTGGGGCTGCAGGAGACTCATCAATAACAACATAAATACATTCAACAATCTTCCGAAGTCTTTTATTGTAACATTTATATGCTCTACTCGTAGAGGAGTAACCAAGAAGTATTCCTTCATCTGCTCTAGGTTCAAACTTGCCAGGTTTTTCATCATTATATTTGATAAAGCATTTACTTCCAAAAACTCTAAAATTCTTCACAGAGGGAGAATTACCATACCAGAGTTCATATGGAGTTTTGTCACTATTTACACGAACATGTGCCTTGCTGATAATTTTTACCACTGTATGTGCTGCTTCTCCCCAAAATGTGTCAAGTGTTCTAGAATCATCAAGCATAGCTCTAGCCATTTTTTGAATTGTTCTATTCATTATTTCTGCTACGCCATTTTGTTGTGGGGTGCCAGCTACAGAGAACTGTCTTTTTATGCCATGTTGTTCACAAAATTCAAGGAATTCATCTGAAGTATATTCTCCTCCTTGATCAGATCTAATACCTTTGAGTTTGAGATCTAATTCATTTTCAACCAGAGCCTTGAAGATCTGAAATTTCTCAAATGCTTCATCTTTGTGTTTAAGCAACCCAATCCAACACATTCTAGAGAAATCATCAATAAATAAGATATAGTATTGTTCACCACGAGGTGAATTTTTCCTCATAGGTCCACATATTTCAATATGAATGAGTTCAAGAGGCCTACTTGATGATCCTTCCTTGGAATTAAATTGCACTCTGGTCTTCTTGCCGAATTGGCAAGTTTTGCATATGATACTTTCATGTAGAGTAATATTGGGAAGACCATGAACAACATTAAGTCTGCTTGATTTGTTGATTTGAGAGAAGCTTAGATGCCCCAACCTTCTATGCCATAGCCAGTTTTCTGAAGATTTACTCAAGTAACATTGTTCTTTGCAGTTCTTCAATACATACAGGTTGCTTGGAGTTCTTTTTCCTTTTATAATTGTTTTACCTGTATCAATATCATGAACCACACATTCTTTTGAACTAAATACAACTTCAGTTCCTTGATCACACATTTGACTTACGCTTAACAGGTTATGCCTTAAACAATCCACATACATGACATCATTAGCCTTCACTTTTTCTTTTAGAAACACATACCCTTTTCCTTTAATTACATCAAGAGTATCATTTCCAAATGTAACTTTCTTTTCCTTTTCTAGAGCACTATATGCAAGAAGTTTGTTTTTGTTACCTATCATGTGTCTTGAGCATCCACTATCAATGTACCATTGATTTTCTTCACCTTCTGCAAATAACGCTATGTCACAATTTTCAACCTATGATTCCTTCTTTTTCCATACTTTGGAACTTGAAGGAAAATGCTCTTTTGGCTGAACTTTTCTCTTGCATTCAGATTCTTCATGCCCAAAGTTATTGCAATAAGCACATTCAACTTAATTTAGAAGAGGATAAAATTTGTTATAGGTATTCTTCTCAAATTAAATCCTTTTCTTTCTTGCTTCTCTAGTCATGATGGTTTTATATGCAACACATTGAACAACTTTATGACCAAAATTGTGACATGAGAAACATTGTCCATTGAAGAAGAAATTTATGCAATCATAAAATCTTCTACTTGAATTTACCTATTGATTGGTGTTTCTTTGAGAGATATTTCTGGTAGTGTTCTTTGAATTGAGATGATCATGCTTTACCTGTGATGATTCTTTATTCCCTTATTGAGTGGCAGAATTTTGTAAACCAGTTGTAGTTGCTTTTAGATAGTTTGGTGCTAAAGCCTGAGAAGATTCTCCGGTATATCCAAGACCTGTCTTTATAAGAGGAGAATGTTTTACCTTGATAATCTCATCTAAGGTTTCAGATCCTTTAGAAAATCTAAGATTCAGATTCTTTACTTTCTCAAAATCTTTTCTTAGACTTACCACTTCACATTCTAATTTCTCAATGTGTTTCTTTGCTTCTTCAACCTGGTTTTCCAGAGTCTCTATGGTTATTTTCATTTCTTCTAAGAGTGTTTTAATTTCTTCTAAGCATATTTTGAGTTGATTGTTTTCTTTAAGAAAGTCATTTTCCTCTAGAGCATCCACAAAAGTATCCTTTTCTTCTCTAGATTCAAATTCCATGAGAAGTCTAAGATCTTGTTCACATTCTTCCTCACTATTAGATAACCCATCACTGCCATCATGAGTATAGTAACTTTTTCTAGTGTTAAACTGTTTCTTATTCCTTCTTGCTACTTCCTTAACTTTTGCAAATGTTTCTTTATGAGGACACTTAGCAGCATAATGACCAATTCTTCCACACTCAAAACATTTGAAAGGAATCTTACCTCTGAACCGTCCTGTGCCAAGTTGCAGTTTCTTTACAAAATTTGCCTCATCTTCTTCTGAGATATATCTTGATCCTTCTGCTTATTTGCCTTTTGTAGAAGCTCTGAAGACAACCTCTTTGAATTCAGATGGTCCTCCTCTTCTCATTTCATATGTAGTTAGTATGCCATGAAGATGTACCACAGTAAGATTTTGAAGATCCTGTTTTTCTTCAAGAGTAGAAACTTTTGACTCAAATTTTGCTGTTAGCGATCTTAAAATTTTCTCAACCAAAGTAGATTCGGTTATTGTTTCTCCCAAATTTATCATACAATTTACAACATCATCAACACGTAAAAATAAACTGGAAACATTCCCATCACTATGTATTCTTAAATTTTCATATTCAATTATGAGAGTTTGAAGTTTTGCACTTTTTACCTTTGCATCACCTTCATAATTTAGAGTGATTTTGTCCCATATCTCCTTTTCTGTATTCAGCTGCATAACTTTGACAAATTCAGAATCAGTTAGACTTCCTGTTAGAGCATTGACTACCTTTGCATTTGTTTCATAATTCTTCTTTTCAGTCAGATCGGTTGGTACTGTAGCTGGATATTGATATCCTCGTTCAACAATGGCCCATACTTCTGCTCCCATAGACTGAAGATAGGATCTCATCCTTATTTTCCAAAAGATTAAATTGCTTCCATTAAAGAGCAGAGGCTTGATAGATGTTGTTCCATCTTGCTTGATCTTCCTTCTAGTGGCTAAGCTTTTTCAGAAGGACCTGCTTTGATACCAATTGTTGGAAAAATACTGAGAGGGGGCGGGGGGGGGGTGAATCAGTATTTAGTGTTGACTGAAAACTTTTAAATTTTTCTTTCTTTTAAACCCATACACTACTTTAATGAACACAGCTCGCGTATACACGTGGATATCCTTAAGTAAACTTGCGTATGCTCCAAGATCTAATTATGCATTTAATTCTTAACTTAGATAATTGCATCATTCATTCATCATATGTTTAGTAAGAAGTAAACATGTGCAGTAAGAATAGAATAAATCAACACACACACATGAACACCAGGATTTAAGGTGGAAACCCAATTCAGGAGAAAAACACCGCTGTCGCCGTCTCAGTCTTCAATATTTATTATATAAAGAAAACTTCTTACAATCATGTACTGGCGCAGACTTATACCAGCACGCAGGCACCCACCTGCAGAAGGCTGCAACCTTCTCTCGTTTACCAGCCTCTCCTAGAAGGGAACTACAACCCCATGCTCTCGTTTACCAGCCTCTCCTGGAAGGGAGCTACTACCCCCTGCTCTCGTTTACCAGCTACCACTATAAGGGAGCTACTACCCCCTTACTAAAGGCTTCAACCCTTAGCACTACTGCCGACCACGTTTCATCAATTTTCAAACTGGATCAAACAGCTTCAACACAACCCTTCACTTATCAACAAATATACTTCGCCCAATGCTTCAAACAGAACAGTAAAACCACTGTAACTAGAATATCAGAGATAACCCAGACTTCAGAATAGATATGCAGAAACACATTCAACCTTGATAAATCATTAGTTCAGATACCATACGCGCTTTTATTTAATTAGACCCACATATACACGTTCTTTTCATGAAACAAACCCGCGTATACATCTGTGCATCTTTTAGAAAAACCTAACTGCCCATATGCGCTTTTATTTAATCAGATGCATGTATACACACACTTTTCATGAAACGAACCTGCGTATAGATCTATCAAAATATAAACTTTGCAGAACAGATCAGATCTATGATATTACCCAGATTTTTCAATTTCTTCATCAGATTTGCACCAGGTCTTCATCACTTCTTTTCAGATCATCCTAGAGATTCATCATTTCTATATCTAGAGATCATGAAGCTTCATCATATTCATAGGTGCATCATAGATTCATATCTATCAATAGAGCTCAACCATGCAGATATACTTTAGAGTGAAGTATTCATTAAAGCCCAAACACTTGCTCACCACCTTGCACTATGATTTTCTTCTCCTTAAATAGATTTGGCCTTTATCAATACCATGATTCAAAACCACTCAACCGTTGATGGTATTCTTGGACGAGATCAAATAGATAATCAAGCGCTCAATACTTTGGGCCAATACCATGGTAATTCCCCCTGGTTTTATAAAAATAGAGTGCAAATTGGCATACGCGACTTCTCCTTAACAAACCCGCGTATGCCTTGTGACATACCTTGTTCAACATTATTCTGGCACTTTATGAATCCCTTTCTTCTGCTACTTCTGAACTGATCTGTAGATACATCATATTTACATCATTTCCATCAAGGACAACTTCATCAAGCAGGTTCCATCAAAGTCAATACATTGTATCACATTGCCAACAATCTCCCCTTTAATTCATCAAGTAGGTCTCCATCAAGGGCAACTTCATCAAGTATGTTTCCATCAAGTGTAATAGGTTTCCATCACGAACAACTTCATCAAATAGGTTTCCATCAACTTTATCAAGTAGGTTGCCATCAAGGACAACACTCTGCATCATATTGCCAACATAATACTTATAACAACTTTTCTCCTCTTCAAAATGAAGTTGAATGTTCTTATTGCAATAAATTTGGCCATGAAGAATTTGAATTCAGGAGCAAATTTCAGCCAAAATAACATGTTCCTTCAAGCTCCAAAGTATGGAAAAAGAAGGAATTACAGGTTGAAAATTGTGGCATAGTGTTATTTGCAGAAGATGAGGAAAACTAATGGTACATTGATAGTGGATGCTCAAGACACATGACAGGTGAAAAAAACAAACTTATATCATATAGTGCTTTAGAAAAAGAAAATAATGTTATATTTGGAAATGATACTCCTGCAGTCATTAAGGGAAAAGGGTCTATTTTTCTAAAAGAAAAGGTGAAATCTAATGAAGTTATGTATGTGGATGGATTAAAGCATAACCTGTTAAGTGTAAGTCAAATGTGTGATCAAGGAACTAAAGTTGTATTTAGTTCAAAAGAATGTGTGGTACGTGATCTTGATACAGTTAAAGCAATTATAAAAGGAAAAAGAACTCCAGGCAACCTGTATGTATTGAAGCACTGCAAAGAACAATGTTACTTGAGTAAATCTTCAGAAAACTGGCTATGGCATAGAAGGTTGGGGCATCTGAGCTTCTCTCAAATCAAAAAATCAAGCAGACTTAAAGCTGTTCGTGATCTTCCCAATATTACTCTACCTAAAAATATCATATGCAAATCTTGCCAATTCGGTAAGCAAACCAGAGTACAATTTAATGCCAAGGAAGGATCATCAATTAAGCCTCTTGAACTCATTCATACTGGCATATGTGGACCTATGAGAAAAAGTCACCACGTGGTGAAGAATACTATATCTTATTCATTGATGATTTCTCTAGAATGTGTTGGATTTGGTTGATTAATTACAAAGATGAAGCATTTGAGAAATTTCAGATCTTCAAAGCACTGTTGAAAATGAATTAGATCTAAAAATAAAGTGTCTTAGATTTGATCGAGGAGGAGAATATAAATCAAATGAATTCCTTGAATTTTGTGAACAACATGGCATAAAAAGACAGTTTTCTGTAGCTGGCACTCCACAACAGAATGGCGTAGCAGAAAGAATGAACAGAACAGTTCAACAAATGGCTAGAGCCATGCTTGATGATTCTAGGACACTTGACACATTTTGGGGAGAAGCAGCACATACAACAGTAAATATTCTTAACAAGACACATGTTCATGTAAATAGTGATAAAACTCCATATGAACTCTCATATGGTAATTCTCCCACTGTAAAGCATTTTAGAATTTTTGGAAGTAAATGTTTTATCAAAAATAATGATGAAAAACTTGGCAATTTTGAACCCAGAGCAGATGAAGGAATATTTCTTGGTTACTCCTCTAGGACTAGGGCATATAAATGTTACAATAAAAGACTTTGGAAGATTGTTGAATGTATATATGTTGTTATTGATGAGTCTCCAGCAGCTCCAAAAGAAGAAAAACAAACAACAAATGAAGATGATGATGATGACATATATCCTTCTACATAAAATAGTAATGATACAAACAATGAACCTAGTGAAGAACCCGAAGATGATTTGTCTGAAAAGGCTCCATCCAAATATGTTCAGAATAATCATCCAGAATCTCAAATTTTGGGAGAAAAGGGATCAAGTGTACAAAC
Source organism: Pinus albicaulis (assembly GCA_034641835.2). NCBI lineage: Eukaryota > Viridiplantae > Streptophyta > Pinopsida > Pinales > Pinaceae > Pinus > Pinus albicaulis. The sequence continues at coordinate 1,392,737,970 of CM076570.1, forward strand.
AAGAAGGACTCTTATGGGATCTTCTAGAAATATGGCATTTCTATCCACTATTGAACCTCACAATGTCAGTCAAGCTAGAAAAGATGAATTTTGGATTCAAGCCATGAATGAAGAGCTTGATCAAATTGAAAATAATAACACTTGGTAATTAGTACCAAGACCTCATGACAAAAATGTCATTGGAACTAAATGGATATTCAAAAACAAGTTAAATGAGAATGGGGATGTTATAAGAAATAAAGCTAGACTTGTTTGCAAGGGGTATGCTCAACAAGAAGGTATAGACTTTGAAGAAACCTTTGCTCCTGTAGCCAGACTTGAAGCCATAATAATGTTTCTTGCCTTTTCAATTTTCCAACAAATCAAAGTTTATCAAATGGATGTTAAATCTTCTTTTCTCAATGGTGATCTAGAAGAATAATTTTATATAGAACAACCAGAAGGATTCTGTTAGCCCCCCTTATGAAATTTTTGACAAGCAAAACAGGGGGCTAAGATTGTTGTTGAGCCTTCAAGGAATACATTTCCTCTGAAAACACATCATCCTTGAAGCCTCCTTGTGCCTTTGTCCTTTTTCAAAATGCCTCTGCTGATTTCCCTTTTAAAGCCTCTCTGTTTGTGAAGAAATGCCCAGGAACCTCCTTTTCCCTCTTATTTCATCCCCATTTAGCTTCTATTTTGTTTCCCCTTTTACTTCCCTTCTTACCTTTTCAAGTCCCCTTTATATATTTCCCCTACCCTTTGTTGGCCGTTTTTCCCCTTGTTCTTTATCGATCCCTTCATAGGCTTCAAAATACATTGAAAATGGGTTAAAAACCCACTTCTGACCATATAATAGGCCTCAGCCATTTTCCGTCAGCCCCGTCCCCATGTAACTGAGCGTTGTGACCGCGCGCTGCGCTTTAAGGCGCTGATCGCAAAGCGCAAATCGCAAAATCCAAATTGCAGTTTCGTTTTTAAAGGTTCTGATCGCAAAAATATGCGCTGCGATCCATCACAAATCACATTTTCGTGTGTTATGTTTGTTAGATCCATCGAAAATATTTTCAATGCGATATGATCGCGTCACAAATATTTGCGATGCGATCAAACCCATCGCAGTTTTCCACCCATCGCAAATCACATAATCGCAATATCGCATTTTCATATCTTGTTCAATCGACCCATCACAAATATTTGCGATGCGATTTGAGCGCGTCGCAAATATTTGCGATGCGATCGCCCGTCGCACTTGCTGCCATCACACTTTCCGCCGGTCGCATTTTCCCCATCGCATTTCCGCTCCGTCGCAGAGCGCAAAGCGCAGTTTTCTGTTTGGTACTGATTTTCGCTGTCGCACTTTCTCCATTTGCGATTTTGCAATCAGACCCCCGGGTCCCACATCCACAGCCCCCCTCATTGCATTTTGTTCATTTCCTTTGTATTTCCTCCGTTAGTTAAACTTGTGCATTTTACATTAAAGTTTAATGAATCACCCTCCGCCTCCCGCTAGGTCCCACCTCATCGCATTTCATTGCATTCCGGTCGCATTTCTTTTTATTTTGTTCACAAATCAAGGTTTAAGACTTTACACCCAAGTCTTATATTTCATGACTGTTCCATCCACTTTCATATATTGTTCCACTACTCGATCTTCGTCGTTGATCTTCGTCTCCGAGCCAGGATCTAACGATCTGCGCTGCATATCACCGCCAAACCCTGTTATTCGCACATTTCACCACTTCAATGCATCTTCACCGTTATTTCATATAATATCATTGTTTCACCCTCCACTCCACTAGTCTTCCATTGCATCGATTTTCCTCACACAGTTGTGAGCTTTCCGCAGAGTACAAGATACTGAAATGCCACCATAATTGCACAGTATGGAGGCAACAGCAAGTCTTCCACCGACAGCGGCAAAGGAGTTAATGAATAGCAGGTTTTATACATCACCAGAGTGGTTTTCTCCATTGAAGGATGGATTTAAAATCTTCAAACCCTCTCCGGTGCCATTAAAGCTCGGAATGCATGAACAAGGATAGTACGGGAACAACATAGGGCTCGAGGCAGTAAATAGAAGACTTTTGCGCCCTCTCAAGGATTTTAGGAAGCAAAGGAACCAGTTCAAAGAACCATACATCACACAGAAGGTACAGCACAAGAGATTAGAGTATCAGGATTTTCATATCATCAGGAATGTTTTTCTTCATCAGAAGGACAAAGTGCCCATGCTTCCTTTATTGCACATCATGCTCTAGAGTTATTTCCTCCTAGACAGAACTCCTACATGATCAAACACGCATTGATGTTTCAAGTAGGGCAGACCTTACTATTCATTATTTTATTTTTGTTACAGTGCCACTCAGTACTGCAGTCAAAACACATAGGCCATACCAGAGATAAATGCAGAGATTTAAAACAAAATGGGCTTCCGCCCTCATTTCTTTTCTGTGTTTAATGTAACATTCAGTGTTCACCTACCACCTCAGGTCGACCTTCTGTGTCTCTTCCACTATAAAACACGGAAAGGAATTATTGTAAAGGTTGTTGATGAGATATCAGTAAAATGAAATTATTCTCCTCTTGAGACAAGTTCTCTGTGTATATTGTAAGATAGGCTGAGATTTGATGTATTCAGACTAAATGTTCAAGCTGTGGGCAATGTTGTACCTGATCGGTTTTGTTTTTAATATGAAAAGCACATTTCTTTTGATCCTGATCTAAAGCAGCTGGTGATGTTTCCTCTTTCTCTGTATTTGTGATTGAATTGCTCTTATTTCATGTTTCATTTCATTTCATTTCTACTAGCTTGCATCAGAAGTTTGGCATAGGATTCACCCTAGTTAGGTGCCTTATGTTGCTGCTCTCCCAGCCCTTTATGTTTTCTGCTTAAATGTGTATCTGAATATTGATTTAAATTGGTTTAGCTAGTGTAGTGGATGTTATTGCCTTCTCTCTGATGTATTAATTGATGAAATCTATATTTAGATGTTTTGGTCAAGATTTAGCTGGAAGGTTTGGGAACACTGGGGACTAGTATTAACCCTGTCCACTAGGATCCTTGCATGACTAGCTAGCCTTTCCAAGATCCCTTGTTTTTCCTCTGATTTGGTCCAAGCAGGTCTAGAGTTAAATGACCTTTGACATGATCTATGGATTGGACTAGATGGTTCTCCTCTTTCATTTTCAGTCTTTAATGTTCCATTCCACCCAGTACCTCTAAAGATCCAGACAATTTAGATGACTAGCCCAATTGAAAGCTTGCGCATTGAACAACAAGTAAACCCTTTCTTGACTCCATTTCCCAATGGCCTTGATGTTCTCTGAGCTATCTACCTTTGCCTAGTTTACCCTATGCTCACCCTTGCCTTATATTGGACTCTTCTTTCCTGATTCTCAACAACCAAACTCTTAATCAAACAAGCAAACCCTATGCTTCATACCTAGCCTAATACCTTCAAACTTAACTCCAAAGTTATACCTTTGACATATCATAGAGAGATCCCTCTCTGAACCCAGGAGGGCTAGATCCCGAGGTTCCAAAGTGGTTCTATGTTGTCTCATCTTTTGGTCTTGCCAACCTGGCCAAAACATGGGAACCCCAACAGATTCATTTTGGGAAATGATGAAAAAATTGTTTGTAGACTTAAAAAGGCTCCATATGGTCTCAAACAAGCTCCAAGGGCATGGTACTATCATCTTGACAAATATCTTCATCAACAAGGATTTTCAAAAGGGTCTGCTGATAGCAACTTATACACAAAAACTGAAAATAACAAACTATTGATTGTGGTTTTATATGTTGATGATATCATTTTTGGAAGTAATGAAGAGTCTATGAGTCAGAAATTTGCTTCTGATATGCAGCAAGAATTTGAAATGTCTTTTCTTGGGGAAATAACATTCTTTCTTGGCTTGCAAGTGCAACAAGCAACAAATGGCATATTCTTATCACAAGAAAAATACCTCAAACAAATCCTGAAGAAGTATGGCGTGGAAGATTGCAAACCTGTAAGTACACCAATGATAATTGGATGTAATCTCAGTTCTAAAAATGATTCCCCCATGGTAAATCAACCAGAATACAGATCTATGATAGGAAGTCTACTTTATCTCACTGGGACAAGACCAAACATCATGCATGCATTTGGGATTGTTGGAAGATTCCAAGCTAATCCAAAAGAGTCTCATCTTCAGGCTGTGAAAATAATATTCAAATATCTACAAGGAACTCAAGACTTTGGACTATGATATCCAAAAAATGTTGATCTTACTCTTCATGCATACACTGATGCAGATTGGGATGGAAGTGTTGATGATCGGAAAAGAACTAGTGGTGGTGCATTCTATATGGGGCCCCGATTAGTATCTTGGTTTAGCAAGAAGAAAATCTCTATTGCCTTATCTACAACAGAATCAGAATATGTGGCTGCCACATCATGTTGCACTCAACTTCTTTGGATGATGCAAAATTTACAAGACTTTAAAATCAAATGTTCACCTCCTATCTCCATTATGTGTGATAATACAAGTGCCATCAGTATCTCAAAGAATCTTGTTATGCATTCCAAGACCAAGCACATTCCCATCAAATATCACTTCTTACATGAACAAGTGCTTGAACAAAAAGTGAAATTGGAGTATGTTTCCTCCAAAGAATAAGTTGCTGATATATTTACCAAACCTCTACCCAGGGAAGCATTCGAATATCTCAAATAGAAACTGGGAGTAGTCTCTGCCATGCAGAGGATCAGGTCTACTTAAATACATAATATTAAATTGGTTGTGAGGTGCTATTAGGCATCTCTAAATGCATAGGTTAAGGGGGAGCATTGGTCATATGAAAAGGATGCATTGTTGGTCTTATTATGTTTGAAGATGCAGCATGATCTCAGGGGGAGCATGGTCTCTTTACCATTGATGTCAAAGTGGGAGGAAAAGCAACAAAGGGCTTCTATAAGACCATCAGAGGAAGAGTATTGCCATCAATGCCAAAGGGGGAGATTGTTGGAAATGTTGTCATTGATGGCAAAGTAAGTAGCAAAGAAGGAGCATCTAAACAACAACAAGGCAAACAGAGAAGTATGGCAGCAGACAATGCAGAGACAGTGAATAGAAGTAGAATACATAATTGAAGCAGAATTGTCCAGAGACAGAGTAGGAGAAAAAGGCCATCGAATAGAAAAGAATAAGTGAATTCTCTAGTAAATGGTAATCCATGATAAATAAGAAATCCATTGAAGGAATTAATATGATGGTTTTTTCTTAATGGTTGCAGAGATATGATGTTTTTTCTTGCAGAATCAAGAACTTGAATGTACATTTAGAAGTGGAACTATGACAGGATAGCACTCCGAACATGCAATGGAAGGTTGATATACTATAGCAGAATGAAATTGAATTATTTTGATTTAATGTTTGTAAATCCCGTCGGAAGAGAACTACATTTTTTCATTGATTATTGGAAATCATGCCAAAGATAGACCAAAGTAAACTAAGTAAGAAGGATAGCGCAAACCCAGACTAACCCTTTGGAATCATGAACAGAACCTGGAAGAAAAGAGGTAAAATGTAACAAAAGGAAGTGCGACAGAACCCTACGTGGAAGAGCGGAACCATGACCGAGTGAACAGTGAAGGCAGTTTATGGTTTTCATCGCACCACCTATGCGGAGTGAGCAGGATTTGAGGAGTTGGGAGCGATTCCATAAATCATTCGACACGTGGCACGGAGGACCCACAGAAAACCACTTGTCACTGTGCGCCATCGCACGTTATAGTTCGACCCAGGACACCCAGCGATATTGTTGTGTGCCATTGATCTAGAGGGAAGCCATCGGACGGTGGTCGTATGAGGAAGGTGCACAAAGAATAACCAAAGTATGGCAGGCCATCGCACGTTAACGTTCGACATCGGAGGTCGAGCGATATGCATATATGATGTTGATCTGGAAGCTTGCTATCTAACGATGATCGGACGCTGGACTTGCACGAAGTTTACTTATGGTACCATGCGCGTATTTGATTGGCTATTGACTATATATGTGGGCCCGAGGTCAAAGGTTTATCATAATATTAATTGTTTGAAAAGCGTTGTATATTTGTCTAAAGTGCAAATGGGTGTAACTTTAATCCTAAAGTTCAGTTCAAAGTTGTAAATATATTTATTTGTCAATTTCTTCAAGTTGATAAATAAATTAAAAACAAATCAAAGAGGCACATGGGGTAAACTAAAGGAAATACTGTCGAAGGAATACCATTAGCGGTTGAATGGTTTTTACTCATGGTATTGATAAAGGTTAAACTATATAAGGCGAAGAGAATGATATCACGAGGTGTGCATGCGTAATGGTTGTGAATGAATAAATTTCTCTAATGAATATCTGCATGCGCAAACTCTATTCTTAACTGATAAATCTGAATCTATGATGCAACCATGGATATAATGATCTGACGATGATGAATCTCTGCTTTGAACGACAGAAAAAATCATGAAGAAATGGTGTGAGTATATTGAATGAATAAATCTGGTGACCTGCAAGGTATGTCATGTGGAAACTGGTGGATCTAGTATGAAAATTGATGAAATGTGGTCTGCAGTGGTGCTGAGGGTCAAAGCCTTCAGTGAGGGGGTTGTAGCTCCCTTCCAGTGGTAGCTGGTAAATGAGAACAAGGGGTTGTAGCTCCCTTCCAGGAAAGGCTAGTAAACGAGAGTGTAGGTTTTAACCCTAAACAGAAATTATCTACACACGAATCTTATAACATAAAATAAACAATAGCGGGAGCATAAAACATAAAATAGATAAACACAAAGATTTTCCCCTGGATCCCAAATCGGGATGACCATCTTGATTTTTCATTATATTCCTTTTATTGTTACAACACATATATATATACATGACGAAGCATACATAAGCCCCAATCCATAAACCCTGGATTAGAACATAATCGTAGTTCCCTTGACCAGATCTACAAAAATACCAGGGGCCAAAAACCATCATACCCCAAAACCATGTGCAAAACCATGCACAAAACCATGGACGCAGACTACCCAACGGAAATTAGTCGTGGAAAGAATATAACACATACCCAATAGAGAGAAGGTTTTAGCCTTCTGCAGGTGGGTGCCTGTGTGCTGGTATAAGTCTGCACCAGCATAAAATTGTAAGAAGTTTTATTTATAATAAATATTGAAGACTGAGATAAAAAAAACGGTGGATTTCTCCCGAATTGGGTTTCCACCTTAAATCCTGGTGTTCATATGTGTTTCTTATGTTTGATGGTTTGTTCTGTTATTTTTGTTCATGCTTACTACTTATCTGATGAATAAATTATGCAATGATCTAGTTAAAGACATAATAAGATCTCTGGACATACAAGTTGGATGCAGTAATGTAACATATGGTTTTAAGAGAAAGGAAAACTAAAAAAATTTCAGTCAGTTCTAAATACTGATTCACCCCCCCCCCCCCTCTCAGTATTTTTCCAACAGAGGAAGGACCATGCACTTCCTACTTTCACCAAGGAGGAAAAGTGGAGCATGAAAATCACTTGGAATTTGAGATTCTAAGTGAGTATATTATTGAATACCGAGAAAAACCTAGAGCCTTCCAAGAGAGTCTATCTTTTCTACAATGTATTCAACAGAAAGAATAGAGAAGACCTCACAGCTATGGGATGATGAGAGGCAATAGATTTCTATTGTCGACATTCGATGGATCACTCACATGTGCAGCAGAGGTTTGGATGAAGAAGATAGAGGATTTATTCCCACTACATCCTATAGTAGATAGATAAGTTGTAGAATTTGCAGCACTGCACCTTGAGGGTGAAGCAAAGACTTGGTGGTTCATCCATTGGAGTCATGCAAGGGTTTCTACTCTTGCTAATTTCTCTCAAAGATTGATTAGAATATTTTGTCAAAAGAGGGATGAGCCCTCACCGGCAGTTGAAGAGGCACATACCAGCACTGTCATAGTGATGGATAAGCAACCTTCATCTCCAGTAATTGAGGTAGACAACACTATTGAGGAAGAAACTCTTGCAACAACACAAGGTTCTTCCAAATCTCTCCAAGGTATGCCTAAGTTTTTATCTCTCATGAAGGATTGTATATCTTTGCATGATGATTGTCTAGAGCAGGAAACTTTAACTGCGTTGTGCCATCATCTTCATACACCATTGATGTGTTGTGAACCACATTTTTGGTTGGGGTTTGGAAACTTTGTCATGGAAGAGATTGCATTTGAAAGTCCCATGAAATGCAAAGGCCAAAATATGTTTTGGGAAGATGGTAGCCCTTGTTGGGGGGATACCAAGATGCAAGATGAAGGGAGACATCCACAAGGAGTTGAGTGGATGTGGATGGAAGGCAAGAGGATGGTGAGACTCTTGAAAATCTATGACACAGGGTAGTGTCGAGTCATAAAAAGGTATATTTTTAACACCTATTTATCTCACATTAATTATCAATCCGGGAGCGACTTTTTATTTCAAGAGTGTACTCAGTCTCAGGCAGCAATTTATCCAAGAGCAATGCTTTGAAGATGTAGTACAGAATAAAAAATACAAAATTAACAAATTCTTGTAAAGAAACCTAATTACAATGACATGAATGGAAAGATTAAACTACTTCAATCTTGCAAAACATCGATCAGGGATGCAGTAGAAGTAACTCTTTCCCTTAGAAATCGATGCAAGATAACCAATCTGGAGACTTAGGAGCAATAACCTCTATACTCTATAGTTGGAGATCTTAAAGCAGTCGAAACAAAATCAAATTCAATAAAAGCAATTTAAAGGAAACGAAAGCTGGAAAGGAACAGCAGCATGTAACTATAACTCATCTATTTTCTAATCTAAAACTATGAATCAGAAATAAACAATAAACAGAAATGGAACAGCAATATGAACAACAATCAAATAACTATGTAATCGTAATAAATCTAAAGGCAATTATCACACAACAGATATGAAAGAATAGAAATACAAACAACAGAACGATTCCACCAGGGTCGGGCCCTCAACCACCAGTGAAACGCTGCTGCGCTTTACTCCAGCGTTTGAGAAATGGAACGAGAAAAAAATATTTTATTAATCAAGCATGAATACTGTTTACAAACATTTCATACTCTCTCAACAAGATTCGATGCACAATTCTGCAAATTACAACAAGAAAATTCTCTCTATTCTTCCCCCAATACATAATACATGCTTCTCCTTTTGATAATCAGAAGGAGGAGAAATTAAATAGCAAGTACGACCTCCCATAACAATATTGGATTTTTCCCAACAGCTTTATTAACCAGAAAATACATTTCCAACAGTCTTTCAACAATAGCAAGGCGAATTTGGCTTTGCAGCTGAGTTTTGGAGGACGGCCGCAACAACAAATCTAAGGAAATTGTGCTCAAATAACCCTATGTATCTCTCACTACAGGCCTAATTTTGGCAAGACGTTCTTTAAAAAGGTTAATTGGGTCCGTTTTGGACAAAACCCATGTTCCGGATTTTCTAGATTCTTCTTCATTTGCTCAGAATCGCAACCGTAAAACTATCACTTCTTATTCCAGGGAATTTCTGAGTTGGGATATTTCATAATGATTTGGAAATCAAATCTGCAATCTGGCAATTATCTTTGGAGGCTAAAATGGTGAGTGACATTAATAAACCATAATTGATAAAAGTATGCATAATAATCATAAATTTATTAAAAATAAAGGAGAAGAAATAATATTAATTCATAAGAGCATAAATCATTATAAAATGGATTTATATAATAAATTATAATAAATGACATGATAGAGAAGAGTGAAAATGGATGAAATAAGTGTTAATAAGTGGCCGTATTCACGGCCCAACAGGCAGCAAGAGGCAATTCTGCGTTGGCTACTCCTGAGAGAGTTTGGCTAGCATAGGACCTACCTTTTTTCACAGGATTTGAAGAAGGAGGTTTGGCAGGATAATTACACCATGGGACAGAGAAGAGCATGGGTGCATTATAATGAGATGGAATTCTTCTTACCACTCATTATGTCACCATCACATATTTGGTATGGTGGGAGTATGGAGGAGCAGCAAAAATTCTTGTTGCTCAGATTGTATTTGGATGTTACAGGAGCAGGAGGAGGCACTAGCATAGTGGAAAGGGGCTGCTCCTTGGCCTCAGATGCCAAAGTAGTACCTTCTTCATGCGAGGGACTCTATATGTTTATAAACATGTTGAGTAAGGTCTTTGACAAGATCCATGTCAAATAGTTGAGCTTTGAGATGACAGTGGCCCTACTCCACAGGCCAGTAGCGTTGTCACTTAAGAGCTGGGGTACCTATTGAAGTGTTCCCAAGACCACTTCACAAGTCATGTACCAAGTTGGAGGCATGTAGGAGATAAGGATGAGAGAGTAATGGATGGAAGCATCCATTACTATATTTTTATCTTCTTGGCTTGGGTTCACAAGCACAAGGGGAGATACCTACATGCAACATTTATGGATTCTCCTTTCATGCACTCTTATGCATACTATTTATTGATGGAGGAGTCCACTTGGGAGGGCATCCTAATGGATGTATATCAGCATATGGATAGATGCACAGCTCGAGATATGATGAGATGGCTGGCACAACCACTTCCCTACTCTGTTGCAGTAAGGGAGAATTTTCACTTGAGCCATTTTAGCTCAAAGACCACAGTACATGATGAGAGAGGTAAATATTTGCTTTATGTTTTGCATTCCCTTATCTTTATGAGTAGCATATCATATCAAGGAGGATATCTCCTTCTTGAACATTATGTTTTGTTGTACTTATGGTCAATTGCAGCAATTATGATGGCCATATTATTGGTGGATTGTGGGGAAAATGTTACAGGTCAAAATACCTCCTCATTAGCTCAGAGGGGAAGACAAATATGGAAGAAGTACAAAGACCTAAATTAAACATATTTCTGCCAGGGTAACGCATATATAGAACAGAACAAGAGCATTATAATGCAGACAATCAGTACATTGGCTGCGTTAGTGGCTAGGGCAACGCTCTGTTTACACTGGAGGGATGCGTTACCCGTGTTTTAAGTTTGAATTGGGAAAAGAGCGCGGAGAATGATTTGAATCTCCGACTTTCCCTCACAAAGGAGTTAGTTCACAAAGGAAACTGCAGAAGCACCAATTCATTATTGGTCATTGCCATGGGAGACTGAACTCCAAAAGAGGCAAAAGCATGGAGATCAAGGAACCATATAAGCCTTTTCCATTCCAAACTAGTGGAAAGAGAAGGGCAACAATGGCCTTCTCCCTCTCCTATAAGAAGGAGCTGAAGGCTCTTAATCGAAGGTCGAAGGATTGCTCAAGGTTCTTGTATACTTGTGGAATAGAGAATAGTGTGACATTGTGAAGGCCAAGAGTCAAAGAGGCTCCTAGAGAGCTTGTTGACTTGGACTTCTTCACTAGAGAGAGAAGAGAGATTGGGAGACTGAGGAGGGCTTGGTACAACCGATGGTTGTAATCCTCCTTCTTTAAAAATCAATAGAAATGTGTTCGTTTTGTCCATTCAATGCTTAATATTGTCATTATTGTTTGAACATTTACCTAGTATGATATGAATGGCTCAGATGTGTATAATCTAGATGTTTACTGTATATTGATTTAATTGATAGGATACTTGTTATATTAGAAATTACGCGGTTGCTTTGACTGACTGCAGGACTCGGATTTGGAGCCGGCGAAGAAGGACTCTTGCTTTGCTGCGCAGCGCTCTCCAAGGGATTCCAAGACTGTCAAAGAGGTAATTCTCTATTGTGTTCCTTCAAGTTATTTCAAGCTAATATGAACATGCTCATGCCATCTTTGTGAACAGCATAGCTAATCTTACTGTCTGCCTCGGGCACCGGAAAGCCCTGAGAGGGATATTCGAAAACCAACCACCCAAGTAGTTTACCCTATAGCAGAAAAGCCACAGGATTTTCGGTGTGCAAAATTGGAACCAAGTTATGTTTTCATGATCTCATCTTCCAGGACAAATGTGGCAGCAAAAAAGTGGTTGAAAGGACACTTGTTGCACTATATATTGAGGCAGACCAATGATGCCCTGCATTGGTTCCATGTGTGGAGCTATGTTTCACCTCCTTGCTCTCATAGATTTATGCTTCCATATTCTGCTAGTAGAACGTCGGACATGGGAAGCACCACTGGAAGAGTGGCACAAGAGTTGAGGATGCCCATAGGGATTATGGTTCTCCATACTTCTCACACTGCATATTTCAAAAGAAAAAGTTGTCAAGCCTTGATTTCCATGTTACATCGCTTGCCTTCAAATGAGAGGAGCCATTTGGAGCGCTTGAGCTCTTTGGGGAGGCACCCCATGGGTATTTTATTTGATGGGATGGCTTGGGTCTCTCTTGAGGACTATTATGTTTCAGCCATGTATCATCAGTAGCCCCACATGTATCATAAGGAAGGAGAGACACATTTGGAGGATGTGCCCTTTGGGGAAGAATACCTCCATACTCTTTGCAACACATGCTCTAAGGGGAGTATGGAAGAATATATGGTCACCATGAAAAGATATTTGTTTCTCCATGAGGTGAACCATATAATTGTTTGGATACCATATGATGATGACTTCCAACTCATCACATATGAGATGAATTGGGCCAGCTTGATTTACAACATTGGAGGAGAGATCCTTGGATATTTGGACTTCATCTTGCCACTTGAGGGCAACACTATTGCAACCCAAGATCAGCTTTCACTCCACACATATCATAAGTGGAGAAGAGGACAACGTGGGGTAGACTATAAAGCCTACCATGTTCATATTTCTAGCCCACCTATTCTACATGAGCCCAAGGTGGAGGATGATTTCCAGGAGTTTCCTAGTAGGAAGGTGACTCATTTTTCATGGTTGATTGCTTGGGTATGGAGAGTACACATGGGGAGAATGTCTCCCAACACATATTAGACTCCATGCCTTGGGAGGACCTCTAGACATTACTTTTCCACTTTGTTGAGCACCTCACTTTTTCATGATGATAGCTTGGTAGCTAATTTACATGCTGAGGAGAAGCAATGTGGGATATTTATTGATGAGATAGCATCCAATTTCTTGGATGAGATCATCATACATGGATGCTGTAGGAGAGGGGAAGAGGAATCAGTCTACCCTTGCACTTTCTTGAGGACAATCAATCTTTTGGAGGGGAGGACTATAATGTTCCAAAATTTTCATTAAGTTAATTGGAACATTAATTTTTCTTTCCTCTTAATAAAAAGAATAAAATGGGTAAGGGGGCCCATGAAGAAGCATAATAAACACTCCTAATATGCAAAGGGGTCACTTAAGTGGCTTATTTTTCATCTCCTAGTGTGAAAAGGAGAAAATACAAGAAGACTAGGTCAAGTTTGACCAAGTCAACAACGCTGCCTAAAGAGGTGTAGCTTGCATTAGAAGACAACGTAGTTTTTATAGGAGGGATATCATTGGATGAGAGAAACCCTAATGGGTGGGGTCCATGGAAAGGAAGCCTCCTCTTGGCATAAAAATGGGAAGGAGAGCCATTTCTCATTATGTTTGAGATTTTGATTTTGGTCTGCTCTCTCCAATTGTTCAACTGGGATAGTTGTGCTACTTAGCACAAGGGAGTTTTCTGTTTAGGAGTTTCCTCCCCCTCATTGGGAAGATTTGGGGGACCTGTTTTTCATTCTCCTCACATCCAATATTGAGTTCAAGGTAACCATCTTCAGCTATAGCATTTTCCAGTTGGGCAGAAATGTTGAGTTGCTGGGGGTTGCAGTAAGGATTCATTACCACCCACTTCTGGAGCTATTTTTGAAGAGGAGTAGCTCATGATTTCTCTGGGAGATCAGTGAGGAAGATCCTAGAGCTTCATTGTAGATTTTGGCATTGGGCCATATTTTCCATCTCATTCCCAGTGTAGTCTCTTCCCCATATTGCATTATTTTCAGAGGGCACTTCCAGGAGGAGTTCACACTATGGATTGGAGGGTGTAATATTCAGTGAAGAGAGCAACCTTTCACTTTGAAGATAATTGGAGGAGGTTTCTTCATATTTTTTATCATTTATATCCTTCTCCATTTTTGTATTGTTATTTAGTTTCAGCTGCTACACTGCACTCCAACATTTTTCCAATTTGTACATTTTGGCCAATCCCTTGGAGGATTGTTGTAGTATTGTTTTCCAGGGTTGAGATCCTGCTCCCCCACTTTATTTGAGCTGGATATCACTATATCATTGTGTCTATATTAGGTTGCAGTGATTTCTCACTATGGATTTCACAGTCATAACTTGTTGCTGGGTTGTGTAGCTGTGCACTTTCACTTTTGCATGTACATTTGTCTTGGGGCTGATCTGGCCTATCTTGAGAGGTATTTCCTCAAGTTCATGTATATATATTTGTAGCTGCACATAATATAATGGCTATTCTATCTTCTTGCACCATATGTATTGATGTTTCACTGTTGCTACTTGTTGGAGTTCATGTATTGTTGTATCTCTCCCTTTTGAGCATTGTTTGAGAAACATAGGAGTGGAGGATCTCAATAACCCACCTAGGGTTATTTATTTGAACTAATATTCTGGAAGTGTAATGTATGAAGGGTAGAAAAAGGGATCCAAGTCCCCTTTCAACTTATTTTTTCATTGGCTTCCTTATACAGTGTCCCTCTGGACCCTATTATAGCAAATCCTGAAAAAGGAACATTACACATTGACTTGTCCTCCTAAGCACTCTTCTCCATTCATCTCCTTCAATATGAAAGCATGTTGTCTGCAAAAGGCTGCAATCTGGTATGGCCATTTCCACAAATTCTCAAATATTTTGTGCTTCCATTTTTCCTCGTTCCTTGCATTCCATCAGAGCACTAGATCTTCAATCTTAAAATCATCCTCCTTGGTCTTGCGGTCACATACCTTATTTATGTTTTCATGAAGCTTTGAAGTGTTCTGAAAGACCTCATCTCTTGTGTGCTAAAGATGGATCATATAATTGATCTGATGTTATAGATCATTCTCTTAACTTCCTACTTCTTGTAATAACTTCTTGACCAAGACTATAAGTGATGTAGGAAAAAAAGTGTCTACACCATAAACCAACTAAAAAGGGGAAATTCTTATTGATTTTTCACTACTCACCTTTTTTTCCCACAAAGAATTAATAAGATTTTTATGGAGTTATTTTTTTCTTCCTCCAACATCTTCTATATGATATTAATCAAATATTTATTACAATATTCTGCTAATCCATTACCGTGCGGATAATATGCAGTTGAGTGCCCCAATTTGATTTTTTACTTGTCATAGCACTCAACCATTTTCTTCGACTTGAATGAAACCGCATTGTATTTAATGATATTATGAGTATAGCCAAAACGAGAAAAAATTTTAGTTTCCAAAAACTGAATAATTACTAAATTTGTTTCTTTCCTTGATGGGATCTCTTCAATCCATTTGGTGAAGTAGTCAGTGGTCGTTAAGATCCATTTATTTTATGAAGATGATGTACGATGAATCTCTCCAATAAATTCAAGGCCCCACTGCTGAAAATATGCATGCATTGAAATAGGCTACAAAGGTAATGGAAGAAGTTTTATTTTACCTTGAAACACCTAACACTCATGGAAACTCATCACTGTTTTATACAAATCTGCAAAACGAGTTGGAAGATAGTATCCAGCCCTCAACACTTTTTTAGTCACGGATTTCCAAAATAGGCGACCTCTACAATATCCCCTCTAGAAACCATTCATTACTTATTTGGATTCATTTTCAACTAAGCAGTTAAGAAAAATACCTCTTGGGTCTTTCCAATAAAGAGCGTTTTCCAAAATGTAGTATTTGGAAGCCTTCAACTTCAATGGCCTACCCTTACTTTTATACATGCCTGGAGGAGTATTTAAATGCTGAAGAATATATATAATGTTTGAATATGAAGGAGATGAAAGAAAAATATTAGATACCTGTATGAGAGTGCCTGTAGGTTTTAACCCTGAACAGAAATTATCTACACACGAATCTTATAACAGAAAATAAACAATAGCGAGGGCATAAAACATAAAATAGATAAACACAGATATTTTCCCCTAGATCCCAAATCGGGACGACCAGCTTGATTTTTCATTATATTCCTTTTAGTGTTACAACACATATATATAAACCCCAATCCATTAACCCTGGATTAGAACATAACCTTAGTTCCCTTGACCGAATCTACAAAAATACCAGGGGCCGAAAACCATCGTACCCCAAAACCATGTGCAAAACCATGGACGCGAACTACCCACTGGAAATTAAGGACCAAAAAATTTTCGCCGGGCCGCTGCCCCGGACCCCAACAGGGGGGGCTATCGCCCCCCCTATTACCCCCCCCATGCGTGCTTAGTCGTGGAAAGAATATAACACACTGCCTATTCCCTTGTCCACTGGTATTTCTAACACGAAGTCCTGAGAAATGATCATTATTTGAATTCTTCAACACCCATTGTTTCTCTACACCAAGAGAACTTCTGAGTGCTCACAGACTTTGTCAATTCATCTGCAACATTCTTCAAAGTGTCCACCTTTACCAGCAACACCCTTTTAGCCTCAACCATATCTCTAACAAAGTGATATTGAACATCAATGTGCTTTGTCTTTGAATGATAAGCAGGGTTCTTAGCCAAGAAAATTGCACTTTGGCTATCACAGTCTATCCTTATAGCTTGTTGTACCAACCCCATACTTGAACACAATCTCTGCAACCAAACTGCTTCCTTGCTTGCATGAGTGGCTGCTATGTATTCTGCCTCTGTAGTTGAAAGAGCCACTACGGACTGTCTTTTACTCATCCAACTGACTGCGCCTCCAAATAGGCTAAACACATACCCACTTGTAGATCTTCTTTGGTCCAGATCTCCAGCCCAGTCTGCATCAACAAAACCACGAATGTCCAACATTCTTTCCAATCCTGGTCTTCCCCGGTAGCACAAGCCATAATCACTAGTGCCACGTAAATATCTGAAAACCCGCTTCACTACTGTCCAATGCTCCTTCCCTGGGTTTGACATAAACCTGCTCAATACTCCCACTGCATGTGCAATGTCTGGTCTAGTACAAACCATTGCATACATCAGGCTACCCACTGCACTTGCATATGGAACACGGGACATATTCTCCTCTTCTTCTTGTGTCTTGGGACACTGTTCAGCAGACAACTTTACACCTATAGGAATAGGAACATTCACCGGTTTACTATCCTGCATATTGAACCTCTGCAATATAGTCTCGACATACTTCCTATGGTTTAACCAGAGCTTCCTCTTTGCCCGATCTCTCTTAATTTCCATGCCCAAAATATAGTTTACAGCACCCAGATCCTTCATGTCGAATTTGGAGAACAGTTGGGTCTTCAAATCTTGGATAATTTCTTTGTCATTTCCAATCAACAACATATCATCCACATACAAGACCAAATAAATAACATAGTCACCAATTAATTTAAAATAAACACAGTGATCCTCCTTGCTTCTGGTGAAGCCAAGTCCCCGTATATAGGTATCAAATTTCTGATACCACATCCTTGGTGACTGTTTTAACCCATACAGAGACTTCTTCAACCTGCATACTGGTTCTTTCTTACCCTTCACCATAAAGCCTTCAGGTTGCTTCATGTAGATCTCCTCTTCTAGATCCCCGTGAAGAAATGTTGTCTTCACATCCATCTGTTCTATCTCAAAATCAAATGCAGCAGCAACAGATAAAAGTAATCTAATAAAAGTAACTTTGGCAACAGGAGAAAAAATATCACCAAAATCAATTCCCGGCACCTGGGAATAACCTTTCGCTACCAACCGAGCTTTGTATTTCTCCACCTTGCCTTCTACATTCATCTTCTTCTTAAACACCCATTTGCTCCCAATGGGCTTCCTTCCAGCCGGCAACTCCACCGGATCCCATGCATCGTTTTTGTGCAAGGATGCCATTTCATCAACCATGGCCTCCTTCCAGAGTTTTCCATCCTCTGAATCTACTGCCTCCCTGATAGTTCTAGGTTCATCATCAGTTATAGTTAAGGCAAAACCTGAACAGAAAGCAGATGGACTATACCTTTCTGGTTGCCTTCTTTCCCGAACTGATCTTCTCAAAGCTGGAGTTTGTAGCTCTTCATCTTCTGAGTCTTCTTCTGTTGTAGAGTCTGATTCATCCTCCTTTAGCTCAAACTCTATCTTCTCAGGTTCCTTTGGTAGGACTTCATGTTTAACAACATCTTTCACTTCTCTAAACACCACATCTCGATTGTACACAACCTTCCTTGTTTCTGGGTTCCAAAGCTTGTAACCCTTTAAACCATCCTTATATCCAATAAAGATGCACCTTTCAGATTTATTATCCAACTTGGTCCTTTTCTCCTTTGGAACATGTACATATGCATCACATCCAAATACCCTTAGATGTGAAAGAGATGGTTTCTTACCAGTCCATACCTCATGTGGGGTCTTATCCTCCAACGCTGATGAAGGTGATCTGTTAACTAAGTAACATACAGTCTCCACTGCCTCTGCCGAGAATTCTTGTCCTAACCTGGTACCACTGAGCATGCTTCTTTCCTTTTCCATCAGTGTTCTATTCATTCTTTCTGCAACTCCATTTTGCTGAGGTGTATATGGAGTATTCTTCTGTCATGCTATACCACACTTCTTACAGAAATCTTCAAATTCCTTCTTGCAGAACTCCCCACCATTATCTGTCCTCAACGCCTTTATCTTTTTCTCTGTCTGGTTTTCCACCAGAGCCTTAAATTATTTAAATTTGTCAAAGACTTCAGATTTCTTCCTCAAGAAATATATCCACGTATTCCTTGAGAAGTCATCTATGAATGAAACATAGTACACAGACTTTCCCAGTGATGGAATTGACACAGGCCCAAACACATCACTGTGCACAAGTTCTAATATCTTGTTTGCCCTCTTAGCACCAGAAGGAAAACTCACACGATTCTGCTTCCCATATACACAATGTTCACAGAAATAGAAATCCAGAGAACAATTAGACATACCTTCTACCATACCATCTCTATGTAGTATCCGAAGGCCCTTCTCTCCAATATGTCCAAGCCTTTGATGCCATAGCATGGTCTTTTCTCCAGAGACAGCTAGGCTTTCCGCTCCACTTTCAGGAACCATAGAATTGTTACACCCATCAATAACAGTGCTACCTTGTAGCTTGTATAGAGTTCCATTCCGAACTCCCCGCATTAATACCAGTGCTCCCCGAACCATCTTGCAGGCATCTTTCTCGAACACTGTTTTTACACCTGCATCATCCATCTTGCTTACAGAAATCAGATTTCTGGCCAATGTAGGAATATGCAGAACACCAGAAAGTGTTCTAATCCTTCCACCTTGCAGCTTCAGCTTGACCTTTCCACGTCCGACGATTCTGGCCTTCCTATCATCCCCTAGGAAGACATCACCACCATCATATTTCTCATACTCGCAGAACCACTCCCTATGGGGAGTGAAGTGAAAGGATGCACCTAAGTCAATCAACCATGACTCATGATCTACATGTGTATTTGAGGAAGAAGCCAAATACACATCCCCACCTTCATCCGAGGTGGTTTTTGCCTCTGCAGAAGGAGCTTCATCAGATCCCTTTCCTTTCTCAGGAGCTTTAGATCTGCATTCTTTTTTGTAGTGTCCTTCCTTTTCGCATTTCCAGCACACCTTTACAAACTTTCCGGGAGATTTAGATCTCCCACTCGAAACCTTATTCTTGTTTCTGTTCTGGGACCTTCCTCGTACAGATAAGGCATCTCCATTCTGACCCTCCATATTTCTCCGTCTCATTTCCTCCGACAGCAAGGCTGAGACAATGTCATCAAAATTCAAGGTAGTTGTATTGCTACTTATTGCAATAACCAGACTGTCCCACGAGTCTGGTAGAGAACACAACAAACTGATGCACTTATCTTCATCTGAGATTTTAATATCAACAGATGACAGCTGACTTACCATAGTATTGAAGGCGTTCAGATGCTCTGTCACCGAGTCTCCATCCTTCATCCTCGGGTTATACAGCTTTTTCCGCAGGAACAACTTATTCACCAGAGACTTAGATTGGTACAAAGTCCCAAGTTTTTCCCACAAATTCTTCGTCGTAGCTTCCCCAGATACATTCAACAATACTGAATCTGAGACACACAACCATATTGTGCTCTTAGCCTTCCGATCCAGTTTCTTCCAGTCTTCATCTGACATTCCGGTTGGTTTAGTACCTGGATCTACCGCTATCCACTGATCTTTATCCACCAGCAGATCCTCCATCTTGAGCTTCCACAACTCAAAACTCTGACCATTAAATTTCTCGATCTCTATATTTCCGTTGCTCGCCATCTTCTTTCACCACAATAATCGATCCCGTAGATCTCCCACTGAACAGGGTCTACCTCAGGCCCGAACTAAAAGCACTCAGCAGCAAAGGCATCCCCTTGAAGCCGAAATAGCTCTGATACCAAATGTAGGTTTTAACCCTGAATAGAAATTATCTACACACGAATCTTATAACAGAAAATAAACAATAGCGAGGGCATAAAACATAAAACATATAAGCATAGATATTTTCCCCTGGATCCCAAATCGGGACAACCAGCTTGATTTTTCATTATATTCCTTTTAGTGTTACAAAATATATATATATAAACCCCAATCCATTAACCCTGGATTAGAACATAATTGTAGTTCCCTTGACCTAATCTACAAAAATACCAGGGGCCAAAAACCATCCTACCCCAAAACCATGTGCAAAACCATGCACAAAACCATGGACGCGGACTACCCACCAGAAATTGAGGACCAAAAAATTTTCGCCGATGTGCTGCTGTAGACCCCAACAGGGGGGGCTACCGCCCCCCTTGTGACCCCCCCGTTGCGCCCAATGCAAAGGGGGGGCTATTTCCCCCTCTCTTACCCCCCTGCGCGTGCTTATTCGTGGAAAGAATATAACACATACCCAACAATGCCATCCTCTTCTTCATTGGACAAAGCAGAAATGAGGTTGATATCTAGAGCATGTAAATTTGACTCAGCCATGAGCTTGGATAAACCCTGACCTTTGATCATATTTGTGGGCTTGATCTTGAGGTCATATTCTAACATTTTTTCTATCCACTTCCGTCTTCTACCTTCCGAATCATTCTGCATAAGAACATATTTTACAACTGCATTGGGGACATAAGCTAGAATATGTGAATGTAAGATGTATGCATGGAATTATTTCAATTCGTTTACTAGGACCAAGGATTGCTTCTCAATGATATTGTTTCAAAGGATTGTATCCCTAATGGTATGGTTGAATAATGCAATGGGTTGAACTATCTTATCCTTATTTTTCATCAAGACCGCAACCAAGTTATGCTCAGAGGAAAATGAGAATATGATGAAATCAATACAGTAATCTAGGTTGATTAAAAAAGGGGATGCAGTTAAGGCAAACTTCACTGAGTTAAAATAATTTTTGGCATCCTCAGACCACGTTACCTCATTTTCTTTCTTTAACATATTGGTCATTTCTCTAAGGTGCTCAACCATATTTGAAATAAATATGCTTAAGAAGTTCATATTACCATTGAAAGGTTGGATTTATTTCTTACATTGTGGAAAGTCAATTTGCTGAATAGCCCTAACCCAAGAGGGGTAAATGTGGATTCCATCCTTGGAGATGATGAGACCGAGAAGCTTGCCCTCCTCCATGGAAAAAAGGTTTTTTTTTGGATTAAGAGAAATTTAAAATTTCCCACATTTATAAAATACAATTCTTATGTGAGACAAGTTTTCATCATCGAAATGAGAGAAAACTATAAAATCATCAAGATATACAACTAAGAAAACATCTTTCTCATCTGCAAAGGTTATGCCCATCACCCGATGAAAGGTGGCCCCTACATTCTTGAGTCTGAATGGCATCTTAGCATACTTAAATTTTCCCCAAGGTGTCGTGAAGGAAATTTTGTATTGGTCCTTCTCATGCACTAAAATCCGATTGTATCCCAAATATCCATAAAGAAGTTACATTCGAGAAGCCCCTACCACTCTATGTAGGATATGATCCATTTTGGGACGGGGATAATTATCCTTAAGAGACACCTTATTTAAGTTTATAAAATCAATGCAAAGCTTGATTTCTCCAGTTTTCTTCCTTATCGGAACTAGATTTGGTATCTAGTCAGAGAATATGATGGGAAAAATGATGTCGGACTTATAAATTATATTCACTTCCTTTTCTATCAATGGAAACAACCTCGAGTTGATTATTCTCAGTTTTTCTCTGAAGGTATTTTGGTCAAGCTTAATTAGAATGGTATGTTGAATGATATTCTTATCATAAAATTTCAAGTCTACATAATCCCAAGAAAAGACATCAGAAAATTTAGATAATAAATAAATGTATTTGTATTTTACCCTAGGAGATAAAGACTTGGACAGTTTGACCATATTAGGATTGTTTATTGTTCTGATGTTCACATCCTCCACACCTTTGTCTGTAGGAACCAATGTCAGCTTCCTAGCAACATCATCCTAATCAAAAAATTATTCCAAAGGTATGAGACCCCTTGGAATATTTTTATCCTTCAACTATAATATATCAACCTGAGTGGGTTCGATGACTTGATCATCCTTGTCATAAACATCATCAATAAAAAAATTCTTGAATTCACCTTCATTTTGCAGAAAATTGTTTACCTGTTTGTCATCCCAAAACACTTGCCAATATCACAGGTTATCAAGGATAGTTGGTCGATGTTTAACATGGATTTAAAACTTTTTATTGGAAAATATAGTGATCTTGAAATTACTTGTTGCTGTAGCAAGCGAATCTTCCATAAGATTTTGACTTCTCAACACTACTGACAATGTATATTCGGGAAACATATTTAGGATATCCAGTAAAACATTTATATATGCTCTCATTTGTGGATAATTGGCCTGGTATTCCCATTTTACCTATTTTATCAAAAGTTCAGACTCTCCATAAACTGAAATTCTTCTCGTGCCCAACTTTTTCAATATTTTCAGGTCAGTGATCAATGCCTCGTATTTCGCCTCATTGTTAGAACAGTCAAAAGCCAACTTATATGAACATAATCTTACATTTTTGGAACTTTACCTTGTTGATGAAGATGACTACGGATCAAAATTCTGATGCTTGCCCTGTCTTTCCCCAAGGCACCATCAAAATCCATGGTCCAAAGACCATTTTCATCATCCAGATGTTGGAATTCTAATTTATTTTCTATCTCATATTTTCAGGCCACTTCTTCATTTTGTTCTAAAATTTTCTCTACATTATCTGATGACTGCTCCAAAGGATGAGGTAGATTTCCTTTTCCCTCATCTAAAACTACTTTGAGACTATTGGAATCTTTTGGAATATCTTCTACTTCTACAAGTTGACTATCTACATCATTTAAACCCCCATTGTTAAGAAAAATAAATGATTCAAGATCTGTATGTACAACATTAATTGGATTATTCTTAGGTTTCTCTTTGTTGGTAATCATGTATTTCATCTTTGTTTCTCGATATGACTTTCTCATTTTTCTAAAAACTGGGATGGTGGCAGAAGAGAAATTTAGTTGCAAAGTTCCTCTCAACTTTTCTCCCCAAGATATTGACAGCAACATACCAAACTATGGAGGTATATCAACTACCACCATATCCATCCAGGCATTATTTGCTGGAATTTGTTCAAGGGAAACTACCAAATCTTTTATGAGACCAAGACAACGAACTCTACCCGAAACAAAGGAATACAAGTCATGGTATGGAAGAGTTATATCTACGCCCAATTTCTCCATAATGGCTTTCGGCATCAAATTATGGGAAGCTCCAGAGTCTAGCATGGCATTGTGGAGGATACATTGGTGAATTATCAGACTCAACTAAAATGGGGGATCTTCACTATCCTCTAACTGAACATCTATTGTCGAACCAAAAATGAGTTCAGGTTGGTCATATTCGACATTTACCATATCAGATAAAGGATCTAATTTCAACATTTTGGCCATGTGAGACTTATATTGATAGCTTTTTACAATTTCATTTAAATGGATAGAGACCTTTAATTTGGATATTTCATTTTCTAAACTGAAAGGAATGGATTTTTCTACCTCTTTAATGATGGTGTCTCTTTTGTTGGGTTGATCTTTTGATGTAGCTTCCTTCTTTTGACAGCCTTTTTCTTTGCTCAGTGTGCTTGTATATGGATGATTAACTTCTCTCTGATTTTCAGCTGCAGACTCCTTTCCTTTCTTCTAATTACCTTGAGGATTTTTCTTCGGTTGAGTATCTTTTCAATGGGATGCCAACTTCTGAATAAGATTTACTAGGACATCTCTACTACTCAATGAGTATTTCCTCTACTATGAGCTAAGTGCTTTCAAATAACTCCACTGATAATCATCAGAATCAACCTCCAACTCATGATCATTAGCTAGTATATAATCTTCATCCTTAGGCACATATGTCTTCTCAACATATTCTTCATTTTCTGTCAAAAATATGGGCTATCCATCTGCTGTAAAAAAGTGATTTTCTTCAACAATTGGGTATTCTTATTTTTCCTAAACTCTTTGAGCATAATTTTGTAGCAAGGGTGTCTAAATCTGTTGTTACTGTGATGGTTTCTCAATAGCCCTTTGTTCTCTTTGTTTCATCCTAAATTGAAGCTGTTGCTACTGTCCTCTGAAGTTAGGATTTCTAACCTGTGCTTTCGATTGTCTTTATGTAATGGAAATTTTGTCAACCATTCTTTCTACTGTCATTATCAAGGTGTCCAATTTTACCTCAGATGATGAGGATGCTTCTCCTTTGATGGTTACTTTTCTCTCACCCTTCATCTTTGACTTTTTAATTAACAAGTTTGCTTCCACACTAAATGCATTCATTTGCATGTCTTCTAATGTTGTAGGATTCCTCTCTTGTATCCAGTATGCCATGTATGTATCAAAGGCATCCAGATAATGCAAGAGAGCCAAACCTGGAGGAGGTTTTATCTCATTTGGAATTGAATTGTATACTCGGTTTAAACGAGAAGTGAAATTTTGAACCGATTCATTTGGATTCATTTTCAGGCTATCATATTCATAAAGAATCTACAAGGGGTTCTTCTTCACCTCCCATCAGGCTATGAAGGAGTCTATTAGCTGATCTGGAGTGGCTATTGAATTTAAAATCAAATATCTAAACTAGGTTTTAACATCTCCAGGAAATATTTGAACTATGATTCTCATATTGGCATCATTAGCATCTATTTCATATTCAATAAATTCAATGAATTTTACTATGTGTTTTTTTGCATTGATTTTAGAATTATCATCAAGGAGTGGGAGTCTCTGGCCATAGCCTTGTGGTAAGGCATTGAGTTGAGAAAGTCGAATCAAGGGTGTAAATCTGACCATGAATGATGCTGAGTGAAGTACAAGAGTGACTATGGAAGGAGTTGATTGACTAGGTAATGAAGTAGAAGGTGTAGATGAAGAAGCAACAACTAACTAGGATTGTGGTGGAATGGATAATGAATCTTGTTCATATTGGATAATGAAATTTTTGGATGTGTATTGAAGTTGATTGGCTAACTTTTCAAGCCTATAGAATTGACTCCATACTTTTGTATCAAAGTCTGATTCAAATTTATTTTCTTCAATAAGTAAATTATCTTTGAGTTTTAAGGAATCATAAGCTACCTTGGACAACGATTTTACTTCAAAAAGTATTAATGGGTCAAATACTATGTTAGAAAGTGAGGTTTCATACTTTTATCGAAAAAAAGGAAACTCAAAATTCAAAGAAAAAGGTATGTCTTCGAGAGATAAAATTTTTGCAGGTAACGAGGAAGATCTTACGAATGGAGAAGGATTTTATTGAAATTATATATGTTGAGATCTCTTCTTCCTAACAAGCCTCTCTAGATATTTGACTGGATCAGCTGGATAAGGATCTAGATTATATCTAGTGTATCTCCTCCAAGCGAGAGTGATCACTATTTCTGCAACTTGTTTCTTTTCAACTTTCAGATCAGACTTCATGAAGACTTAGACCTATCACCCACATGCCTAGAATTTGATGAAATTATGGTAAAACCAGGGAGGATTTGTCACTTTCTTCCCCAATATGGTCGCAAGGATGTTATCACTCCACTGGATCTCTGAAGGTTGAGAAGGAGACCAACAAAGGTAATTACAGACCACTTTGGCCTAGTAGCTAGCTGTACTAGGCAGGAGAGGGATCTCTCCAAAATATAACAGCCAAAATTACTAGATAATGAGGATTTTAGGCTATTTATAGTAATATCTAGGGTTTTATTGATTGATTTTGGGTGCTAGATGGTGAATTAGGTCTAGGAAGAAACTAGGCCTGGGAAATGAGAATCATAATTGTAGAGATCTAATGGGGCAACATAGGCACATGATTTAAAAGTTTCAGGTATTTGGATGAGTGTGAGAGACTTCTAGGGTCTTCAAAAATATCATGGAAATAATGAATTTTTTTCAATCATAAGAAAGTGAAACACAACTATGATAATTCCTCCAAAACAAAGCATCAAATAATTTATTTTTCTTATCTAACTTAGGAATCAATCACATTGAGAGATGGACATAAAAATGGAAAGCATAATACATTCAAAAATATGAAAACATAAGAGGAAAGACTGCTAAAACACATACCACATGAATCCCACAAAAATAGCTGCAACTCTGTCTATTAGCTCTGGCCAAAATTAACTGATTACACTAGTGTTCAAAGATCAATTGCACAACATCCAACCCTTGCAATGACAAAGGAAATGAAATATTTATACCAAAAAAAATGTATCCCACTCTCAGGGGTCAAATCCATGACTTGTGGATATATTCCCCAAAGTCCTCAACTGGAATACTAATGACTAGGGAGGTCAACAAACTCATCCCTATCTTTGATGAAACTAATTCACTTAACCCAAAATTACATTTTTACTTGATGTATCTAGCTCTAGTAACTATAGAAGACATAATTTTATTTAAATTTTACATTTACATCAGTTAAAATCCTTGGAATCAACCAATCAACTGAGAAAATTGAAATTTCTGAAGAAAACAAGAGACTGTAAAAAGCGCAGCGTGCCTTGGGAAAAGCACAGTGTCTGTTTTCAAATTTAATTTTAAGTGCCTTCCTGAAGTCCACATGGATCCCAAGATATCTCATTGGAAATCTCTTCCTGTCTAGTTGTCCCAAATGTCCTCAATAACTAAAAATAGTAGAGCGAAGCTCCTGAAAAATGAAATCTCCCAAGACTGGTCAAAAAGCGCAACATGAGGCTGAAAAAGGTGGCAGAAAGGTGTTTTTTAGGAGTTTTTTGGGCTTTCACCTATCAAAGTCTTATATTTTGGAGTGAAAATAGTCAAAATTTGATGTATAGACCATTATATATCCAACCATGTAGGTTTTTACTCATTTAGAGGCCTCCAAAAAAGTGTTGTGTGGTCGACACTGCACTTTTTGCAGGCCGACTCTGCAAAAAGTTTATAAAATTTGACAAAAATTCCAAAAATGCCAAAAAATTTCTCAAAAACTCTCAAAAATGTTGAAGGAGGTCCTGATGAAGTATGCCAAGCTACCAAGGAGGCATCAGTAAGCAAGTCAATTTTACCCTTCTCCTTTTGGCTGATTAGGGTTTCCTTGAGCTTATCCCGCAATTGCTTGACCTTGATATTGCAAATCTTGTTTATGTTATGGTAACAGTCAACCATGTGCCTCAACATCATATTATTCTTTTTGGCCTTGTGAAGGAGCTTATCTAGGTGTATGTTCACTCTATGAAGCTAAACTTCTCTATTCTCATTAATTTCCATGGAAATCCTCTCCTTAAAGGTGAGTTCTTCTACCTCATGTTGTTTTGTTTTTCCTGTTCCAATTCTCTTTTAATGCCCCTTTCTTTTAGTCTCTTCTTGGTGATATGGACCTCATCATCATTGAACTCATCATGTTCCATCACTGCTTTTCCTTTCACATATTGTCTCTTAGCCTTCAACAACTCCATTTCAAGGAAGGAAATGACAGACTTTTCCCTTGCCAAATTATCTTGTAACTCTTTCATGTTGGCATCTTTCTCTTTGATGACCAGGTTAAAGGTTTCCTATTAATCTAGGACCTTCAAGTACACTAGGTCAAAATCATTTTCTTCCTCATGGTGAACGACTTCCTTCTCTTAGACAACTGTCTCTTACTACTCATGATATATCTGTTTTGTTGATGTAGAAGGCAAGGCCCCTTCCACAATCTATGGAGAAAACACTTTCTATGTCCTCTCTGATAGGTTTTTAGATATTTTTACTTTTTAGTCTTCTTCATTATAGCCTTGCTAGATAACCTGGTTTTCTTGTGAGAAACTGATGTTGATAGTGGAATAGGTCTAGCAGGTTGATTTGGTGGTGTAGTGAAGACCTCCGCCTCAATGAAAGTATCCCATGCAATGTTCAATTGTTTGAGGTGATGAAAGAGAATGATTTTTATGAGTGAGATGGAAGAGACTATTCATTTGAAGGTCATACTCTATTTTCTACACTATGTAGGCCATATTGTCAATTCTCCTATACAAATAATAAGGAAGGTTAAGCAATTTCACCCTAGTGAAATGCATGAGTAACCTAATGTGATAATTGTACAACATGGACAATCTAACCTCACAAGTGAAATATTTCATGATGATCTTCATCATGGGAGAAAACCTGTTAAAAAACTGACCAAAAGGAAATATTTTCTTGATTTTTTCTATGTATGGTGCTTTTATGTAAGGTTCATACAACTGGGAATCCAAATCCTGCATTTTGAACCAATTTTCACCTACATTGGGTATCCCTATTGATCCTGCAATGACGTTTGTAGAAATGGTGAATTTCGCCCCTGCTATTGGATTTGGGTCCCTTAAGACCGCAATTTTGATAAAAATATAGTATTTTTTGTAGTTTTGAGTTGTGCGTGCTAGGAAATGCATAGGTCAAGGGACTTTGGGGCAGGTTAAAGCCCCTTCATAAGTTGGAATGGGAAAAAGGGTAGAACTAGGGGTCACAAATGATAGTTTTCAGACCTTAGATGAGTGTAGGCTAAAGTTATAAATAGAAGTATAGATCAAATTGGATATAACATTTCTAAGTAAGTTTTGAAAGTTTTTGATGAATGATAGATCTCTGAGATAACCTGTGATTTATGTCTAGGTATAGAAGGCTCCTACTGGTTGTGTGCATAAAGACCTTAGTTCTGCTATGTGTGGACCACACTGGTTGTGTGCACTGAGGGAACTGAAGTATTGTAAGGAAATTATGAACTGTGAATGAATAAAGAAGTATTTTTTGATTATTATGAGTATCAAATGCATCTGTGTCTTTCTTTGTGATATGTTTCTATGTATTATTTCCATTTTCTGAATCAAGTATATTATTGTGTTTGGATCAGTTGCATACATGATTTTCTGTATTATATGTGTTAACACTCTATAATCGAGAAGATTGGAAAAACTAAACTATAAATCACAACATCAAACCACTTTGGAGTCCAGGACCTAGCCTTCCTAGAATCAAAGAGGGCTCTCTCTATTTTATGATTTATGATTTAGCTTGAAGGTTATAAGTACTGATATTAGGCTAGTTACGTTGAAGCTGGTTCTTTTTTTGATTTATTTTGTGGTTGGACAGATAGGGATGAAGAGGTTGTTCCATTGGGCAATGGAGTCAAAGGTTGGGATGGCACATCAAAATCAAGAGCAAATCACAGGGCAAGATAACTGTGCAAAATGGATCTTAGGAGCTGTATGAATTATGAGGTGAAGGAGAGAGTGAGATTCATTATTGACTAAAGGGAAGTTAAGAATCCTTTAATAAGACTTCAACAAAAGACATTAATATTGAAAATTCAAATAGAATTAAGGCACTCCGACAACAAATTTTAATCTCAAATTTATGATTTACAATTAGATGAGCAGATACACAGCATAGAAAATGATGGAAAATTTTTTAAAAATAAGAAACACATCACCATTATAAAAAAACTCAAGAATATTGTAACCGTTCTTTGATTATCGATGTCCAACTCCAAAATTACAGTGCTCCAATAGTAGTTCTTTCAACACAGATGCTAAAATATCCAACCCCTGCTAATGTGCATTCTAGAATTATTTAAATAAAAACTAAGTCGGTTTTCCCTAACCTACTATGGAAACCCTTATTTATTACAAAAAAAATGAAATTAGAGAAGTGTGGCCATGCAAGGTCTGAACAAAGAAAATCTCTGACAACACCACCTACATAATTAATTTCGATAACCCTTTAAAGATGTAAAAACTGAAGCGGATATTTGTGACTCCAAAAAATTATTTGGAGGTGGCTGGAATAGTTGCGAGGAGGCAACACTGTGTGGTTCTAACATTTCACTTTCTCTCTCGAGGCCTTCAATGCATAGATCATAAAGGCAGATGTGTTGTTGAATCTGCTAATCAACCAGTGGTTGTGTTTATGTGTCAATTATACCTTTTCAATCTTGAAGTGTACACAGTCTATTCCAATCTCTTTGGATGGGGATATTCATCCTTATAACTTGTCGGTATACTTCATCCACCTCTCTATTCTTGCTGAAATTGGGTCTGGTAAGGAAAACGTGCTTTAGCTCATGTTGAATAAAGATGTCATTCCTCAACTAATCACATATAACTTTCCTGGTCGCTCTTCCTTGGATGATAGTGAATTCGGAGACATAATTAGTTTTTTCTGTAAGCTTGATCAAATAATATTCCCTTGGGATCATCCTCTTATTAGTCTCAATCATTGAGGGAAACCCTTTGGCGATTAGGGGTTCGATCTTGTTCAGGAATCTGCTGATGGCCAAGTCCAACTCACGGCATTTCTCCTCCAATTACCTCAATAAATCTCTCCTAGTGAGGATCCTCTTCACTTCCACTATGGTTTTTGTTATGTCTAGTACATCTAGCACTTCAAGCTCATAGCTTGTCTTAGAGTTTAGGAATTCTATAATCTTAGTGACTATTTTTGGCATGTTTCCTAATTCCTGATTTGATTTGTCAATGGCCACTGCACATTTGTACACCAATTCTTTTTGTTCAAAAATGATGTTGGTGGAGCACCACATTTCTTCCACTGACTTAGTGATACTACCCTAGATTATAAACTTCCTTTGTCCTAGAATGTTGTTGTCTACAAATTCCTTCTATGCCTTCTCCAATCCCTCGATATGCTTCTTGGCTATCTCATGGGAGGTTTCACTTCTGGCCTTTTGATCTTGTAGGATTCCAAATTGTGCTTCCAATTTCTGGATCTCTTGTGACTGTAGGGTCATGCTTTCCATTTCCTTTGATATGTAGTCTGTCATACTAGGTGTACCAGCAGTTGTGGTGAAAGTTTATGGAATTATTTAGATGGGGGTAGCTTCCAATGGGATGAGTGTACCTCGAGCTGCCTCTTCTTTCTCTTTCAGTAGTTTCTCCATCTCATTCTCCATCTATTAGATTTGGGCAGACTGTTCTGCAACCAAATTTAATTTCTCTTTTGTGATTCCTCTTCCTCAATTCCTTTGGCCAGGGGATCTTCTGTTACTGGCATCTTGAGTTGCTTCTTTAGGGCTACTATATCAAAATTCTTCTTCTTTAAAATTTCCTCCTGTTATGGTCCCGTGATTTGGCAGATTGGTAAACCAAATGACAGGGTAACATCAGACCAAGCTTTGGAGCCCTAGGACCTAGCCTTGCTGGACTTAGAGGGGGCTCTCTCTATTATGAAAACAATGTAAACTTTTTTGCTTATGTATATTTGATTTTAGGCTAGTTATTAAGTATGTTTTGTTTTGTTTTGGGTTTTTTGAGGGGAATTGATCAAAGGATAAATAGATTAAAATTTCGTCATATCAACTGGGCTATAGGGTCGAAAAGGGCGAGACTATCTCAATGATGGACAAGGTATTACTGCAGGGCCGATTTAGTCAAGGTAAATGGATTCTTTGGATGTAAGTGAAATGAGATGAACATTAAGTTTGTGAAAGACAAATATATTTTAAATATAAATAGTTAAACAGAAAGCATTCATGAGTTAGGGTTGACCATTAATCTCTATGAACAAAACTCAAACTGATAGATGCAGAAAATAAACAATCTAATGATTCATAGAAGTATAAGACCCTCTAACTTCGGGAAAATAACCTTCAAACTTTTGGGAAAAAAAATAAGATTAAAAAACAACTCAATCTATGAAGAGGGAACTCCTAAACATCATATCTTGAGCTATCGGGAACTTTGAAATAAAACTGCAAAGCATGGACAAAGGGCAAGATCAAAAGACGACCTCTTTGACTTAACTAAGACAACCAATAATTCAGAGAGAGATTTCAGAAATGGAGTTTTGATTAGTTATGAGTAAGCAGGGCATACCATGAATCATACTAGATAGCATACATAATAACCATTAATGAAACTGATAACAAGTTCTTAGGGTACCAAAGAGAAATTAAGAATTCTTTGACACAACCAAGAAAGATGAAAACATTTAAGCTGCAATGAATCAGGAAATTTGAGGTGCCTCCATGGGCATATCTCAAACTTATTCTTTACTGAAATACAACAAGAAAGAAGCATGAAAACATGTATGATAAACTAAGAAAACATAACAGATAAGGAACAAAATGCCATTCACCAAGCCAAGGAATCCTACATACAATCCTCCTCCACCATCAAAGTCAAGCAAGAGATCATCCACTTCATAAGACAAGTATTTCTTCAAAGCTCATAATGCTATGTATTGCTATCTATAACATCAATTTCTACCTCTGGTTACAATGAATCCTCTTGGATTATATAGGCCAAAGAGGAGGAAACCCACCTATAGCAACTAGAAGGCCATTGGCCAAAAACAAATATCCTATTTTTTCCTTGAGGCTTTGCAAAGCCCAAGGCACAAAATATATTAAAAAATATCTATTTAAGCTAAAAAATAGTAAGAAAATTGACTTTTAATCTCTGACATAGATTTAAAAATAGCTTAACGCACATTTGGATGGCCACCTTCATAAAACTGCCTTTTCAACAATATCCTACAGGAGCGTAGCAGCAGAAAAACGTTTGTCTTGTAGAGGACTTTTGAGGGACTTCCCAATGTCAAAATGAGGCCCGTGATAGCTTGTTGGAAAGACCTAGATGTCTAGTTTCTGGAATACTTGATTTTGCTCAAATTGATCCCTAGAATTCTATCGAAAGGTGGACTGAGTGAAAAAACCCAAGAAGGTCTCACCTACTGATATTTGAGGCAAAAAGGTAAAATTTGACTGTTTTTTGCCTCTTTGGGGCATCAAAACACCTTATTTTGATCTGAAAACTTGTGAGTAGATGCCCCCAAATTTAATACATCCAAAAAAATAACTTTCATGAGCTGAGTATGCTCCTAGAAAACATGGCAGCGCCTAGAAAAATGTGCAATTAGGCCTAAAAATCACAAAAAACAAGATCATGTCAAAAATTGCTTAATTTTGGTGAGCAAACCCCTTATGGGTTTCTAGAAGCATGCAAGGAAAATGAAGCCAATATTCCAAGCCTAGATATGTCCTTTTTCCATTTTTTCACTAGGCACCTCCTTCGTGCAGTTTTGAGCTTTTCTTGGGCAATATTGAGTTTTCTTCGAGCAAATTGATTCAATTTCTTGTAATGCCCGGTCATATTCCTTTGCAAACCCAAGTCTTTGTTTGCCTTGTCTAATTTTTCCTCCAAATTCTTGTTTTCTCATTCAAGCCATGATTCTTTATCATTTTCTATCTCTTGGGCAAGCAATTGTGTGGGAGGATACGATCAAGCAAGGGTTGCTTCTTCTTCCCTTTGTTTCTCCAAAGCTTTCCTAAGACACATAGTCATAGGCCTTTTTCTTACTGGTTTCTCTTCTTCCTCAATATCATCAAGTTTTCCCATATACTCTTCAAGTTTGACTTGTGCTTTGTATGCTTCCCTTTGGTATTTGAATGCCCGGGCCTCATAGATTGTCATTTGCCTGCTCACCTGTCTATTTTGCATTTGTAGAAAGTGTATGAGGTCCTTTGACGTTTCTATATCAGTTTCTAAGTCCTTGATTTGGGCTTCTCTATTTTGCAAAAGTGACCTAAGGATTCTGGCTTCATCATCTTCAGCATCAGTGTCTATTTGTATGATGTCAAATTCCTTTTCATGCTCATGGCTACTCTCCTGCTGTTTAACTTTTTATTTTCCCTTGCTTTGGATAGACTTCTTTTCTCTTGTTCTCTTTGGCACTTCAACAATACTCTGCTTAGGCAGTTTGGCTCTACTCCTTAGCGCCCTAGTGACATTACTAGTCACTGCTTGAGTATTTTTCTTTTTATCAGATTTAGTGTTTTTAGCCTTTAGTGCTTTTGAGGAATGAATCATGGCCCCTTGCCTAGGAGAGGTAGCAAGCACATGTTCTTAGCTGTGTTGAGGATAAGAGAGAGGAGGTTTCATCACTAGCATTTGTTCAACTTGATCCTTTACATTGTTGCCTCTTTCATTACCTACTTTGCTGCACTGTTTATTGTTTTCATGTTCTTCTTTAGGGCTATCTTGTTCATTGTTTTCCTTGCTATTGTGGTGATTTTCCTCTTGAGGGCTATCATGTTCACTGCATCTGCTTTTATCATTACTGTCTTTAGGAATGCCTTGTTTACCCTCCTCACTATTTTGAATTTGTTGAGGGTTGCCTTCATCATGACTGTCTTCATTTTTTTTTTGTATGCTGTCACCTCCCTTACTGTTTTGAAATTGTTCTAGGCTGCCAACCTTACCATCACTGTATTGAACTTCTTCCTGTGTGTTGCCCTTACCATGCTCACTGTTTTCAAGTTTTTCATATGAGCTACTTCCATCATGACTATCTTCATTGTCATTTTGCATGTTGCCATTATCTTCACTATTTTCCTTAGACTCTTCACTTTGTTCCTCATCATCACTACTCTGCTGCTCTTTAGTTTGTTCCTCATCATCGCTAATCTGCTGAATGCTTCTCTGTTCATGTTCATCGCTCTGTTCTTTATCATCACTGCTCTACTGCTTTTCACTTTGTTCCTCATCATTATTACCTCCTTCCTCACTGCTTTGTTGATTGTCACTCTGTTTGCTTTCATGACTTTGTTGAGGACTCTTGTGTTCCTCATAATTACTGCTTGCTTGAGGGCTGTTTTGTTCTTCATCATTAGTATCTCCTCCATCATTGTTATGCTGACTGCCACTGACTTCCTTATCTTTTGGTGAGCTCTCTTCACAATAATTAGTATGCTCATGGTCACTGTTCCGTTGATTGTCACTTAGTTCATGCCCACTACTTTTCTGAGTGCCACTAAGTTCCTCATCATCACTACCTTCTTGTTTGCTTTCATTGCACTCTTCCTTTTCACTATCAATCATGGGTGATGTTCTCTTTTGAGGGGTAGATTGACTAGATGAAGGGGAGACATAGTGAGTGGAGGGTGAGGAGGACATATGAGATGGGCCATGAGATGAAGAGGTAGTAGTACAATCAGTATGAGAAATTAAATTCTCCCAAGAAACTCCTTTTTGTTCAAGCGGGTGAAGGATGATGATTTTGATGAGAGAATTGTAAAAAAGAATACCTTTTTGCTAAGCAGGAGGTATTTTTTGGACAAAGGAGGACATCTTGTCTATGCTCTTACAGAGGAAGAAAGGGATATTCAATAGCTGGGTCCTAGTGAAATGCATCAAATGTCTGATATGATAGGAATAAACTCGAGAATATCTCCCCTCACATGTGAAATATTTCATGATAGTTTTCATAAGAGGCGCATAATTGTTCAATAGATGAGAAAAGGGAAAGATGGCCTTGCAATCATTTTGGTAAGCTGGTTTCAAGAAGGGATTATAGTGTTCTAGGTCCGAATAGGCTTGTTTGAACCATTTATCACCAAGATAGGGGATCTTGGTTTCCTTTTACACTGATCTAGGGGTGAGCACGAAATCAAGGCTTGCTATGTGAACATGTTCTCCTTGCAGTATTAGGGCAAACAACTATGTCAAGGGAGGGTGATTTGTGACCTCTTGGACTCTTTGGTAAAAATCAAGGCACCCTACCTCATGAAATTCTAAAGGAACTGAAGGGGAATCATTTATCTCCTGAGTTGTAGTGGGCTCAAACCGGTTATGATACCCCCCTTTATTGACTTTAT
The DNA here is from genome assembly GCA_034641835.2 of Pinus albicaulis. Taxonomy (NCBI): domain Eukaryota; kingdom Viridiplantae; phylum Streptophyta; class Pinopsida; order Pinales; family Pinaceae; genus Pinus; species Pinus albicaulis. The sequence goes on from CM076570.1 coordinate 1,392,774,184, forward strand.
TTGAAGGCATGTTTTCTTTAGGTTTCCTTCACTGGCTTATCAGAAAATACCTTTGAATGAACTAAAAATAGATCCCTTATTCAAACAGTGTTTTTTCCTTGTCACCGAGCAAAAGAGGATTTCAAAACAACCTATGTTTTCTCTTTATAAGACTATGTTACCTTTCATGCACTTAACTCAAAACAAGCATTAAAATGTCAAAAGGTGCTCTTCCTCAAACACTGCTTTTATTTTTTATTTAGCAAGTAGGAGACCTTTGAAAACAAACTATGTTTTCCCTGAAATCATTATTTTCCTTCCTTGCGAAATTGTATTTCTCTTAGAGTTAGCAAACAAATCTTTGGACTTTGAAAACAGGTTTATTTTCCCTTTAGCCCAACAATTGTTTTTTCTTCCTTACAAAACTATGTTTCTCCATTAAAAATTTCATTTAACATCTCTTTAAATTAAAAAATTAGACGAGAAAAACAAAAATACCTCTTGAACATATTTTAGCTGCTTTCGGAGATGACTTCTCTGTGAAAAATTTTGATTTTTTAGCAATTTTGAGGGTTGTTGCATGCTACTGCTAACCCCTTTTAGCATTGGCCTGGGTGGTCAAAACTTCGTTCAGAAGTGGCCTAGAGAAATGCGTCGTGTGGAGGCTAGGCACCAGGAACTACCCAAGCATGTCGCGTGCAGCTATAGGTGCGTTGCGCCCAGTGTTAATTTCTTCTGGACGTAGCTACAGGCGTGCCGCAAGTGTTTCTAGGCGCGTCGCGTGCACCAAAGGCTGCAAAGGGTGTTAAAAATTTTCTTCTCCTCGAAACATTTGCATAATGACGTCAAAATTCTGACCGGGCTCTTTTATGCCTTATGAGGTTTTTTTAAAACATCTTTTCCCCTTTATTAATTTGAAAAAGAAAACTCCTTTTTTGCCTTCTAGCCTTTGCATTGAAAAGTGATTTTATACTTTTTTTTGAAGGCTTGTCTTTTTTACTAACTTCTTTATCCCTTTTAAAATGTCCTTCTTGAAAACATGTTGTCTTTATCTCTGCTACATCATTTGAGCATGGTCCTTTATCAAAGGCCTCTAATCTTGTTTCTTTGATTTGGAAAGATGTCTTTGGAAATAGAATTTCCATGGGCCCTTTCATTTCTTTGATTTGGTTAATGTAGACCTGTTTTCTTAGGCTTCTCCTCTCATGATGTAGGAGGCTATAAAAAAACCATGTTTTATACCCTTTGTATCAATTTGCAAAACTTTCCTCTAAACAGAACCCTGCTCATATTATTTGATGGAGGTCTCCCAAATACATCTGCTTGTTATCATGGTTTATCACTTTCAAAAGAGTTTATTTCATGTAAAACATAACTCTTGGTGCTTTCCCTCTACTCATCTTTCTCAAATAACCTTTGGAGGAGGCGATTTTGATAAACTGTAATGTTTTCCCAATGTGAAATGATTTGAAGGAGGCTTCTTGATAACTAGTGCTTTTTTTTCCTTCTTCTTTTTGATTGGAGGAGGCACTGTAAACCAAATTTTTCTACCATCTCTGACACATCATTTAGAGATTTTATTTTAAAAAAATTGTCTACATGTGCTATGTCTTTTGCTCAGAAATTTAGGGGAACATGTCACCAAATTTTTTTTAGCCTTGGTTTATCATTGAATGAAACTCCTTTAAACACACTATGTATCAAATCTATATATCAATGACAACTTTTCTCAAACATAGTGTTAACACTTGGGGATTTGAACCTCTACTTATCATGAAGGAGGTCATGCCAATGTAACCACTAAGGTCATTCAAAACCACTATTGGGCCCTCTGCTTGTTTGAAGGAGGCCATCCCAAAACACAAAAAATCTTCTTTCATCTAAAACTGTGCCTTCTCTCTCTTTATTGAAAAATATTAATGGAAACACACTGTGAGCCTGTCCACTTATCACTGATTGAGGATTTTATACAAACTATCCATTTCCTTTATGAAACCCTACTTATGATATATATCCTTTTGCATAAAATCACTGTGAAACCCAGGGGTAAGTAATGCAATTGGTAAATGATAAATGCTCAATGTGTCCATCTTTGAATCAACTCCTTTTTGCATTAACTGTAGATTTATTTGGCACAACAGATTGTCCTTGAATGTTTTTAGAGCCTAGATTTAAAGTAAGATATAAAAGGTAGTTGTTCCTCTTATACTTTCATTTTGATGTCTATTTGCTAGAGGCTCTTTTTTGCCAAAATAATATCACTTTTGATTGTATAAGACTGATTTGTAGGGCTTTCTCACATTTTTGAGAAATAATGAAAAAATTCCATCTTGAATTATCATGGAGCGTTGGAGGCAGACATTACCCGACCTTTGTGCTCATTTTCCACAATGGAGGACCTTTGAATTTTTGGTGCTTTTGAGTTTGAACCCTGTAGGTCTTTCTCTTTACAAAATGCACTTTCTCTAATTTTAATAGTAAACTACCACGTCATGAAACCTTTTCCTGAGGTGCTCTTTTTTCTCACACTTTGCTTAGTGTCATCAATATTTACACCCCTGCAGAGATGTATTGATATATGTCTTTTGATCCTTGGAGAGCCTTCTTGATGTATCATGAAATCAAGCTTGGAATAATCCTTTTTCTTCAGTCATGGAATTTCTTTCTCTTTTCCTTGATTTGAACCTTTCTGAGCTCTGCTAAAATGAAACAAAGAAACCATTTAGTGGTGTATGACCTAAGGGTAGACCAGTGTGTTATTTTGCAGGATGGGAAGAAAATGATGGCTGATTGATGCTGAAAACATGGTTTTTGGTTTAAGACAGTTTTGTCTAGGAATTTTCCCTAAACACTACCACCTAGACCAATAGATTTTGTCATAGATTCTGAACAATTTCTTAGGCATGAGTAGGTTATCATATGACAAAATGATCAGTGAGAAAGGGGGTAGACACTTTGTCTAATGTTGTATAGTAAGTTATATGAAAACAGGGGATTTTGATATCATAAAAACAAATATTATGACAGCTATAGACAGGGAGGTTTTGCTGAATTGTGATAGGACTTGAAAACTGAAGACCATTCCCATCACAGGTTGAAAGGGAGGGGTAGGAAGACAAAAAAAAATTTGAGGTGTTTTCTAGATGACAAATTGACAGATTGAGATTAGCTTCTAGAAAACTCAACCAAGGAATCTAGTCATCAAAATATGCAAAAATACTGATGAATAACACCTCCACGGCTTGAACATTGGTTGGGTCATGGCCCAGTTTCACTATTAAATCCTATAAGGACTTAATACTGAAGTATTTAGCCATGGCACCTATATTTTCTATCTTGAGTTGGGATTGAGTATTGGATAAATATATCTGCAGATTTGACAAGCTCATAGTAGTACTTGTCAGGGTGGAGGACACCATCTCTCCATTATTCTTATGTAATTACATTTGATAAATAGGGTGGATGTCCTTGGCATTAAATTAAAATGTTACTTTCTTGTAATCTCCTACTCCTTGTGGTTGTGAGACTGAAGCTTCCAGAAATTCCATCTGCATCCTTTTTTTCTCAGTATTAAAAATATATAGTAGCCTTACTCGTGAGCTTGGGGTCTTCTTCCAGAATTGGTTGTAGCTTTTGGTATTTAACACCTCATCTCTCAATTTTATTTCCTTGAATGTATCATACACTAATATTTCTTGACCCTCTATGACTGGTCTGGAAGTAGATGTCTGCAAGGCTTTCTTCTGCTGAAATATTGTTGTAGTAGATGCAGAGGAGTTCATTGTTTGTTGCTCTAATTCCCCTCCTTTATAAATATCTATATGCACTTGGGCCCTCTTCATATATTTTATTTTGAATTCTCTACTAGAGGCATCAATCACCGAAGGTGACTAATCATCTCTGGGCATTTTTCTCCCTACCTCCTTTTCTTTCTCTTTCCCTTTTTCTTTTCTCCTTGTGATATTGGGGTCTGGACACCTGGGGTGGAGAATTCTAGCTCTTCCTCTTAATGGAGGGTATTAGTTGTCCATTATTTTTGAGTGGCACATTGTTAAATTAAAGGCCTATGTGTGTGAACATAGGGTGTGGAATTGATTTCTACCCTCTTGTTGGACATGATCCCTGTAGGGTCATAAAACCAAGTGAAGCTATGACTGAAACCCATCTCCCTCAGCATATTTTCTGCTTCCTCCCTGGCTGCTCTACTATTGCAGATGAAGGGTCCATTTTATGATTTTATCCTAAACTGAGTATTCTCTTTTGCAGAGACAAAGTGGAGCTCATATGCATTTATCATTTGCCTTATGTATTCCAATGCAAATTCCCTCATGGAGAGGAACTTCGATAGTTTTTAGGGAGCTAGTTCACTTCCATAGACTCGAATATCTGTGTAGTTTTGAGACAAATACAAATATACCATCTTCACTCATTCTGTTAGTTGTATGATTATTCTAATTTCTTCATTCATCCCGAGCTTTGCTGCATCATTGAATGTGGTGATGGCTGGATGCACAAATGAATCCACAAAATCCTTGTATGTAAAGTCCTTCTGATCTTTTAGTAGCAGGGTGGTCTAGAATATGATATAATCGTGCTCATTATCTTCATTTGCTTTAGACATTTGAAATTTAAACCTTTTAGACTAAAAATGGAAAAACATATATACCAACACAGAGGAGTATTTGAAAACTTCCTCTATAACAAACTTCAATAACTGCTCATGAATGGCCTCTACAAGAAATTGAGCATAATTGATCAGGACTGTGGGCTTAGCTCTTGGGGAAAGAGTGGACAAGAAACCTATCACAGCTTCCTTTACCCACTGATCAGTGTGATAACATAACAAATAAGATAAAACATATATAATGTGCTGGGTTCTCTCAAAAAAGGTAGAAGAGGGATAGGGGGTTCTTTGTAGGCATTGGGGTATTAGGGGTCATGGATAGTTGCAAGTTTTTGGCTTTGCTAGAAGGATCAAGGTTATGATACAATTTTCTAAGGGCTTCATATGAGAAAGGGTCCACCTGCTCGAGAGTGGGCGCCTGCATCATCTGCTGGATGGATTGGGTATTGATTGCAAACAAGATTTCTCCTAATGGGGTGACTACGATCCTCTGGTTAATATCATAATAGCTCCAACACTTCCTCATGAACTATGAGCAACTATGGGTTTTTGGGAAGATGTAAAATGGAAATTGGGTCTCTCATAGGCTAAGGTCATCTTTACCTTCGAGGAATTGATCCTCAAACTAGAAGTAAACATCAAACAAATCAAACTCTGAATATGTTTCATGAATTTTTTAATCTCTGTCTACTAAACCCAAGTGATCTAGGTCCACTGGTGGGTAGACCATTGGATTAAAAGGCTATTGAACTGGCTTTGGAGGCATTTCTTCTCAAGGCTTCTTCTTTCACAAACCTGTAATGGAGAAAGGGATAACAAAGAAGGGAACTTGAGAAGGGAAATTATGATGGATCACCATTCAGACGAGATATAGCAGTTGGGATAGTAACTAAGACTAACATTCTAAAGGAGCCCTGTTATCCAATTTGCATAGTGTAATTAGTACTTCCTTCAGTATTACCTACAAATTCGAATCTTTGAATCAGTTTGGTAATAACTACAGAGTAAATTATGTAGTTACGTCATCTTTGGCTATATAAACAACAATGTGGAGGTGTGGGGATGGCACAGGTCCGTTGGGTAATGGTTCGACCATTTATGGCACAATGGATATCGGAACGGGAAAGGCTATGGTTGAAAACAGAGAATGGGAGTGGAAATTTGGTGCGTGAGGTTCACACAATGGTCAAAAAGGGCGTAGCGATTTTCTGGGATGGCGTAAAGGCTTTCTAGAGGGCAGTGGAAGTGGTACAAAGTGTTGGAAGGGGGGGTGAGGAATATCCCCGGGTGTGACACATTAGCCTGATGGGTGGTATGTGATACCATCCATTTCAGACCCCCACCCTCATGATAAAGTTCAAATACAGTGGGGGGTCCAGGAAATGTTGTGGGCCATGTGACGTGCAGAGGACGATGGGTGTAGCAGGAAGCTGCGAGGAGCTTAACCTTGACGTGACAATGAGAAGGGCCAGTGGGTTCGTCTAGACTAGAAAATTTTAGGTCTTTATTGTGAAATACATCGCATTCGAGTCAACATCACACTTCACCTGAGTCAATTCTTAACATTTTCCTTAGCACTTTAACTTTAAAACTTGTGAAGCATAATATGCGATTGAGCCCCACTGTCATCACATATCACACATCGGAATTTTTAACCTTTACCTTTCCAAATTATCCTTTGTGACCTGTGATGTGCAATATGTGGGCCAGGCCCATGTCATCGCACCACATCATCTTGCCACATCATCTACCACATCATTTGTCATGTCATCACATGACATAGACCAACTATGGACTATGATGTTAGGGCCTCGTCACTTGACACGTCACCCTACCATGTCACGACCACATCATCACCACGTCACCCTTCCCACATCAACCCCTGTCGCACTTCGGAGATAATCACTCTTATCTCTGCACTTTATTATTTTAACTTTGCTATTTGCAATTTTCGCTCGGGTCCCACCCATCGCACATCGAACGTCAAAAATTTTAACATTTTCCTTCGCACTTTTTTCTGTAAAATATGTGATTTGCGATTTACGCTCGGGCCCCACCATATCGCATATCAATAGGGGAATTTTGAGGTCTAAAATGGGCCTCTTAGTAAAATGTATAAAAAAAATAAACTTTATAAGAACCAATAGGATTCAAGATGATGATGTCAACCATGGGGGATGATTCACCATTTTTTAAGTAAAATGGTAAAAATATTAAAAAATAATAAAATAATAAAACTACTTTTTGAACTCGTAGTTTCAACTTATCGCCCAAATTTTTTACTAAAATTTCAAGAGGGAATACTTGTTGGATGCAAAATTTCATTCCTCATCCAAGGAGTACCCATGTGACATACTTTCGTTGGACCCTGTTACACAAAAAATGATAAATACATTAAAAAATGTGATTGCAATAATGTTTTTCATGTATTTATCATTTTTCATGTGGTAGGGTCCATCAAAAGTATGAAACATGGGTATTTCTTTGATGAGGAATTAAATTTTGCATCCAACAAGTACTCCTACTCAAAATTTGATTAAAAACTTTGGGAGATAAGTTGAAAATACAAGTTGAAAAAGTAGTTTTTCCTTTTTTCCCTCTAAAATTTGATGATGTAATCAAACCTTATTTTATTATTTCCACTATTATTTTATAATTTCCTTAGGAGGCCTATTTTAGACCTAAAAATTCCCCTAATGCACATGTCGGCCTTTTTAACCTTTACCTACAACAGTAACCCTTTAAACTTGCGATGCATGATATGCGATCACATCACATCGCAAACTTCAAATTTTACAGTTGCGAGTGCTTATAGGTAAGCTATAAATTCTGTGAAGTGAGCCATGCGATGCACTAAATGTTGGCAAGTGCAAAAAGGTGGAAGGTAAGGAAATTGTGAAGTTCAAAGGTCTATATGCAAATTTTGGTAATGCACAAAGATTTTAGGTGGGTCCTACCATATCACAATGACAAATTTTAAGTTTTTGGAAATTATTTACAAAGAGAGGCTGGAAACTTGTGGGTCATGGAATGCAGGAAAATCTTAGACTTTTTCTGATTTTTCTACACAAGTGGGTCTTATGAAGCAATAAGTCCGAAAATGTTATGTATGTGGGTTATAAGACTTTGAATGGGATTTCAGAGTAGGGGAGTGTCAAAATTTGGTAAAATTAAAGGTAAGAAAAGGGTAGATGGAATAAATGAAGGAAGTATTGATATTTCTCATCATCATACTTAATTAGCAATGATTTTCCTCTTTCAACTAAACTAAATGGAAGATAGACTCATTTGGCACTCTTGATAGTCTAGATCTTCCTTACTTTTCTGAAAATAAATGATAGTCATGGAATATTATTTTCAGCATGAAAAATATAAGGAATAGTTAGTCACCTTGTGAAACTATAAAATACAGGAGTCTAATAGTGGCTCCAGCTGGGGATGATAGCTCCCTCAGAAGGTGTCAAGAACACTGTTGAATAGTAACCTGATCCATTAGGTTGATCCCACTCTACAACTTAATTCACTAAAAATTTTGTGGCTGTAAGTTCTAAGGTTCTGAATTCCAAAGTGAATTCAGTGCTTTTTGCAAACTGCGGTCTGGAACACACCTGTTCCTGAGACTTGAAAGGCAGTCTGAATACTAGAGTTGGAAACATGATCAAAGCATTAGGAGCTCATTTGCATACCTACCTACCCAATCTAAGATTGTAATCATGTTTTCTTCCTTTTGGGGTGCATTTAGACTTGCAAACCCCAACATAATTTTTATTTTGAATCTCTAACCTATCACCTATCCCCTTATTTCTCCTATTGGTCTAGATTAGGCTATTAAACCAATGTCATTTTCTACCTACCTACCTACTGATAAGCCAAGATTAAATAGTTTGGAAAATTTGCATTTTCTAACCTATCAAGAGTAAATTTTAAATTTTACAACCATGCTTAAACTGTATGACTGCACAAAAAATCTTTACAAAGGTAGTGGCATTTTAATTTGCAACACTTTAAAAAATAATAATATTACACACACACACACACACACAAATATATATATCTTTTTTTTTTTTTTCAACACAGACTAGACTTATGGCCTTCACTCCAGCCTTCAACTTACTTGGTCACATGAATTACTGAAAATTGTAATGTTATGGTATTTAAAATGATGAAAGTCTTATCTGAGTTTTAGAATAAATAGTGTTTTAGCATCCTGCCATTGACATGACCTCCAAACAGCTCTGTTCCATCCATTTCTTGCAAGAAAAATGCATTGTCTCCTTTGAAAGAATGAATAATGTATGGCCCTTTCCATAGGTGTTCTAATTTTCCATGCTTACCTTTATCTTCTCGCCTGAAGTCCCATTTCATCACTTTATCTCCTATTTTGAAATCATTGGATTTTTCCCTCTTATCAAAAATCCTCTTCATATTTTCCTGCACCACCTGGGTTCTATTGTACACCTCTTCTCTTGACAATTGTAGCTGAATGGTCTGGCTTATTCTTCTTTGCACATCCTTTTCTTCAGCCTACGTTTCTTGAATGAGCTTCATGGCTGGCACTCCTAGGGATGTTGGGAAAACTGCATCCATTTTATAGACTAACTGGTATGTTGACATGCCAATTGATTTCTTGGTGGTTAGTCTGTCATCCCACAATGCATGTATCAGCTTGTATGCCAAGATTACTTGTTATCTTCTAGCAACGTTTTAATGATATTGTGTAGGCTCTTGTTGGAGGACTTAGGTAATCCATTACCTTGAGGGTAATAAGCTGTTGAATGACCCAAATAAATGTGCTACTTGTGACAAAAATCTATCATCTTCTTGGACTTAAAAGCAACAACATTATCTGTAATGATTTTCCTAGGACAACCAAATATGGACAGTATGTTGGTTTCAAGGAATTTGATGACCACTGAGTCAGTAAAATTTCTAGAAGGGATAGATTCTATCCATTTGATGAAATATTTTGTAGCAGTGAGGATCCATTTATGTTGGCTGGAGGAGGGAGGGTGGATTTCTCCAAAGAAGTCTAAACCCCATTTCTGGAAAGGAGCTTCAATAGAGATAGGTTGCAAAGGTAGAGGCAACAACTTTGTCTTTCCCTCAAATATTTGGCATTTATGATAGGTGGCTACCATTTTGTGGGTATCTGGGAAAATGGTAAGCCAATAGAAACTAGCCACTATCAACATGAATGAGTTCATATTCTTGCTCAGTCTCATGCTAATCTTCTTCTTCTTCCTTTATGACATTCTCTTTTCCCTTGTCCATCTGCTTGGTTGAAGAGGAAGGCATGGCCCCTTGCCTTTTAGAGGTAGCAAACACATGCCTACTTCCTCTTTAATAGGTTAAAGAAAAAGGTTCAATTGTGCTCATTTTAGTGTCTTCAGTCTTTCTTCCATCATGACTTTCATCATCATTGATATCCTTGTTGTCCTTATGGATTTTTTGGCTACTCTTATGGTTTCTGTCATTTATCTCCATGATTTCTGCTTCATCACTGATATCATTGTTGTCATTATCAGTGTCAAAATCATCATCATTATTATCATCATCAACACTAATATCATGGCCATCATGATTGATGCTTTCTTCATCATTTTCCTCATCTTTACTAATATCCACCTCCATGTCTTATTTTCCACTTTCTCCATTTATATCTTCATTTCGTTCAACGAAATGATGAAAAACACCTTGGAGAGGGCTTGATCAGCTGTAATTACCCCTTAAAGAAGTTTGAAAAACCCTTGGTGATGACCTGGAGAAAATTTGTGGGGTTTGAGTGTTGAATTAGTGTAGGATCCCTCCTGGCCAAGCGCGCAGCCCACAGGTGAACAGGGTGTCGGGTCGGGCCAACGTGCAACACTGTGTGCTAGGTGCGTAGTGTCAGAGCCTTTTTGTCAGGCCTATCGAGTCTATCAGGTAAATGTGCAACGCATTTCCAGGTGTGAATCACATACCTCCAGGTGCGCAGTGCAGATTAAATTTGCATGGGAGAAACGCCCAGGCACACAACACCCAACTCTAGGTGCACAACGTTGTACTAAATGCACAGCGCCAGGTTAAATTTCCTGAATTTGACTCAGAAAATTCACAAGTCTTTCTCCTTGATTTCTCTTGATGTTCACAAGTGAACAATGAGCTAAATGAAAAACAAAATGACCCTTTATATGCCTAGGATTTAAATTAAATCATTGTAAACCCATTTCCTAATGTTTTGAGTCTTTTCACTTTTCACTAACTCCTTTGACATTTTTTTGTGCAAGAGACTTGAAAACATTCAAGTGACTCTTATTTTTGCTCCTTGAGTTGACATCTTCACTTTATGTTTTCTTTGGAGGGATGCGAATAGTAGTATATTCAATGTTTCTTATGTTTTCCATCATAATATTCAACTTGTCTTTCTTACCTTTTTCTTACTGACCTTTTTACATTGTTTGCTCTGCAGGTGACTGAAGTCATAATTTTGACTTATTTTGGTTCCTTGAGGCATACAAAAATCATTTTGAAACCTTGGTGATTCAGACACATAGCTCCTTCTTCAATTTGATGTGTAATCCTCATCATGAAACTCATCCTTTTCACCTTAGCTGGAAGTCTTGCAAATCCCTGTTCCTTTTGACTCTGAAAACTTGACACATTCATTTTGACATAGCAACAACCTTAATATCATCTATGGTTTCCACCTTGGAGCTTAACACATCTTTTTTTCTCATTTAGTTATGGTAAGCTTATTAAAACATCTTTAAGGGGTTGTCTCATAATAGTACTATCAAAGCCCTCTCTTTCTTGCATTATGAATTTTTGATCATGCTTTTAACCTTTGGCCACTTCTGATTTGCGAATTCCACAAAACAATTTATTTTCCCTTTCTCACTGATCTTGAGGCATGATAAACTCACCTTTGACAAGCACTATGGAATTCAAAATCATGCTTATAACCTTCTCTTTTGGCCACTTCTCATTTGCAGGTGCCATAAAAAATTGACTTAGCTTTTTCGTGATACCCTTTACATCCTTGTTCTTTTGAGGCAGTGAGAAATTTTACCTTGGAAAGACTTTGGATGCTTGTACAGCAGTAGTATTTTCACAATCCTTTTCTTTGCTGGCATCATGGAGTTTATTTTTCTTGACCATTTTTGGCATGAAAATATTTTTGGGATAAGTTTGGAATATTTACAAACAATGACATATTCAGAATACCTTTGATGTCATCATGGATTCCAACTTACCCTTTCACCTTATTTGATAATCTTCCCAAAACCCTAGGTGTTTTGAGTGCTTGAGGAAAATTATCAGTGTTGTCTTCTAAGTTCTCTATAGCCCTTTCAAGTTCATTCATTTATTTCCAATTCAACTAACCCTTTTCCCTTTTTCATTAGTAATTTGACAAAACCTTCTCTTCATGTTTGGTTTCTTGGTGTACCTCCTCCATGGTCATTTATGCCATTTGTTTCAATGTTTGGCACTTGTTGGGCCATCAAGCTCAAAACCTTAGTTCTAATTGAAAACAAACTACTTCCCCTCTCTTTTCTATGAATGTCTTTATTGAGGAGCAAGCCTCTTACCTTACCTAATTCTGCTGATAGTTATTTTTAACACTCCTGCAGAAGTGTGAAAGTTCATATTCACCTCTTGCGGAACTTGAACTTGATAAAGCAGTACTCGGATATTTTCTGATATTTCTTGGACAAGCATGTGCTGATCTTCTTTTACATTTGAACCATCTTCTAGCATAGGAAAAGAAGTGCTTAAAACACCAGTTATGACCCTACAACCTATGAAACCTTAATGATCTAGTGGGAGGGTCCTTTGACCTAGTGTTTGACTGAAACTTGGTTTTTGGTTTTCAAGTGTAAAAACAGAGTATTTGAAAAATTGATGTATTGAAGATCCAAAATTCAATGTACTTGATTTATCTAAAGAGCCTACATAGATAGTTTTGAGACCATTAATGCTTGAGGAACCTGGTGAACATGGGAATGAATAGGCTGATTGGTAACCCTAGATGAAAGTGGTGTTATGGGCAAAGGAAAAACAGAGAAATGAGGTTATAGGTGGGAAAATAGGATAGAGATGAGTGGCACAAGCCCATAAGGATTTTTTTAGGAGTGGTAGGGTGACCATGAAATGGAAAAATGGCAGAATAATGAAAACTTTTGGTATAAGGATAATGAAGGCAATGATATTTCTAAAACTCACAATATTCAGGGAATCTTGTTTATATAAATCTAGAACCAATATTTAGTCATATAAAGATAGAAAAAATTACTGATGACTAACAAGTAATAGGTTTTCTCATTAAAAATCGAATTGCAGCATGGTTAGTGTGTACAAATACTTGGGACCCAGTGATGTAGTGCCAGAATTGGTTGATAGCATGCACTACTGCTAGGAATTCTTTCTCAGTTACAGTGTAGTTAAGTTCTACTGGAGTTAAGTTCTTGCTAATGTAATATATGGCTTAATGATTCTTATCCTCCAGCTACCCCAAAACACCACCCACAGCCATGTCAGATGCGTATGTAGCAATATAAAACGACAATTTCCAGTTTGGTCCTCATAAAACAGGTGCTGCTGTTACACAATTATTTAACTTTAAAAAGGCTTTCTCACACTTTTTAGTCCACACAAATTCTGCATATTTCATCAGTAATGAAAATAAAGGAGATGCAATCTTTGAAAAGTTATCTATAAACCTCCTATAGTATCCAGCATGTCCCAAAAAAATACGTACCTCTTTCAGAGTCTTAGGGGTCAGGATTTTTGAGATTACCTCAATTTTTGCAGGATCTACCCTCATTCCATCTACTGAAATGAAATGTCCCAGCACAATTCCCTCGGTCATAATCATGTGGCATTTTTCCATGCTCAGAGCAACCTTTTTTTTTTCACAACGTTCCAGCACTTTTTTCAAGTTAGCTAATGTTGTCTCAAAGGCATCCCCATAGGGTGTAAAATCATCCATAAAAATTTCGAGACAATCATTCAAAAGATCAGAAAAAATACCTAATATTTCCCTTTGAAAGGTTGCTGTGCATTGAAGAGACCAAAGGGAAGGACTCTGTATGCAAAAGTACCCCATGGACAAGTAAAGGTTGTCTTGTCTTGATCTTCTGGGGAAATATGTATTTGATTATAGTTGCTAAAGCCATCTAGAAATGAAAAGAAATTTTTTCCAGAAAGATTATCCAAGACCTGATCAATTAATGGTAAGGGAAAATGATCTTTTTGAGTGGCCTTGTTAAGTTCTCTATAGTCAACACCGACCCTCCATTTTCCATTCTTCTTCGGAACTATGGCAAGAGAAGACACCCATTGACTCTTAGAAATAGGGTAGATGAAATTATAATTAAGGAGTTTCTGCAATTGTTCTTTTACTATCTCCTTAAGTGTAGGGTTCATTCAACGCTGAGGTTGTCTAACAGGTTTGCAATCTTCCTTAAGATAAATGCGGTGAGTGAATAGGGTATGATGGATTCCTTTCATATCGGTATAGTCCCATGAAAATTCCTTTTTGTATTTCTGTAATAGTTGTATCAACAATATGTTTTATTCAACAGTTAGGTTAGGATTGATGTTTAAACGTTTTCTAGGTTCGATTTCGACAGGACTTCTGATAGTAAGTGGAGTTGTTTTCAAATGTTCAAAAATTACATCATCTTCCTCACCTTATTTTCCCAAATGTATAATGGAGGAAAAAAGGAGTGGATTACAGATAAAACCATTAATAATATCATCCTCTATTTCATCCTTATAGTATTTTTCTTTTCCAAGCGTGAGAAGAGGTAGGGAAAGATCATATTCAGGTACAAATTCATCCCACCAGGGACTATTCAAATCCATATGAGGTTTCGCTGGGGGATAAAGATTCAGGTTCAAAGTGTCCTTTCCATATAATATCACCTTAGATATGGACCTACATCCGACATATGCATCACATTTTCAAAACCATATGATGATAGAATTAACTTCCATGCTAGGATTTCGACAAGATCAGTCTTCATCCTACTATCCGCAAGCAAATGGTCAAGTCAAAGCCGTAAATGGCATCCTCAAAACCATGATTTGTCGGTTAGTAGGAAATCATAAAACCACATGGCATCGGATTTTATATTCTTCATTATGGGCTTATTTTATGTCAATAAAAACTACCACAGGCTTCACGCATTTCCAACTCGCATTCGGCCTGGAGGCAGTACTCCCAATCGAGTGTGAGATTCCATCACTCAAGCTCGCTGTTGAACTCCTACCCGGCACCGCCGCCATAGAAGAGCTCTTGCTCTCGCTTGATCACTTGGACGAGACTCGTCGAGATGCCACAATAACACTCGAAGCCCACAAACGCTGAGTCAGAGCTGAATATGACAAATCTGTCAAGCCTCGTTCTTTTCAAGAGGTTGATCTCGTACTAGTCTACGATAAAAGACACAACATCTTTGGGGCAGGAACACTTCAACCATTATGTCTTGGTCTTTACGTAGTCACCAAAGTCCTCTCAAAAGGAGCTTATGAACTTCAGGACTGCAATGGAATTCTGATCGCGGAGCCCCGCAACGTGCTCTATCTGAAAAAGTATTCTGCCTAGTTTTCCACTAGCCATATGCTTTGTAATTTTATGTATATAAGTTTTGACTATTGTTTTGATGTATCTAGATATTTTTTGGGTTTTTGAAGTGTGTTTTCCTCATATACAATATTTTTCTTTTGCACAGATGCCGTCATCCTCCTTGTCATTCATCGAATACGCGGACAGTGTTAGTTGTCATACTAGACACATTGCTTTAGCTGCTTGGTTTCTCTACACACCTGAGTCAGAAATTCTTGGTTATGGGGGAATTTTCCTAGGAAACGACATGAATAAACATTTATGAGTACATGTTGGTGATGCAACTCCTCACGGAAGCTGCATCTCGCGACATCTCCAATCTTGTGGTCAGGTTAGATTCCCAACTCATAGTTATGTAGTTGAACAATCGTTATCACGTTCGTCATCAAGTCTTGTTATGTTATTTTTTAAGGGTACAAATTTTAGAATGTTAGTTTCAAACCATATCATTTGAGAAAATCCCTAGAGAATTTAATGCATTGGCCAATTCATTGGAAACTATGTATTAGATTGGCATTTGTCACATTTGTTATAAAAATATTTACACATGAGTATATATATATATTTCCATAGAAAATACATAACACATTAAAAAACACATAAGAAACAAAATCTCCAAAAGTATGTATATATATATATGTGTGTGTCATGTCTAGATCAAAATTACATCAAAAAATCTCCCAAAACTTGGGTGTTTTACAAAGCTTGGCTACACTAAGCATCGTTATGACATTTACACATCTACTCCTCCAGCTATGCCTGATGCTCAAAATAACAAACAACTGCCCTGGCTATCCTCCTAAGAGGCACCAAGTATCTCTCTGCCACACCCACATTATGCCGTTGTAGACGAACTGGAACCTATCTCATAGGAAGAGGTGGTACACCAATTCTTTAACCCTCCAGGTTCCTAGAAATATAATGCAATATCTGGGTATCATCACTCTCTCTGGTGGCTTCTACATCCTATATTGTTGCACCAGCCCTAGGTAGTTGTAGTCATCACCGTGCATAACTAGGGGCTCCAACTGGATGGATAGGTGCCACATCTGTGTCAAGAAAACAAGCTTCATGTCAAAACATAAATTCACCCATTTAAACAAAAAAAATTCATAAACATTCAAAAGATAAAAATACTTCCAATTACACTGATCAATCCTTCTCTTACCATCTAGACCCCAATGAGTGCCCAGGGGCAACACTAACTCTGGATCTCCTGTAAAGTTCATCCCCGCATAGGGATAGTCCTCAATCATGATGATTTGGTGGTTAAGCCAATCAAAGAAACCATCATCAAATAAATGACAGACGAGACCCTCTCCAGTATACGATATCATAGCTACCCAGCGAGCCTGTCTGAGCTCTCGCGGGCCCAATACATCTGTAATCATTCTGGGTCTCATAATCAGCACCCACTCTAGTAGAAAGGAAACCACCAGTGTACCATAACCAAACTCTCACTAAGTTTGGGTCTTACACACTGTTAGCTCTGCATGAACATAATAGAAAACACCTTCACACCAGTCAAAAACCTGGGGCTGTATTTAATTCAGTGCTAACAACAACTGGGCCTTGGTGGCCACATGCTGACTCTTGGCCCCGACCAAGCGAACCATCATCGATAAAAAGGACCTCAATGGTCTCGAGGCCAGCTATGCAATAGGTACCCGGTTGCTAACCTCCTCAGTATCCCTTATGCAATGAGTACAAATCAGGTCAGTAGTAGTATGAGGATCTGCCCTAGACCCGGTCAACTTGGGCCTTGGTCTATGGCATGACAAGCTAGTCAAAAAATAGATATCATATTTCTCAATCGAGAGCTCATTGCCCTCGATACAAAAGATGTGCTGATGATCATCTGACTATTGAATTATCCACCTCAGAAGGTCCTCTTGTCCCCTCACTAGTTCCAATCAAGCATACTTTAGCAAACTGCACCGACGGAGAACCCTCAAAGTAGCTGCATCGGTGAACATCTCACGTTCTTCTCACTCATGTTCCCTTTCTCGCCAGATACTCATGATGAACAGCTTTATACCTGCCAAATAAACATTATTTTATGGATTAGAATTTGTCTAGAGTTCTTCAAAATGATAAACAACAAGTTCTTAAAAAAATTACTATGCCTAACATGGGATCTAATGCCCAACAGTGCGTGCTAAGGCACTGTTTCTTCACTAGAGTTGTGTTTAACATGGGAAAAGCACTGCTCGCCCGCATTAGCCGCTTAAATTTTTAGGGCTTGCTAAAAACCCTATTTTTAACCAGCAAAACAAGTAAAAAACACTATGAAATGATAGCAGAAGTTTCCAGTTCTTACATGGATCTCGCGGAAGGAAGAACCATTTCCCGGATTGTCCATAATCGCTAGCAGTAATTTTGCCACTTTTTTACCACAGAGCTTAATCACAGCATTCAAAACAGTGAAAATGAGGGTCTCCAACCTTCTTATAGCCATTTCTAGGGGAAAGAATCACTTAGTTGGTCTACCAAAATAGTGAATTCCTGTTGCATGTTTATCACAACTGTTGTTTTTTATTACCAATGTTCTGCTGAGTTTTATAATGCCTTTATGTAGATATGACCAATAGTCGATCCCGAATCGAGCATTATTTTTATGGTATTTTTCTAGCTCATTAAACCTGAAAAACCTTGAGCTTTCTTCTTCAGGCTCATTAAAACTAACATGAAGAAGCAATGAGCTTTCTTTTTAGGAACTTTTTTCTACCTCGTAAAATCAAAAAAATCTCGAGTTGTTTTTGTCAGCATCGTTAAACTACCGCGAGAGAAGACTATGAGCCATTATTTTCATCTTTTTCAAATCTCTTTAAATGGAAAAATTAACCGATTTTTTCTCCACGTGACCCATTAAAACTTCACAGAGAGCACCGATTTTTTCTCCGTGTGACTCGTTAAAACTTCACGGAGAGAATCGAGTTTTTCACTGTTGCACTCATTAAAATTTCACAAATAATATTGAGTTTAATTTGTCTCCTCGTACTCATAACAAAATGAGGTAGACGTCCATCAAACATATATTTCTCATTTTTACGGCTTCAATGGACTAACTCACAGAAAATGAACTGTTTCAGGCTTACTATTCTCCCTTTGTTGTGCCCAGCTATCAAGACATGACAAAGGTACCCCTTGGAGTCGTCTTTTATGACATTTTTCATACTCTCTAAATATTAAAAATTCACCGATTTTACCCATCTAGACTCGTTAAACTTAATCAGACGGGGAAAAATTTGGAAAAACTGGATACTACTTCTGTTACATTTAAGAAAGGACGATTTGGCAGCAAAAATCTTGAACATGGCACTTCCCAGACAACTCTTTCCCATTTAGCCAAACCCTACCATCTATGAGTTTAGCCTTCATTCCTACACTGGTCAAAATCTTAAATACTCTTTGGTGCTCATTAAGCCTAAGTTGCCTAGTACCCTGTTAGAGTGCCTTCTATTGTTCAAGCAGATCTCACTATCTACTGCTCCTCATATCAACCAAACTGATCATCATGCCAGAAATTATTTGTCGTCAATTATTCCCATTTGCTTTTCATATTCTCCATTAAAAACGACATCATCTCTTCCCGTTTCGTGTTGACTGATGTAGGAGGCCTCAGTGCCTACCTTTCAATAGGTCTATTCCTATCGAATGCAACATCTTATCTAGGAAGTGGACCTAGAAACACATCATTACCCAGATACTTGCAAACATTAGTGGTAGGTCATCTTGTATTTCATTGGGGGTCTTAATTATTTTCCTCAGATCGAATGATTCTGCGAGTGTTTGACATCAACTCCTTTTATTCACACTCGCTAGATTGTACTGTGCATCTTGGAGACCATCATCATTATCAGTGGCCACCCTCATGTCTGTTAACATTTTTCCTTATTAACTGGTAATCAGACGATTTCCCACATGTTCGACAACAAATTCTCCATTCACGTGTATGGAAACATGCATTTTAAGTGAATTGATGACCAAGACCTTGGGGCGAAGGTTACACCATTACAGCTATTCTTCCTTCCCCAAGTTGTGATATTGTTTATGGAGACAACTTTTTAGTATTGATCCTATTAAAACATATAATCCCACATTACGCTTATCAATGGAAACAATATTCATATATCTGTTTTAGAGAAATCATGTTGATTAGCTACTGAGCATGGGAATGCCCAACTCAAGACAAATACTATATTTTCTGACATATGTTGTTGTTTCAGGTTTTCCTCAGTCCTCCAATCTCTCTAGTTCTACTACACATATTATAAATTATTTCGACCATCATTTTTGTCTCCGACCTCACACTTTAAGGGGCATCTGTTACATGACAAATTACCTCTTCATCAACTCAGAGGAGAAGGAAATATGGAAGAAAAAAATTGACCTAGACAAAACATATTTCTTCCAAGATAACACACCCCAAGAACTGCTAAGCTGCATTATATTGCTTCTGAGCCATGTAAATGTTGTGTTAGTGACTAGGTCAATGCTCTAGCTAGCCCATAAGGTAGTGTTACCCATGTTTAAACATGAAACAAGAAAAATCCCGTGGATAATGATTGCGAAACCAAACTTTTCTCATGGAGAGTTAGTACAAAAAAGAAAATGAAAGGCACTAACCTCTTATTAGGCCTTACCAAAAGAAATTAGACTCTCAAGGAAGGAAAAAGCATATATAGCTAAGGAAACATCTTGGTTTTTCCTTTTCAAACTGGTTGAAAGAGTTGGGCAAGATCTTCCCTCTCCATCTCCTATAAAATGGAGCTATGGGTTACTAGTCCAAGATCGAAGGTTTTTTGAATAATGTGGAGCAGAGTTACGTTGTTATATGGTAGTTGAGGATTAGTGAAGTGACATTGAAAGCTTACTGCCTTGATCACCATCACATACAATGAAATAGAGAGAGAGATTGGAAGACTGAGGAGAGCTTGTTCCAACTGACGGTTGTAATATTGATTTTTATAAATCAATAGAACTATATCTATTTTGTCCATTCGATGCTTTGATATTGTCATTGATTTCCAATTTTTAATATAGCATGATATGAATGGCTTAGATCTGTGTTGTTTTATGTTCATCATATGTTGGTTTAAGTTAATAAAATGTATGTTTTTGTAGAGATTACACAAGTGCTTTGTTTGATCACAGGACCCGAATTTGGAACTGGTAAAGGAGGATCCTTGCTTTGGTGCTCAGTGTTTTCCAAAGGATCTAGGGTCAGAAAAGAGTTAATCTCCCATCTCTCTTTATTAATTGATATAAATAAACTTGTACATATGTGCAGTATCTTTGTGAAATACATAGCTAATCTGACTGTCTGCCTCGGGCACATGAAAGCCTAGAGAGGGATATTCGATAACCACTACCCAAGCATATTACCCTATAGTAGAATTAGCGACTCCACTGGGGAGATAACCCCAAGTTTATAGACTATTGTTATCACTCTTTTTTTTTATTTTTCCTTCTGTTCACTTATCCTTTCAACTAGTTTATATGCTCAGTAGGCATATCAAAAGCTCACAGAGTTCAGATTAGACCTTGATTAGTCATCTGAAAATTTTTACCCTAACTAATGCTGCCATTTTTTGTCTTCCAATGTGTTATAACATGGTCTAGGATTAGAACCAATGCATTAGTCCCTACATTAACGCAGTCTAGGCTTAGATACAGTGTGTTACCCAACCAAAAATTTGTTGTTCACACGTGTGTTGTGTTTCCTTTTCATTGTAAAATTCTTGGCTATCAGAATAGCTTCTCTTACTGGATCCATGTGCTTGTTTACCAGCTAGCATTTCTGTCTTTTACTCTCATTTAAAATTTTAATGTCAAATGCATCTACTTTTTTAAGAGAACCATTTTTTTATTATTTTTTCTGAACTTAGCTGAATTAATTCTGATTTATTTTTTTTTGGTTAAAATAATGTTAAGACGAGATAAATAGAAGTCTGAATCTTTAAGGTTGAACTTTTTTATTTGAATTTTTGGTGCATGGATGTTCAAAGAAAACCTCTCCTTGTAGAAATACTCTTCATCGAATTGAATATTTAGAGCATATTTTTGCATGGTTTTTTGAGTCAGAGTCTCATCACATTTCAAACGTCCACTCCCCTTCCACAATACTAATAATCAAACTACACTAAGAATCAAGAGATAATAAAATCAATCATATGAATTTTTTTGAGCTCACACCAACAGTAGTTCAGGCTAGGATCTTGGGGTAGGAAAAGTGAGAAAATCACCCAAGATCTCCAAACTTTAAACTAGAGTCATTAATGAGCGAAATCCTACTACACTCATATTATCGGGACCACTCCATTACTAGAGCTAAGCGTGATACAACACTCGGGTGCATGAGAAGGTAGCCCACCTTCGAGTGCATTCAGTGGGAATTCTATATATTGGGGTTTCCTTTGGGGATGTCAAAACTAGATCTGGGATCTAGGTGTTCTGCCCATATAGCATGTTGTATAGGACTGTGACCCCCCTGATGATGTCTCTGATTTGAGGTGTCCTTAGTGGTGAGACTTTTTAGGGACTTATATAAGGTGACTGGGATGGGCTGTCATGTTACCTAAAATAGATAGACCTACTCTGTCTTCGATCTTTAGGAGGGAACTTGTCTCCACGAGAGTACTTACACCTATCATCTAAGGTTTGGGTGAAGCTCTAGAGTAACCATAACTATAATTACGACCAACCCTCTCTGTATGCTATTTTGATACTGGATTTCATCTCCAAAAAATGGTAGTACTTAAACAGGGCACCCAATTCTGGCTACTTGTTGATTGATCTTTAGAGAGTCCTTGTTTTTTTTTCTTTTTTAGGTGTGTGGTTAATATCACTGAGACTTTATAATACATCACAAATCATTAAAATTTTCTGAAAATAAATAGGTCACCGTGGCGTCTTCCAACCATCACCCTCTGTCTCGACGATAGCAAGGTGTCCCTCCTTTGACACCGGAGGAAGAACTGAGTCTTGGTGAACCCATGCCTTCCACGGAAGAGTAGTCTCCATTGAAAAACACTGATTTTCACATAGCCCTATATCACACATAATTTCTAGAGGACCCTTTTACAGAAGGCGTCGTACCTCCTTAAAATCCTCCACTCACTAATCCGTTGGCACCTGTGATAGTTTAGATTACACCACAGGAAATGTCTTCGGCCACACCAAAATCCATTTCACAACTGGCACCTATGTGGTCGATACCTGTTAGCCATCAGTATTTTTACATGTTAGTGATGACTATATCTACAGCTGAGTTTTCTAGAAACTGATTTCCTTATGTCAATATGTCATCCAGAAAACCCTCCTAAATTTTTTTTCACCTTTCTACCTTTTCAGTTCGCCCATGTCGAAATCAAAAACCTCATATCACAATCCTATCTAGCTTCAGCCTTATTGACCTACCCATCAGCTTTAAAAAGCAAGATGAAAAACACATTGTACATCTTAGCCCCGCTTCTCTAGTTTCCTTTTATTGCAGAATAACATTTGTGTGCGGCTTGTCTTTTATGCCGCAAATGCATGACAAATCAGACTGCCTAATCCTGATGTGGTCATTTTTAAATTTCATGTTGTAGATTAGAGAATGAAATCCTGTCAAACTGCTTAATCTTGACAGTCGATCTAGTTTTAGGTAGAGAAATGAAGGAGTTCATCGGCTTAATCTGAACTCCCGGCAGATATAAGAGTAGAAATAGATAGGTTCATTTTGCAAAAAGAAAAATATGCATTGTCAAAAGGCTGCTAGTTCAAATGCGCCAAACAGAAGAAAAAATGTTAGGAAAGATAGTAGGGTAGGTAGAGGTATCATTGATGTTAAACATGCTGACACTTTTCAGAAATAACATCAAGAGAAGGGTAAATTTTGCGCCAATGGATAAGGCACTGGTCTTCATAAGCCAAAAATCTGAATTCTGGACACCTCCTGACGAGGAGCTGCCCTCCCCAAATGGAGCCACTGTTAGCCATCAGTATTTTTTTACATGTTATTGATGACTATATCTTCAGCCGAGTTTTCTAGAAACTGTTTTCCTTATGTCAATATGTCATCCAGAAAACCCTCCCAAAACTTTTTTTGCCTTTCTACCTATTCAGTCCACCCTGACAACATCAAAAGCCTCCTTGTCACAATCTTAGCTAACCTCAGCCTTATTGACCTGCCCATCAGGCTTAAAAGACAAATCCACATCTATTTCAAAAGTCTACCCTATGTTAGGAAGTGGCGTTTAGGACTTTTTCACCTTTGGCAATCATCAAAAGGCCAAAAAAGCCTCCATCTGCAGCAGACCTACCATGACTGATCCCCTAATTTGCAAATGATTGAAAAACAGCCTTAAGTCGCGCCACTCATATTCCCTAGGTCTCAGCACTGCATGAAGCCCAATCTCAAGCTGACTAGTAGGCTGTTCACTGTGTTCTATGGTTCTACAAATGACAGGAAATATATTTCATCTCATGGAGTAAATGTTTGAGTTTACAGTTAGAGGAACAGCTGCTTCTAAGTGTATTATGAGCCTGAGATGAAGCTGCAAAACAAAAGTCACTCATCAGGACCTTACAGCTCTTTCCAACGTGAAAATCACAGTAAGAAAGGGTCGCCATTGTCTCAGCAAAATGGTAAATTGTCAAGGCCCAGAACCTCCTTCAATTACAAGCAGAAGGTTAGGGCGCCTCCTTCATACATAAGCAGAGGGCGCAGGCCAGTGTTGATTCAGAAGGTTGCAAAAGTCCAGGTTTGCCTTTACTGAAACAATGAAACAATATCTTCAGGTTTCATGAATGTAATTGCTGTCCATAACAGGAATATAGTGGAAATATGATAAGCTCAAAGGAAAGGGGAGTTTGGCCTGATAAAGGAGCTCATTTCAGACTTGCAAACCATATGGATTGTTAAACTCTAGAAGGACCTGTCATCAATAAACATTCCAAAGCATAAGTACTCTGCTTATCCACAAGATCAAATAGAACAGATGGCAACCAATGCCATTACACAGGCAAGAGAAAGTTCTTGGCTTTTCCAGAAAGCACTGACCTTCATAGTCACAAAGGCTATTTATCAAGTAAATCAATCATAAGATGAACAAGCCCCATATCTAAATCACCCTTAGGACAGTGCAGGGAGATAGTATTACTCTGGCTAGGGTTTCTTCTGACACACAATGATGCTTGCAAGTGAAGATGCTAAGACTGATGTTTTTCAAGAGGTTTCCTACCACTACATTCAGAAAAAGGCTGTGTCGAACCTAGTGGTCAAAAAGTCTCCGGACACCTTATCTGATGAAGGGCCTCCTCCATGCATGAGTAGAGGGCCAAAACTACTGCAGGATGCTGAAACTGATTGATACAAGAAAGCAGTGGAAGGATGCCAAAAAGGAAGAAAAGTCATTTCACAGATGAATAATAGTGCTAATAATGTAAAGGTGTTGATACTCCTTTTTCAAGAACTATCTGTCAGATAGTCCATCTAGTGGAAAGGAGAAAGTGTTGAACATATTGTATGCTATTAATGTCAAAGGAGCAGTTGATTTAAAAAGGGTTAAAGACATTCCATGATCACCTACCCAGAAATCTAAGGAAATCCCTTCTGAGTAAACAGAGAAGTCTAGTGTGAAAGGATGCAACCTAAAAAGTGTATTTACAGTCCAGAGAAAAATTTGTGAAACACTTAGAAGCAGCAATTTATCACTGGGAAAGTAAAACAATGACCAAGGTTGAGTCATAGAATGCATAATGACAGGTATACAATGCTATGAATAGACAAAGAGGCAGTTCGATAAATGGTCAGTCTTTGAGTTTGAGGCAAGTGCATTCCTCCCACCATTCAAAAGATAGATATATCATCACTAATGTACCTTCAAGAAGGAAGTTGTTTGAAACAAAAAGGAGGCACCTTTGAAATTGAGAAGCCATATGCAAATCCAAGTTGGGTCAGTGAACTTGGCACCTTCTGTGTTAAAGATTGGAGAAAGTAGTCAAAGGACCGAAGATTGTCAAAACAGGCCTACAGAATCATGTCCTATCAGCAACAAACCTATTTTAGGTATCTCATTGGCAATTTTATAACGCTGTGACGGAAGTAATGAAGAATTTGTTGAAGTTGTTTAGGTTCAAAGCCCGGGGTAGAATCAAGGATCGGATGTATATATTCAAATTACCGACCCAAGGTTTGAACACTAAACAAAGTTAAAAATTAATGTTCAAAATGACCGTTGGGATGTTTATTTGAAAGTGATATGAGATCGAAGGTGTAATTAAAAGATGGAATGGGAAAATAAGTAAGTCATTGTCGAAATTCGAAGCAATCTTCCGCAGCTCCCAATTATCACAGCGTTTTCAAGCAAATTGAAGTTTTCTGCAGTGTTAAAGGCCGTGCGACGTGCCTGGAATTTGGCGCGACGTGCCTGGGCAACAAAATACACGGGGCCTCTTCGTCGGCGCGACGTGCCTGTAGGTGGGCGCGACGTGCCTGTAGGTGGCCGCCCGACCGCACGACAAGTCGACCCGACAACCTTTCTCCTGTGCGACGGGTTTGCTCCAGAGGTTGCCGCGCAACTTTTTCAAGCTTTCCAGGATTTCTTACATCCTTTCAAGCGAGCATCCATCAAGTTCGAGGTATTTTTATGAAATCCCATCGATTGCAAAGTGTTGACAAGTGACAAAAATGTTTGAAAACCCCAGATCTTGCTATTTTTTCTAAAAACAAAAGCAGTTTTCCTACACAATGAGATGAGGTAATTTAAAAGGGCCGAAGTTGTTAATGAGAGTTTAAACCTTGGAGGCAGGGGTATAGAGTGTATTGGTGCATATCTCAAAACTCACAAGATAAGAGTGTATTATCTAAACTACTGTTGCACTGATTCTTTTACCCAAGCTAAGTCTGCTCCTCCCTTGCACTGTATTATATCATTGTGAAGAATTGTTGACAGAGAATTCCTAAGGGTGGATAGGGCCATTTTTCTAGAGGGCAAGGTTTGTTGATGGTCAAATATGAACTTTGAAGGCAGAGGTATACCAGTGATTTCTTAAAAAACTTCACAAGAAAAGTGTCCCTCATAAAGCACTGTGTATTGTTAACCTAGGTTTGCCCTCTTTCTTCACCTCATTATCATGTTAAAAACTGATTGACAAAGAGACTCCACGAGTAAATGTTGCATTGGAGGGCAGATTTCATTGATGTGTTTCTAACTCTAAAGGCAGAGGTACAAAGGCAGTTTTTCTTGTTCTCTTAAAACTTCACAAAGAAAGGGGCCTTTTTCTAAAGAACAGTTTGTTAGTGTTTGAAATTTGATATTAAAACAGGGGTACAGGTATTTGGGTGGCTCTCTTAAACTCACAAGCAAAAGAGGGTGTTTTCTAAAAAGCATAGTGCACTGATATATCACCTAGCATAGTTCTGCTTTTCTTCCACTGAATGGTGTCATTTTGAAGAACTGTTGTTGTGATATGTTTCGAGGGAAGGCCATTTCTAAAGAACAGGGTACCAAAACACTTATCACAACAAGCCTTTTCTATAGATCTGCCCCTATTTCACTGTATTTCACTACTGAAGGTTGGTTGACAGAGAACTTCCAAAGGTAACAGCACATTAAAAGGCAGAGTTATTGGTGTTTAAAGTTAAGATTAAGACAGAGGTACAGGTTGAAGACTTATTGACAGAGAGCTTCCAAAGATGACAGCATAGTAAAGGACAGAGGTGGTTGATGGTGGATTTTGACATCAAAGGCAGGGGTATAGATGTGTTGGTAGACTTTTTAAACTCACAAAGCAGAAAGTTTGTTTCCTAAAACCACTGTTGCACTGATTTCATACCTAAACTAAGTCTGCCTTTTTTCATTGCACTACATTGTATCATTCTGAAGATTGTTGAACAGAGTTTTCTGAAGGTGAAACAAGGCCATCTTCTAGAAGTTAGGGTGGTTAGTGATTGGGCATTTGTTGATGATCAAGTGTACATTGAAGCCAGATGTGTAAAGGTGGTGATTGACTTCTCAAAAGTCACAAGTGAAAGGTGTTTTCCTTAACACTTCACCTAACCAAAAGGTCTCCTTCTTTCCACTGTGTGGTCTTCACAGAAATCTGCTAACAAAGGTATTTTTCAAGGTAAATGACCTAAAAAGCAAGGTTATTATTTTCGAAGCTTGGTTTTGAAGACACAAAAACAAGTGTAAGTTGGCCTCTAACAAAGTTACAAGAGGGGTAATTATTCAAGACTTTGCACAGAGAATCTACAAAACAGTTTCTTACACATGGTCCCATTGTTAAAAGGGTTACATAGCTGAAGTGTATCCAGAATTGAAGGACTGTTGTTAATAAGTGTAGAGGGGGCTTATTCAAGGAAGCATTGTTACATTTCATCCAAACCACAGTGTCCATATCTGTCCAAACAGTTTGGTGACCTGTCTCAATCCAGCAGAGCATTCCTCATATAGTGAAGGCAGTTTGCCTCTTCCAAAGCTTATTTCAAAGACAGAATGCCTCCAAAACGAGATCACAAAGGCGGACAACGTAAGAGATATGAACCTATCTCCATAGAAGAAATCAATGCTCATCCCTCAGTACTTTTCAATTTCCATGAAGTAGGTTGTCTTGATTTCTGTCAGAGGATAGAGGAAGTCAAGAATTTCTCGCCACTTACACATTTGTGCGCTTTGAGATTCAAAGACAAACACTTCCAGTTAGCAGGTCTTGACTTCAAAATCTCTCCAAGGTATGTATCCAAAGCTACCAAGATCCCATATCATGGTGAAAAGTGGTTTAAACAAGCGCATCTTGATCTGGAGGATTATAAACCTTTCATCAAACCTGAACATAGGGAAACCATCACTGCTATTTTCCCTTTCTCCTATCTTCTTGATAGTTATGCTCCACTGATGAAGGCCATAATGAGATATTTCACTTGTGAAGGGAGGTTTAGCCAAATTTTTGCCTATCATGTTCGCTTGTTGATGCATTTTACCAGGAGCAGGAAATTAAACCTTCCATACTTTTTGTCCAAAAGCATAGAGAAAATGGCAGCTACTGTCCAAAAGAAAGCTCCACCTCAGCAAATCCCTTCTCTCTTTCATCATTCCTTGATCAAAATCATTTTATTACACCAGCTGGAGAAGAAAGGAGTTTCATGGGATTCATTCATTAGCCATGCCGATTTCGCCACTGTCCCTCCTGTTCATGTGTCTCCTACTCAGCCTATCCATCGCCCAGTGCCTTTATCTAGTAGGCCTACCCCTAAAAAACTCAAGATGATCACTGGGCAGCCAAGTACACAAGGAGAAGGAGAGGGCAGTGAGCCACAGGGAGAAAAGGAGGTTGATGAGGAGCAGCCAGATTTTGAGGGACAGCAGCGGTTGGATATCATTGGACAGCAGCAGCTGGAGGTTGATGAACAGCATCAATTTCAGGAAGAAGGGCAGCAGACAGAGGTTGAGGTACAGCAGCAGGTACAGGAAAGGGAACAGCAGTGGACAGAGTTTGAAGAGCAGCAGTTTGAGCAAGCAATCGAAACATCTTTTGAGCCACAAAGCCCGGAAGCGGATGTTGAGGAAAGACGACAGGCGGCGCCTCCTTGTCGATGTGCTTGTTCTAAAAAAGAAGAAATTGCCCACAAAGACAACTTCTAGCTTGCCAAGGAGAAAAGCGCTAGATTGGCATCGAAAGGCAAAAGTGCGGTTGAGAAAGTGCCAAGCATGGAGGTAAATCATTGTCATCCCCTCCCAAGTGATGGCAGAGGTGGTAATGAGCACGCATCCTTGAAAACCTCCTCATTCACAAAGAAGGGCAAATTGAGGTGTTACAAGAAGATCTTCAAAGGGCAAGGAATTTCAACCATTTCTTGGAGGTTGAAAACAAACAAATGAAGTATCATGCAGCCATTCATGAGGCAAGGGCCATCAAGTACAAAAAGGAGGCGGAAAAGGCGCAAGTAAGAATTGAAGAGCTTATTGGCGAATTTGATGATGAAGAGGAGGAGGACCAGCCTAGGCAAAAGAAGCCTAGAACCATCGGGCTTAGGAAAGCCTTGGAGAAACAGAAAGCTGAAGAGCAAGCACAATTCGAAGCTTTTCCTCTCACTACCCTTTTTGAGCGGGAAATTGAGGAAAACAAGGAAGCATGGCTTGAGAGGGCCAACCAGCATTTGGAAACAAAGCTTGAGAAGGCAAACAGGGATCTTGAGCTACAGAGAAAGAGAACTCTTCACTTTCAGAAGCTAAATCAATTTTCCAGTCGCAAATTGAAGGTGGCACAAGAAAAATTGAAGAAATTGAAGGAGAGGCGCCTAGCACGGAAGGAAACAAAAAGCACATCAGCCCTCGATATTTTGGCTTTAGCTTCGGAGCATGTCTCTATGGACCTTTGAAGGTCATGCATGCAAATTTTGGGCCTGTTTCGGAAACTTTTTGTTTTTTGGCATTTTTGGGGTTTTCGCCAAAAACTCCTAAATGCGCCATTTCAGTTTGATAAGTCGTCAAGGGAGGAGGGTGATACCAATGGATTCCATAATTTCATGAGCAGCTCTCCAGCGATTTTCAGGGCATTTGAAGATCATTCGCCCCTCCAAATTGGCGAAAAACAGCCTCATTTTGCACATTCTGCCCGCCATATCAGCAGCCTGCTATTTTCTGGGTTTTTGCGCACAGGTACAGTTTTGAGGGACTTTCAAAGATCAGATTGAGGTGATTCCACTTGCGTTGGAAAGCAGACACAGAGAGCTTTCCAACGAGCCATCATGAGCCTCATTTCGACATCAGGAAGGCTGCCATTCGCATTCAGCAAGTCAGGGGACCTTTTTCAGGCATAAATATGAAGTATTTTTGCAATTTTTGAACTCCAAAAATCTGTTTTTCCCAAATGTGCGTTAGGCTATTTTTATCATGGGAAAATCATGTAAAGTCAATATAATTTCCGTTTTTAGCAGTTTTTTAGATATTTTATGGGATATTTTGTGCCTTGGGCTTTGCAAAACCTCAAGGACAAGTTTAGATATTTTGACTTGGCCAATGGGATAGCTAGTTGCTCCATGAGGTTTTCCTCCCTCAAGCCTATTTATTCCATGGTTCTCATTGTAAATCAGAGGCTGAACTTGAGAGAAGAATTAATACATTGGTCATATGAGCTTTGAAGAATACCCTTGAGTTATGATTTTTGGACTGCCTCTTGGATGCTTTTGAGGAATGATGAAGGATTGTTGATGGATTCCTTGACATGGTAGAATGGTATAGTGCTTCTTAATGTGTTTTGTCTTCTATTTTTTCACTCATAATTCATATTTCTTGCTGCTATAGATCAATAAAGATTGATTTTGAGATATGCCCATGGAGGCACCTCAAAATCCCTGAATCTTCATAGCTTGATGTTTTCTTCTCCCTTAGTTATGCTAAAGAATTCTTAGATGCTCTTTAGTAACCTAAGGTGTTGTTGTTAAGTTTTATTCATCAGTTCCATGTATGTTGAGTAGGA
Organism: Pinus albicaulis; assembly: GCA_034641835.2. Lineage (NCBI taxonomy): Eukaryota > Viridiplantae > Streptophyta > Pinopsida > Pinales > Pinaceae > Pinus > Pinus albicaulis. The sequence continues at coordinate 1,392,804,867 of CM076570.1, forward strand.
TGTATGGTTTGCCCTACCTACCTATCAGCTGCCCATAGTTCTGTCCATAAAACTTTCTCTTTGACAGATTTGTTGATCATTTTGTTGAACCAAGGAGGCCTAGTCCCGATCTAGCCCTTTGCCTAAAACTATGAAAACTTATTTGTCCAAGTGCCCAATGACTTAGAGGCTATGTTTAGGCATTCCGGCATAGTTTATGAGTTATTAGTTTGTCTCATGTGTTTTTCCCAAAGTCTGATAGCCTTTTCCCGAAGTTAGAGGGTCTTATACCTCTATGTATGGCTGGAATGTTTGATTTCTTATGTATTGATTAGCTTATAGTTATTCCTAGCATGATTAATGGCTTGCTATTACATGTTTATGTCTGCTATTAACTAGTTTTCATTTGAAATCTCTTGTCTTTCACCAACTTATTGTCCATTTAATCCATTTTGCCCATAGATCCCTTCTACTGTGAATCAAATCGGCCCTACAGCAGCTTTACATCATTACTTCATAGCTTCCTTGATCTGTTTGACCCCATAGCCCAATTTATCTACATCTTGTCATCCAGTTTATGTATTTGATCAGTTTCATCCCTCACAAACTTAAAAACTAAAAAAAAAAACCAAAAACACACTTCATAACTAGCCTAATATCAGAACATCGCAAGTAAACACACTGACATCTTCTACACATATAGAGAGAGCCCTCTCTGAGTCCAGGAAGGCTAGGTCCTTGGGCTCCAAAGCTTGGTTTGATGTTACATCGTCATTTGGCTAGCCAATCGGCCAAATCACGGGACCCTAACAGCACCCACTAGTTTCATAAGCACTTCATCTATATTTCTTAGCCATACCACTTATTTTTCATCCTCTTTTCTAAGCTCCTCAAGTACAACCTTCAGTACATCTACTGTTATAACCAACACTATCCCTGCCACTACTACTGTACCTCCCAGTTCAGCAAAAATCCAAGCCATGGCAGCCAGATATGCTCCCTTGGTCTTACCTCAAAATCTCCATGACATGCCCCAAAATTATCAAAAGGATATCCCATTATTTGATAATTGTTCACAAATTACTGCACAACAACATATCACCAGAATGAATGATTTTTGGGAAATTTATGAGATAGATGAATCTGATGTCTAAATGAGGTTGTTTTAACAAAGCTTAATTGGAGAAGTAGAAACATGTTTTAGAAATTTAGGTGCTGGTAGTATAGCAGACTTAGCTGCCTTTCACAGAGCTTTCCTAAATAAATGGGAAAAGAAAAAGAATCCCATACAAATATTATCTGAGTTTGATGCTATTAAAAGAACTCCTACTGAGTCTGTCCAAGACTTTTGTACTAGATACAATAGTATTTATAATTCTATTCCTACAGACCTTAAACCCACTCCGTATTTCGTGCTGCTCAAATTCCATGATTGTTTTGATGCAGACATGGCCTACCAACTTAGAGAGAGAGATGCAGAGACCCTAGAACAAATGCAAATGAATGTTGTTGGTGTAGAAATCAATATCCTTGCCAAAAAATCCAGACTTAGAAATGAGAGGAGGGTCGCCATCAAAGAAGAGACTTCAAACTTAGATGGTAAATTTGATTTTATTAACAAAACATTAGAAAAATTAGTTGAGAGATTAGACCACATTGAGAGAAAACCGCAATGGGATAATCAATCCCAAATCATAAATCCCAACTATAGAAAAAACAACAATCTTGGGAAAGGTAAAGAAACCTCCCCAGATTAAAACATTAGAGTCCCATTCCAAGAGAACTTTGCTGAAAGTTCTCAAAACAATGTTGAGGATGAGGAAGACATCAACATAGTTATGGGGATAGATGAAAGCAATAAAATTTTCCTCACTCAGGAGGATCAGGAACTCTTTGAGCTACAACAGTTCAAAGTGGAATTTGGTGAATCCTTTGACTATAAGCAAGGTTATGACTTCGCAATCAATGAAATTCACAGCTAATATAACCTTAGGAGCAAGAAAACAAACGAGCCTACTACAAAAAAAAATGCTCCAACTCAACTAAGTCAAAACAAAAAGAATATAAAGGCTCCCAAAACTAAAATTTTGCAGATTATTCCCAGAGAAAATAAACAAAATTCGAACCCACTCAATCCTAAAAAAAAACTTAGTCCTAAGATTGTAGATATCATAGATGAGGTGTCTCAATCCTCAAAAGATTCCCAAAAGGCTAATACTACAAAGTCCACCAATTCAGCAACAGTTACTGATCCAAAAAAGAATCCAGCTGAATCAAAATCATCAAATCCTAAATCTTCTGCTGAAAATTCCAAAGCTAACAAAGCATCTGTTAACACTCAAACTCTTCCTGAAAAAATAATCAAAGATAGAAAAAAATCAGGAAACTCAAAAAAAAAAAAAAAAAAAAAAAAATCTCAGGCTAAAGGTAAAACTGCTGAAACTCAAGAAAAATCATCCCAAACAACAATTCCAAAAGATGAAATAATTCAAGCTATCAAATCTCAGTCAACATTTAACATTCAATCTAAAATATCTAAGTTGAAAATTTCCATTCCCTTAGTTGAATTGGCTAAAAATTACTTGTACAGATCTATTATTACTAAAAAATTGAATGTAAATGAAAATGAGGATACAATTAATATGAGTGATGATAAACCTGAATTAATATTTGGTCCAAATGTAGATGGTAAGCATTCAGATGGGTCAATACCTCCATTTTACTTAAGTCTTACTATACATGATCAGATATTACACAATGCAATGCTAGATACTGGAGCTTCCCATAATCTAATGCCCAGAGAAATAATGGAAACCCTGAATCTAGACATAACCCGGCCATATAAAGACCTGTTCTCATTTGATTCATCTAAAGCCCAATGCATAGGATTGATTAAAGATTTGTGTGTAAACTTGGTCAAATATCCTGGTAAAAGCATGATCATGGATGTTGTGGTAGCTGATATCCCGCCAAAGTATGGCATGCTTCTTTCCCGCTCATGGGGAGCAAAGTTGCAGGGATCTCTACAACTTGACATGAGTTATGCCACTATCTCAGTATTTGGATAGCCCAAAAATCTCTACAGAGAAACTTTAATGAAGTTTATAATCAGCAGTGCTGAAAGACCTACCAATTACCCGATTTATTCAACTCCTACTGATCTAGATTCCTTTATTCTCTGTAACTCTGATCATAATAATATCCAAACTGAACTCACTGATATAAAGCCTAAAATAATGGAATATTACATTGGTCATGAAGCTATATGGCATTTGGATTTTGATGGATCGGTGAATAAATCAGGAGCTAGAGCTAGTGTATGGATCACCAACATTGAAACTAGCCATTCCCAAGGGCATGCCTTTAGATTGAATTTCAAGTGTACCAATAACATGGCTGAATATGAGGCTTTAATCTTAGGTCTTCAAATCATTAGAAAATTGGGAGGTAAAAGAATATTGATCATGGGAGATTCAGAGCTAGTTATCAAACAAATAAACGCAGAATACTCTGTTCACAATCCTAGATTGGCCAGATACAGGGACACAGCAACAGATTTGGTTGAAGATTTCTTAGAATGCAAGTTTTCTATTATTCCTAGGAAATGGAATTTACAAGCCCATTATTTAGCAACCTTTTCTAGCACTTGCAAACTTCCATTTTCACCAATACAAAAATACACTGCTAAAATCAAACACAGACCTCTTATTCCAGATAATGTAAAATACTGGCAAATTTTTTCAGAAGATCAACAAAGTTATCACTTTTTGAACAATGAGGGAGAGTTTCAGAATTGTCAAATTGATAATGATTGTAATATAGATTCACCTTGTAACATAGATTCAATTTTTTGTCAAATAGATGATTTACATGTACATAATTTTGTTAAACCTACTATATTTACTCAGAGTGACATTGATGACTTGGAAAAAGTAGATATAGAAGAAATGATGGAAGATGAACCAGATTTGATAGATTTAAAACATAAAATTTTACCTAGAGGTTTAACTCCCTTAGAAGATTTGTTTGATTCCAGTGATGTGCCCAAAAGGCCAAAAATGGAACCAATCAGGTTTGATATAGAAGAGTGTAACATAGGAACAAATGAAAAACCAAAAATGATCAAACTATCAAAGTCCTTATCATCAGAAGAAAAGGTTAAATATATAGAACTTTTGAAAGAATACCAGGATGTCTTTGCATGGGGTTACGAAGATCTGAAAACTTACAACAAAGACATAATTCAACATAAGATTCCTTGAAAGAAAATCAAAAAAAAATTCAACAAAAATTAAGAAGGATTAATCCAATTTTGTTACCTTTAATCAAGAAAGAGGTTAAACGAATTTTTGATGCACAGATAATTGCACCAGTCAGGTATTCTGATTGGGTTTCTAATTTAGTGCCCACCAGAAAGAAAACAGGAGAAATTTGACTGTGTAGAGACTTTAGAAATCTTAATAAAGCTTCCTTGAAAGACAATTATACCTTACCTAAAATGGATCATATTTTGCAGAGGGTGGCAGGTTCTTCAAGAATTTCTTTACTAGATGGTTTCTCTGGTTATAATCAAATTATAGTTCATAAGGATGATCAAACTAAAACTTCATTTACCACTCCTTGGGGCACTTTCATGTATGTGAAAATGCCTTTTGGATTGAAAAATGCAGGAGCCACTTTTCAGAGGGCCATGGATATTTCCTTTGCTAAGGAGATCCATGAATTTTTAGTTATCTATCTTGATGATGTTACTGCATTTTCAAAAACAAATGATGAACACTTGGATCACCTGAGACAAGTCTTTATCAAGTGTAGAAAATATGGTATATCCTTAAATCCTTAAATATATAGAAATTTTGAAAGAATACCAGGATGTCTTTGCATGGGGTTACGAAGATCTGAAAACTTACAACAAAGACATAATTCAACATAAGATTCCTTGAAAGAAAATCAAAAAAAATTTCAACAAAAATTAAGAAGGATTAATCCAATTTTGTTACCTTTAACCAAGAAAGAGGTTAAACGAATTTTTGATGCACAGATAATTGCACCAGTCAGGTATTCTGATTGGGTTTCTAATTTAGTGCCCACCAGAAAGAAAACAGGAGAAATTTGACTGTGTAGAGACTTTAGAAATCTTAATAAAGCTTCCTTGAAAGACAATTATCCCTTACCTAAAATGGATCATATTTTGCAGAGGGTGGCAGGTTCTTCAAGAATTTCTTTACTAGATGGTTTCTCTGGTTATAATCAAATTATATTTCATAAGGATGATCAAACTAAAACTTCATTTACCACTCCTTGGGGCACTTTCATGTATGTGAAAATGCCTTTTGGATTGAAAAATGCAGGAGCCACTTTTCAGAGGGCCATGGATATTGCCTTTGCTAAGGAGATCCATGAATTTTTAGTTATCTATCTTGATGATGTTACTGCATTTTCAAAAACAAATGATGAACACTTGGATCACCTGAGACAAGTCTTTATCAAGGGTAGAAAATATGGTATATCCTTAAATCCTAAAAAGACTCTTTTTGGACTAGAAGAAGGAAAACTGTTAGGACACATAATCTCCAAGGAAGGCATTAGAATATACCCTGCAAGAATTGAAGCTATTTTGAACATTCAACCACCAAGAAACATAAAATAACTTCAAGCATTCTTGGGTAAAATCAATTTTTTAAGAAGATTTATCTCTAATCTGGCTGAAATCATAAAATAACTCAACAATATGCTTAAAAAGGAATTTGAAATAAAGTGGACTGTAAAAGCCAAACAATCTTTCGAATCCATAAAATAGGTCTTGACAAAAGCACCAGTCCTCATCAGCCCAGATTATACAAAGGATTTCATAATCTTTTCCTTTGTATCTGAACATACCATAGCTGCAGTTCTTTTGCAGAAAAACAACCAGGGTTTTGAACAACCAATTTCATTTTTTAGTAAAGCCCTTAGAGATGCACCTCTGAAATATAATATAATGGAAAAGCATGATTTAGCCCTGGTTAAAGCCATAAAAGACTTCAGATTTTACATACTCCATTCCCACATCATCGCATATGTTCCTAATGTTGTAATTAAAGATATTCTGACACAAGATGGACCTGATAGTAGGAGAGGAAAGTGGATTTCCACTATCCTTGAATACGATCTAGAAATCAAACCAACAAAGCTCATTAAAGGACAGGGTTTAGCCAGATTGATGGCCGAATCTAATTGTAATGCTTTAGATATAAATTTCATTGCACAAATAGATGACCAGGAGGAGATGGCGACTCCATTGATTAGTGAGGCCTATCTAGACTCACCATGGTACTCTGATATTATCTTTGTACTCACACATTTACAAGCTCCTCCTGGGCTAACTAAAACCAAAGCAAGATTCATCAAACAGAAAGAAATGAGGTTTTGTATCTTAAACAATCCACTTTATTAGAAAGAAAGTAGTGGGATTTCACTGAATTGTTTATCAAAATCAGAGGCTGACAAAATTCTTGAGTAATTTCATGCAGGTGACTATGGAGGCCACCTATACTGGAAGATTACAGCAGAAAAAATACTGAGAGCTGGTTTTTACTGGCCAACTTTATTTTTTGATGTCAAAAGATTTGTTACCTCCTATCACAAATGCCAAATTTTTGAAGGGAAAAAGAAACTATTTCCCTTACCTCTTAAACCTATATCTACTGAAAATCCATTTCAACAATGGGGTTTAGACTTCATTGGTGAAATCCATCCTCCATCCATATTACCTCAGGTCATTCCACTACATATTATCCCCAAGGTAATGGTTTAGCCGAATCATCAAACAAAAGCTTAATCAATATCATCAAAAAATTACTTCAAGAAAACAAAAAGACCTGAAACAAAAAGCTAGTCTATGCCTTATGGGCTGATAGACTTACCACAAGGAAGTCTATTGGAACTTCACCTTATCAGATTGTTTATGGAATGGATGCAGTTTTCCCATCTTCCTTGGGTGTTCCAGTCATGAATATCATTCAGGAATCACAAGTGGAAACAAATGATATTCAACGAAGAATTAATGAAACTATACATCTCCAACAAACAAGGGAAGAAGTTTATGAAAGATCACAAGTTTTACAAGATAAAATTAAAAATATTTTTGACAAAAGGATTAAATAAGATGAATTTTTCTTAGGAGATCAAGTTTTGAAATGGGATTCACGGAAAGAAGATAAAGGTAAACATGAGAAGTTTGACATTCTGTGGCAAGGACCTTATGTGATATATGGTTACAGAGGTAAAAATTCTTTTTTCATCAAGAATTTGGATGGAATTGAACTACAAGAAGGACCAGTGAATGGTAGGATTTTGAAACACTACTATTCTTCTGAGTCAGTCATCAGTTAGATTCATTTATTTTTATCATTGTTAATATTCATTACAAGTGTGTAGATTGGATTGGAGATTTTATCTACAAATTTGAAGCTCGAAGAGAAGGCCCTAAGCTTTGTAGTACAAAATGTCATAAGTATGAATTGTTGCAGAAATCAGAAGGCAATTACAGGATCACCAAGGTTAAAGTTGAAGGCTACTGATCTTAGAGTTCTTGACATTCCATCAGGAAATGCCATCCGCAAGTGAAGCCGATGTTAGTGACCTATAAATATAGGATTCATAATTTTGACTTGACTGATGGTAGTCTTGTAAATATGTACAAACTTTGCTTTCTGCAAGTTATCTTCCCATATTTTGTAAAAAAATAAAAATCAAAAGAGGGTAAAAATTCCTAAAAGAAAAATCAAAGGACTTAGAAAAAATAATACACCCCAAAAGAAAAATATGAATAAAACATGAAAGTGTGCAATTCAAAGTGCCACTACGTTTATTTTTTTGCAGTTGATTATGGCAGAGTGTCAATAAATGCCATAATCTGTGATGATTTGAACAATTTAATCTTGACTCACCATCTTTCAATTTAAAATGTTGTAGATAGAGGATAAATAATTTTCATACAGTTGAATCATGACATTTCAGTAGTTAGGTAGAGAATAAAAGAATCCAACAGTTTCATCTGGATTCTTGAATGCAATAAGTGTAGAATTAGATAGTTTACTGCTTTTCAAAAAGAATAAAAGGTTGTAAGGTTGCTAATTCAAATGCACCTGATTAAAATAGAAGGAAAAAATGTTAGAATATATGACTGGGTAGGTAGAAGAAGGTGGGAAACATCATTGTAAATATATTTCACGAGGTTACAAATAACTAATTTCCCCTTCCCCTATAAACTATCAGTCAAATACGCTCAAGGCATTTCCTTGACTTATGTTAGGACCGGACCCAAGGCTCAATGACTGACTAGTTGAAAATGTTAATTTTTTATATTAATCCCGAAAATTTTCATCATTTACCCCTCCATGCACTCATCACCATTTTACTTCATAAGTAAGAACTCTTTCCTTACTTAAATGTTACATGAAGGTCCATTTAATTAAATTCCCCTATTTTACAAAGTATAAAACCCTCAAAGACATGATATACTAAGTTAAAGTGAATGAATTATAAAAATGAAGAAACTTTATTCTAATTTTCACTTTCCTTAGTTTTATTTATGAAAATTTGAGTATTCATTGTCCCATTTCATATTAACACTTAACCTATTTTATTAGCTCCCTATCAAATATCCTAGTCCTATTAATATAACTTATTTTTATTTAATATCCCAAAAACCCCCTTATTATATGCTTTTGTGTCAAAGATATTAATCACATGTTGAAATAACATCCCGAAATTACCCCTTTGACATAAAACTACCTATAAAAATATACCCCTTTCCCCTATGGTTTTCAGATCCCTCCACAGTCTAAAAACTATATAATAAATAATACAAAAGGCGCATTTTATTTACACTCCGTGTATTTAAAATAATGCACAAAAAACACTTACATCTTTGTTCCCTTCCCCTATTACCCTTAACCCAAGGTTAAAAATCCTAAGCATTATTTTAGCCTTAAGCCTTTTCCCCTTCATAATATGTGAACCTTGGTTAAAATCTCCATTAACCCACCCCATTCTATATATAAACTCATTTTATTTGAAACCCATTATACATTCCCTTTTTCACAACGTTGGGTTCAACCTCAACCGTCCGATCATCCCTCTCAAAATTCATGGATAATATTGAACCCGAGTCCCACTTTCCCTTTGCTTCATGCCCTACCTTTTCCCCGATATCACATTTGTCCCACACCGTAGATATTAAACTTTCAAGATCAACGGCTCACAGTAAAAGCCTGGCCCCACCTTACTGTTTCCCCGCAAATTTCCAAAATATCTCGACCATTTGCATTTCTTAATCAAATTCGACAACTCATATCCAATATCACATGAAAAAAGTGATTGGGCACAGTGTGTAAAAAATAATGCAATAAAAGTTGTTTCGAGAAACTGTCGCTTGCTATGTGTCTTATTTCCACTGGATCGCATTCCGAAAGCAAAAAACCATTTACCATCCAGAAGAAATGTGATAACCACTAATGGTTTCACCTTCAATGTGAAAACCACTCCCGCCATTTCAACTTGACCTGTATTTAATGCTTCACATATCGATAAAATATAAGGTTTTAAACCTTATTTTTTTTATTTTTTTGCATACTTTTGCGCCTTTTCCCTCTGATAAATTACTCACAAACACCATTGCAGAGCTATTTTCGAACCATTTTGTCATTCTAAAAACCATTTTAACTCTAAAATTCACCGCCTAATACTCTCAGTGCCTTCCACCAAGCAACTGCGACTAGTTTGAAGACTGGTATAAGCCTAGAAACCTGTTCAACTACAACCATACCTCTTCAAGGTATTTTTTAGTAATTCGACCTGCAAAATTTTAAATTTCAAAGAACAAAATTAAAACACTTTGAAAATATAAATCATCTGAAAATATTCAAACCTCAAAGAAACAGGGGGAAACCTGTCAAAATTTCCTCAGAATTTGCCACTTCTACCTAATTTAGTTTTAAATAGTTTTTTATCATCCAAAAGGTATTTATGAGGTTAAAATCCATTTGAATTACTGAAAAATCCATTAAAATCCCTTTCCAGTCTTCTGCACCTTGTGAGTCTGCATTTTCATCCTGAAACCCTCACCCAGATTCTGAATTCTTCCTAAAGCAGCTCAATTTTCCTTCTATTTCCCAAAAGAAACTAAGAAAACAGTCTAAACTTGCTTAGTTTTATTCAAAATGATAAAAAAACAAGTCACTCCTAGAACTGGAGGTCCCAAACCTCAGAAGCCTGCATCCAGCAAGCTTCCAAAACCTAAACCTTCAAAAATTGATAAACCTACTCCTGCCCTAACTGCAGATTCCATTGAAGTAGTCAGACTGTTGTAGCCACCTGTCACCTCTGAAGAGAACAATCCCTTGATTGATTTGGACTATATAATTGCTGATGCTACCTTATAATTCGACCTACTTGAATTACATAGCTGGTGTCATGAGAAATTTGAGAAGAAAATGGAAAATGATATATCTGTATGGGACTCCAATTTGCCTAAATACGTGGTTCCCATCACCCATCAAGCTCAAGATTTCATTAGGTTGTGTCAATTACAATATATCCCTGACCAAAGATGCATGGTGAACAAAGATAATGATGTCATGTTTTACATTATTGCTGAAGCCATCAATGATATGCTCCAACTGAGCCACGATCCACGAGCAGGAGCATTGTCCACTGAAGATTTAACTCAGATGTATTTAGACCTGGATTTCCCTAGGAATTTTATGATCCTTCAAAATTTCATGCCTAATCATGTTAACCTTCATAAGGTGAATCCACCTTATGATACTTTTGATTTCCCTGAGGGTTCAAGACAAATCATTTCAATGTTTTCATTCATATTAGGCTATGCTAATGATGAGTTTATAGATGCCTCCATTCTAGGTTTCCTCTCCACCTTGTCCCCAGGACAAAATCTAGAAATAGTTTTCAACTTTGCCAAATTCATTACTGATAATATGCATTATCAGTTGATTAAATTACCTGATGAAGGAGTATTCAGATATTCATCCTATCTGTTACATCTCTTCCTATTTTCTCAGGCAGACAACTTCCCAATTGCATTACAAAAAATGGATGTGGAAGGTGAACCTCTTTCAGTGATATTATAGACCTCTCTACTCAGGAAAAACAACAATGAATATAGCTACAAGGACTTCAATGATTTTTTTATTAAACCTGCCACGAGTTTGTTGAACAAAGCAGAGCCACCAAGAATTAATGAAGAAATCAAAATAATTTTACAGTTGTCTGAAAACTGTAAAGTTGGAGACTGGTATCTGTATGAGAATCACACTGAAATCAGAGTGTGTGGTGCACTCTTGGCTCCCTACAAATTACCTAAGTTTATAACTACCAGGATTTTTTCTTTGGAGTACTTAAGACAGATATTGAATGAAAATGCAGTGAACTTCATCAACTCCAAAAAGAAATCACAGTTCAAGCTAAAAATTCAAATTGGCCCCTTCATAGTCAATAGCAGAGATGCTTTGAGAGACATAGTCAGCAAATTATCAGAGTTTAAATTCCAAGAAAGATTTTACTGGAATTATGACCCTCAAGGTGTTATAAGTAACCTCAGGGTCAAGTGTAAGTTAACCCCATTCCTCCATGATTCAATGCCACTAACTAAAAAATATGTCAATCAGATTGAATGGGTTGCAAACACATTGATTGATGATATTCAGCAGATGTAGACAGAAAACCTACAGGAAAAACAGATAGATAGTACACAGGTGATTACAGTTGGTCAACAAACAGAAGTGTCTAATAAAAGACCTAGAAAAGAAGAAGGCTATTTAGCAGAAACAATTATAGAAAATAAATCTAAGACAATTTGCAGCAAGAAGTTCAGAATGATTACTGAAGAAGAAGAAAAGGCCATAGAAATAGATGACAATAAAGATCAAACAAATAACAATGATCAACAAACAGATGATGAGGCCATAATAATTGTCAACGAAACACTTAGAGAAATTCAGAATGAGCAGGTACTATCATAGGGAAAAGGTAAAGAAATGGTTGAAACATAGATAAATACATAAACTCCCTCCTCTTCTAGAAGAGCAGAAGAAAATGATTCTGACATCCAGAAAAAGTTCAAGCAGGTCAGAGAAAAGAATGAGGAAATTAAGAATGAGGTCTATTCAAAACTCCTTAAAGAAAAACCAGGAGACAAAGACAGGCTTGTGATAGCCTTTGATTATTCAACAAAAAAAATGATTATGTCTTTCCTCCAGCCAATAGTTACAGACCCAAAGTCAGCTACAGATTACAGGAAAAGAGAGTTTGAAGTAAATGCAGATACCATACATGAACTTGACCAGATAGAGTTTCATAGAAGTGCTTCAGAAATGTTGTATTCAAAGGTAGTCAACAAAACCATGAATGCTACCATGCTTCAAAAGACAATATCTAATTTACAAACTCAAATGAAATTAGATAAAACATCTCTTTATGCTAAGGATTTGAGGATCAAATCCTTAGAATATTTGGTGATAGAAATTGGAGTGGATCCCTCCAATATTGAAGTTGCTAAAACTCTCATAAGGCAAAATAATGAAGATATTGATGCCTTGAGAAAGCAACTCAAACTTCCATAGAGTGAGCACCCACAAGATAAAGATATTCTTCAAGAGAACAGAGAAAGATGAACTAATGCAGCTAGTTTTAAAGATGACAGCTCAGATTAAATAAATGGAGAATCAAACAGAAATTCTAATGAAGGAAAATGAAACATTGAAAAAAGCACAGGAAGTCTCCATTCCTACAATCATTCCAACTGTCAGTATTGGTGTTCCTTCTACATTGGCAGAACATTTAGCACCAAAAGGAGTATTGGCACCTGTAGTGTCAATTACATCTAAAGATATTTCTACCACTTCATCATCTACATCACAAGTAAATCGAGCAGGTCAAATAGCTGACATAGTAAAGGCTATGGAAGACATTTCCTTAAAGAATAAAGAGATAATCAACTTGAAAGGCACCATCCGAAATCTTGAAACATCAAATAGAGATGCATTAATTACATCCAAGGGACATGAGCAGAGAGCCAATAGATTGCAGGAGCAGGTAAAGATTCTACAACAACAGTTTAATCTCAGTGAATAGGTGCCATATATCAAGAACTATCTTTGGAACAACATCATTCAAGGCATACATCTACAGTGGCCTTCAATCCAAATAAATTATGAACAGAAGGATTTACTCAAAGTAGCACAAATGGAAATTCAGAAGACAAAAGAAGAATTGGCTGACAAACCTTCTCAAGCTCTGAAACTAATTACTTTTTTTAACAGCAAAAACATAGAAGAGCTTGAAGAGCTGAAAATCCGGGATAGAACTGAGAGCATATTACAAATCAAGAAAGTCCTGAACAAAAGAAATATGATGAAAAATTTGGAAGAAATATGCAAAGACATGAACTTGTCAATAACAATTTCATGGCTAAATATACTACATTAACACAAGCAGGCCTTCCAGACATTCATTGCTTCAATGAAAAACTTATGGTTCAAACAGAGTATGACAAGAAGATAAGAGTATATGCCAAAGAACAGGTAAATAAGCCTCTGCCACAAGGTTCCCCTACTGGCAAAGTTATTTTGGAATATTTTTAGAACTTGTTCTTTCTACAAAATGAAATTAAACACATCTTCATTGTCAAGCCCAATTTTGCTAAGTACACAGAGGCAGATGAGAGCTACAGGAAATTTAAGAACATAAAAATTCCTAGTGTAGAAAAATGGCAGGAATTCACTGATTTGATATAAAGTTTTGCAAACAAAGGCAGAAAATTACATGAAAAGTAGAACATTACTGTTACCTAAGGGTAAAAATCAAATTGAAAGTGTATCAGGGTAATGATCAGAGTCAAAGAGTATCAATCAAAACACTTTTTTAATGTGGGTTATTCCTTATTTTACAGCAGTAAGGTAGTAAGAAAACAACGTAAAGAGTATCAGATATAAAGCACAGGTTAAAGGATGTGAATTGGAAAGAGTATCTTCCAAGTTATCTTCTAACATATATTGTTTCCAAGTACCAGCAAGAAACTACAACAAAGCAACAAGTTAAGACAATTAGTCCTATTTTTTATTGATAAGAGGACAACTTGCCAGTTTGTTTTGCAGCTATCCCTCTTTCTATGTAATAATATTTATTTTTGCCTAGAGATATTCCTACATGTCTCTCGGATATTTTGTAATAATTTTTGTATAAATACTTCTCTTTTTGAAGTATTAAGTGTGGAATAAAAATTGCTGAGATTATTATAGATATTTTTTTTTGGTGCTTTGGAGGCTTCATGTGTTGATTGTATAGCAGCAGACTGGACTATAGCTAACTGGAATTCATAACTCAAGATTCTTGCGATAAAATAATGAGTAAAGTGATTTCTTTATGTCATTGTTTCCTTTTCTGAAGTTCCATTCAATTTCATATATGTGTTCAAATCTGAATTATTAATTAGGAGTATTATTTCAGGATAAGTGCAAAAAGATCCCTGTCTTAACTAAGTGATCATTTCAATATTTTTCTGCTGATTTTCGGACCTAGGAATTATTAGTTGCTCTTGAGTCCTGTTTGACCTCTGCCTCCTTCTTCTTATTTCCAGGTCAAAGGAAATTTCACTGCCCTTTATCCCGAAAGCAAGCCTTCCCATCCAATCAAACTATTCAAAACTCTGAGGGTTATCTACCTTGCCCTGAGTATATTAGCATCCTTTTGGCCTTGCCCTTTAGTCTTGCTTGCTACATTTTGACTCCATAAGCCCAATGGACTAGTAGATCCCTCTTAATTTGTCTCCAAGTAATCTTATTTCCCACCAAAATTTTCAAACAAACCAATTGTCCAATCATACCTAGCCTAAAATTTGAATCTAAAACAAAGTTAAATCATAAGGAGAGATCCCTCTTCGGAATTCAGGAAGGCTAGATCCTGAAATCTAAAAGAGGTTCTTGGTTACCCCTGGTTTTCTTTAACTATAAACCAAGATCCCACGACCTAAGAATTACTAGGGTGATAATAGGTACAATGTTATTTCATGAGGGTTTCTACAACATTACAATAGAAAACATAGATTTGGATATTGATGGCACAATATGCTAAGAAAACATAGACCTGGCCTCCTTATTGCATTATAGAGATAACCCGGCAAGGGTTTCTTGAGACACATGTACAAAAAGAGAAGATATGATTTATTCAACTCAAAAATAACACAGTCTCACTGCAACATTACATGGACATGGCTGAATAATGCATATGAGGGATAAGAATACCTTGTTCTAGCTTTCCGAGAGAAGGGTTGGCCCTTTCCCTTGGAAACTAGCTCAGAAACAAGGCCTATAACCTTGTTGCAACAGCTCTCTGGAAAAGGACGCAGTTCCTGCAAGGGACTGCACTGTAGGAGAGCAGAGGTGCTTTGGCCAAGTGCCAAGATATGAAATGAGCTCAGAAATCTCCTTTGTTGAGCTCTCAAGAGAAGGAAGGCACCCTCTACTGAGAAACAGACCCGGGAGTGGAATGATCAATCTTCCACTGCAATACCCTGCAACACAACATTACACTGCTACAGAAATAACGTTGTGATTGAATATTTCTGCTTGGCCTCAAGCCTGGATATGGAACAAATCAGTACGAAAATCTCCCAAGAGGCCTCTCAAGGGAAGAGGTGGGATTCCTGCTCGAGAACACCCTGTGCTAAACATCACTGCAACCCTGCTAAACAGCAAGAGGAAGCCAAAAGTCTAAGTAGACCAAATAATAATATATCATAACATGAATCACGAAGGCTTCCATCATCTCCATATATAGCAAGTGAACGTCTTCACATTGGTTCCCATTCACATTTGCCTCCAAGCTCATGCAAGTTGTCCTCCACCAAATCTGCGCAGTTTATCAAGGAGATGCAATGTATCTAGACAACATATGTTGATTTGGTCAAATATGAATGAATCAACATGATATCCTCCTTGTTCACACCTAAATGTGCTCCTTCCAGCTGCTTATTCTCCCTCTTTCCACATGAGGAATGTTATTCTTTCTATCAATGGGACTCCCTACCCATTTATTCATTTATCTAAAGATAAAACCAACTATAATATTCCATTTAGATGAAGTCTAAATTTTGGGAATATTACAAGCCTACATTTCAATTCTAGATGACCTTGCACATATTTTGAATAAATTCAAAATAATTTTTTTGCTCATCGGATCAAGATGATCTTTAGATCGATCTAGCACCTCTCCAAAAGAGGAGTCCAATAAAAATATTGGCATCTTCATTTGAGCATCACAACATAGAGTTTGGAACTAGTTGTCCAAAATTAGCACATAACATCTCATGTCTCCATGAAGCAATTCTGGAGCAATTTTGAAGAAATTTGGAGAAAATTTGGGAAATTTGAAAAAAATCTTTGAAGGAACATTTTCCAGAAATTTCCTATTTAGCCATATTTTTGAAATACGTATTGTGGGAAAACAAAGATGAATTTTGTGAAACAAGAGGACGTTTTTGTTCCTAATATAGAAAAGTACAATAACCTAATTCATATTTTACACAAGTATTACAGACGGAGAGATCCATTCACATATTCACAACCTATTTTTCTGAATGTGCAATTCCCTGTTTATAACACATTTTTGCAGAGAGGATTGTGGACAATCAGAGAAGCATATCGGGAAACTGGAGGAATTTTTTGTACCTAATATTCCAAATAAATAAAACCTCTCTCATTTTTTCAAACACTTTCATGGTTAGTGATATATCGCTCTACCTTTGAGGCCTATTTTTCTAGAAAACCCAGACATTTTGGGAATTTTCACTAGGTCTATAAGCACAGCACCTTGGCGCTACGCTTTTTACTCAGGTCTCCAAATGGCATAAACTAAAAATTTCTAGAAATCTCTTCACCTCCTCTCAAAACCAATTTTCTTAGATTTTTTATTTAGGGCTCATATTTTGAGAAAAATGAGAAAAAAGGGTAAAAAATCAACATTTTCCCAATGTTTTTGACTGGCACTGCGTTTCTCGAGACACCTTGGGATAATGAGTTTTTGAAGGCCTTCCCATGGGTCATTTTCAAAATTTCAAAATGCTCTGGAAACAAGACAGACATGAATAGTTTATCATTCTATCATATTTCAATTTTGACTTCAGGAAGGTGCCTCAAAATGGCCTCCAAGATGGTGTTGCACATTTGCAATTTTCTGAGATTTTTGTAAAATTTTCACTGAGTAATTTTCTCCAATTTCGAGTTTGACTTTTGTAAAAGTTAAAAAGTGAAAGTAGATGAATGTAAAAGTGAAAATTTAAATGTAAATTGTAAAATGGAGTTGAATAGGTGTCTTATCCTCCATTTATTTTTTTGAGGATATGTCTCTTAGTGGTTATATAAAGGAGGAATTTGTTGTGCAACCTCCCTGGTATGTAGGAGACTTCAGATAAATGCATGTATTTGAATTTCTTGCTGGAAAATTCGACCTCCAAGGGAGGATTTTGACCTCAGTAGCTATATGAGGCCTTTTTTAATAATTTTCAAGGGTTGGAATCTTGGACATTGAGGTATTGTATTTAATTTTAACAAAGTAATATAGTGAATACATAGAAAATTTGCAGCTTAAATTTAGGGATATTCATGTGATGAGATTGTATCTCTATGTTTCTCTTTTGTAAGTCACTCCATTGAATGATTTCTCTTTCAATTACATATATATTGATTTCACTCATTGTCTTTAAAGTTTTTAAGTAGTATTCATGAGGTATACATGCCCTGTTTTGATAAGAAGATGATGTTGTGTTTATTTTCTTCCTAAGGAATGAATTCATAAGTCTATGCTTGTTCCTAATCTCTCTGTTCATCCTACACCATAACCATAAATCCTAAAGGGTCATTCAAGCTTGCCTACCTTGCACCTTTATTCCCCTGCAATTTTTTCTCTTATAACCCTACCAGAGTTTCAAGCCTAGCTCTAAAGGTCCATTTTCATCCAGCACAAAAATCCAAATCAACAAAAACCCTAGAGCCTATTATGCCTAGCCTAGTATATTTCGTGATCCAGTCAAATTGGTTGTGATTTCATTGATAGAACCCTCTCAGCCTAGTAGGGTTTCTACTAGTTCAAAGTGGTATGTGGTTACCTTTTTTGGTCTCCTTTTCAGCCTTCAGAGAACTGGTGGAGTGCTAACAACCCAAAACTCTACAAACCTCACACCATAGTCCCCTACCTTGTGCCAATGGGTTCACAACTCCTATGGGCATGTATGTCATGACAGTTGGGAACTCCTTCCTAAGATAACCTTCATTTTTATATATAGCACACCATAATTATTTGTGCTTCTCCTTTCCTTTTTCTAGGTCCTACAAATATATTTTTAATGCGACTAATTATGACTAGACTTGTGCCATCTCTATGCTATGTTCACTACCTACATGGAATTCCTATAGATTAATAGAAATTTACAGGGCCTTATACTATGAAGCAAATTTTTTTTAGGTTAATGGAACCCATATATGTGGCAATAGACCTCTAATAAACCACTTTGTATGTTGTGCATTTGGAACTAGGAATGGAAAGTGATCCAACAAAACTTTGAACCGCTGATCAAAGTCCCAAACTGTCTCACCAACGTGTTTCTTAATCTCTTTGATCTCTATGATACACTAAGATTCCAATTTTGGTTTTTGGAACTCCTTTAGCAGTGCTTGTTTGATCTCATCCAATTCCCTACCTTGACCTAATCCCAAAGCATTATTCTTGAATTTCATATACCAATTTAACACATGATTCATGAAAGTTGTCTCCAATTGCACCACTTTTTTTTTCATCTTGGGCCTACTTTACAGTCCATATTGATTTGCAAATAAATAGATGCTATTTTGGATCCTTTGATCTGGTGCCATGAAATACATTAATTTTCATGGTAGAATTGGTGTCCATCATGGTCCTATACACAATTATACTTTGTGGTACTTTTGGATAATTTTATGGTACCTTAGCTCATGTCTGACTACTTCCACTATTTTGACTACTTTTACTATTCTCCTCATTAATTGAAATTAACTGAAATAACTTACTAGGTGATATTACTTCTTGGCTTGGTGATGTGCACATTTTTGAGGGTTCAATCCAGGGTATGGTACGAGCAAGGTCACTGAGATACACTGGTTCTTCTCTATTAATGTTGAGTTGTGGGTTTCTTCATTTGTCCTTCCTCTTCTAGTACATAATTCTTCATTGTCCCTTATGCATGGCACTCCATTAGGTAGGTGGTCCGTGTTGATTCCTTCTTCCTAATATTCATGATGTTGCCTTATTATTCCTTCTTTTTTCCTTCCTGCTTCCCTTCTATCTACAACAAGATTTGATGCAGATCTCTCTCTCACCTCACCTCTACACAAAAATATTTCTCCATTGCGTAACACTCCACTAGCTTATTCTATTGTGCTTTATGCTTGTACTGATGTATGTTTTCTAACCCTTCTTGCGTATTCTATGATTTTATCTATTTGATGTCTTGGCATTCTCAATCTCGATTCGCTCTCATGTATCAATCACCTTTATTCCCTCAAGGCATCTGTTGGGTTGTATTAATCACTATTGAATGACTAAACAATACACATAAATTATCAATCCAGGGATGTCTTTTTACTCCAATGACAGTTGCACTGTATGTGCCGATACACTGAACCATAAGAAATTCAATTAAAATAAATTTTTTCTGAAGTAAATGCTAGAAGTAAATCACTCATGCAGAAATAAAATGATCTACAAGACTGGAATCACATTTCAGTTAATTTTTTCTAGCGCGCCACACAACAAGTATCCAGCTAGTGTCTCTAATATCATATGTGTAATAACATACAAAGTATTGAAATTGAAGTGGATATATTCACAGTTGAAACAACAACAACAACTCCTCTACTGATACATAAACTGAAATGCAAACACATATACACAACTAACTTAATCATTGCAATCCCTGCTAAGAAGGAGGGCCCTTCCTCCCTAGCAGGGTGCAGGTGGAGAAAAGAACTTAATGGAAACTAAACTGAATAAAGCATGTAACAACAATAACATGATAATCTGTATTAATATGAGAAAAATTATAGAGCCAAAATAATGTTGTTCTCCGCTAACCTTTCGACCTCTAGGGCCGAGAACTATATAGTGGTTACATCTTAGAAAATCAAGGGATAGATCAGTCATGAGAATCT
Organism: Pinus albicaulis; assembly: GCA_034641835.2. Lineage (NCBI taxonomy): Eukaryota > Viridiplantae > Streptophyta > Pinopsida > Pinales > Pinaceae > Pinus > Pinus albicaulis. Next base: position 1,392,825,089 of record CM076570.1, read on the forward strand.
AATGATTCTCATGATGATCGAAATAGAATACATATAGTTATAACCACTTCTTAATAAAAGTATGACTAGAAAATTATAGATTACAATCAAAACCGCCCATAGGCTGTTATTCCAAAAATACAATGCTAAACAACTTCTATAGCTATCGCCATAAAACCACAGTTGTAGTGTAACAGCTAAAGGACAGGTCAAAAATAGGTGTCGACGAGATCCAGTCAGCGGTACAAATGCATCATCAGTTCGCCAGTGGGTCTATAACAGCAGAGTGTAACAGCAGTTTTCCGACGGGTCTATAACAGCAAGGTGTAACAACATCGCTCATTGTAACAGCACACCCTTAACTGCTCCTGTGTACCTCGTGCTCGGGGATCTTTGGTTCTACAAATGACATCTAGAAAGACAACACAAAGACCATAGATCTTCTCTAAACATTAATCCTCAATTAGTCATAAAAAGGCATAATATATCATAATAATTGATGAAATGGAAGAGTAATGAAAATAAGGTGAAACAACACAAGTTAGGATAGAAGGTAGAAAAAAGAGGCAAATATAGTCCCATTGGTTATATTTATGAGGCAAAATAGGGAAAACAAATGTAGGAAAAGTGTGCAAAACTGGCACCCAACATCTCCCCCCAACTGAAATACTTGCATGTCCTCATGCAAACTAATCTTGCATGGGAATATCTCCGGTGCAGGTCAGTGAGATCATAAGCGCCAACTATATCTTCGTCTGTATACCTGTACCTCTGATTGGCCATCAGCTGCCATACCTAGGACTCTGACTCATACTTACTAAATTCATAATTACACTGATAATCCTCAATTGGCAGCCAGATCAAAGGAAACTTGAATCTCAATCCGAGCCACAAAGCACCAAGGGATTGTACAATTTGTGCATACACTGGTACATGTGTAACAACCACCACGAAATTCTAGAATGAGAATGGGTCCCCCTTCAATAGCTCAACACAGTTGGCTTCCGTGCATTTCAAGCACCCAGTCAAAGCTCGACTCTTCATCATTGAGAACTGATTGAGGCAGAAGTTCACAATTCTTCTTCTATAAGTGGCAGTCGATTCTTTAATCCTAGGGGTACTCAACATTCTCCTGAATTCTCACTTTAACTTGGCGTCCCGTCCCGGTTCTTCCCAAACCCATAATGCAATCTTCTCCTCATTAGCGTCCATATATTTGATGGCCAAATGCCATTCAATCTGATTCTTCATGAAGGACACAAAAGCTCACAACTGAAGATCCCCCATATAGTAGAATACTGTCGCAACCATCTTCATACTCACATGCTCACAAATGATATTGTGTAAGAATAGCTCACACAGTAGGCTTTGCTCATCAAAATCAGAGGCATGGAAAACATCTTAAAATGTGTGAGTGGAAGAAAATAAATAGGGTTTGTCCTCCATAACTACTTTCATCTAGAACATGAAGTAACGTTCCCATAGAAAAATAAGATAGGATGGAGAAGGTTTCCTGCAACCCAACTAATTGAGGGCGAGATCATGAAGTTTTTGCTTGTCTATGGTAAGATCTTGAACCTGCTGCTATAATAGCAACAACTGTTCCTCTTGTTTCTTCATAGATTCCTTCTTCTTATAATCCTCCCATCCTTTCTTCAACTCTTCTTTCATCCATATTTCATGTAAGGTGTATATTTCTCTCTGATGTTCTTTCAGTGAAATCTTCCCCTCCCAAAGGGATATTGTTTCCTGTTTCCACTTTTGTAATTTGGAAATTAACAAGATTTTCTCATAACTCCATCCCGAGATGGGACCCGACGTTCTTCTTAATTCAATATCCACATCAATCATGGGTGTAACAGTCTCTGCCAAATGGGGTTGTTCCACATATGTTGTTGGTTCTTGTGTAACAGTAGATTCCTCGGTGGGTTCTTGTGTGCCAGCCCCTTCATTTCCACCTAGAGTAGCCTCTGTGTCCATTTTTTTTCTTCTACAATAGGAGTGGCCTCCATAGGTTCTTGTGGGTCAGATTCTAGGTCAATTATTACAGGAGGATCTTCTTTAATTGATGATTCTTGTGTAACAACAATATCATCAGCAGGTTCTTATGTAACATACTCTTGTCGTTCTGTTTCTATTTACAATGGGTTGATGTTTTCTCTACAGACCTTATATACTACTATTGTTAATTCTTGAAAACATGTCGTGCATACAGACACCAGGATTTCCTTCCACTCAGATAATTTTTTCTTTAATTCGTCATTTTCCTTTCTTAGATTTTCGAGTTCTAAAAACAGGACATGAGTTTCGTCCTTACCTGATAAGGAGGGTTTCCTTTCTTCTTCTAATACTTATGCTTCTGTCTACTTTCCGGCCATAGGCAAAGGTTCTGCAGGTATGCTTAATTTCACCCTTTTTTTTTGCCTTCTATCCCCAATTGGTTCATCAGTAGGTTCTTTCCCACTTCTAAATTTAGTAGGTCGAGTCTGGGTTTTCGCTTCTGCTTGACTTCCTCCTGAAGTCGAGGTCTATTTCCCCTGGCTTGACCTTGGCCTCTTTCACTTGAATTATTCCCAATTTTTTCCTTGCTAGCCTAGGGCATCCAGCATGATTAATTTGATCAGTCCGTGATTGGTCACACATGCTTCCGGGTGTGCTGTTGTTTTTACTGTTGCCGCCATATGCTTGATGTTCCCTAACGAGTAGAATGGAGAATTAATATTTTTCTGGTGCCAAAGGTGATTAAGTAGAGGAAAGTGATAGTTAAACACTATTGTGGATCTTCCTCACAAGTGATATATTTAATTAAACCCAGGGCGACATATGCCCAAGGATGAGGAAGTGACAACCTGTCAATTCCTCTGCCATCTCCATTTTTTCTTCTCCTTCTAGGAAGTCTTCTTTCAAGGAGGGGTCATTGGTTTTTCTTTTAAACCACCTCTATCCCTCTACCGACAATGTAGTTACCTAGGCAATTACCTCTTCAGTCACCTCAACTTGCAGGCCCCTAACTCGGGTTTGATTGTTGTTCAAATTTTGAGCAAATTTAATTGCCACCGCCTCGTCTAAGCCTTCTAGCTTGTAGAAATACTCAATCCATCTGGCATCTCTGAATATATGGCAGGTTTCTGGAAAATTCTGCAAAGCATCCATAGAATCCGGCTCGTGCCTGACCGCTGCTCCACCCATCTTGCTGTTTGTTTCTAAATTCGCTTCTTGCTGCTTAGCCCCACTGTAATATCATTGCACTGCTCACTGCTTCTCGGCGTCTCTGCTTATTCAAATTGACAAGTTTACAATGAGGATGCAAGGTTTCAATTGAGGAGGTTGTTGGGAGGTGACAGATCTTACGGATTACTGAATCACACCTCACACTAATCTTCATAAATGTCTCGTTATGGAAAGTAATGGGATCTAGTACACATGCTCTTTTCCAACCAGATTTAGTCATCATTAGAATTTGTGTTATTAATTGGGTGCATGCGGATTTGATAGAGGTTTATGAATATGGATTTTTTCAATTATTTCAAGAAGTATCCCCTCCCCCACCTTAATGGTGACGGTCATCACGGGAATATCATTACTTCTGCCAATTAATCACCAAATCATAAACTATAACGTTACCTTTTGAATGACATACGTGAGGTGACGTGGAGGAATATTTTGAATTGACGGCGTTATGCTTGCAACGTTCGTGTTGTTGCATTTGGCCGGCATAATTATTTATGTTATGGGATGAAACATAAGAAACAATGTTCATGGCTATCAGCTATTACATGTGTAATAGCCAAGACAACCCTTAGATTATTCTTCAAAAAACATAATAATCAGGAGAAATTCGTACAAAAAAGAAAATTAAATGAATACCAGCATCCTTTAGAATGGATCAGGAAGGGAAGATGATGTTTCAGGGAGAAAAATATGGGTGTTTAGCCGCCACATGAGTGGTTTTCAGTTGTTACCAATTGTCTAATTGTGCCCCGGAAAGGGGTTTTCACAGTTAGATTTATTATTGTTTTTATTTTATTTTTATTTTGTTATATGTATATATATATATATATATATATATATTAAACAGGTGTAATAGCTTCCACAAAGTTGGTTTTCAACTGCTGCACTTATTGGAATTTCAATTTTCAGGCTGCACAGGAGAATGTTCCCCTGCTGTCGTAACATGAAGATCAGAGTCCGCAAAAATGTTGACAAATGATTCCTTTGAAACGATTTGATGATATAACCTTAGACGATGCCCATTAACCAATAACGGTGTCTTAGCACTATCGATGGTGACCAATTGTATAGTCCCATTGTCAAAGACCATGTCCACTTCGTAAGGACCTAGCCATCTGGTGCAGAGCTTGCCTTTGAAATATTTGAACCTTGAATCATACAAAAGAGCCCAATCTCCTTTATGGAAATTTTTCTTCTTAATAAACCCATCATTCCATCTAACTATTTGTTTCTGAATGATCTCTGTCTGTTGAATGGCAGCCAACCGTTTCTCTTCCAACTCATTGAGCTAGTTCAGTATTTGTGTCTGTGTCGTACTCAAATCCATATCGACCTGCAATGTTGTTCTTAATGTCTTTATTTAAAACTCTATGGCAAATAGAGTATTATTACCATACACAAATTCATATGGTGATAAGCCTATAGTATTCCTCCATGTTTTCCTATAAGCCCACAGTACCTCTGGAAGTTTCTTGGCCCAGTTTCTTTGGTGGCTGGTTACTGTCTTTGTTAAGATTCCCTCAATGACTTTATTGGTGCTTTCTACTTGAACATTTTCTTGTGGGTGATATGGTGAAGTGATTATGTGATGAATTTCATACTTTTAAACCAACTTCTTGATCAAATGATATGTGAAATGAGGCCCCCCATATGTCACTATCTCTCTGGGTATCTTGAAGTGAACAAAAATATCTTCAAACAAGAAGTCTGAAACAGCCTGTTTTGTTGCTCTAGTTAGTTCCATTTCTTCAACCCATTTTGTGACATAATCAGTGCAGACCAATATGTATGATTTTTGTTGTGATGAAGGATTAATCGGCCCCACAAAGTCTAGGGACAATTTCTCAAATGGTTCTATCACTATATGAGGCTGTAACAACATCTCATCTGATTTTAGAGGCTGGCCCATCCTTTGGCAGCTATCGCAGCCTTTCACAAACTTCTTGGCATATTGGAATATAGTTGGCCAGTAATACCCTGTTGAGAGTAATTTATGTCATGTCCTCTTGTCAGTGAAGTGTCCTCCACAAGGTTCCTCATGACAAGCCTTCAAGATCTCAAATACCTCATCTTCTCTAACACATCGCCTAATTTGAAAATTTGGCCTGGTGTGATAAAGATTGCCTTCTATCCAGAAGTAGGTAGCACTCTGTTGTATAAGCTTCCTCCTTTCCTTGGAAGACAATTGGTGTGGGAATTTTCCTGCAGCAAGGTAATTGGCTATATCTGCATACCATGGTGAGTGAGTAGAGATGGCAAAAAGATATTCATATGGAAAAGAATCCTCAGTGGCAGTGTAGTCATCACTTATAGTTAATCTAGAAAGAAAATCAACAACTACATTATCTTTTCCAGGTTTATCTAAAATAGTAATATGAAATTATTGTAACCAAAATAAGCATCTTGTAACTCTACCATTAGTAACATGTTTCTTCATAAAAAATCAAATTTCAGCATGGTCAGTGTGTGCAAATACTTGGTACCCAGTGATGTAGAGCTGGAATTTGTTGATAGCATGCATTACTGCTAGGAATTCCTTCTCAGTAACAGTGTAGTTGAGTTCTACTGGAGTTAAGTTCTTACTGATGTAATAAATGGTGTAAGGTTTATTCTCCTCTAGCTGCCCCAAAAAAACACCCACAACCATGTCAGATTCATCCATAGAAATATGAAATGGCAATTCCCAGTTTGGTCCTCATAAAACAGGTGTCACTGTTACACATTTTTTCAAATTTAAAAAGGCCTGCTCACACTTCCCTGTCCACACAAATTTCGCATCTGTCATGAGTAATGAAAATAGAGGAGATGCAATCTTTGAAAAGTTCTTTATAAATCTCCTATAGTATCCTGCATGTCCCAAAAAACTATGTACCTCTTTTTGAGCCTTAAGGGTCAGGATTTTCAAGATTACCTCAATTTTTGCAGGATCTACCTTGATTCCATCTGGCGAAATGAAATTTCCCAGCACAATTCCCCCGGTCATCATCATGTGGCATTTCTCCATGCTTAGAGAAAAATTAGTTTGTTCACAACGTTCCAACACTTTTTCCAAGTTAGCTAATGTTGTCTCAAAGGCATCCCCGTAGGGTGTAAATCATCCATAAATATTTCAAGGCAGTCATTCAAAAGATCAGAAAAAATACCCAATATTGCCCTCTGAAAGGTTACTGGTGCATTACAAAGGCCAAAGGGAAGGACTCTATATGCAAAAGTACCCCATGGGTAAGTGAAGTTTGTCTTGTCTTGGTCTTTTGGGGCAATCTGTATTTGATTATAGCCACTAATCCCATCTAGAAATGAAAATATTTTTTTTCCAGAGAGAGTATCCAAGACTTGATCAATGAATGGTAAAGGAAAATGGTCCTTTTGAGTGGCCTTGTTAAACTCTATATAGTCAACACGTACTCTCCATTTTCCATTATTTTTTGGAACTATGACAAGCAGAGACACCCACTGGCTATCAGAAATGGGGTAGATGAAATTAGCATTAAGGAGTTTCTGCAATTCTTCTTTCACTATCTCCTTAAGTGCGGAGTTCACTTGGCACTGAGGTTTTCTAACTGGTTTTCAATCCTCTTTAAGGTAAATGCGGTGAGTGCATAGACTAGGATGGATCCATTTCATATCTGTGTAATCCCATGCAAATGGATTTTTGTATTTCTGTAATAGTTGTATCAGCAATCTATTTTTTTTAGCAGTCAGGTTAGGATTGATGTTTAAACATTTCTGAGGTTTTATTTCAATGGGACTAGTGATAATATGCGGAGTTGTTTTCAAATGTTCAATATTTGCATCATCTACCTCGTCTTCTTCCCCCAAATCTCTAATGGAGGCAATAGATAGTGAATTAATAATAAAAACATTAATGATATCATCCTCTGTTTCATCCTTAAAATATTGTGCTTTTCCAAGTGTGAGAAGAGGTATGGAAAGATTATATTCAGATGTAAATGCATCCCACTAGGGGCTACTTGAATCCACATGAGGTTTTGCTGGGGGATAAAGGTTCAGGTTCTGAGTGGTCTGTCCATCTAATATCACCATAGATCCGGACCTACATCTGATATATGAATTTATAGTGGTCAGCCATGGTCTTCCCAATATTAAAGGATGAGCCCCCAGGTTGGATTTGGTTTGTAAAATAAGAAAATCAACCAGATAATTCCAGGAAGCCACAGTGATAACCACGTCTTCTATCCTCCCCTTGGGCTTAACATGGGACCTATCTACTAATTCAAGCATTGTGGGTGTACGTCTAAGTCCATGAAGTCCTAGAGAGATGAAGAGGTCTTTAGTCATGGCATTAACAGTTACCCCTAGATCAGTCAAAGTATTGGTATAGGATGATTGTCAATATGGACAGTCACTGTAGGGTTCCCTGGGTCATTATATTTAGTCAACAAAGGTTGATCAATCATAATATCAGACAATTTCCCCATGACATGGATAGTAGTAGGGTCTCTAGGTTTCCTTCCATGTCTCTTAACGCATAGATCCCTCATTGTTTTAGCATAGATAAGTACTTCCTTAAGGGCTTGTAACAGCGAAATTTGCACATACAAATTTTGCAATTCCTTGAGGAATTTAGATTCAGGTTGTCAGACCATCCTGGTTTCAGTTAATTGTTGAGGGTATGGAGGATTATAAATGCTAACAGTTGAGTCAGCTATCACAGATGCACGAGCCTTGATTGGATTGGCTGCTGTAGAAACCAAAGATCCTCCCGAGCTGGCTGCTGCAGATGTAACAACGGGTGTTGTGTCAACTATTACATGTGTAACGGCTACCTCAGAATCGTCCATATCCTTCCTAGGTGATTCACATTCTTCAGTAACAATGGGAGTATGCCTAGATATGATTACTTTCCCTCATCGAAGTTGAAACTCGTTAAGTCCAATAGGAATATCAAGATAAGTCTGGAGGGTAACCAGAGCATCCATGCTCTAGGTTGCCTCATTATTTGGATTAGGGTTAGGTTGCACAGGTAATTGGGGTTGAACAAAAGGCGTAGGATTTTGAATAGAAGGCATTTGTAATTGTTGCTGCTACATTGGTATTGGAGGGGTTACTAGAGCTTGGCCATTACTTCTCAAGTTCTAACCCCAAGGATTGGGTTGTGATGGAGGATATTTTATTGGTGGAGGAGATGACCACTGGTTCCATGGTGAAGGGAATTATGTTGAGGAAGGAGTAGGATACTACCATGGATATTGCTGACTATTATAAAAATTATTCCAAGGATAAAAAGAGGAAAAATCTAAAGGCATACTTGTAGGTTGCGGCTGCCATGGTCTCTTTGATCCGATGAAATAAGAAGATTGAACATCCTCGCTTGAATCTTGAAGTACCGCCTTCAGTCTGGGAAATTTGGGACACTGATTCATAGAGTGCGCCAACTCACAGATGTTGCAGGGCTAAAACTATTCAGTCCACATTCTCTTTCCAAATGTTTCTTCTTGCCTCAAGGACAAAATATTTCTAAGGCTGCTTCAGCTTCAACTTGTGCTTTCTTGACTTGTACCGTAGTGATCTGGGCAGAGAGAGTGCTAAGGAGGTCGATTTAAAATCATCAAATAAGTTCCCAATCTCTACTCTGGTTACTCCTCCACTCGTGGACTTCTATATCTGGACTGAAGGATCCTGAACTAAAACTTTCCCTTTGACCGATCCTCTTGAGCTACGCAAGAAAAGCTTCATTATTTCATCAAGAAGTTCTTGTGACATGTCTCCTTTTCCCAATAGGTTAATATGCTCCATACAATCATCTCTTATACCTCTTAAAAATTTTAGCTTTAGAATTTCCGGATCTAAGTTACTGAACTTAGACCTTTGTAAATTGTAGTGAAATCGCTCCATATAGTCTTCCAGGATTTCCTCCTCCTTGTGTGCAATTCAGAAAATTCTATCCTTCAAATCCCTGGTTCGATAGTAATCCTGATACTTAAAGAGGAAGGCCTCCCTCATGTCATTCTAGGTTCAAATCGTGCCAGCACCCTGTCTCATGAACCATCTTAATGCTGCTCCTTTCAGAGTAGCAGGGAATAATTTCAGCTTTTGGGCATTTGAAGTGTAGTCATAACCTCTACACAGCACATTAAATTCGAACAGAAAGGTATTAAGGTCTTCAACAGCCATCCCTTGAAAGGATAGTAGGGATGATAAGGCAATATTTTTCATAGGAGCCTCATCCCGTGTTACTACTATTGGGAATTCAAAAGTAACAGAGCTATCTGTCTTGACTTTCTCATCCCCCATGGCTGATTCTTCTTGATGGCATGAACTGCCCTTGGAGTGCACTGAAGATTCAAAAATTAAAGGATCAGGTTGTTCCAAGACTGATCATTTAACAACACTACCAGCGTCCAAATGATGATCAATTAAATTTTGTTCCTCAAGTCCCTGATGCTCCCCACTAGTCTCTCTGTGTCCTTCAATTCGCAGATCCTGATCAATGATTCTCTACTACTGTTTTGAATCTAGAGTCTTGGTATCAGGAGTGGATATGATGTTTGAAGGGTGGTGAGGTCTAGACATGAAAGACACTGATGGTCCAGGCTTTGTTATGGTAGCTTCTTTATGTGGTCTTGTCTTCCTATTATGTATGTATGACGTGGAATGTTCCTTTTCTGCCCTTCAGATCAGATCTCCAAAGAATGTCTTTCTTCCCAAATCTACACTCTTCTTTTCCTTCTTACGACCAATCTTTCTTGTAGTCAGTAGAGTGGGGGGTGTTTGTAGATGTTGGCGTTGTCCTACTGGCACACATGGGCCCTATGTGTGTCAATTCATCCTATAAGTGCTTCAGTTTCTACAGCAGTGAGCCCGCCCAAGTTCGTTAGAGCGATGTGCAGATTCTTACCTCTCATCTTACAGCCCAACAACTGTATAGTTGAAGAAACCCTAAAAGAACACCCAAAAATTCAACTTCTAAGTGTCCCAACAAAACATTGGTGAGCCCACTCAAGTTTGTTAGAGCGATGCGCAATTTCTTACCTCTCGTCTAACCGCCCGACAATTGTGTCACTGGAGACACTCTAAGAAAAACAAAAATTCTTAGAAATTCACTCTCCTAAGTGTCCGAACAAGACATTGGTGAGCTCGGTCAAGTTCTTTAGAGCGTTGCGTAGGTTCTTACCTCTCGTCTTATTGCCCAGCAATTGTGTCGCTGGAGACACTCTAAAAAAACACACAGAAATTGCACTTCTAAGAAGGAACTCTGATTGATTGGATCGTCACTGCCATCACAATGACGCCAAAATGTTGGAATGTATTAATCACTATTGAATGAATAAACAGTACACATAAATTATCAATCCAGGGACGTCTTTTTATTCCAATGACAATTGCACTGTTTGTGCCGATACACTCAACCATAATCAATTCAATTAAAACAAATCGTTTTTGAAGTAAATGATGGAAGTAAATCACTCATGCATAAATAAACTGATCTACAAGAATGGAATCACACTTCAATTAATCTGTTCTAGCATGCCACACAACAAGTATCCAGTTGGTGTCTCTAATATCATATATGTAACATCATACAAAGTATTGAAATTGAAGCGGATATATTCACAGCTAAAACAACAACAACAACACCTCTACTGATACATAAACCAAAATGAAAACACATATACACAACTACCTTAATCACTGATTTCCCTGTTAAGAAGGAGGGCTCTTCCTCCCTAGCAGGGCACATGTGGAGAAAAGGACTTAATGGAAACTAAACCGAATAAACCATGTAACAACAATAATAGGATAATCTGTATTAATATGAGCAAAATTACAAAGCCAAAATAATGTTTTTCTCCGCTAACCTTTCGACCTCTAGGGCTGAGAACTATATAGCGGTTACATCTCAAAAAATAAAGGGATATATCAGTCATGAGAATCTTATGATTCTCATGCTGATCGAAATAGAATGCATATAGTTATAACCACTTCTTAATAAAATTCTGACTAGAAAATTATAGGTTACAATCAAAACTGCCCATGGGTTGTTATTCCAAAAATGCAATGCTAAACAACTTATACAATTATCGCCATAAAACCACAACTGTAGTGTAACAGCTAAAGGACAGGTCAGCAACAGGTGTTGACGAGATCTAGTCAGCAGTACAACTGTATCATCAGTTCGCCAGTGGGTTTGTAACATCAGAGTGTAACAGTAGTTTGTCGATGTGTCTGTAATAGCAAGGTGTAACAGCACCGCTCGCTGTAACAACACACCCTTAACTACTCTTGTGTACCTCGTTCTCAGGGATATTTGGTGCTACAAATGACATCTAGAAAGACAACACAAAGACCATAAATCTTCTCCAAATATTCATACTCAATTAGTCATAAAAAAGCATGATATATCATAATAATTGATGAAATGGTAGATTAATGAAAATAAGGTGAAACATCACAAGTTAGGATAGAAAGGTAGGAAAAAGAGGCAAATACAGTCCCATTGGTTATATTTGTAAGGCAAAATAGGGAAAACAAATGTTGGGAAAGTGCGCAAAACTGGCACCCAATAGCATCCACTGGTCAACCCCCAGTCTAATCTAGGTGGATATTCATGGCCACCTGCCTATTCCACTTGGACCCCCACCATTGTTTCTTTTAGTTTTTCAGTTTCATTAATTGTAGCATAGTTTACTATTTTGGGAATTTTTTTGTGTCCTGGACTTTCAGAGCTATTTTGAGGCCCTAAATGATGTTGTTTTGGAAAAAGGGAAAATGTCAGTCAAAATGTTAGTCTTGGATTGAAGTTTGTAGTATTTAGATAGATCCTTATAACGAGGTGTTTTGCATGTCAAACGGAGATCGTGTGCAAAAATTATGACCCCGAGAAGTTGATGTACCAATTTACCTCAATGGGGCCCATATTTTTGGCAATTCATCTCCTAGTGTTAGGTTTTTGGATGTTTAGGGTTTTCCATTATTTCTCAAAAATAAATAGGCCTTTAAGCCTCATGGTAACATAGTTCATAGATACGTAGCTTCCACATCTCTTCTCGGAGATAAGCTACCATTGTCTGAGCTAGTTTATTTCCATTCTGTATATAAGCATATTGCAATTCTTTGATATTAATGAAATTAAGTGTTATTTCTGTTGCATCTCTGTACTTATGGTTATATATGTATTTTTTTGCATTCCTATTTAATTTTGGATCAGTGGTATCCAAGAGGTCTGCTTTTTCTCTGTTTTTTTTGCATGTCCCCAACGAGGTCAGGGTATAAGGAGTTAGGGATCGAACTGGTTGAAGCTTTTCAAGACCAGAATCGCAGACCCTAATGACCTCCCATGGCAGAAGAAAATAAATATGAGGTATCAGGAGATCCTTTCAAAATATTTCTCAAATAAGACCTCGAGCGACAAAGGAATGTGATAATGGACAAATTTTCCTAGATCCTTTGACAGATGCCCACAGGTGATGTATCTTCATCCGGTAGCCACTCTGGAGGCACCACTCCCTTCAAGGTACAAGTCAACTTTAACATTCCCATATTTTAATGCCAGATAGATGCAAGCGTTGTAGATAGATAGTTAAATATGTTGGAAGGATATTTTCCAGTTCACGATTTTTCTAATAGGGAAAATATTATTTTTTCACTCCTCAAAGTTGCCCACCATGTCAAGGACTAGTGGGAAACCTATTGCAAAATAGGGATGATAGAGAAACCTCATTTTTTTTAGTTGCACCCACTTTGAATTCTTTCTGAGATGCCATCAAGGAACAATATTGCTTCGTAGGGAGCTATGAGGATAAGTATATACAATGGACTGCGTTGCGACAACAAAGGGATCAATATGTGCATGAGCTGATGAATTTGTTCTGTTAGTGCCAGTCAGTTATACCTGTCACCAGTGATCAAATGTGACCTTACAAGTTTTTTTTTAGGGTCTTAAATCAAATTTTTATGGCTTCAGTAGGTCTTCGAATAAAAATTTGGTCACTAGATAGTGTGTCTAGGTATGTTACTACTCCTTTCAAAAAATTCCATGTTCCAGTCATTGCCATCATTTAGTTGGATGAGTCATCGTTACAAAGTCTTCATTATCAAGTCAGTCACACTGTTACACTAAAATTTGTCACCATGAAATTTAGCTGTCTATATGGGTTCATCATTACCTATATTATGCTCCCTTAGAGATCCAAAACCATAAATTTCCTAAACTAAGTCTTGGAATTGGAGAAAATCTCATTAAAACCCTAAAAAGCCTAACTCTGCACTTTTCCTAGTTCTTACCTGCGGTACCGCGGTTTCTTTCTCTATAGCCTGCGGCACATCCCACACGTTCTGATTATTAAAACTGTACACCCCTATAAAAGGTAAAATAAAATAAAAAGTTCTAGAAACCCATCTGGTCGAATATTCTCCCAGCTAGAGGCTTTTAGAAGTGCAATCAGGTCGAGCTTCGCCCCTTCATTCATGAACCTATATCCCTTCATTATTGGAGATTATCCCTTTGTATTTGGAGCTAAAATCCCTTTATGAGAGGACTTTATCCCCCTCTTTATGGAACTGAAACCTCCTTCATTCTCCTATAAATTGAACTCATGTTTCAGTCTCAAGGGTAGACTGTAGATTGATAGACTTTGGTGGATTAGAGAATTGTTGAAGAAATTATACTCTCTGTACTTGGAATCATTGGTAATAGAACGATCACATACTCATATCCATATTTTCATGCTAGTTCAGAGAGGAGAAGGCTTTTCAAACCAAAGGACAACGGTTGTTCAGGACCCCGTAAGAACCTGTATGACATAAAGGCGACAAGGTTGTAAGGTTACTTCTTATCATACAAGTTACACAAATGGATTCTATCTTCTCATTAAGTTGTTCATGTATCTATTTGAGTAATTTAATTCTTGGATTCCTTGAAAAATGAGATAGATTAGTGTTTCTGGATTATTATATCTTGCAGGTGCTTTTAATCCTTTTTCCAAACTTTGATTACAGGTCGTACATGCTGAATTGACCTCTTTTGGGGTGATTGAATTAAAGATTAAAACAAGCATTGGACTTTAGGTAGGGGCATGTCCTCATACTTTGTTATTTAATATTTTTTAATCACAAATGATCTAGAGAAATTTTTTTGCATTTGGATGTTTGTTTCTAGATATCCTTAGGATACTAGGGATATCTCTCTTGTCTGCAAGATGGATTAATCTGCATAACAAAATGGCGACCACAGTGGGAGATATATGAACTTAGTTTTCCTTTTTAATTTTCATTTTGACTTTTGAAAGAGTTTTTTCTTCTTTTGATTAGTCAAACTGGGTTGGGTAGATAACTTATTAGAATCCCTTAAAAGCAAATTTGAATTTTTATTTTTTCTGTACTTTTCCTGGCCTCCGCGGTTTTTATTTAAAAATAGTGTGGTAGCCTACGCGGTTTTTAGTTCAAAACAGTGCGGTACCGCACTGTTCTCCATTGAAACCTGCGAACTTGTGGAAAATTTTGGAAAAATTAAGAATTCTATTTTTAGGATCCAAATTACCAGATTCTTTATGTTTGCCCCAACTTGTTTTGACTGTCCAGTCTTATGTGTGAATTTCTTTACAGTCTCATCAGTCTTTGTTAAGTTAATTGGGTGTTTTGAGTCTCTTTTTTGAGAAACTCTTAATTTGATTTCCTTTGGTCATTACTTTGAGGTTTGTATCAGTCTAAGTGTTAATCACCTTTGAGTGTTTTTATTTTTTGACCTTTGGAATTCTCACCCAATTTTCTTTACTTACACTTGATTGGTTCTTTAGATTACATTAGAATCATCTTGTGTCTGAGAATTCTCTTGCATAGATCACATTTGCATAATTAGAATTCTCATTTTCAAGATATGAATGAAAAATGTGCATAGATTACATTTGCATACTTTTCAAGTGAATTGTGCATAGATTACAACTGCATAGTTTACATTCTGAAAAAATAAATCGTAAATTTAGATTGGTTTCTTTGATTTGAATTTACATGTTTTTATGCTTGTTTTAAAAACATAAAAATAAAATTTTGAATTGATTTGCATTAGTTTTTCTTGCTGGAATTAGTGCACTAGAGAATTTATTATATTTTCTCTTATTTATCAATTTTTTCATTGTTCGAAGTGAATGGAACCTCTCTCCTTACTTTAGTTAGGATTCATCAAATTGAAAATATTACATTATCATATTCAATTGCATTCAATTTTGAGTCAGGTCATAACACCACTGGTTTCATATCCATTTACCCTTTGAGTAATAATAGCCCAAATAACATAGCGCTTAATAAATTTCATCTAGAAATTTTTACATTTTCTATGGCTCTTTACACCAATCTGGATTAGGCTAGTGCTTTGGAATAGGTTGTAGTTAACTTTCCAAAGCAACTAACAAACAAGTAGCATCTTGCGGTAGGAAAAATTCCAATTGTTGCAATTGTGCTCTCGGAAGCTCTTCTTAAAAGAGTCAAGCACGAGATCATGTCGGAACCAGTGAGGTAATCGTACCTATCTCATTGGGAAAGATAGCAGATGTGCACATACCAAAAATGGTAAACCTCCGGTAGGCCATTGTCGAGGAGCCTGGGGTCACTTGTTGGCAAACCTCGGATTTACCATGTTGAGGAGCCTTCAAGGGGATTGAGCTTGGTACTCTGCCCTTGCGTGTATATCAGATCGTAGACTGTTCCCTAGGTATAATTGTCTTAGTTGGTGACCTTAGTGGCCATAATATTTAGGATTTTTCCCAAGGTGATGGTGGAGGGAAGGTCCCATTGTACCTGGAGCAGACGTTGACTAGACTCACTTGGACTTTCCGGAGGGTGAACTTCAATTCGAGATGGCATAGTGGAGGTACTTGCACTGGTCTGTTTCATTAAGAAGGTTGTCAGGGTAACTATTCCAACTGCTAGTTTTCCACATTAATTTCTGCGACATTGGATTTCATCACCAACTAGTGTTTTTATTGTGGAAACATATTGTTTATGTGTGGTTTGACTCCTAGATTTGATAGCACGTGTTCATTTGTTTGTTTATACTTTTTAGAGAACTTAGGTGTGGATTGTGAATTTTAATTGTTAATATTTTTAAATTGTTAATAAAATTCACTGAAGTTGAATATAATGGCAACAGTTCCGGAATTTACCAACCAAGGAACCCCTCTTAACGAGAATCCTAGTAATTTTCCTTTCTTTGGAAATGTTGGTCTTCCTTATATGGCTACATTTTCATTACCTGGATTTACAATAGGTTTATCGATATGGTTATTTTCAACTTCGTTGGCCTCGAATACTCAAATTGTTCCCCCTCAATCGGATGCTTCAACTCAACAGAGTTCACCATATCAACATCACCAACTTCATGTTGATCCTTTACCTTCTTTTCCCAACATATCTTCCTCCCTTTCTTCATCTTCACTTGGTAAAAGCCTTGACGCTAGTAACCAGGTGGCTAAGAAGAAGAAGAAGCAAGATAAGAAAGCAGTCAACCAACCAGCCATGGTTATAAGTGTTAGTAGTGTTGAGGAAACCTCCAACATGCATCATAAACCAAAATACCCTTGCAAGCTTTGTAAGGGTGACCACTTCCTTATCAATTGTCCTGGTATTCCTAAGGTCTTGGAAGCATGGTCAAAAATATCTCATCAACTTACTATTGATCCATCAACCAGTGATTGTTAGGTTCCTGGGAAAAAGGGTAAAGTTAGGTTTCCTTGTAGGCTTTGCAAAGGGAGTCATCAAACTCACATTTTCCCTCACACGGATGAAGCCTCAAAATTGTTGGAAAACCTTATTGTTCCACAACAACAACTTCCAACTGGTTACCGTAAAATTTCTCCCAACCTACCATCAACTCACAAAGTGATTGATCTAATTCCAAGTACAGTCAATCCCGCTCTTCCATTGAAGAGTGAAACTAATATCACTTAGGTTGATGATTCTTTGGTCTAAAATGCGGATGAAAATTAGAGTTTCATTTACTATCAATCCGGGTAAGTAAACTTCAAGGATCATCCAATATATATGGACTTAGAGATAAACTAAACTAAGCTAGGTAAAGAAATGCCAAAGTTCCCTTACAGGAGGTCTTTCATTAGGATCTCCAACACCTATTTATTCATTTAACAAAATGAAATCTAAATACATTGTGATAAGTGTAACAAATATTAAGGTTCCCTTACAGGAGACTATTCATTAATATTTCTAATCATCTTAATCAACAAATTATTTAAACTAATGAAATTAAAGCACTTAAACCTAATTCTAATTGATTGCATGAAATGTTAAAGCTCTCTTACAAGAGACTATTCATTTATATCTCAAGCATATAAATCAGAAACTTAAACTAATGAAATCAAACATTAAATAACAAATCAGATTCATTGAAGGAAACATTATTACTTTCTTATGAAAGTTTATTTGTTAATATTCCAAACACATGAGCCTAATAATTTAATCTAATTAAATTCACAAACAAACTTAAAATAAAAGCCTACTAAAATAAAAGTGTACTTGCTAGGCAATGGGGATCTTTCCAAGGATTCACAAGCACACAAAAAGAAAAGTCAAATGTAGAGGATCAAAGAAGCTCTGTCTTATTTATCATCAATTGCAAATTGCAATTGCAACCATTACATTGATTCTCCAATCTAACTTCTCACTACCAACCTATAAGATACTAAGATTACAAAATGAAGAAGAAGATTAAGATTAAGATTACAAATGAAGGAGATAACACTCCTATTTATACAAAAGCTATGATAACAAACTCATAAATGTAAATCCACTATTCCCTCCTTTGACCCACATATTTCTCAACCAATGGTGACACATAACCCTATCCTCCATGATCTCCTCCATGAGGTCCATGATCTCCTCAAATTCGAATTTAAACTTAGAGTGCCACATAAGGGTGCCTAGGAAGCTTCTTTTTTACCTACACATGTCAACAAACTCATTCTAATTGTTAGGTATAAGTATAAGCATATTATTTTCTAAATTTTAATGATGAGGTAAATTTAATGATGTGGAGGTGGAATGAAGGTGACATGAAGGTAATATGGAAGTAATGTGAAGGTATTGGTGAATAATGGAGTGAGAATAGGGACTATTTTGAGGCCCAACATACCCCCATATTGAAGGTATTGCATGTCCTCATGAAATCTATTGCATTACTTTTTGATACTTGAGATTTGGCTTAAACTCTGCATGATATCATTTACTTAACTTTTGCAAAGTGTTTTTGATGAACTGCAACTTGGTTGGTTCTTGTGTTTCAACCATATTTTGTTTGTTGCATTCAATTTTAATGTATGATCTTTGCATATTGATAATGTGATTTTTATTGCAGAGTATTTTTGTTGGAATGCATCATGGTTGGTTCTTGTGTGACAACCATGATTGTGTTGGCATCCAATTATCTTTTAAGTACTTTTTGAAAAGCCATTTGTATGCTCATGATGATGTAATAGTAAATATATTTTGAAAGTATGTGGGCTTTGAATGTGATATGAATGTTTTGAATGTTATATGAATGTGGCAACATATGAATGTGAATGTATTTCCCCCCTCAACTGATGGTTTTGGAAATTTGACAAAATGACGAAAGGAAGTGAAGTTTTTCCAAAAATTATCATTCTAACTTTTCAAGGAATTAAATGGTTAAAAGTTAGAAAATATCATACCTTAACTTACCCTTTCAAAAATGGATAAGAGTTGTGCACTTGTGGCTACAAAATTCTGTTCATAGTCTTCTTTACTTGGTTTTGAAAATGGTGGATGAAATTGAAAAAGTGAATCTTTTATTGTTGTTGCATTTTCTGCTAAATCTGTTGCTGGATCTTCTGCTGAATGTTTGGAATCTGCTATTGAATGCGGCTGAAAATGTATAAGGCTCAGAAGGTATACAAAATTCAGAATTTACACTTTCCCCCCTAGCTTTATTTATTGACTTGTCCTCAAGTCATTTACATCAAAAATGAAAAAGTAATGAAAGTAATTCCGTGTCCTCTTCTACAAAATTATTGGTCTTCAAATCTTCAACGCTCATTGGCACAATTCTTGTCATGTGAATAAATTTTTCGGTGTCGAACATAAGAAGAAATTGTTAACTTAGTGGCCATTGATGGATGCCACTAGTCAACATGAGAGCTCCCAGTTTTAATGTAAAACAGAGTCAAGATGCCCCTAACACATCTTTCTAAGTATAAATGATTTTTTTGTTGTCGAATACTCAGAAGATCCGATGAACAAGGGATGTTGATGTATTCCCTTTGTTTGTTGGCATGATAGCTTGCCCTTAAGGCATGCAAGCTTCAAGGTGTTTGTAGAACAATATTTAGACTCACGGACTATGGACTCAATGGTGTATGGAAGCAAGGTTTTATTTGTAAGTGTAGGAAAAAGGAAACTAACAATGAATATGTAAAGTGGACCAAACAACTTGTAGATGAGCTTTGTTGGTTTTATTGGTGGGTTAGGATTGAAGAAAATGTAATGAAGTGTATGTGGTAATGGAAAATAGATAATGACTCTTGTTGGGAAAAAAAATGAATTATGACTTCAATTCCTCAAATATAGCAAATATGATCTTTAATTTTGGACTTTTTGCTAAAATAGCTCAGTTTTACCAACATTGAACAGCTACTTGTAGACATGGAATTCAAGGGTGGATAGGTATTTCACCATCCTTGTACATTTAGGAACAAACCCCAGCTCTTTGAATTTTGCTAATCGGCCATGCAACATGTCAAACCATTAAGCTATTACAGGAAGTTGCAAGAACTTGTAATTTTCTGGAAATTTTGGTTATGATCATGGACTAGTTCTTTAGAGTTTCTCATGAAATTTGTCTTTGGAAGACCAATTGTTGTCACAATGTAATCTCCTTAATGGTCATTTGATTAACCTGTAACCTATGAAAAAAGCTTGGCAGAAAGAAAACATAAGTGTGTTAAAGAAGAAATGGCCATTTCCTTCATGATTGTTACGAAAAAAATTTGTACCAAATAAAACAGATTAAGGACAATCAAAGTGTTTAAATTAACATAATTCATGATATTAGTATCAATCCTTTCTTAAAGAAATAACCATGAAAAGTAAATTTACTCCCTGTCTGTGTCAGATAACACATGTGCATGGCAAAGAGCTCGACATTATAGATTTGTTGTGTCCTGTAGATTAGTATGTTATAAAGCATACAACAATATGAAGTTGTCATGCAAATTACCATCCAACTGAATAATTTCATTTGCGCTACGTGAATTCTGTGCAAAGTGTTTTTTTTTTGCACCTGTACCAACTCTTGCAGTCTTAACCAATTCCTGTATTTCTCATGATTCTCTCAATTTTCATACCACCAAAGTTTTTCTTTATGCCAATATCCTTCACATAATGTATCATGCCAATATTCACCCTTTAAATCCTTCAAAACAATAACTGTCACAAAACACATAACAATTTTTTTATTTTTATTATATATATATTTTTAAAATGATAACAATCATAACATAACAATAACAATCATAACCTAACATTATAAAACAACATATTAATATATTAATACAATTATAACAACATAACAAACATTAACTATAATAACAAATTAGAACTAAAAATATATAACTAAATACAAAAGTAAATACAAATCAAAACAAATTAAAACTAAAAACGCAAAACAAATGTAAAACAAAACGCAAAACATGTGAAATAGAGGGATTGAAGGCATATGGAGGGTTTTTTTTTTTGGTTGAGGTAGGATAGGAACGGTCGTGCTGCAAGAAGGACAGGCCCCGTCGACGACCAGACTGCAGTGCAGAATGCATAGTCAATACGCCAATCAGATTTGCGAGTCACCGATAGGTATTTATTACGTCTTGATTGCAGCAACTGAACCCTTCATATTCGAGATCGCAATCTCTTCATTTCCAAGCTCGATCCAACATTTTCATCGCTCATAGCTCGATCGAGCATTTCCGAGCTCATAACACAAAAGGCCCTTCTCCCTTCACTCGAAAAATATTGTCTATGGAGTGAAAGCTGACAGGCGATCTGTGGCATACCTACAATTTTCCACTTTGAGTTTGTCATCGGCACAGAAAAATCGAATTACATTATGTAGGATAGGGACAGAAAAACCGAACTGTGTTATGGAGAGAAAGAACAATAACAGGTACTGCACGAGCTAGTAACGTGACCTCTAACACAGATATCCCAGATGTATATCAATCTTATTTGGCTCAGTGTTATATTTTCTTTTTCATTCATCACCTGGTATGACCAAAGCTCAACGTTTGGTTTTACTGAAAATATAATCGAAACAATGCTATTTCCATTTCCCATTCATCATTGATATGATCAAAGTTAAATTGTATTACTGTAATGTTTGCAGGGGCACACCATTTCCGCAAAGCCGTGGGTGCAAAGGCAATAATATCAATTTGTCAAACAACGCAATGATTTACAAGGCAGTGGAAATTTTTAGTTTCATATGAAAAGCCGACACAGATTTATGAGGAGAAATAACAGCTACAGTTGGAGTTGAAGAATTCATCCTCCACTCTTTGCTATCCAAATCCAGCATTACCATCGATCCAACACTCAGAATGATTGTCACGCTGCCTTCTCCATCATATGCGGCCACAACCCCCACTGATGGAAATTGTAACTTGTGTTTAGTCAAAATCTCCCACTGCCAAGTTAAGCGATTTACGTGCCATAAGCCCACCAAAGCAGTGCGAGGCCAAACATTACCTTCAAGTTCAACATTACCTTTGCGGCAAACCCTAATGCCCAACAAATATTTTTGATTCCTGTAAAGGACAATCCAAATAGTCTGCACTCTTAACACAAACAACCCAGTGATATATCACGAGTTCTGCTTCAACCTTCTCCACCGACTGTTGCAGAATGCATAACAACGAGCCGCTCATATTCACATTTGAATTTCCATCATAATCATCAAATCACTCTAAATAAGTCTCAATAATTGGATCTCATAACTGGATTGCATATTTGGATAATGGTTGAATAATTCAATAGATAAAATTAGCACAAAATCGAACTCATAATCTCCAAATAAATGTCATTCTATCAATGGCTGACACAACATTTAACAAGAATAGAATTTTCCGCATCAAATGAGTGAGATCCCACATCTGTAGTGATAGCCTTTTGACCAATTGTTGTTGGGTTCATCTATCAAAATAAATCGATAATGATGGGTTCATGTCTGGTTCTTTGAACAGATTCCGAAGAAAACTGTGGTGACTTTCTCGGTGAAACAGTTAATATTGGTTGAAGGAGGTTAATGTGAAGAATATTAATGACGCAAATATGTAGTTGCACGTTTATTACCTCCCGGATCAAGTACATCATCACATATGAATGTCCCAAATGTTTCAGAGGATGAATTTGATGCACGGTTGGATTCACTTGAGCATCTGAGATTTGCATTATTCATTTTAGTAATAAATTTCTGCTAATATTTTCTAGCTCACAATCCTCAGGTTGGACAGATTTCTGATGCATGCCAAATGTTGATGAAATTTTGAAAGAGATGTAGTTTTGTGGACGGCCATGATTACAGGGTATATGCAGCATGGGTTTGACAACGAAGCTTTCTAACTTTTTAAATAAATGCAATGCGCTGGCATGAAGCCAAACCAATTCTCCTAGTTTTAGTCCAAATTCAACGTATGGCTTCTTCATAAGGGACACTAAAATCTTACAAAAGCATGCACAAAAGGCTTCAAAATAACTTTAGTTTGAACATAAAATTAAATTGTTGTAGCAGATTGATATTGGAAGCTTGCAAATTTCTTATAATCGATAGAATGTGCAGATCAATTTTCCAGCGAGAGTATTTTATTTGAAATAAATCGATAGATTTTATGATCTTCCTGATCACACGAAGCGTAGGAAGAGAGCATACTAATCTCTTGATTTTTTTATATTTATGCAAGTTAGCGTGGATGGATAATAAACACAATCAAGATTTGCGAAAAAACCTCGCATTGTCTATACTCTTTCTGCAATGTCGTGGGGGTTTTTAGACTCTCAGAGGACAAAGCCTTCTAATAATCAAGCTCCTGACTTACTCGTGATATAGAAAAAAGATATAGAAATTTGATGATGAAGTAGGTCTTACTGTGCCACTGAATTTATTCAAAAAAATAATAATTTTTTTATTTGTAAAAAAAAATACAAGACTAAAAGAAAATTCTACGAGATCTCATTTTATTTATTTATTTATTTTTATTTTTTAATCTATTCCACATTAACTTGAAACATTTTTTATTTTCTAAGTAAAAGAATGCTTCCAGTGAAGCCATCTACGAACTAAGAATTTGAAAATGCTCACATCAAGATTTAAAATTTTTACTTTATGATTTACAAGTATGTGAGTAACATGTCTTCTTGGCACAGGGTTCTTTTGAAACCAGTCGTCAATATTATCCTTTCTCTCCAAGAAGTACCTGTTTAACATCTTCAAATTTCTCATCCGTAGATGAATTAGTAAGAAATGGGGGGTTTAAAAAGTGAATTTAAAACTAATTAAGTATGAAAAGAAAAATCAGAAATCTCAACTTGAACTTCTTTATGAAGATCTTGTTGTCACCATGTTTCACAAGTTAGTCCATAAAAATAAATTGCAACAAAAATTTCCTAATTCTATCTCTAAATCATCCTCCCTGGCAATGGCGCCAAAATTTTTGGTCTAAAATGCAGATGCAAATTAGAGTTTCATTTACTATCAATCCGGGTAAGTAAACTTCGAGATCATCCAATATATATGGACTTAGAGACAAAATAAACTAAGCTAGGTTAAGAAATGCCAAAGTTCCCTTACAGGAGGTCTTTCATTAGGATCTCCAACACCTATTTATTCATTTAACAAAATGAAATCTAAATACATTGTGACAAGTGTAAGAAATATTAAGGTTCCCTTATAGGAGACTGTTCATTAATATTTCTAATCATCTTAATCAACAAACTATTTAAACTAATGAAATTAAAGCACTTAAACCTAATTCTGATTGATTGCATGAAATGTTAAAGCTCTCTTACAAGAGACTATTCATTTATATCTCAAGCATATAAAACAAAAACTTAAACTAATGAAATCAAACATTAAATAACAAATGAGATTCATTGAAGGAAACATTATTACTTTCTTAAGAAAGGTCATTCGTTAATATTCCAAACATATGAACCTAATAATTTAATCTAATGAAATTCACAAACAAACATAAAACAAAAGCCTACTAAAATAAAAGTGTACTTGCTAGGAAATGGGCATCCTTCCAAGAATTCACAAGCACACAAAATGAAAATTCAAATGTAGAGGATCAAAGAAGCTCCATCGTATTTATCATCAATTGAAAATTGCAATTAGAATCATTACAATGATTCTGCAATTGCAACCATTATATTGATTCTCCAATCTAACTTCTCACTACCAACCTATAAGATACTAAGATTACAAATCAAGATTAAAACTACTAATGAAGGAGATAACACTCCTATTTATACAAAATCTATGATAACAAACTCATAAATGTAAATCCACTATTCCCTCCTTTGACCCACATATTTCTCAACCAATGGTGACACATAACCCTATCCTCCATGATCTCCTCCATGAGGTCCATGATGATCTCCTCAAATTCGAATTTGAACATAGAGTGCCACATAAGGGTGCCTAGGAAGCTTCTTTTGTACCTACACATGTCAACAAACTCATTCTTATTGTTAGGTATAAGTATAAGCATATTATTTTCTAAATTTTAACCACAAATCCACTTAAAATGTTAAGAATTAATAAACTTTGGAAAATCATAGTTATAACCCAATGATGAGGTAAATTTAATGATGTGGAGGTGGAATGAAGGTGACATGAAGGTAATATGGAAGTAATGCGAAGGTATTGGTGAATAATGGAGTGAGAATAGGGACTATTTTGAGGCCCAACAATGATCCATTAGTTGATCAAGTGGTCGACTTGATTTCACATCCAATCGATCCCACTCTCCCTCTAGATAGTGAAATTCATACCGCTCGGATTCTTCTTATTACATCAGATTCTTCTAGGCCAAGGGGCATTTCACTTGTTTCTTCATAACCCCCTCCAAGTACCAAGGTCTTTTCCTTTGATTGGAATAGACTGACAGAACCTCTTCTTTCTTCCTCCATCCCTTTCCAAATCATTGTGAAGGCTTGTGGTAAGAATGTGCATCGCACAAATATAGATGAAGGTGCTTTTGTTAGTATTTTATCCTCAACTGCTTGGCAAGCTTTGGGTTCCCCTTAGCTTGTGCCTGTTACACAAAATCTGTCAGCTTTTAACAAAACCATTAGTGAACCTTTAGGGATCCTTCCTACGTTTCTTATTACCTTGGAAGGTAAAATTGTCTTTATTGATCTTATGGTAGTCCGAGGCCCCTTGGATTTCAATTTGCTCCATGGCCGAGACTATGTCTATGCTGGGAGATGGTTGATCTGATATATAAGATGGTTGATCCTCCTCCAAAAAATATTTTAAATGAAGGGTTGACCCCCACACAGGAAACCAAAACACTCCAAATAGGGAAATAGACCCACTATTGTAGCTGATCTCCAAAATAATGTAGTTCTTGAAGGAAACTACGTTGTAGCTGATGATAGCTACTTGGCCTGGTGCTAAAATATTAAATGAAGCCTTGATGTCTTCCTCCCAAGCTTTCAGATGAAAGGATGGTCCCTCCAATGGAAAACTAGCTCATAAATTGGAGATCTCTCTCCTCCACTGCGACACCCTTGCAACACAACCCAACTTTAAACAGAACTACATTGTATATGTGTAATATTCCCAAATGGGGAATGCAACAATAGAAAGTAGAAATGCAGGAAAATAATGCAGTTCATCTAAAGCAAAGAAGGAGGCCAATATAGAGACCTTTCAATTGTATTTACAGTAGCAAAATAGATGTACAATGTGGCCCATAAGAAGCATAACTATAAATACAAGACTCCTATAGAAGAAAATCCTCAAAAAGATGTGTTGAAACCATACATATAGAATGAAAATGCCTTGAAAACATTATTTTATTAGGTTGCAACAGCTATTGATTACACATTAGATCTAGAGAAAATAAGTGCATGAAAATTCATATCTATAACAGATCCATACACTAGATATGCTCCTCTTCAAAATCCCCTTGGGGTTTTCAGCATTACACCAAGTACAAGGAGATCTAAATCTGCAGATCTGTAGAAATATTCAGATATTCAGGAATATTCAGATCTGATCTGATATGTATAATAAAATGATCCTCTTCAATGGATCTCCAAAGTGAACCACAGATTCCCAACACTTGAAAACCATTCCTCCAAATGATGTGCCAAAACACCCTGCAACAACACCTATAGGAATAACGTAGTTTTGGAAGCAAGACTGTGTTGGAGGGTTTATAACATAGTTGGTCACATGCCAAGATCAGAAAATGAAGCTCAAGATGTCCAACACTCTCCTCCCAATGGTTTAGAAGCCTTCCCCACTAAAATGGAGCACTGAAATGGTCTAGATATGAGTAGATCTAACCTCCACTTGCTATAGCTTGAAAACACAACCAAACCCTCAATAGGATCTGCGTTCTAGTTGAAAGAAGTAGCTTGGCCTTCATCCAGATAGTGGACTATGCAATGCAAACTCTTCCAAGAGGCCTCTCAAGGAAAGAGGTGGGATTCCTGATCAGGAACACCCAGCGCTAAACAACGCTATTCTCAGCTAAACAGAAAGAGAATGATATATGTCTAAACAGAAAATATATTCAGAAAATACAATATCATCAACATTGTTCTCCTGCTGCCATCCTCTTCCCTTTATAAGCTAAGAGCTTGCAAACCCTAAACCACCTTCAATGAAAACACTCCTTTCACACAAACCAGCTCCATATAAAACTGTGTTGTGCCTCATGGACGGCCACTCCTCCAAGACAACGTTGTAGATTTGGTCAAGGTTGACCCAGTCAAAATATCCAACCCCTTTCACACCTAAGGGTGTTTGCTTACATAGGCAAGATTTAGCCTTTTTTCACATTTGGCATTGATTTATTCTTTATTAGGAGTTTTATGGACCTCCTTTACACTTTTATTCTTTAAACAAAGACAGAAAACAAAAAATTAATATTCCAATTAGCTTAGGAATAATTAGGAATATTACAGTCCTTCCCTCCCAAAGGTTTCTTGTCCCCAAGAAACTACAAGGATAGAACTGAAGATGTGGGGAACTTTCATTTCCATATGGAGCTCCAATCTCCTGTTAGGAATTACTGCAGAAATAAAATATTTACCGAGAGAATAATACACATACAAAACCCAGCAACAAATCACATAAACATAAACACAATGTTTAACCAGGAAAACCCCAAATCTGGGGAAAAACCCAACCAATGAAATTTCATTAACCATTGTCCAAAAAACCCTGGCCAATACGCCCAAGTGAGCCTTCACCACTCACCTCCAGGCCTACATTACAATGAATTCTTTCTAGCCTTTTATAGGCTCCATTACATGCAATACCATGGGTGCACAAAACCATGTGCCCCAAAACCACCACTGTTTACCCTAGTCAACATTGACTCTACCCCGAGTCATGTTTACCTAACATCTCCAAGCAATCATCCATACCAAATGAATCACCCTCCAGATTGGTAATTCATAGAAAAATTCCTCCCATGTGAGAGGCACCTCCCAATTGCTCAAGTTACCCAAATGGCTCATCCCATAAGGAAACAAGAGACCCAATTTAGCAATCATGGATGGTCCAATGCTTTCCCAAACATATGAAACATAAGAACCATGGAGAATCTCTCTCCCAAAGGACACATCCAATCCTTTCATCCTCCCTCCAATCATCCCCATAAAAAGTACAAGCACATCATCAATGTAGGGGATCAAAACAACATAGATACAAACATAAATTTGTGCATATGGATGTGGGTCATAGTCCCACATGTGGAACCAATGCAGTGCATCTCCTGACTACATTAGATAAACATGTGGTAAGTGGTTTCCCCACCACTTACTTGCTGCCCATATCATCTCACCATGGCTGAAGGTGTGAGATATATTTGGTGCCTTAGGAAAGCACCCATCATGTTGCAAAATCTCCCTTTGTCCTCCAAGGGAGTGGCCATATTCAGAAATAGTTTTGGCCCAAAGTTGGCCATGAAGTTTATAAGGTACAAAACTCCTCCTTGGATTCATGGCGTGCATATACATGGTAAAATAATACATACAATCAGAAAATAAAACATGATTTACATGAGTATGCTCTTCGCCAACAATCATCCTCAACTAAATGGAGTGGTGCATAGATCTATCTCCTCTCTCAAAAGAAGAAAGAGAATGTTGAATTAACTCTCTCATAGAGTTATGTTGCTGCTCCATCTCCACATGGTACATGCATATTTGACAATGTTTATATAGTTCTCCTTGAAATCCCTCCCAATAATAGCTCCTCATGATGATGTTGTTGAGCTTCATGGAATATCTGTGGCTGAAACAAAACCCCTCATAGGCTCTTTGTAGAAACTTCTCCTTGAGCTTGGAGGCTCTAGACAAGAAGATCCTACCATGATCATAGATGACTCCATCTTGGACTAAATAGTCCTCATCATGTAGCTGGTCATCAAGAATCATGCATGTGTGAAGATCCTTGGAATAATCCACCAACACTTGGGATTTCCAATATGGATCTAGAGTCCTCAACAATGGCAGCGCTAATGATGTATCAAAAGAAATGTCTATCATGTGGTTGTTCTCCTCATTGACATCTCCCATTCCAAAGGTATGTGTTGGAAGGTCATTCCTTTCCTTCTTATCCTCCTTGACATATCCCATGCCAAGAGTATATTATGGAAGGTTGTTATTCCCTCCTTGTTGCCCTTCTTGCATATGCACATGCTCAAATGAAGATGGAATTTTTTGGAAGTTAGTCTCCCAAGGAAGGCTATCATCTATCCAAAACCTCCTTTTTCTTGCCAAAGTATGCATGTGTGGCCACCATCTTCTATCATGTATGGAAGATTTCTCTCCAAGTGAGATTATCTTCTGAGTTTTCATAGCCAAGGACTGCCCTCCTTGCCCCATGATAATTTCATTTTTCATCCTTGCAACATCTTCTCTCAGCACAGTATGAGATGAGAGAGTGGATAATGGTGATAAGGGGAAAATATTTCCCTCCTCCTTGAGCTCCCCCAACACTCTCAACGTTGTATTGTGGTCTTCTAATGCTCCCTTCCTTCTTAGATCTATGAATGGAGCATCAATGTGTGAGAAATATTTTACCAAATCTGAATCAGATGGTCTCCCAAGTGGTTTACCACAATATAATGATGTCTCATGTATCATCCCCATGTGCATAATATATGGGATCATCATATCCTTGCTTCCACTACGCAAATTCATCTATGTTTTTTGTGTGGAATTTTCATGATAATGGGGTATCACTCTTAAGGATGAAAGAGTGCTTCTGATTGGAGCAATTACCCTATCCTTTCATCCATGTAATAGTGGATCATCTCCTTCCATGTCAGCATTGTGATCCCTCCATTGTTCTTCTTCTCCTACCTTATGCAAGATTTCATAGTCTAAGGTGCTTTCTTCAGATGTAATTAACCCATGTACACCCAACATCTCCTTGGTGTCAAGAGTCTTGATCACAAAGGAATGATCTAACATATTGTGTTTCCCCAAGAATGTATCTAATGTTGGAAAAAACTTCCTCCATTGTTTTGTCTCATTGCCTATCAACATAGACACCTGCTGCTCATGATATTCATGTGTAAGATCCCTTGGAGATTCTTGTAAAGATACAAGAGTCCTTTTAGTGGAAGCAATTTCTTCACCTCCATCTCCAAATATAAGTAGATCTCCTCCTGCTATCACAGCGCTGGAGGATCTTTCCAGCTCTTCTTCTTCCTTCTCCTCATCAATGGAGAATACCTCATCATTAAGAGACCCTTTTTCTTGATCTCCTCTTGAAAAAGGAATCCTCATGTATTCTTCTTGAGAAGAAAGTTCTTTTTGAAGTGGGGACTTTGCCCTTGGAAAATCATGTAGAAGATCTTTAACCCCCTCAACAATGTTTTGAAATGGGGTTGGCTTCATGGATCCTTCCAACTCATGCAAAGGTTTTGATTTCTTAGGCTTGGTTTTCTCACCAAAGGAAGTTTCAAATTGTTTCAAATCAAATATTTTCACTAACCTCCTATTGAAGTTTTCATAAGTAAATATATTTTCATTTTTCAATGAAGAAGACTCAAATAACCACCAACAATAAGCCTTACCTTGAAGATGCAGTGCTGCTACTCTTATGTATTATTCTTTTGGAACTTGATGTAGCTGTAACTATGTGTCTATATTCCTTACCCGAGACTTGTTTGTTCTCTTAGGTGATCCATCAAAAGTAGATAGAAAGAATCTACCCAAAGTGTGTTGCATGCACCCTCTTCTTCTATTTTAGTTGGTGGATCTTCTCTCTTCTTTAAGTTAACAAAAATATTGGAAGCTTAAATTCTCCTTGAATCTTCTATACTAAGATTCATATTCTTGGAGATAGTCACCAAGAGTCTCCTCCTTTGGTGTTCCTCCTTCTGCTTCTTCTCTTTCCAAGAATGTAGGCATACTACTGCATTGTAGATCTGATTGTGTGGCTGAATGCTCACACACATAATATGAAGAACTAGGGCTTTCTTCGTGTGAAATTATCCTTGAGGGATCTTCATGTCTTTCCCTTCTCATTCCCTTGATTTCTCTTTTAAGCTCATGCATAGTTTGGAAAAGAGTTTTTGAGAACTCCTCTCCTTTCATTCTTCCAGATAAAGGGGTTTTACCCTTGTTTTCTTTATCTTATATGTAATCAAAATTCTTCTGTATTTTCTTCAGATACCTCTTCTCTCTATCAGTAAGAGGTCCTTCTTCTTCATAAGACATATTGGATTCTTAGAAAGCACAGGTTGTGCCAAGATGATGCTTCGATACCACTGTAATTTCCCAAATGGAGAATGCAACAATAGAAAGCAGATTTGCAAGGAAATAATGCAGTTCATCTAAAGAAAAGTAGGATGCCAATATGGATACCTTTCAAATGTAATTAGAGAAAAAAAATAGATGTACAATATGGCCTATAAGAAGCATAATTGGAAATACAAGACTCCTATAGAAGAAAATCCTCAAAAATATGTGCTGCAACCATACATATAGACTGAAAATGCCTTAATAGAATTATATTATTAGGCTGCAATAGCTATTGATTACACATTAGATCTAGAGAAAATCAGTACATGAAAATTCAGATCTATAACATATCCATACACTAGATAGGCTCCTCTTCAAAATCCCCTTGGGGTTTTCAGCATTACACCAAGTACAAGGAGTAGATTTAAGATCTAAATCTGCAGATCTGCAGAAATATTCAAATATTCAGCAATATTCAGATCTAATCTGATATGTACAATAAAATGATCCTCTTCAATGGATCTCCAAAGTGAAGGGCAGATCCCCAACACTTTAAAACCATTCCTCCAAATGATGTGCCAAAACAACCTGCAATTGCACCTACATAAATAATGCAATTCTGGAAGCAAGACTGCGTTGTAGGGTATATAACATAGTTGGCCACATGCCAAGATCAGAAAATGAAGCTCAATATGTCCAATACTCTCCTCCCAATGGATTAGAAGCCTTCCCCACTGAGATGGAGCACTGAAATGGTCTAGATTTGAGTATATCTAGCCTCCACTTGTTGCGTCTTGCAAAGACAACCAAACGCTCAACAGGATCTACGTTGTAATTGAAATAAGTAGCTTGGCCTTCAACCAAATAGTGGACTATGCAATGCAAACTCTTCCAAGAGGCCTCTCAAGGAAGGAGATGGGATTCCTGATCAGGAACACCCAGTGCTAAGTAGAACTATTCTCAGCTAAACAGCAAGAGAATGAAATATGTCTAAACAGACAATATATTCAGAAAATACAATATCATCAACAACGTTCTCCTGCTACCATCCTCTTCCCTTTATAAGTTAAGAGCTTGCAAACCCTAAACCACCTTCATTGAAAACACTCCTTTCACACAAAGCAGCTCCATCTAAAATTGTGTTGTGCCTCATTGATGGCCACTCCTCCAAGATAGCGCTGTAGATTTGGTCAAGGTTGACCCAGTCAAAATATCCATCCCCTTTCACACCTAAGGGTGCTTGCTTACATAACCAATATTTAGTCGTTTTTCACATTTGGCATTGATTTATTCTTTATTAGGAGTTTTATGGACCTCCTTTACACTTTTATTCTTTAAACAAAGACAGAAAACAAAAAATGAATATTCAAATTAGCTTAGGACTAATTAGGAATATTAAAATATGAGACTGAAGCTTTGGCCTGATTCCTGATTATGGAATGGTAGTGCAATACTCTTCCTATGAGGCCTCTCAAGGATAGAGGTGGGATTCCTGATCAGGAACACCCTATTCCAAACAACACTACAATCTTAGCTAAATATCTAAAGAAAGATATATGTCTAAACAGACCATATATTTAGAAATATCACATCCCAAAATATGAATAATATGGCCTCCATCCTCTTCCTTATATAAGTGATGAACTTCCTAACCCTAAGCCCCATTCATTTATGACACTACTTCTATGAAAGGATTATCCACCTAAAACTGCGTTGTCCCATAATGAATGTGACTCCTCTATGACAGTGTTGTTGATTTGGTCAAAGTTGACCCAGTCTATGTGCTCCAACCCCTATTCACACCTTAGGGTGATTTATTAAGCTAAAAATATAATCCACTTGCACATGAGAAGTGGTTTTTTTCTTCATAAAGATATTTATGGGTCTCCCTAACCACTTAATCACCTATCTAAGTGACAAAACATAACTTTAATTTTCCAATAAATTTTGGAATATTACACAGTGAGGCGCTCCTTTTACAAATGTAGCCACACTTTTTCACCCACCTAGAAGTGGTGTGGAAACTGATGTTGATCACATCGTTGGTTGTACTTAAAATTGGCTTTGTCCAATATTTCATGAACCTACTGGCAGATGTGTTTAATTTTCTCAATGAAGTTGTTTGCTTTGTCATCTTTAGACTAGACGTGAGTCCAATCGGCCTAAGTAGCCACAAATGGCATGGCTACGTCATTAGGACTTAGTGGCTAGAACCCCAGGCCCACCTGAAAGGGGCAGGATGTGTACAATCATCATGTTTATGACCTCTGCCAGGCCATCATTTTAGGGATGGAAAGTTGGGGACTTGTTGAGCTTGGTGTCCAGCATTGACCGGAGGTTGGACCAAAATGTGTTGAGGAACCTACTATCCCAATCTAAGATGATAGACTATGGGATCCCAAAGTGCACCCACACTCGTTCAAAGAAGAGTTTAGCAGTGGATTCTACTTTGATATGCTTCATGTAGGCCGACATAATGTCCATCTTCAAGAATCTATCGATGACCAAGAAAACAAAGTCATTTCCATGCTTAGTAGAAGGAAGGCCTGACATGTAATCCATGGAGATGGATTCCCAAGGTCGAGTAGGGGTAGGTAGTGGAGTATAGAGGCCTTGCTTTTGAATGGTCGGTTTGGCAATGGAGCAAGCAATGCAGGATCTGATGGACTTCCCAACATCATGTTGAAGGTTCACCCAATAGAAATAACTCTGCAATGCTGCCATTATTTTCTCGACCCCGAAATTCCCAGTGACTCGACTATAGTGTGCTTCCCAAATCATCTTGGCATGCTCACTTGAAGGAATACAAAGGTGTCCTAGGTGACATATTAGTGCATGCTGGAGGTGAAGACTTGGAACTTGTGTACCTTCCAAGAGTGTCTTGTTTGTGTGGCCAAATTCTAGATCGCTCTTGTAGAGAAGTGGACAATCAGAAGTCTCATGCCCACAAGAGTTGAGAACGATGGTTAGCACCACGATCGGTGGTCAGTTGAGGAATTTTGCAACATTATTGGTGCTTCCCTTCTTATAATTGATGTTCAAATGAAATTTTTGTAGAAATGTGGACCACTTTTGATGGTGATCGTTCTACAACTTCACTTGTGTCTGTATGAACTGCAGGGTTTGGTTGGCTGTGTGGATGACCGTTTCCTTCCCCAAAATGTAATCCTTCCATTGGCGGCGTCTGCACAATGGAATTTTTTTTTCATAAGTGGGATACTTGCAGACTATGTCGAACAGTGTCTCACTGTTATATGCCATTGGATGCCCATATTGAGTAATAATTACCCCAATAACATAGTCAGAGGCATTTGTCTCGATCTCAAATGGTTGTTGCAAGTCTGGTAATGTGAACATTGGGGTAGATCAAGGTGATGTTTCCATTATACAAACGCCTTATGTTGATATTCCGACCAAAAAAAAAAATTATTTCACTCCTCCCTTGGTGACTTGAATCAAGGGCCAAGTGATATGAGAGAATCCCAACATAAACCTGAGGTAGAAATTAGCAAGGCCCAGAAAGCTGCTAAGCTTTGTTAGAGTGGTTGGGGCTCGCCAATCCATAATTACTTGGATCTTGGTTGGATCCACATGCACCCCCCATTCATCAATAATGTATCCCAAATACTGAACATGGGTCATGCCAAAAGTGCGCTTCTCCAAATTGGCACACAAATTGTGTTGTCGCAGTCTTTGGAGGACTTGTCAGATGTGGTGGAGGTGCTCTTCCCAAGTCTGGTTGAAGATCAGGATGTCATCCAAGTACACTACTAAAAATGAGTTGTTGAATTACCGCAAGATGTCGTCCATCAACCTCATGAAGGTTGGGGGAGCATTCGTCAACCCAAAAGGCATAACCAGCCATTCGAAAAGGCCCTCCTTGGCTTTGAAGGAATTCTTCCACACATCGAAGGGTTCGAATGGTACCTTGTTGAAATATTTAGCCTCTTTGAGTTGATCCAGAAGGTCACCAATCAGTGGGATCGAGTACCTATTCCGGAAAATGATCTTGTTTAGCCCTTGATAGTAAATATAGAGTTTCCAAGTCCCATCCTTCTTCTCCACTAACACGATCAGGCTCCTACAAGGAGATGAACTCGGTTGAATGTCACCTTTCTCCAACAGCTCCTAAATTTGCCTCTTGATTTCATTGTTCTCCATAACAGAGCATCGATAGATCATTCCATTGGGTAGCAGCGCACCTAGGGTTAGATCAATGGGGTGCTTGATTGGACAGTGTAGAGGCATGCTTGTGGGTGAGGTGAAGATGTCCCCATACCCCTCCACAACCTTTTCCATTTCTTGTTTTCGAGCGGAGGAACCCTTTCTGAATGTTGTGGCCATAGTATTCTTCTTGCCCTGGAGGCGGATGATCAGGAAAATGAATTCCTGGTTTTGGAAATGAGCTTACTACATTGTTTTTCAATAACTAAAGATATAGTCACAGGCAGTGGTACCTTTGGTGTCCTGTACAACTTTTTGCCCAAAGTAACAATAATAGTGCAAGGCTAGGACTCATACACAGCATGTCACTTCCACAAGTATGGTTGGCTTAATAATACATAAAAAAACATTAAGAGGAGCAATGTCACATAATACCTCATATGTGAAGGGCTTGATGTTGTAGGGAAAGCGACACTGCGAGCTGACATGGAGATCTTGTCCTTGGTGAAGCCACCCGATGGTGTATGGTTGTGGGTGTTGTTTGGTCAATTTAGTGTGTCCTAAATTGCTGCATTTAATTTGTCAATCCGGGAATCGTAAGCTGATGAAGTGCGGCGCACTATATGTGCAAGATAACCTATTTCTTAACTTTTGTCGTTTTTGGTTTTTTTTCTAAGGTGAAATGGAAATTCTAAAATGAAAAACAAGTTTGGTTATATTTGTTCAAGGAAGTGATATCCCCTATAATGATTTACCAATCTTGAAACTTTAAAAGAAAATTGAAATTACAATGACAAGACTTGAAAGAAAGTAAAAGTGTAATGCTGAAATGAAAAGGTGCTGCTAATCTAATGAATCAAAACAGGAAACTAGTGAACATGAAAACCAAACTATTCTTGCTGCCAACTGAACACAAAAGAAACTACGCTTATGGAAATTCAAAATCGCAACAAAATAAATCTAAATCGGATTACATCAATTCATTTTCTGACCCTTCATCATTAGACCAGCTATGACTTGCGGAAGTAATCATAAACAACTTGTGTAACTGATTATTTAATTTGTAGAAAGTAAAATAATACTAAACCATACACACATGATTCAATCCCTCGCCATCAGTCCAGCTGTGGCTTTCGGAGGCAACTGAAGATGTCATACATGATTTAATATATCTAATTTTGCAGAAAAGAAACTAATACTAAACTACACATTTCATAATGCAGCCCCTCACCATCAGTCCAGCTGCTTTCGGAGGTAACTAAAGACGCTATGAGCAGCTTAATATATCTAAATTTGCAGAAAAGAAACTAATACTAAACTACACATTTCATAATGCAGCCCCTCACCATCAGTCCAGCTGTGGCTTTCGGAGGTAACTGAAGACGCTATGAGCAGCTTAATATATCTAATTTTAACTACTGAATCAGATAAGCAAAACTGAAATGTACAAAGCAAAACTGAAGTTAAACAAAAGCTATGAAAAGCAAACTAGCAGCAGAATAATGTTAGTTTCATATCATTAGCCAAAATACTATGAAAATGCCCGGGCTGTCTACCTAAAACCTGCACAAGAAAACTGATCAGTGATTATCAATCATAAAAACATGAAAGACAGGAATGAAATGGAAATTATGGAAATGTATAAACAGAAATGAAACAACTACAAAATATGAACATGTAATGGATTATGATACAATGAATTTTTAAGGAAATGAAATGAGAAATATATACATTAATACACAGAACCTTGGCTGAGCAGGGGCCCTCTACACAGCTTTGGTAACGATCCTCAAACACGAATTAAGTTGAAAAACAGAGTTTTCTCATATTAAAAAGCGGTTCATTACAGACTGGTAGTATTACGGCTCAAGGCAGCGTAATCACTACAGAGCAAACATAACAGAGTACGCACATCAATTATCAACTAACAACTAACTCTACGTGCGTATGCAAACGCTCTATATAAAACAATAAACTGTAACTGTCTCCTGAAGTTTATGATAGCAGCCAGCACGTAGACCACTACGGCCACGGATATAGGAGTATGGCCATGTTGGAAAACGGATCTATGGAAGGTGGATGCTTGAATTCAACTCCAGAACTTTGCACAGATGTCAATTAACCTCCACAAGCTTAGAAACGGCCGTATGGATGTTTATATGCCACGAAACAGAGTCCAGCCGACATAGAACTCCATAGTTGACTTCCACGTGGATGGCTTTGACCGCGGCTTTCCTTGACGAATTTACTTGAACCAATAGGACACGAACCATGTCCTTGTCATTCCTAGCCTGCCCATGTGGCTCGTTTCCTTCGTAGACACCTGTAACATCGATTTCCACAAAATAGCTGCGGAAAGTTGCAGCAGCTGCGGAAAGTGACAAGTTTCCGCGGCTGTATGAACAAAATCTAAATCAAATAGAAAACACACAAACATAATTAAAAACCATGTTAGATACCCTTTTGCACATGATATTGACAATTTTGGAGGTTTAGGTGAGTGAAAAAGATATGGAAAATTGTATGGAAAAGAGGCAAATTCGGGACTCAACATACCCCCACTGTGAAGGTGTTGCATGTCCTCATGCAACCAAAATTTTGATATTCTTTGTTCAATTCATGTGCCTTGATACTTCAGCCAGCACATCTAACCCCCTTCTCTTCTTCTTTGGTACTGCCATCATTCTGGGTTTCTTCATTAAGCACCTGAATTTGATATTCACAAGTGCTTTGCTCAATTTTTGGCATTTCCTTTTTAACTTCTTATTCTTCTTTTGCCAAATACCCAAATGTAACATAGTATTGTCATGGATGATCTTGTCCAGTTTGCCTTGCTCTTTGAGTGTTTCATTTTCATTTTTGATATGCCGATTCAAAAGCTCCAACTCAAAAATTTCCTGTTTTAATGACTGAACTAAATCATCCTGCAATGTATGAGGCTGAAAAGAAGAGGTACTTGGGCCTGTGGCTGCCTTCTCCAAGGATTCTATATAGTCATATACCTCCTGTTGTTTGGGGTCTACTTCCGGTGTCTTTTTCATTGGGCTGTCCCCAAAGTGCTGCAAGGGAGAATTATGTTCAAAATCTGGCTGAGGAGAACTTACATCAATATTTTTCTGAGAATAAGATGGAGTATGCTCATTGTCTGATTGGGAGTGAAAGGAGTCAGGTTCACTAACTGACTGAAATGGACTATGGTCAGTTGGAGACTGTTCAGATGTCTCCTCACCCAAATCAATGAAATGAGGACCTTTAATTTGTGTTTTTCTCAGTTTTCCCTTAAGCCTGCTGCTTCTCCTCACATGTTGTGGTACACTACCCTTTTGTTCTTGTTTTCCTGTTTTTGCCTTCTTGGATAGAGATGATTGTTTTTGAAGAAAAACTAATCTTTCAGATAGAATTTGGTGATCTTCTTCTTCAGAAGAAGGAGTTTTATGGACAGCCTCAACAATTTCTTTCCCTTTTGGTATTATTGGCTTCTTAGTTTTGATTTCCTTCTTCTTCCTTTTTACCAATCTCTCTTCCCTATCATTTTTCTTCATAGTAATAGTAGAAGTATCTTGGATTTCATCTACTATTCTTTTCCTTCTACTTCTTTTTGCTGTGCTAGCTGCGGGAACTTCCTGTGTAGGAGCAACTTGGGTTTCAACATTCATTTTCTTTCTTCTACTCCTTCTAATTGGACTACCTTCAGGAATTTCCTGAGGTTCTTCAAAGAAGTTTCTAACTAGGAATTGTTTCCATGTATCTTTTCTTTCTTTTAGCTCCTTTTCAATCAGAATTCTTATAAGCCCATGGTGATATAAATGAGGCTCTACATCTCCTAGGTGTTTTTGCACAGTCACAGCCATTTTCTTCAAGCTATTGAATAGGAAATAAGGAAGATTGAGAGTTTGGTTTTCAAAAAAATTCATCAATAGCCTAGTATGATACATGTACATAGAGCCAAAACGGCCTTCACATGTAATAAATTTCTGAACAATGAGTAGTAAAGTGGCCCATTCATCTTTTATTGCATATACAGGGATGCCTCTTTTAAAAACGGTGATATCCATACCTTGATTCCGTAGGATTGTTCTCCATGCCTCATCACTGATACTTTTATTTTTGAACCAACGTTCTCCTTCCTGAAGAAGCTCTGTGGCTGTTGCTATTGATGCTTCATTGACCAAAAACTTGAGGTCTCCCACTTTTGCTTCCGAGCCATCAAATGATCTTGCAAATGCTTTTGTAACCTCTCTGTGGTAACCCCTGAATTTCTGAATAAAACGCAGCCATTTAGCTTTCCTCAACATCTCTTTTGCTTGTGGATATCCCTCTATAAACTTCGGTCCTTCTGGCTCTGCCCTTAATAATTTTCCCATTTCACTTCTCTGTGCTTCACAAGTTTGCCTCTGTGAGGGTTTAAGTGGAAATGGAACGATGGAATACACAGGATCGAGCACAATATTGTGGGGATGTTATCATAAAATGGAAATGAGCACCATAAACGGAATGGAGTAAGACTGTGGGTAGATATACGGGAGTGAGAGTGAGCAAAAGGAACGAAATGGAGTGAAACAGGGAGTGAGAATGAGTAGAGTGGGGTTTTTTAAACACGACAGAGACACGACAAAGAGGTTAACAAAGTATAATGCATTCGGCCGCATTTTGAATTTTGGTGGCTGTGTAATAAATATAAACACGTTTCAATCAATGATTATGAAGTTATGCGGCTTTTAAGAGTCCTTTGTCAACTCAAATACGTATCATTATCTACGGTGGGATATTTGAACATGAGTGAGAGTCGGAATTTCAATGATGAAACCGTTTGTGAATAAATGCAAGAGGATAACATAGAGATGGTGGAAGGTTACGGGACTGTCAATATAATCATTGCGCGTTATGGGTAGAGCTCATAGTTTAAAATTACATAAAAATGTGTTTTTCGATACTATTTGAAATAAACTTTATTCATACCTTTGGAATCCTTGCTTTTGCCCTTGGTCTTCAACTGATTGATCTTCATTAGTGTCTTGAATGTTCCATTGATCCTTTCTCCTGCATTTTATTTCATAATTATGAAAATAACAACTAACTGTACATTCTTTTTGAAAACAGAGTAGTAGTAGCTGCGGAATCTGCTTCTGGCTGCGGAAACTGGAGTCAGCTGCGGAAACAGATGTCAGCTGCGGAAACTGACACAGCTATTACTTGGCTGAAATAGAAATGAACAAATGACAAATGGCCAGGTGGAAATGGTCATAAAAAGATTTTTATTGATGGAATGGATGAAATGAAGTGGAATGAAGTGAAATGAAATGAAATGAAATGAAATGAAGTGGAATGAAATGGAGTGGGTGGTGAGATGAAATGAAATGAAGGACAGATTTTTTTTGGAAAATATAGAGTGTCAGGTGTCCCTGATTTTCACCCCATATTTTCTGTATAAGACTGCCAATCAATGATTGGTTTTCAGGCTTATACCATTTTTTTTCTTCTTTTTTTTTTTTTTCTTTTTTTTTTTTTTTAACTTGAAAAACAAAAGCTAGGCTGGTGGAGAAGAAGAATTCTTCTGTACCAGCCTGATTGCAGAACTTTCTTGAAATAACTTGACAAAATCCTCTTTAGAGAGTGGCTTATGATAAACTTTCAATCTATGGCCATTCACTATAAGAGGAGTTTGAAACTCATCAATGGTCTTGATTCTTACAACTCCATTGTTAAAGATCTTGTCAATCTCATATGGCCCAAGCCAATGAGTCTGAAATTTCCCTTGAAAATATTTAAACTTGGAGTCAAATAACAATGCCCAATCTCCTTCTTGAAACTTCTTCTCTTTGATATATTTGTCATGCCACTTAGTTCTTGATATTGAACTAGATCAGTTCTTAGAATTGCTTCTTGTCTGATCTCATCTAGCTCATTCAATTGCTCCATTCTATGCTTTTGGGCTTCTGATAAGTCCATTCCCAACTGAACTGCTATCTTGAAGGTCTTGACTTGGAACTCAATGGGAAACAAGACTTCTTTCCCATAAACAAGTTCATAGGGAGAATGTCCTGTTATATTCCTCCATGTAGTTCTGTAGGCCCACAAGGCTTCTGGAAGCCTTTCTGCCCAATCTCTTCTATGTAGATGAACAGTTTTGGTGATGATACTTTCAAGAACTT
This sequence comes from Pinus albicaulis, assembly GCA_034641835.2. Lineage (NCBI taxonomy): Eukaryota > Viridiplantae > Streptophyta > Pinopsida > Pinales > Pinaceae > Pinus > Pinus albicaulis. The sequence continues at coordinate 1,392,866,587 of CM076570.1, forward strand.
TGTTTGTGGACTCCACTTTACCATTTGCTTGTGGATGGTAAGGAGTAGATCTTCTGTGCTTGATTTTGTATTCTTTCATCAACTTTTCCACCAAATTGGATGTGAATTGGCTCCCCTGATCTGTCACAATTTCTCTTGGAACACCAAAGCGAGTAAAAATATCCTCATAAAGAAAATGAACAATTGAATTTTCAGTAGCAGATACTAATGCTTTGGCTTCTACCCATTTAGTAACATAATCAGTACAAACCAATATATATTTCTTTTGCTTAGATGGTGGATTAATAGGTCCAATGAAATCTAAAGCCCATTTTTCAAAGGGTTCAATGAGTACCTGTGTTTGCAATGGCATTTCATTTGAAAAGGTAGGTTTCCCTACTCTTTGGCAGCTATCACACCTTTTGACATATTGTTTTGCATCTTTGAAGAGGGAAGGCCAATAATATCCCAAGGAAAGGATTTTATAGGCCGTCCTTTTGTCCGCAAAGTGTCCGACGCATGGTTCATCATGACATGCCTTAAGAATATCAGGCATTTCATCTTCCCTGACACATCTTCTGATCACAAGATCTGGCCCTGTTTTAAACAATTCGTTAGAAATCCATGAATATTTTGAACTCTCCTGAATAATTTTCGTTTTTCACTTGGAAATAAATGTGAAGGTAGTTTCCCTGTAACCAAATAGTTAGCAATATCTGCATACCAAGGGGTCTTAATAGTTACTGCAAACAAATATTCATCGGGAAACTTATCTTCTACAGGAGAATCTTCTTTAGTATTCTGAATCCTAGACAAGAAATCAGCTACTGTATTCTGTTTTCCTGGTCTATCCAACACAGTAATATTTAATTCTTGCAAAAGTAAAAGCCATCTTGTCACTCTGCCATTAGTAACAGGTTTGTTCATTAAATATCTAATTGCAGAATGGTCAGTATGAATAAAAGTTTCATAACCTGTTATGTAATGTCTAAACTTATTAATTGCATGAACAACAGCTAAAAACTCTTTTTCAGTCACAGTATAGTTCAACTCTGTGGGAGTCAAATTTTTACTGGTATAATAAATGGCATAAGGAACTAAATCTTTTTGACCCAACACGGCTCCTAGAGCTGTATCTGAAGCATCCGTAGAAATATGGAAAGGGAGTTTCCAATTTGGTCCTCTCAAGATAGGTGCTTCAGATATTCTTGTTTTCAAAGTTTCAAAGGCTGATTGACAATCGGGATCCCATTTAAATTCACAGTCTTTTGTAAGCAATTTGAAGAGTGGAGATGCTATTTTAGTGAAGTTTTCTATAAATCTTCTATAGTAACTAGTAAATCCTAGAAAACTTCTAACATCTCTTTGACAATTTGGAATAGGCAACTTGGAGATGACTTCAACTTTTGATCTATCAACCTTAATCCCATCTCCTGAAATATGATGTCCTAAAACAATCCCTTCGGTAAACATCATAAAGCATTTTTCATGGCTTAATGAAAGGTTTGTTTCTTTACATCTTATGAGAACTTTTTCCAAATTTTCTAATGCCTCTTCAAATGAATTACCATAAATTGTAAAATCATCCATATAAACCTCTACACAATCATGGATTAGATCAGAAAAAATTCCTAGTACTACTCTTTGGAATGTTGCAGGTGCATTACATAACCCAAAAGGAAGCACTCGATAGGCAAAAGTTCCCCATGGACAAGTAAATGTGGTCTTATCTTGATCTTCAGGTGCTACCTGAATTTGATTATAGCCACTAAAACCATCCAAAAATAAAAATTACTTTTTACCTGCTAATGTATCTAATACCTGATCAATAAAAGGCAAAGGAAAGTGATCCTTCAAAGTTGCTTTGTTCAATTCCCTGTAATCAATGCATACTCTTCATTTACCATTCTTTTTAGGTACTATAACCAAAGGAGAAACCCATCGGCTATCTGAAATTGGATAAATGAAGTTTACATTGAGAAGTTTTTGGAGCTCTTCTTTCACTATCTCCCTAAGATTTGGATTCATCCTTCTTTGAGGTTGTCTGATTGGTCTACTGATTTCCTCAATATAGATATGATGGATGCAAGTCTTAGGATCAATACCCTTCATGTCAGTATACTCCCATGCAAATGCAGTAGAATGTTTTTGCAAGATTCTGGTTAGTTCTTCTTGTTGTGACTTCTCCAGATGTTTGTTGATATTCAATGTCTTTTCTGGAAAAATCTCAAAAGCAGAATTACCAAACTCTTCCATAGAGTAGAGAGACATTTGTCTTGATGATAAATATTCTATGTCAGATTCCAACTGAAATTGTGTGGGGTCATATTCTGAAGTTATCTAAATTTTCTAATGTGTTCAGAATTTGACTATCCTCACTAATTTCAGAAATGGTAAAGACAGGTTGTATAGTGTTCTCATCATCGACCCATTCATTATCTCCTATTTCTGTAATTGCTCTTGCAGGAGGATACAAATTGAATTTCTTTGTCGAATTACCATTAGAAATGTACATATCTCCAGATCTACAACTAATAAAAGCATCAGCTGTGGCCAGCCAAGGTCTTCCCAAGATAATTGGATGTCCTCCTAGATTACTTTTGGGAGTCAAAATCATAAAGTCTACTGGATATTCCCAAGAATCTAAGGAGACTGAAATATCTTCTAATACACCATCTGGTTTAATAACCGATCGATCTGCAAGTTGCAATAAAGTAGGTGTAAAAAGAAGGTTAGGAAGTTTTAATTGTTCCATAGTCTGTCCACTCATAATGTTGATAGCAGCCCCTAAGTCAATCAATGTGTTTGGAATTTCTATCCCATTTATATGTGTCTTGACAATTGGACTTCCTGGATCTACATACTTCTGCATGGTAATTTTTCCCATCATAATGTCTGCAATCTTTCCTACCAGGTGGATTCTTCTTGTGTCCTTTAGCTTCCTTTCTGGTCTTTTGAAACTCAACTCCTTTATGGTTTTTGCTAGAATAGGAATTTCTCGAATGGCTTGTAGCAATGGAATCTTGATACAAACATTCTTCAATTCATCTAGAAAGTCATAGTTAGGCAACAAGATTTGTTTTTCCACCCCCTTGTCAATTTGTAGTCTTTCCGGAAAAGGAGGTGTAGATGAAGATACAGGTTGCTCAACTATAGGAGTTGTGGATGTTAGCTTTTCTTTTTCTTTTTGAATTTTTGAATTTTGAAGAGATTCTTCCTCAGAACCCTTATTGACTTGAAGAGAGTCCTCCTTAGAGGTATCTTGTTCTTGAATGTCTATAGAAGGTTTTTCTAGAACTCTACCAGATCTGAGTTGTACATCGTTGAGAGGAACAATCATATAGGTAGGAAATTGTTGTCCTTCTACCATATAAGTAGTTTGAGGATTCTTATTGTTAGGATTTGGCAATGGGTGAGCTGGAAGTTGATTTGTCTTCTGTTGGTATGGGAGCATGAGTTGAGGATTTGTATTTTGTTGAGAAGGTTGTTGTTGTGGAAATGGAAATGAAAGTTGTGGATTTTGGCTTGGAAATTGTGGAGCTTGTTGATTTTGAAAAGATGGAGGATATTGATAAAATTGAGCAAATCTCCCATAAGGATTTTGCATCCCTTGTACCCATAGCTGATATGAATTTTGATGTTGGGGCCAAGGTTGTTGCCAAGGAGTCCAATTTGGTGGGGTTTGAAGATTCATAGGGTTATTAAACCCTTGAGATTGTTGTCCCTGCCAAGGTCTCCTTGCGACAAAACAGAGAGATTCTACTGAATTTGGATCTTCTTGAAAAAAAGCTTTGAGTCCAGGGATTGAAGGACAATCCTTGATCTCATGATTTTCTGAGCAAATCATACATGTTTCTACAACTTTTGCATCCAAGGGACATTCCCTTAAAGCATGTTTCTTTCTACATTTAGGACAAAAGATGGCTAAAGCATCTGTTTCTGCTTTCTGCTTGTTTTGGATTTTAAGGGTGTCTAGTTGTTCACTAAGACTCCCTAAGATATCAGTTTTAAACTCATCAAGCATATTACCAATCTCTGCCCTACTTACTGATCCAGTTGCAGATTTGTTAGCCCTAATAAGAGAAGAATCCCTAGGCCCTATTCCAGTTTTAGATTTTCCCCTTGAGAGATGGATACATAGTTCTGTTATATCATGAAATGGAAGTTGAGAGATGTCTCCTTTCCCCATCATGTTTAAAATGTCTATCCATTCATCTCTAATGGATTTTAATAGGAGGGCTTTCAAGGTTTCATTATCTAAGTTACTCATCTTTGCTCTTTTCAAGTTGTATTGAAATCTTTCAATTAAGTCTTCCAAATTTTCATCTTCTTTTTGCATCATTTTGAATACCTCATCCTTGTGATTGGTGGGCATACAATAATCCAAGTATCTATCCAAAAATGTTTGTTTCATATCATTTCAAGTCCTGATAGATTGAGTGGCTAATCCCATGAACCATTTCAAAGCAGATCCCTTCAAAGTTGAAGGAAATAGTTTGAGTTTTTGAGAATCTTCCATATAGTCATAAGTTCGGCACACTACTTCAAACTCAAACAGAAATGTTTCAGGATCCTCACTTCGTAATCCATAAAAGTTAGGGAGAACAGATGGTGAAATATTTTCATTGTTGCATGAGTTTCCTCATCAACTATAGGGAATCCAAGCAGATTGTCCCTATTTCTACCGTTATTTCCTTCACCATTGTTATCTTCATTATCTCCTCCTCCTCTACCTCCACCTCTATTTATTACTTCCTCTGCCATGATAGTTTCTTTAGAGTCCTTATAGTCCTCTAGTTCTTCCACCAAGGAAGGATGAGAGAAAGTTTCTTTGTTTTCTAAGTGGGTTTTAGTAGGTGGTATAGGAGAATCCTCTAATTCAGCTGTTCCTTGACTTCCAAAAATCTTAAGGCTAGGGGTAGATGGTGGTGAATCTGGTCTATGCCTTGAAGAAGATGGAGTTGTAAAAATCGAACTCTTGGCTTTAGCTATAAACCTTCCCCTAGAATCTCTTGCTCTATGCATGTCATTTTTTTTATTTTTATTTTTAAAGTTGGGCTAATAATTCTCTTTCTGATCTTCCAGGTCACACTAGGTGCAAGAAGAGAGCATACTTAAGAAATTACTAAACCAATAACTCTCTTTTATGATCCTCCAGATCACACTAGGTGCAAGAGGAGAGCATACTTCAAGAAGTTATCAAGTTTTCCCTTCTTTTATGATTTTATGTTTTTTTTTTTTAAGAAATTGGCTACCTAGTTGCACTTCCCCGGCAACGGCGCCAAAATGTTTGGTCAATTTAGTGTGTCCTAAATTGCTGCATTTAATTTGTCAATCCGGGAATCGTAAGCTGATGAAGTGCGGCGCACTATATGTGCAAGATAACCTATTTCTTAACTTTTGTCATTTTTTTTTTATCTTCCTAAAGTAAAATGGAAATTCTAAAATGAAAAACAAGTTTGGTTATATTTTTTCAAGGAAGTGATATCCCCTATAATGATTTACCAATCTTGAAACTTTAAAAGCAAATTGAAATTACAATGACAAGACTTGAAAGAAAGTAAAAGTGTACTGCTGAAATAAAAAGGTGTTGCTAATCTAATGAATCAAAACAAGAAACTAGTGAACATGAAAACCAAACTTTGCCAACTAAACACAAAAGAAACTATGCTTAAGGAAATTCAAAATTGCAACAAAATAAATCTAAATCAGATTACATCAATTCATTTTCTGACCCTTCATCATTAGACCAGCTATGACTTTCGGAAGTAATCATAAACAACTCGTGTAACTGATATTTAATTTGCAGAAAGTAAACTAATACTAAACCATACACTCATGATTCAATCCCTCGCCATCAGTCCAGCTGTGGCTTTCGGAGGCAACTGAAGATGTCATACATGATTTAATATATCTAAATTTGCAGAAAAGAAATTAATACTAAACTACACATTTCATAATGCAGTCCCTCACCATCAGTCCAGCTGTGGCTTTCGGAGGCAACTGAAGATGCTATGAGCAGCTTAATATATCTAAATTTGCATAAAAGAAACTAATACTAAACTACACATTTCATAATGCAGTCCCTCACCATCAGTCCAGCTGTGGCTTTCGGAGGCAACTGAAGATGCTATGAGCAGATTAATATATCTAAATTTAACTACTGAATCAGATAAGCAAAACTGAAATGTACAAAGCAAGACTGAAGTTAAACAAAAGCTATGAAAATCAAACTAGCAGCAGAACATTGTTAGTTTCATGTCATTAGCCAAAATACTATGAAAATGCCCGGGCTGTCTACCTAAAACCTGCACAAGAAAACTGATCAGTGATTAACAATCATAAAAACATGAAAGACAGGAATGAAATGGAAATTATGGAAATGTATAAACGGAAATGAAACAATTACAAAATATGAACATGTAATGGATTATGATACAATGACTTTTTAAAGAAATGAAATGAGAAATATATACATTAATACACAGAACCTTGGCTGAGCAGGGGCCCTCTACACAGCTTTGGTAACGATCCTCAAACACGAATTAAGTTGAAAAACAGAGTTTTCTCATATTAAAAAGCGGTTCATTACAGACTGGTAGTATTACGTCTCAAGGCAGCGTAATCACTACAAAGCAAACATAACAGAGTACGCACATCAATTATCAACTAACAACTAACTCTACGTGCGTATGCAAACGCTCTATATAAAACAATAAACTGTAACTGTCTCCTGAAGTTTATGATAGCAGCCAGCACGTAGACCACTACGGCCATGGATATAGGAGTATGGCCATGTTGGAAAACGGATCTATGGAAGGTGGATGCTTGAATTCAACTCCAGAACTTTGCACAGATGTCAATTAACCTCCGCAAGCTTAGAAACGGCCATATGGATGTTTATATGCCACGAAATAGAGTCCAGTCGACATGAAACTCCATAATTGACTTCCACGTGGATGGCTTTGACCGCGGCTTCCTTTGACGAATTTACTTGAACCAATAGGACACGAACCATGTCCTCGTCATTCCTAGCCTGCCCATGTGGCTCGTTTCCTTTGTAGACACCTGTAACATAGATTTCCACAAAATAGCTGCGGAAAGTTGCAGCAGCTGCGGAAAGTGGCAAGTTTCCGCAGCTGTATGAACAGAATCTAGATCAAATAGAAAACACAAAAACATAATTAAAAACCATGTTAGATACCCTTTTGCACATGATATTGACAATTTTGGAGGTTTAGGTGAGTGAAAAAGATATGGAAAAGTGTATGGAAAAGAGGCAAATTCGGGACTCAACAGGTGTGATGTGGTCGGAAAGCCCAAATGCTTCATGACCTTTTTTGAAATGAGGTTCTTTTGGCTCCCACTGTCGACAATGAACTGTAGCGGGGAACCCTTTACCCACATCTAAGAGTGGAAGAGATGCTCCTCCTCCTCTGTATATTCCGATTCCTCCTTCTGGATATTTGTAGTGGCCATGATGACGTTGGACTTTGCATCAATAATATGATTCCCTTTGTCATTCCCCTTGTCACTTTCTGATTCAGATTAGGAGCATGCATCTGATTCAAAAGCCCTCATCTCGACCTCTAGTGATTGCTTGGACCGACACTCACTTGTGTTGTAAGGTGAGCTCTTATGGAACTCACACCACTTTCCCGTGTTCTTCTTTGGCTTCGTGGTGTTTCTCTTTTGTTGTGTATTTGGTAGGTTATCTTGGGCCACCATGCCTTGGATTTGTCCTTTGTTTTGTGGTTTGGGGGCACCTTTCCCTTTCTTTTGATTTGTAGATCAAAAGTCTTGCTTCTTCTGTTTGAATTTCTACTCAATCTTGGCAGCATGTCGGTATGACGTGCCAAGCGAGGAGATGTCAAGGAAATCCATTTCCTAATGAATGTATATATGCAAAAAAATATGGTACTTCAGCACCAAATGTTTCTCTGAATCTTTCATACCCAACTTTGTGCGCAAGGTATGGAATAGATTCGTCAACTCATGTACATATTGATCCCTTTGTTGCCGCGGCGTAGTCCGTTGTATGTACTTTTCCTCATAGCTCCCCATGGGATAATATTTTTGCTTGATGGAACACCGAAAAGAATTCCAAGTGGGTATGGCTAAGAACAGAGAGGGTTCCCCCTCGTCCTTTTTCTCACAGTAGGTTTCCCACCAGACCTTGACATGGGGGGTAGCTTTGAGGAGTGAAAAAATAATCTTCTCCCTGTCAGAAAAGTCATGAACTGAGAAATAACCTTCTAGTAGATTCAACCATCTATTTATAGCATATGCATCTATTTTGCCCTAAAATATGGGAATGTCAAAGTTTACTTGTACCTTAAAAGGAGTTTCACCTATAGAGTGGTTTCTGGATTTAGATGCGCCGCCAGTGGGAAGTCGTTGAATGATCTAGGCAAAGTTATCCATCATCGTGTTCCTTTGCTTTTCGAGGGCCTCCTCGAGCAATATTTTGATAGGATCTCCTGCTCCCTCATCTTTCTTTTCGTCCCCCATGGGCAGCCATCGAGGTTTGCGAGGCTGATATTGCAAAGATTCAACCAGATCAAGCCCTAACTCCTTATACCTCGACCTCGTTGGGTACATGCAAAGAAGGATCGAGAAAGAGTAGACTGCTCTGATACCACTGATCCGGATTTATGAAGGAACACAATAGAATACACATATAACCATAAATATAAAAATGCATCGTAAATAACACTTCATTTCATTAATATCAAAAAATTGAAATTTGTTTACAGACAGAATGGAAATAAATTAGCTAGGGTGCTGGTAGTTTATCTCTGAGAAGAGATGTGGTGGCTACATTCCTATGAACTCTATGTTACAATGAGGCTCAAAGGACTTTATATTATTTAGAAATAATGGAAAACCCTAAACATCCAAAAACCTAACCCTAGGAGATGAAAAGCCAGAATATGGGCCCCGTCGCGGTAAATTGGTACATAAATTTACTGGGGTCATACATGATGCATCACTAGAAAGATCTATCTGAGGAATACAACTTTTGAGAACAAATATTGAGTCTAAAATGGACATATCCAAAATTAAAATGTGTGTCAGAATAAGCGATGCCTAAAAAATGTTGTTTAGGTCCTCAAAACGGCTCTGGAAGTTCAGGACCCAAAAAACTGCTAAAAATAGTAAATTGTGCTATAACTGAAAAACTGAAAGAAACAATAGTGGGGCCCCAATTGTAATATGTGGGTAGCCACCAATATCCACCTAGATCATTCCTACCCCCTTAGGAAGAAATGCTCCTCATTGTGTTGAGTTCCTCCATGAGATGAGGAAACTTTTGCTGAACTTGGTCCCTCGTGAACCACTTGCCTTGGTGTAGGAGTTGGCCAGCTTTGACAACCCGATACAGTTGGATCTTCTGTTGGAAAATGTTCTTGATTTTCATGTCCATGATACAATCTGTGGTGGCATGTTCCATGCAGTCTGGGTTTAACTCTATTGGTGTGAGTTGTTCTGCAATGTCAGAGGTGTCCAGTAGAGGTGGGAAATAGGGCCAAAGGCGGTCCACATTTAATATTGGGTGCAGAACAAGGAATGGTGGAATACTAAGCTCAAAATAATTGTTCCCTACAGCCTTGGTGATTGTGTACGACCCATATCGGAGTAGGCAAAGCTTGCAGTGGGGTCTAGTGAGGTGCTCCTTCTACAAATGTAGCCACACTTTGTCGCCCACCTGGAAGTGGTGTGGCACCCGATGTTGATCATTTCATTGCTTGTACTTAGCATTGGATCTGTCCAATATGTCATGAACCAACTGGAAGATGTGTTGAATGTGCTCAATGAAGTTGTTTGCTTTGTCAGCTTCAGACTGGACATGAGTCGAATCGACCTGATTAGCCACAAATGGCATGGCTACGTCAATGGGACATAGTGGCTGGAACCCGAGGCCCACCAGAAAGGGGCTATGGCTGGATGACCTGTCAAGAGCCTGGTTATAACTGTGTTGTACATAGGTTAGGCTCTCATACCATGTGCATGGATGCTTTGAATTGTACATGTGGAGGATGTGTACAATTATCCTATTGACGACCTATGTCTGGCCACCAGTTTGGGGATTGAAAGCAGTGGACTTGGTGAGCTTGGGGTCCAGCATTGACCAGAGGCTGGACCAAAATGTGCTGAGGAAACTACTGTCTTGATCTAATATGATAGACTGTGGGATCCCAAATTTCACCCACACTCGTTCAAAGAAGAGTTTAGCAGTGGCTTCTGATGTGATATTCTTCTTGTAGCCCGACATAATAGCCATCTTCAAGAATCTGTCAAATACCACCAAAAAAAAGTAGTTTGAATGCTTAGTAGAAGGAATTCCAAACATGTAATCCATGGATATGGATTCCCAAGGTCGACTAGGGGTAGTTAGCGGAGTATAGAGGCCTTGCTTCTTGATGGTCGATTTGGCAGTGGAGCAAGCAGTGCAAGATCTGATGTACTTTCCAACATCCTGTCGAAGGTTCGACCAATAGAAATACTTATGTAGTACTAAAAAATTTTTCTCAACCCTGAAATTCCTAGCGACTCAACTGAAGTGTGCTTCCCAAATCATCTTGGCACGCTCTCTTGAAGGAACACAAAGGTTCCCTAGGTGACATAGCAGTGCATCCTGGAGGTGAAAATTTGGAACTTGCATACCCTCCAAGTTTTTCTTGTATGTGTGGCCGAATTTCAGATCGCTCTTGTAGAGAAGTGGCCTATCATAAGTCTCGTGCCTATAAGAGTTTAGAAAGGTGGTTAGCACCACGATTGGTGGTTGGTTGAGGCAGTCTGCAACATTATTGGTGTTGCCCTTCTTATACTTGATTTTCAAACGAATTTTTTGCAGATATGTGGACCAATTCTGATGGAAATTTTTCTACCACTTCCCTTGTTTCTGTATGAACTGCAGGGGTCGACAATCTGTGTAATATTCCCAAATGGGAAAATCAGCAATATAGGCACCAAAAATGCATTTTTCAGAAAATTATGCTATAACAGTCAATAACAACCAATGGAACCATTATTTTATACATATTAGCAACCAAATATGCAAGGAGATCAGAAACAAATCATTTTTGCTTAGTTAAACAGGGCTCCCAAGCCCAGAACAACCCAAAAACACTGCAACCACATGACTACTGCAACACAAAAATTTTGAAGCAAGTAATAGCGCAGTTTAATGAGGGTTTATACTATAGATATAGAGAAACAAATGGATCTACTGATATATTACTCAAGAGAGCTAAAAAATTGAGATCTAATCTCTTTTACACAATTCCAAGGTAACCCGGCAAGGGTTTCTTGATAGGCATGAAATAAAAAAAGTATATACTACAGATCTGCGGCTGAATCACTTTTTCTGACTAAAGCTCTACATAAATAGGACTGAGAAGACAAAGAAATGGATGTAGCTCCTCCTTACTAGCTCTCCAGGCGAAAGGTTGATCCTTTCACTAGGAAACTAGCTCACAATCAGGGGTTTTGACCCTTCCACTGCAACACCATGAAAAATAATGCAGTTCCTCAAGGATACTGCACTGTGTTTGTAGGTGACTGCTTGGCCCAATTCTAGATGGTAAAAATGAAGCCCATAATACTCCTCTCATATTTCTTCAACAAGTCCTCCAAGGAAGAGTGTGGAATTCCCACAGAGAAACCCTTATACTAAACAGTACAGAAAACCTAGATAAATAGTCGAAGCATGCAATAAGTCATAAGACTCAAACATAAAATAATATTCTCAATACCCCATATGGTTTCTATTCCCTCCATTATATACTTGATGAGCTTCCGCACCATGGGTCCCATCCATTTATGAGGTTATTTCCATGCAAAGACTCCTCCAAAATTACGTTGTCTCCACTAGCTCCACTTTCTCATTTACAACGCTATTTGCTTTGGTCAACTTTGATTTAGTCTCCATGCATGGTCTCCTTTCACACCCAAGGTGGATTATTCTGACTATATAAACTGATTCACATTCACACTGGGCTATCTCTATTGATAAGTCACTCCCTCCATACCATCACTATTGACTTGGTCAAACTTAACCTTGTCCCCATGCATTAGCCCTTGTTCACATATGAGGGTGCTTTATCGAGCTATGAAGATGATCCCTTTTCACATGATAAGTGGTTTTATTACTAATAAATATATTTGTGGGTATCCCTACCCACTTATTCATCAAGCAAGAAGGCAAAATTAGATTTTAATATTCCAATTAGCTGCATGCTAATTTAGGAATATTGCAATCCTCCCCTCCCAAATGTTGCTTGTCATCAAGTAAATGCAAGGATATATCTACAAAATATATGGAACCTTCATCCCCGTATGAAGCTCCATTCTCCAAGCTATCATCCATATAAAATTAATCACCCTCCAGAATGGTAATTCATAGAAAAACTCCTCCCATGTGAGAGGCTTCTCCCAAGGACATAAATCAATCATATGGCTCCCTTCATATAGAAAAAAGTGGTATAATGTAGTAGCCATATAATGTCCCATGCTCCCCTTGAAGCATGAAGAAATGTGGGAAGTTTCATTCCCAGTGGACACATCCAACCAATGTTCCATCCCCCCAATCATGTCCCAACAATAATGTGAACATCATCAACATATGGGATCATAATAAAAGTCATGCTAGCTGCCATATGTAGTAATGGAGAAGGAAAATGGTCCCTCAAGTGCAACCAGCGCATTTTTACTCCTGACTGCATCAAAATATGGCATGATGAGTGGTTTCCCAGCCACTTGTTTACTGCCCCGGTCTCCTCACAATCTTGGAGAAGGTGTATGGTGTATGGTGCAAATTGAGCATACCCTGCATAAGAAATTATCTCCTCGAGATCTCCTAGGGCTTGGCCATCATCAATGCTACTTATGACCTCAAGTAGACCATGAAGTATAGAAGGAAGAGTGCCCCCTCTTGGAGCAATGCCCTGCACATGTATAATAAGGAAATGCAAATACATAGTAAATGAATCATGATGTGCAAAAATACAATCTTTACCATGTACTTGGTTCAAGCTAGTAAGGTGGCTCATAGATGGACCTCCTCTAACTCCCAATGAGAAAGGAAGTGGTTGTGATCGCTCTACCAAAGAATCATGTCTCCTCACCCTCTAAATAATTCATGCATCTCATCATATGTTGGTGCATCTCCTCTTTGAAGCTAACCCAAATAAATCCCTCCAAGATAGTACGGTATGCTCTTATAAAACCGGTGGGTTTGGAGAGAAAAACCTCATATGATGCATCTAGTAGCTTCTCCTTGAGCTTAGAGGCTCTAGTCAAGAAGACTCTCCCATAAAAATAGTTGACCCAATATACCACTACATATCTCCTATCAGATAATTAATCATCAAGAACTTTGCATGAAAAGAGATCCTTGGAGTATTCCACTAACAGCTGGGATCTCCAATCAGGGTTAATACTCAACAATGATAGTGCTACTGATCTATCATGTGAAGCATATGTCATGTTTCTGCCCTCTTCTTTGACATCTCTCATGCCAAATTCATACACCGGGATGTTGCAACCTTGCCTCTGCTGCTCCTCCTATAGCTGCTCATGCTCTATAAAAAGGGGAAGTTTTTGGAGGCTAGCCTTCCACGAGAAGCTATCACCCATCAAAAAATTTCTAATTTTGGCCAATGTAAGCATGTCCAGCCACCAACCTCTACCAAATGTGGAAGATTCCTTCCTATGTGGAAGTATCTTCTGATTCTCCAAAGCTATGGAGTGGTCTCCTTGCACCCTGAATGTGCCATCCATCCTTGAAATGTCGCTTTTAAACACAAGATGTTTGGTGAGATTGGGTAATACTAATATTGGGAAAATGTCTCCCTCCTCCTTGAGCCTACCCCGGACTCTCTGTGTTGTGTTGAGTCCTCCCAAGGTTCCCACCCCTCCAAAAGCTAAGAGTGGTGTAACCAAATTTGAAGCATCTCTCATCATCTCTTGATCTGGTGGTCTCCCTGGTGGAATGCCTCCATGCAATGAGACATAAATATCAAGAGTAGACTGCATATATGAGTGGACTACTTTTTCCTTTTTCTTACTGCGCAAATCAGTCTGCCTCTTTTGTGCATCAACCTTCTGAAATATATAAGGGTGTATGCTCCTAGTCATATGATGTTGATCCTTCTCCCTATCCTCTTCTTTCATCTTCAAGGTCTCACAATCTATCCATGATAGCACATGTTGCTCATGGACTATGCCTTGATCTCCACATGTGAGACTCTTTGGAATTTCTTGTGTACATACAAGAACTCTTCTCATTGGAGCAAGTGCTCCATATCCCTCTTCTTGAGGTACTAGATATGCTCCTGATGTGACAACATTGTTACCTCCAGCCTTATCTTCCTCTTCAACATCAATGGAAGTTACCTTATCATAAATAAGAGGATCCTCTTTTGAAAAAGAGATCTCCATATCCTCTTTTTCAGAAGAGTGTTCTTTATGAAATATGGATCTTGCCTCTAGCAAGGTATTCTGTAAAATTTCATTCTCCTCAATAGTTTTCTGAAATGGAGTGGAGTTTATAGATCCTTCCAACCCATGCAAAGGTTTTGTTTATTTTGGCTTGACTATCCCAACCAAATATGTTTCATAATTTTTTTCATCAAACCTTTCCACTATCCTCTTAGTGAACCTTGCATAAGTAGATATATTTGCATTTCTTAATGAAAAGGATTCAAATAACCACCAAGAATAATCCTTACCTTCAAGATGCAGCGCTGCTACTCTAATGGCTTCATCTTCTGAAACTTGGTGTTGTTGCAAATAAGTATCAAGCTCCTCCACCCAAGCCCTAGCTGAATATTTAGGCGACCCATCAAAAGTAGACAGGAAGAATCTACCCTCATCATGCTACTTGCACCTTGTGCTTCTATCATAGTTGCTAGGTATTTTATCCTCCTTGATCTTGAAAAACCATTGGAATTTTAGGTGATCTTTGAACCTCTTAGATTGAGATTCATACTCTTGCAAATAATCACCAAGAGTCTCCTTCTTTGGCATATCTCTTTCCTCCATCTCACTTGCTATGACCACAAGCCTGATAGAGCATTGTAAATATAATGGTGTGGTAGAATGCTCACACCCATAATATGAGGAATTGAAGCTTCCCTCATGTAAAAATCTTGTTGAGGGATCTCCATATTTTTCCCTCCTCATCTCTTTGATGTCTTTGCTAATACACTGCAGAGTTTGAAGAAGAAGTTTTGAGAACTCCTTCCCTCCCAATAATAAAGTTTTTCCTTGATCTCTTTTTCAGATCTTCTCCTTCCTATGAGAAGCCTCCTTAGATGACATAATGGCTGAAGTACACTGGCTGAGCCGAGATTAGAGCTCTGATACCACTGTAATATTACCAAATGGGAAAATCAGCAATATAGGCACCAAAAATGAATTTTTCAGAAAATTATGCTATAAAAGTCAATAACAGCCCATGGATCCATTATTTTATACATAATAGCAACCAAATATACAAGGATATTAGAAAAAAATCATTTTTTCTTAGTTAAACAGGCCTCCCAAGCCCATAACAACCCAAAAACACTGCAACCCCATGACTACTGCAACACAGAAATTATGAAGCAAGTAACAGTGTAGTTTAATGAGGGTTTATACTACATAAATAGAGAAACAAATGGATCTACTGATATATTACTCAAGAGAGCTGAAAAACTGAGATCTAGTCTCTTTTACACAATTCCAAGATAACCTGGCAAGGGTTTCTTGATAGGAATGAAATACAAAAAGTATATACTGTAGCTCTGTGGCTGAATCATGTTTTCTGATTGAAGCTATACATAAATAGGGTTGAGAATACAAAGAAATGGTTGTAGCTCCTCCTTAATAGCTCTTTGGGTGAAAGGTTGATCCTTTCACTAGGAAACTAGCTCACAATCAGGGGTTTTGACCCTTCCACTACAACACCATGAAAAATAATGCAGCTCCTCAAGGATACTGCATTGTGGCTATATGTTACTTCTTGGCCCAATACCGGATGGTGGAAATGAAGCCCAGAATACTCCTCTCATATTTCTTCAACAATTCCTCCAAGGAAGAGTGTGGAATTCCTGCATGAGGATCCCCTTGTACTAAACAGTACAGCAAACCTAGCTAAACAGCTGAAGCATGAAATAAGTCATAAGAATCAAACATAAAATAATATTCTCAATACCCTATATGGTTGCCATTCCCTCCATTATATACTTGATGAGATTCCTCACCATGGGTCCCATCCATTTATGAGGTTACTTCCATGCAAAGACTCCTCCTCCAAAATTATGTTGTCTCCACTAGCTCCACTCTCTCACTTACAGTGCTATTTGATTTGGTCAACTTTGACTTAGTCTCCATGCATGGTCTCCTTTCACACCCAAGGTGGCTTTATTCTGACTATATAAACTGATCCACATTCACACTGGGTTGTCTCTATTGATAATTCACTCCCTCCATACCAGCACTGTTGACTTGTTCAAACTTAGCATGTCCCTCCGTTCAATTCTATGAACGCCTTCCGTTGAGATTCCGATCAAAATAATTTTGCTTTCACTCCTCCCTTAGTGATTTGACTCAAGGGCCAAGTGATATGAGAGAATCGCAACATGAACCTGTGGTAGAAATTAGCAAGGCCCAGAAAGCTGCAAAGCTCTGTTAGAGTGGTTGGGGCCAGCCAATCCCGAATTACTTGGATCTTGGTTAGATCCACATGCACCCCCCCATTCATCAATAATGTATCCCAGATATTGAACCTGGGTCATGCCAAAAGTGCACTTCTCCAAATTGGCACACAACTTATGTTGTCGCAGTGTTTGGAGGGCCTGTCAGATATGGTGGAGGTGCTCTTCCCAAGTCTGGCTGAAGATCAGGATGTCATCCAAGTAAACTACTACAAATGAGTTGGTGAATGGCCTCAAGATGTCGTCCATCAGCCTCATGAAGGTTGTGTGAGCATTCGTCAACCCGAAAGGCATGACTGTAATATTCCAAATTAGGAAAGACAACAATATTGAACACAAAAATGGAATGTACAAAAAATAATAATGCAAAACACGTGAGTAAATCATAGATCCATTATATTATGTATCACAACAGCAAAATGTACAAAGTGTTGAGGAAAAAATCACTCAAACTAGGCAAACAAGCCTCCAAATCCCAAATACACTAGAATCTAGAATGATGTTGCTACAAAAAAATGCCAGAATACATGATAGCACAGTCCCAGTGAGGGTTACTGCTAATGGAAAATGGAAACAAGTGGATCTACTAATATAATACTCAAAAGGAGCTGAAAATGGAGAACTAGTCTCTTAAACACAATCCCAAGATAACCCAACAAGGGTTTCTTGAAAGACACAAGATGCAAAATAATTGCAGACTGCAACTCTATGGCTGAATCACGTTGTATCACTGAAGCTCTATTGAAATGTGTCTGAAATAATAAATATATGGTTGTATCTTCTCCTCCCTATCTTTCCGGGTGAAAGGCTACTCCTTTCACCAGGAAACTATCTCATAAACAAGGTCTCTCAACCCTCCACTGCAACACACTGCAAAATAACGCAGTTCCTCAAGGAGGCTGTACTGTGGCTGAATCTAGTTGCTTGGACCAATGCTAGATGGTGAAAATGAAGCTTAAAATAGCTCTCCTAAGTGGCCTCTCAAGTCCTGCAAGGTAGAGTGTGGGATTCCTTCCTGGAAATACCCTTGTACTAAACAGTACAACAAACTCCTCTAAACAGTTGAAGCATGCAAGAAGTCATAAGACTCAAACATAAAAAATATTTTGAATGCCTCTCATGTCTGCCATCCCTTTCCTTATATGCTTGGTGAGCTTCCTCACCCTTGGCCCCACTCATTGATGATGCTACTTCCATGCAAAGACTCCTCCTCCAAAACTGCATTGTCCCCACTAGCTCCACTCTCTCCTATGGCAACGTAGTTGATTTGGTCAATCTTGACCCATTCTACATGCATTTCCCCCTTTCACACCCAAGGAGGCTTTATTTTGGCTATCTAAACGTATCCACATACATACTAGATGTGTTTTATTCCTACTAAAGAGATTTAAGGGTATCTTTACTCCACTTATTCATCTAACTATGAATAGAAGCAACATATAATATTCCAACTAGCTAGAAGCTAATTGTGAATATTACAGTCCTCCCATCCCAAATGTTTCTTGTCCTCAAGCAACAGTAAATAAGGATGCTTTAAGATATTCTCTCCTTCCCAAGTGGCATCCTCATTAGGTAGGTTCCTCCATCGAATCATATATTCTCTAATCACCATGTTTCTTAACTGCCTCTCCTGAGTATTCAAGGTAGCCTCTGGTTGTAAAATTAGATGGCCCTCATCATCACTGAGGTGGGATATCCATGGTGGCAACCACATGTTGTCCAATGGCCTTCTTGAGGCATGAGACATGAAATTTTTTATAGATCTTACTTCAAATGGGAAGCTCCAACTCATATGCTACCTCCCCAACATGACGGATCACATTGTATGGCCCATAGAACTGAGGCTTAAACTTTTCAACCCCCTTCTCCTTCAGTGTAGATTTTCTATATGGCTGAAGACAAAGATATACTAGATCATCCACCTCAAACTACCTCTCTACCCGACCACAATATGCATATAACTTCTGTTGGTTTTGTGATGTAGCAATGTTGTCTTTGAGAGCTCAAAATATATCCTGACTCTCCTGAATCAACTCCTTCGCTCAAGGAGCCTTGCTTTCCCCAAACATCACATCAGTAAATGATATAGAATCATATCCATAAAGAGCTCTAAATGGGGTCATGCCAATGGAAATATGAAAGGTGGTGTTGTAGCAATACTCCCCCAAATGGAGCCAGCGCAGCCATGCCTTTTGCTGCCCCAAAACATAGTTTCGCAAGTAACCTTCTAGACAATTGTTTACTATCTCAGTCTCACCATCGGTTTGTGGGTGATAGATGGTACTTGGTGTCAAATCAGTACCCACTAACCGAAAAAATCTCCTGCCAAAAGCCACCCATGAAGCAGCTATCCCGATCATTGACAATGGTCTTTAGAAGACCATGGAGTCTAAATACATATCTAAAGAAGAGCTCGACTACCTGTGAAGCAGTATATAATGTAGAAATGGAAAAGAAATTTGAATACTTTGTTAGCCAATCAACAACTACAAAGATACAATCCTTACCCTGAACTGTAGGTAGGCCGGAGATGAAGCCCATGGAAATACTCTCCCACTTCCCATCCGGAATAGGGAGTGGCTACAACAATCCTGTAGGATGGTTGTGCTCTCCTTTGTTCTGCTGGAAAAATACGCACTCCTTGATGTGTTAAATCACATTCTCCTTGAGACCCTTCCATGAGAATCTCTCCTGAATAGCCTGATATGTCTTAGTGAATCCTTGATGCCCAGAAAGTGGTGAATCATGTGATGCCTACAAAATATTCTTCTTGAGTCTAGAATCTCTAGCAAAGAAGACCCGATCCCAGTAATATATGACCTCATCTATCACTCTATATATCTCATAAGTCACTTTCCCATCTAAGATCTCACATACAAAGCTATCTTTGGAATACTCCACTAGCAATTGAGCCTTCCAATATGTATCCATGCTCATCAAGGACAGTGCTACTGGTCTCCGAGATAGAGCATTTTCCACTACATTACTCTTCCCCTTGACATATTCAATTTCAAATTCATAGGCCTAGATCTTTCTCACCCACTTCTGCTGCCTCTCCTACAGCTACTTCTGCTCAAGAAAGAATCGAAGACTATCGTAATCAGTCTTCACTCGAAACCTGTTACCCACCAAATATTTCTGGAACTTGGCTAAAGCATGCATGATAGCCAACATCTCCTTATCATATATTGGATACAACCTCTCATGTGGCAGCAACTTCCGACTCTCAAAATCTATGGGGTGTCCCCCTTGCATCAACACCACTCTAATGCCTTCCCCTAAATCATCACATTCCAACACAAAGGTTTAGGTAAAATCTGGTAGAACTAATACTGGGTAGCTACTCATCACCTCCTTGAGCTTATCAAACACCCTCTATATTGTGGCTATCCAACTAAAAGCTCCCTTCTTAGTCAGATCTGTAATTGGTGCTGCTAGTTGAGAGAACCCTTTAACAAACTTTCGGTAGTAGGTGAAGATACCTACAAAACCCAAAGTTCTGTGAAATTCCTTGGCTTGGGCCAATCACTGATAGCACGAATCTTATCTTCATGAACTCTCACCCCATCTACTCCAATGATGTGGCCCAAATAGAGCATCTTTGTGAGTCCAAACTCACACTTGGAGAGCTTGGCATAGAATTGTTGCTCCTTGATAATGCGTAGTATTGTCTGAATGTGTTGTAGGTGTTCCTCCCATGTGCAGATGTAAATAAGAATGTCATCAAAAAATACCAATACAAACTTCCTCAAGTGACCATGAAAAATGTGGTTCATGCAAGACTGGAATGTATCTGGAGCATTGGTTAGCCCAAAAGGCATCATCAACAACTCAAAATGGCCATAGTGGCATCAGAATGTTGTCTTGGGGATGTCTTGATCCCTCACTCTGATTTGATGATACCTCGATATCAAATCAATCTTAGAAAAATACTTGGATCCTCTTAGCTCATCCATCAATTCATCGATCCTAGAAATTGGGTACCTGTTCTTCATTGTATTTTTGTTCAAGGCCCTATAATCAATGCACATCCTCAATGTGCCATCCTTCTTCTTCACCAAAACCACTAAAGAGGAAAAAGGACTAGTGCTAGGTCGAATGTGTCCTAAGGAAAAAATTTCCTGAATGGCCTTTTAAATCTCATCCCTGTAGGTTTTGGGATGCATATAGGGTATGGTGATCACTTCTTGGATCCCCTACTCCAACTCAATAGTGTTCTCAAACCCTCAGTCAAGAGGTCTCCTGGGTGGAATATCTCCAAACACTGTAGAATATCAGTCCAAAATAGACTGTACATCCAGACGCACAGGTGCATCCTTTCCCCCTGCTTCTGACATACATAATTCTACTACCCACTCTATGTCCCATTTCTACAAATCATCCTCCATCCTATGTGCTGAGACAATCTAGGGTGGATAGGTGTGTATGCCCTTGATTTTCTGATGTTTACCACTCCCCTTCTCTGTCCATTCCATATCTAATGTTTTCCAATCCGTGGTAACCTTCCCTAAGGTGATTAACCACTAGACACCCAATATCACATTGGTTTCAGGAATATCAACCACAAAGAAGTGGTCTATCAATATGTAGGTCCCCATAGTGATGGTTAATGCCGAAACATATTTGGCACACTGCATGGTTCTAGCTCCTAGAACCAATTCGAGAAGCCCTCAAAGTCTTCTATGTGAGTGCCCCTCCTCTGCACCAACCGAGTATCAATAAAGTTATGGGTGGATCCACTGTCTACCAATACCGATACTCTTTGTCCCAAAATAGTGCCTCTAACTCTTAATGTTAGATACTTGGGAACTCCCTGCAAAGCTGCAAGAGTCCCTCCCATCAGAGCAAATTCTCCCACCACACCTCTTGTTGGTGGTGCCCCTTCTCTTGCTACTACAGCACTGGTCTCCTTCTCCTCATCAGAAAATATCTCAATATAATGTTCCTTCCCTGCAACACATTGGTGGCCTGGGACCCATGGTTCTCGACAAGTGAAACAAAGTTTATTTTTCCTTAGATCTCCCAGGGAATTATCATCAAGAGATTTCTTATCATGATTCTCCTTTGTTTGAGAGGATAACTTTTGCTAAAAATGGGCTTTTACCTTGGGTAAAGCATGTTGTAGGTCTCTAGCCCTCTTTATAGCTTCTTGGAGCATAGTTTGTCTAGTGGATTTCACCAACCCATGCAATGGTTCAACCAACCCTTCAATGAACATGCATACTCTCCTGGTCATAGTGAGGTCAGACACCATGACTGAAAGCTTTAGAAACTCAGAGATATAGGTCTTTGGATCTCCTGTTTGATTAAGCTTAGTTAGCTCCACAAAATGTGCTTCTAGATTCCTGGGATCAAATCGCTCCACCAACCTCTAGTGAAGTCTTCATAAGAAGTGACACTAGCATGCCCAAGTGTAGATAGGCCATGAAATGACCATTCATGTGCTTCACCTTCTAAGTGCAGCGTTGCTATTTTGATTGCAAAAAGGACCTGCCCATAGTGCGTTGTAGATCTTGGTTCTGCATTTACCCTCCACTTTTACAGTGATTGGAGGATCTCCTTCCATCCTTGATCCGATAGAAATCCTGAAAGTTCAAATGCTCCTTGAACCTCTGAGTTTGAGATTCATATTCCACAAAATAGTCAACAAGCGTTTCTTCCCTTAATGATCCTCCACCCTCACTTCCCAATGATAGGAATGTGGGCATAGTGGACCGTTGTGAAGAAGGTTGTGTTTTCGGTTGCTCATACCATGAATGAAGTGTCAGAACACTCTCCATGATGAAACCCTCTAGGGGATTCCTTCTGCCTTTCTAACCTCATGTTCCTGATATATTTTGCAATATTCTACATGGTTTGAAGAAGAAGTTTTGGGATCTCTTTCTCCTCCATTTCTATAGATGTATTTCCCCACAAGTTGAGCCAAGATTATGCTCTGAGACCACTGTAATATTCCAAATTAGGAAAGACAACAACATTGAACACAAAACTAGAATGTACAGCAAATAATAATGCAAAACACATGAGTAAATAATAGATCCATTATATTATGTATCACAGTAGCAAAATGTTCAAAGTGTTGAGGAACAAATCACTCAAATTAGGTAAACAAGCCTCCAAATCCAAAATACACTAGAATCCATAATGATGCTGCTACACGGAAAATGCCGGAATACATGACAGCATAGTCCCAGTGAGGGTTATTGCTAGTGGAAAATGGAAACAAGTGGATCTACTAATATAATACTCAAAAGAAGCTGAAAATGGATAAGTAGTATCTTAAACACAATCCCAAGATAACCCGACAAGGGTTTCTTGAAAGACACAAGATGAAAAATAAGTGCAGAATACAACTCTGTGGCTAAATCATGCTGTATCATTGAAGCTCTGCTGAAATGTGGCTAAAATAACAAAGATGTCGTTGTATCTTCTCCTCCCTAGATTTCTGAGTGAAAGGTTGCTCCTTTCACTAGGAAAATAGCTCATAAATAGGGTTTCTCAACCCTCCAATGCAACGCACTACAAAATAACGCAATTCCTCAAGGATACTATACTGTGGTTGAAGGTGGCTACTTGGCCCAATGCCAGATAGTGGAAATGAAGCTCAGAATTGTTATTCATCAATATTTTTTACCTGTTGTTGATGACTAGTTTCCTTAGCTGATTTTTCTAGAAGCTAATCTCAAACTGTCAATTTGTCATCTAGAAAAGACCCCAAACAATTTATTGTCCTCCTACCCCTTCTTGTCAGTCTATGATGAGAACAATCTCTAGTTTTCAAGACCTATCTCGCTTCAGCAAAGTATCTTCGTCTATAGTTGACATAGTTGTGATTATCTGCTATCATTTTCCCTTGTTTCTCATGCCATTCACTCTCCAACAGTTGAAAAAGTGTCTGCTCCTCTATCCCTGATCATATTTTCATATGATAATCTGATCATTCCTAAGAAAGCACTCAGAATCTGTGAAAATTGTCTCTAAGTTAGATAGTGGTGTTTAGGGAGTTTTTCCTTGGCTAATATATCCTAAGCCAAAAAGCATGTGTCTAGTACGAGCCAGCCATGAATTGTTTCCTATTTTGAAAAACAAGCATTGGTCTATCCATAGGTCGCGCACCACTAAGAGGTCACTTTGTCTCATTTCAGAAGAAGTTCAACAAATATTCAAATCAGGAAAAGATGAAGATGTTCACTGTCTAAAGAAATATTCTTAGGTCAGGCATAATCTCTATGAAACACCAAAGGAGCTATCCAAGGTTAAAAAGAATTTGTTTTTACATCTCTGCAGGGGTGTAATTTAATGATGATCAGTGTACAAATGAGGGCAAAAGGACAAATTTCAAACAGATCCTTCATGCTGAATTACTTTGCCATCAAAAATCAGTTGGAGAGCAGTAAGTAGAAAACAGCAAGTGTACATGGTTTAAATCCAAAGCTGCATGAAGAAAATGGTCATCCATCAAGACCAATGAATACAAATAAATTAAGAAATGCTCATCATCAGCACTTCAGGATCAACTCCAAAGGTAGCACTTCCCAAGTTCTTTGAAGGGTGACCTAGCTTTACAAGTTTCTCTGTTTTAAAGAGAAGGAAATTCTTTGACAAAAAGATCACCAAAGCAAGTTAGGCAACCAGGATGAAAGTGTAAGAAGGAAAGCTACTTCTTGTACCTTATCATGAACTAAGCTTTGAAAGGTTGTCAACAAAAAGTTCGCTGCCCCTTAAAACATAGTCAAAGGAAAGAGTTTGTTCAAAGGTGTCTAACAGTGAGCATTATCCTTCTACCAACCACTTTATTCACTCCCTAAAAAATTCACAATGATATGATACCAAGAAAAGAAATATATTACAGAGCAATGAAACAGTATTGAAATAAATGAAATTTCATGTATGATGATAACCTCCTTCATGAAAAGCAGATGGTTAGAAGCACAATGACAGAACCTCCTTCAAAAAGCATAGGGTTAGGAAGACATTGTTGTGGCCTCCTTCACAAGCAAGCAGAGGGCCAACATGTTCTTAAGTGACTTCAGAAGCTGTTGTGCGCCACCTCCTCTAAAGATGAAAAGAGGATGCATGGTAGGATTAAAATTATGTTTAAGAAAGTTTTCTTTTGGAAAGACAAGTTGAAGAATAATGGTGACACGAATGAAAGATAATAAGTTAAAAGGCCTTTTTCATATCACAAGAAAAAGTTTGACATGCTGGTGTTAAGGGCCTCTAATCTTGTGTTTATGAAAACCTCCTTCAAAGGATAAATCAAAGGTTATAATTTTGATTAAAACAGGCTCTTCTGAATGGTGAAATTGATAGACCAAGTTCTGTTTCTAGTCATTTCTGCAAACTGGTGTAAAGAAGCATTCACATAGAAGGTGTATGTGAAAAGGGCATTTTTATTTTTACAGATCCATTATGATTTATCATAGACTAACTTCCTCCAAGTGATGAATGAAAGGCAAGCATCAAGAGCTACTTTTTCAGATCATTCAAAAGCAAAAGGGCATATTGTTGAGAAAGGTGAAACTTTCACTGTTTGAAGGCATCCTTCACAAAAGCAAAGGATCAGCTCTCCAAAAGATTTACAATATGGTTCATCTTATTCAAAGGGTTAAGCAGACATATAGGAAACCAAGTCTTGGTCAATGCAAAGAATTTTCTTTTTAAGATATTATAAAATAGAGGCTACATTAGTGGTTTACAAGGGATAATCTCCTTGGTAAAAATCAAAGGGTCAAATCATGGTTGATAGGCCACCTTCGGCATACTAGCAGGAGACCAAGTCATGGTTTAAGGACCTTTTTCATATCATAAAACAATTAAGATGCATTATTGTGTTGAGAAGCTGCAGTAGTAGTTTTAAAGGATCACCTCCTTGGTAAAAATCAGGAGATAAAATCATGTTTTGGAGGCCTCTTTCATCATAGAAACAGAATACCTTATCTTGGTGAAAAGACCCTCCTTACTTCACAAACAGTAAATTTGCACAGTGGTTGTAAGAGGCTGCAGTAGTGGTTTTTCATGGTGACCTCCCTTGTAGACAAATCGAAGAATAACACATTTTTTATAGCCCCTTTCATAACAAGAAGGGGTTAAAAGCAAACAGCAGGGTTAAATAAGTTTTGAAAAGAAATTTACAAAGACATCAAAAATGTTGACTTCAGTGATTTTTCAAAAATCTCTTTCAAACAAACAAAGGAAAGACTATGTTCAAATACAAATGCAACAAAGTCATTTTGTTTTGAAAACAAGGGCAAAAAGGGATGTTTCATTTTTCAAATTAAAGAAAGGAAAAGGGTTTTAAAAATCCTTATGAGTATAAGAGGGCACGAGCTAACATTCATTATCAACATACAAACAACTTCCATGGAGAAAAGAGAACAAGTCTCGAGAAATTTTTTGAGCATTTACAGCTTGCTTGATGCGCGGCGCACCTGTGACATAGCACGGCACGCCTGTAGGTGACTACAGAAGGGTCTTTTACATAGTGCGGCGCGCCTGTAGAAGTGTGCGGCACGCCTGTGCCCGACGCCCAGCGCTCGTCTGAACGCAGCGCGTTTTCCATTTCTGCCTTCAAACAAGCTTTCGGGCCACAGTAAACGTTCCTCCCACCTACCTTCTATTCTTGCCATATTCATCTTTCATTTTTTCCCTTGACTTTGTCATCTCCACTATTTTCACAACCCGTTTTTCAGCTCGCCCGACCCATCTTTGAACGGCCCGGGCCACCTCTGAAGGGCCCGACGCCCGGTCCACTCCTGAACGTGGCACCCGTGCAAGTTTCGCCTTCAACCAAGCATTCGAGCCATATAAAAAACTCCTCTCACCTGCTTCGCTCCTTTTCCACTCCCATTTTTCATCCCCTACCCTTAAACTTGTCATATATCACCTCTTCACGTCCATTTTCAACTCCGCCTGGGCCACCCCTAAACGGCCCACCGCCCGGGCGCCCGAGCCACTATCAACCAGGTTTGTGGCCAACTTGCCAAAGTCTCTGAAGATTCCAAAATCAGATTTCACACAACAAATTCATCTCCAAATGCAGAAAAAAGACATGTTCGAAAGGCATTTATATCTCTGAGTAAATTTTTTGTTTAATTTAAGGGGAGGTTTGATATCATAGTTTGAAGGCAAACAGTGTTTAAAGAAAAGGCTTGTTGATAGTTTGAAAGGGTTTCCTTGTTTTGAGTAATTAAGAGAAAAAGAAAACAGTTTTCTCTTGAAACATAACTTGTTGGCCAGTGCTCAGAGAAAAAACACAGTTACTCTCGAAACTGCCATACTAATCGTCATCAAACATTTTATCGGCTAGCCTAGGAAAGAAAGATAACAGTGATTTCAAAGGGAGGAACCTAGTTGTTTTCAAGAAAACCATATTTTCCAAAAATCACAGAGAATCACTGTTCAAAAGCTAGTGCCTTGTGAAAGTTTAAAATTGGTTTTTCAAGTACATAAAAGATCATACATAGTTTGTTTTGAAAACTGCTTACTAAGTGACAAGGAGACTAATTTGTTTAGAGAGACAGTGATCATTAAAGAGGGACAGTTTGTTCAAAGGGAAAGCACAGTGTTTTTCAAGAGTGTACTCTTTGCTTAAAGAGAAAGAAAGATATTGATTGGGTGAAACACTGTTGATCATTTTATAAGGGGTTTGCTCGCCTCTTAAACAGTGATTTCAAAAAAGAAGTGATTGAGGGAAAGAGTTTTTTTGTCAAAAAAAAAAGGGGACTTGTCTTCAAAAAACACAAATAGATCTTACTAAAGGCCTCTTTTCTCAAAATACAGTGCTGGAGAAGTCATTTGTTTTCATTTAACAAACACTTGTTTGCCAACTAAAGAGAAAAGAAATAGTCTATTTTTCAGTACATTTCAAGGTCTTGTTTGGTAAGTCATTGAAGGGTATCAAAATCAAAAATGCCTCCAAAGAAGGGCAAAGTGACAAGAAGCAAACAAGTGATGAAGAAGGGAAAAGTGACAAGAAGAAAACAAGTGATGAAGAAGGGCAAAGTGACAAGAAGCAAACAAGTGAGGAAGAAGGGAAAAGTGACAAGAAGCAAACAAGTGATGATGAGGGTCAAGATAGTCTTCAAAGAGACACTTATGATGAGAAACAAGACAACCCTCAAGCAAGCAATGATGATGGCAAGCAAACACCAAACAGTGAGCATTCCGAAAGGGGCAACATGGAGCAAAAAGATCAAAATATTCCTAAGGGCAGTCAGGACCAAATCAAAGACCATGAAGCAAGTAATGATGAATCTAAAGAAGACATTAAAAACATAAAGCATGAAGATAGTTCTTAAAAGCATGTGCTAGCTGCCTCTCCTAGTCAAGGGGCCATGACTTCTTCACCAAAGCTAAAAATTCCAAAACAACAAGGAAGAAAACCAAACTAAAGAAACTCAAAGCTGCCCGGTAGAAAAAGTGGAGAAAGGCACATCAGGGCTTGAAATCTTGGCCTCAGCTTCCTTACATGCTTCTAAGAACTCATGAGGGGCTTGCTCGCCAAAATTGAGCAAATTTTGACAAGATTTTGTTATTTGTGTTTTTTGGCCATAATTGCACATTTTTCAAGGCGCTACCTATAGAAATTTGAATAAATGATATATTATTCATCGAGATTCTCCTAATCACACACTATTTTAGCTTCATGTATAATACAAAATCTCTTCTACCGTTGATCATCACATGCGAAAATAAAATCAATTGCATGCATACATTAAAACCACAAACAATCACACATATGAACACAGTATTTAATGGGAAAGCTTAAAGCTTAAAACCCCAAATATCTATATATTATATGTCATGGAGATCATGTAACAATCATAGTACAAAAGCTCCTCACAAGCTCTCATGCACACCCTCAATTGCTACACACTATCAAGCTAGATCTAGCAAAACACATGCTCCAATATTTTGCCACTTGATAGCCAGCCTCTATTGCGTAATTAATGTTATGGGATGGCTTCATTAAATAGATAAACCACCTGGCTTGAACTATGCAATCCTCATGGGCTTCTCCACCTATCTGTGTGTTGCAAATAGCAACAATATGTGGAGCTATAAAAAGGGTCTCTTTCACCTCTAATTACCTCACATTAATATGTCAATCCGGGAGCGTTTTGTTATTACAAAGAGTGACTCAATCTGAGGCTATCATTTGTCAGAGTAATGCTAGTAGTACAGTGCTTAAGAAATACAAAAATAAACGGATGCTTTTCTGTAACTAAATTACTTCAAAGAATAAATCACACACTCAGAAAACTCAACAGCTTATCAGTCAAGGGTTCGGCAGTGATAACCCATCCCTTTGTAAACTGATGGAAAGGAAATTAGAGCATAGACCACGAGCCTGGGAGCTAGACAGTGACTGCCAATGCTCACTACAGCCTTAGATCATCTCTCACGCCAAAACAACAAATGTGAGTAAATGGAACAGCAAACAAAGGATTGAACATCAATTATGGAATAGAACAGCAAATCTAGGATGGAACAGCAATTGAATAACTAAGTCCCGCGAGTTGTAACCAAGCTTAATCTATTAACTCAAATGCACTCTTTGCAATCAAATCACATTCTTTCACTCTAAAGACAATTCACGCAAAACACACTAATGAAACAGCAATAACTATTAATGAATTATGGAACAGCACTGATAAATCAGAAACGCGCACAACACACTGGAATAACAATCTGATCAACCTGAATCAACAGGAATACGACTGTGCTTCCAAATAGAACACTATTATTTCTGAATCCAACGATTATGAAGAACACTACCTCAACAAATGTATGACACGAATATTCAGTATAACAGCTCCGTAACAGAACAGTAAGAACATGCAATTAACTCTTAAAAGGATTAATAACTTGATGCGGAGTCAACACACAATTCTGTCTGTAAAAACCTCAATGATTCAATCTTTAACAGAGCATGTAATATGAACTTATAAAGCATATCAAATTACCAAATAACACTGATAAACAAACCACACAGAAGTCAAGTCGTAATGGTACAAAAGCAAGTGTCCTCCGGGGCCGGGCCCTTAGCCTCCAAGGATACACCGCTTTAAGTTAATCCAGGCGCAGAGATGAAATAATCACCAAGCTTTTATTAATGCATCGGTCAAAAATACATTGAACCAGTTCTCAACGAGACTTAATAATCAAAGCTGATGTTTTTCAGAAAATTACATAAAAACGTATCCTCTATATCAAGCTAACAGTGCTGTCCCTTTATATAAAGGCGACGGCGGAGATGTCCAAGTAACAAGATAAATAAAGCAGCGATCCCTCAGGATCGAAGATCCTGAGGGATTCGCCAAACTGTTAATTCTTCATCCTTTCCTTTCTTTGGCGCCGAGCTGGTGTCTTCTCCTTCTTTTCCGAGCCGATTTGCTGTAATCTATTTAGCCTTGTTTGCATTCGGTTCACCTTCAGAGGGACAGCAGTTATCTCGACTTTGTCTCTTCCTTTAGAGCGGCAATTCCTCGTTTTCTCCTTTTCCTGTACAGAAAATAACCATTATCAGTGGCTAAGTCTTGCATATCAATTCTCACATGTTTTGCTATAGTTCCTTATTACTTTCCAAATTCATGATAGAAAAAGGTTCACAAATTCTATTAAAAAGCCACTGAAATAATCATCAAAAGCATACCTTTTTAGTACTCCACACACCCCCCTGCTTACCTTGTTTCATGTCCTCATGAAAACATTGTAGTTGACATGCAAAGCAGTGAGAGAATATGCTGGAGAAGGAGTCTCATGTGGAGGCCTACAGCCATGATGAGTGATTAGATAGTCAAAGAACTGACCTGTTTGCCCCTCAGGCATCTCATACAGGGCCTGGTATCCAGGCACAGGGTGCCAAATAATTGGAGTACGAAATCTATATCCTAACCAGGATGGCCCTGCTTTCAAAATACTTTCGCCATAGAGGTTCAAACGGTTGGCAACTAACTCAAAATTCTCATACTTAAATGGTTCCCTGAGCTGGATGTTTGGATCAGAGATTCGGTACTGAAATTTGGCTGCATTAATGGCCAAGTCTTTGATGGAAAGAAAATATTCTAAACTCTCTCGAATGAGTGCCTCATGCATGGGTCCTAATGTTTCATAGACTCCCGGAGTCTTTATGAGGTTTCTATGAGCTTTCCACAACTGTACTGGGTTCCTAGGCTCAGCCCTTACCCTTAAATCTAGACCATTTTCCTGACTCTGGAAAGTATCATAGGCTTTGAGCCACTTAATCTGATTAACCCCGAAGGAAATGAATGCTTGTAATTGGATGTCTCCAATGAAAGGGCCAGGGTTTAACTCAGTCTCCTGATTTAGCACAAGGTCATGCAAATAAAGTTCACACAACAATCTCTGGAATTTTACTCCATAATGTTTACAGCAGTCTATAAAGTCATTGACAGTGTTGATTTGTATAGGGGCGCCTGCTTTAACAACTTTTATTTTTAATTGTAAATACCGTTCTAATAAAAACAGAGCATAGTTTTTAGCAGGGGCCCTACATGCTAAAACGTCATTGTATAAAGAACACAAGGTATTCATCTTCTTGACAACAGTATCTAGTCTACGGGTTACCTGTGCAACTTCCTCTTGTTCCTTTCGCCACCCTTCAAAAGCCTGGCTTTTGGATTGATTGACGTCCTCTAGTTGCTGCTGTAACTCTTCATATTTTTCTCGAGGAACCATTTGCTCTCTAAGTTGTTCGGCTTCTTGCTGGGCTTGCTTCATCATCTTATGCAAGGTTTTTGTCTTCGGATCTTTTTTCCATAGGTCAGTAGAGGCCGGGAGTTTTACCTGAACTTTCTTATTATGTTGTTTGGAGTTCAGAACCCTTATTACCCCTGAGGGTGGTGCCTCTGTCTGAATTTGCTTGTCACTGGTCCTTATATCATCCTTTTCTGTTTTAACGCGAACATCCGTCTGTTCCTCAGCATCATTTGGAATGGCAACTGGATTCTCAGTAGGGTTTTGAACAGCAGGCCGATTGTTGGCCCTCTTTTTCCTCCCTCCGGTCTTTCTTACCTTCTGGTTCTTTTTTAGAATCCTAATTTGTTGTCTGAGCTGGGTTATCGTATTCAACAATTTCTGTCGTTCCCTCCGCAACTTCTTAATTTCCAGCGTTTCATTAGAAGGAACAGCATGCTGTCTGCTGCGGTCTGGATCATGACTAGTTTCTAAATCTTCCTCTTGGGGTTCTTCCTCACTGTTCTGCTCTGGCTGTTCTGGGGTAGGAACCTCGACTGGTTCTGTCTCTTCCTGAGCAACTGCTGTTTCTGCTCCTACTGCCTCTAAAATTTCCTCTTGCACCCTGGGAACAGATTGTTCCCGTTCAGTATTTACCTCCTCTTCATCATGAACAGGCAGATTACCTTTTTCTGCCTCTACTGTATGTGATTTTTCAGACATGTTTTCTTCTTGGGGTTTGTCGTGAGGGTCCTCTGAACTAGAAGGTTGGCCATACTTACCCATATTGGCTAGGATTGCGGCCAAGTCATGTTCTCCCAGTAGGTCTTGTAATGGGCTACCTCCCTGCTGTTCTATTTCCTCCTCCTGTTCAGCTTCTGCTTCTGTTTCCTCTTCGGATTGCTCGTCCTCAATTACCACTGGTTGGCTGGCGATTTCCTGGAGCTTTTCCATCCTTCCTCGTATCCGAGCTAATCGGGCTGATTTTCTGGGCTTATCTATGCTTCCTCTCATCCGAGCTAACCGAGCTGATTTTCTGGGTTCCTCTGGTTGCTCGGGTGGATCGATGGCATGCTTGCGCTTTGCCGATTCCTGATATATCTCTGGTCATTCCGATGTACTAGCAACATGTTTCTGCTGTACTAATTCTCTGCGTTTTGCCAGATGTTCTGGTGTGCTTATAGAATGTCTACGTTTTGGGGATGGCGCTGTCAATCCCCCCTCAATCATTGCAATCAACTCTTCCCAGCTGCTCTGCTGCTGGGTGAGACCATAACTAACAACTAGTCGTATTAACCCATGGTGACTAACGACTGACTCTACATGTTGTGCCTTTTTTATACTTTGTGCAGCATCATGCAGTAATGAGTTCAGGAGTGCCGGTAAATTTACAGAGCATTTCTGCTTTAAAACAGCTAAAAGTTTAAGATGTCGTGGTATTACCACGTCTTTCCTTCCTTCGCAGGTGATGTAGCTCTGCACTGTTCTTGCTAGCTCCGTCCAGGGTTCTCCTAGGGTTGCTGGCAGAACTCCCTTCCCCTTAATTGTCAAACTCTGGCCTTCGTCCCGGAAAATTTCCATGACCTTCTGTAATCGTTCCTTTTTTAATGTCCATACCGGTCCGGTGGCTGGTAGTCCTGAAACTTCTGCAATTATGTCATCGGTGACCGCTATCCGCTTCCCCCTTACTGTGGAGTGATCATCCTGTAGGTTCTGCAAAAATTCCATCGCTACTGTTTCATTAGACTCCTGTAGGCGATTGAAATAATTCAACCATCCTGCTCTTTCCAGGATCTCCCCGGCAGCAGCGGAGATCGTCAACTGTTGAGGCTCGCTTCGAATTTCCCTTCCTCCCATGGTTTCACTGTGGATTCTAAATGGAACAGCAACTACGTTTTCTGTTTGAAACACAGAGAGGGTGATAATCGCAAGGTTTCGAGAAAAAAACACAGAGTATGCAACAGTGCAACAGAAAGCAACTTGTGTGAAAATAGAAATGCCATGCCGTTAAACCATGCCAAACCGTCGTACACTATTTTTCCCGAATGGTGAGTTGACACATAATACAGGGAATGATGAGGTTAACCTCCCCCCCCCCCTGCAATGTGATAGGCTGTCCCAGCCGGCAAATAAAGGAGCGGCACCCGGTCTGCAACCAAGTCAGAAAGGAACAACATATGGAATTATGCTATGTTGAAAAGGACAACGAATTACCGAAATCGAGGCGGAGAATTGATCGCGTATTATATAAGAGGCTGTTGTGGTATGATATGAGGCTGATAGGTAGGGCATGTATCGTACTTGCCAAATCTCAAGTGGTCATGGTCACTTCCGTTGCCATGATTGGTAATGATAAATGTTCATGCGATGTATAAATCGGGAAATAACATATGATTAGTTCCTAGGATATAAGAAACAAAAGAGTATTAATATCTTACCCATTGGTGTAACCAAGGTGACTTCAATACCATTAACAGTACTCTGCTGCCAACAGGTGTCCATAACCTTGGCAGAGTTGTTTTTTCACCCTCGGAACCATGATCCTTTGTGTATACTTAGGAATGTTGTTATGTCAAAATGTAGACGATTATGCTGGCTTGGTGACCAGTTAACCATAATGCCATTCACGAGGACTGAGCGAAACGTGGGCAGGCCGGCTCGTGATGAGACCTCCTGTTCCAAGGTTCGTTTATTTGATATACCTTTTGGACCATATCCCTGGTGTGGTGGCCATAATGGGAATGCCACTTCACTTCCATCCTCATGATCATGGTAGGCTGGCTCTCGATGAGACCCCCTATCCTGCATTTGACGTCTCACATATCATGTTGAGATATATATATATATATTTTTTTTTTATAGTGTCATTTTCCTTATTTATACACAAAGGGTGGTTCAACACTCCTTAAGAGTAGGAATGGTGGAAGAAGTCTTATTATCTCAATAGGAAGATATAAGCCCTTTGCTCTTATTCCTAAATAATAATCAAAGAAGGTTAAGGGAATCAGCATGATAAAGATAACCAATCAAGGCAAAATTAGTAGAACAATGACAACAAAAGATAAGAAATAAGTATGTCCTTCCGTTTGTCCTCTTACTAATGCAAAGCCTTATAGATATAGCGATTTATGGTTTGCAGATTTCGGTATGTTGTGATTTTATATTTCATTGCACAAATACATAGCTGTAGCTTAAAGACTAGAAAGAAGACGGGCAAGAAGCATCCTCAATTTAGATCAGCAAAAGGGATAAGCTGTTTCACAAGGAGAGCAAAAGTATGCTAATGGTGTTCCGTCAGAAAAGAAACAACGACGGATGATAGAAAAAGGAACATCAAAAATGCAAATGCCGTTCCTTTGGGAAAAGGAACAGCAAAAAAGATAAAAATACTATAAAAACACTCAAAATGCCATTCCTTTGAAAAAGGAACAACAGCAATAAAAGAACGTTGTTTCTTTGAAGAAAAAGGAACAGTGGTAACCAAAAGGAACAGCGGAAGATGTAACAATGTCGTTCCTTTGAAAAAGGAACAGCAAAGATCCGAATGTTGTTCCTTTAGAAAAGGAACAGCAAAACAAGCAAAACCAACATCATAAAAAAACACGCAGATGCTATTTTTAGAAGGGCAAAAATCGAACTTTGTGAAAGAAAAGGAACAACAAAAAATGACAAGAAAATATTTAATTCAAACTTATGTACAAGAACCACTCAAAAAACAAGAACTTATGTACAAATTGCAAAAAGAAATGAACCCTTAATGAATTACAGGTGAGGAAGATTTCTCTTCCTCTCCTAAGATCTCCATATCAGTGTCTCGGCGTAGCTGCTGGCAGAAGGATTCCCGAGTGAGTGGTTTGCGATAGAGACAGACTCGGTGGCCATTCACTTTGAATGCATATCCAGAACCGTCAATGGTAATTAGAGTAAGGGTTCCGTTGTCATGCACCTTCTGGATTTCGTATGGTCCCAACCATCGAGTCTGAAGTTTTCCAGGGAAGTCCCGAAACCGAGAGTCGTATAACAGAGCCCAGTCTCCCTCGTGGAAGACTTTGTTTTTGATGAGCGCATCATGCCATTTAGCTCGCTGCTGTTGAATCAATGTTGTATTTTGTAGTGCAGAGAGCCTAATTTCGTCTAATTCATTGATCTGCTGTAGTCGATTGATTTGTGCCTCGCTTAGATCTAGGCCAACTTCCGGTGTTGTCCGTAATGTTTGGATTTCGAATTCTATGGGAAAAATGGGTTGTTTTCCAAACACTAATTGATAAGGTGAGTAACCGGTGGTGCTCCTCCATGTGGCTCTATAGGCCCAGAGTGCTTCAGGTAGTCGGGTAGCCCAATCACGCCTATGTGACGCAATGGTTTTCGTTAGGATTGATTCTATTATCTTATTGCTACTTTCTACCTGCCCATTCGCCCGTGGGTGATATGGAGTAGTGATCTTATGCTGGACATGATAATTGTTAAGTGTTGCAGCTAATTTATGCCCAACAAATTGTGGTCCTCCATCTATAATTATTTCCCTAGGAAGGCCATAACGAACAAATAGATGGAACAGGAACTGTATGACAGAATCCTCTGTGGCTCTTGGAAATGCTTCTGCCTCAACCCATTTGGTGACATATTCTGTTGCCACCAAAATATATGTTTTCTGATTTGATGAGGGGTTGATGGGTCCAACGAAATCAAGAGCCCATCGTTCGAATGGTTCGATGACTAACTGTGGTTTCAGAGGCATCTCATCAGCTTGACCAGGCCGTCCTGCTCGCTGGCAGCTGTCACAGGCTTGGACAAACTTCTTCGCATCTTTGAAGATCGTAGGCCAGTAATATCCTGTCTGCAATACTTTATGTCCAGTTCTACGCTCAGCGAAGTGCCCCCCACACGGTCCATCGTGACAGGCTTTTAAAATGTCAAATATTTCATCCTCTCTAGCACATCGCCTGATATGCATGTCTGCTCCCGTGTGAAACAAATAGCCCCCAATCCACGAGAATCGAGAACTTTTCTGAATAATCTGCTTGCGCTCATTAGGAGTTAAATGTTTTGGTAGTTTACCTACTGCGAGGTAGTTGGCAACATCAGCATACCAGGGTGTTTGAACGGCAACAGCAAACAGGTGCTCATCCGGAAATTGATCTTCAACTGCTGCTTCATCGCTTGATTTTGGTATTCTCGAAAGAAAATCGGCTACAGGGTTTTCTTTGCCAGGCCGGTCCTTGATTGTGATGTCGAATTCCTTCAATAAGATTAACCATCGAGTTACTCTGGCATTTGTGACAGGCTTGTTTGCTAAATATTTTATAGCAGAATGGTCTGTATATAAGATAACAGGATAGCCTGTAATATAATGTCTAAATTTATTGACAGCGTGTATTACAGCTAGGAATTCTTTTTCAGTAATAGTGTAATTTAATTCAGCGGGGGATAAATTCTTGCTGATGTAATAGATGGCATATGGTTTTTTATCCTCTTCCTGTCCAAGGACTGCGCCAATGGCTATATCTGAGGCATCAGATGATATCTGGAACGGTAAGTCCCAGTTTGGTCCTCGAAGGACTGGGGCTGTGGATACAAGCTTCTTTAGATCCTCGAAAGCATGGTCACATTTGTCTGTCCAAAGAAAATCAACGTTACCAGTTAGTGCATATAAAGGAGCAGCAATGTGCGAATAATGCTCTATAAATCGTCTATAGTAACCAGAAAATCCAAGAAAGCTGCGTACCTCTGTTTGAGTAGTAGGAGTGGGAATGAGCAAAAGTATTTGGATTTTGGCTGGGTCTACCTGAATGCCGGCTGCTGAAACATAATGTCCTAGGATAAGTCCTTCAGTCATCATCAAGAAACATTTTTCGTGGCTTAAGCAAAGCCTGGTAAGAATGCAGCGTTGTAGGACTTTTTCTAGGGTGTCTAGAGCTGGATCAAAATCATCTCCATATGGTGTAAAGTCATCCATGTAAACTTCAAGTCCATCATTTATTAAATCTGCAAAAATTCTAAGGATAGCCCTTTGGAATGTGGCAGGAGCATTACATAGGCCAAAAGGTAGAACTCGATAGGCAAATGTTCCCCATGGACAAGTAAAAGTAGTTTTATCATGGTCTTCAGGGGCAATCTGAATCTGATTGTATCCACTGAAGCCATCCAGGAAAGAAAAGAATTTCTTTCCTGCTAAAGTATCTAATACTTGGTCTATGAATGGGAGAGGAAAGTGATCTTTCTGTGTTGCCTTATTTAGTTCCCTATAATCCACACAAATTCTCCATTTTCCGTTCTTTTTTTGGTACCACCACAAGCGGAGAGACCCATTTACTATCAGAAATAGGGTAGATAAAATTAACATCTAAAAGTTTCTAAAGTTCAGCTTTTACGACATCCTTTAGATGAGGATTAAGTCTCCTTTGCGGCTGACGCACAGGTCTGGCATCTTTTTCTATATAAATGTGGTGTGTACATAATTGGGGATCGATTCCTTTCATATCAGGGTAGTCCCATGCAAATGCTTCTTGATACTTTGTTAATAGATGGATGAGCTTTGTTTCTTGTTCAAGTGTGAGATTAGCATTGATGTTTAAAGTTTTCCCCGGTGCAATTTCCACAGTTTTACTATTTGCAATAGAAGTAACAGGTATCGTTTGGTCATGTGTATCTTTCAGAGGATCTTCCTCCAAGTCATTATCAAATGCTGCTTCTATCATGTGACACTGTGTGCGAGGTTCAGTTTGAGTAATGAAATTATTAATGGCATCATCTTCTGTTTGGTCTTTGAAATCAAGTGCCTCTTGTATAGTTAATGGAGATCTGATGTTATCGGTAAGATATGATACAGGGTGCTTATTAGTTTTGATTATTGTGACACTTGGCTGCGCTGGAGGATATAGAACTAAATTCTTGCTATTCGGTCCTCTGGTTATGGTCATATTTCCCTGCCGGCAGCCAATGTAGGCATCGGCAGTGGCGAGCCAAGGTCTACCTAAAATTAGCGGGTGTCCATCAAGTCGGGTTTTTGAATTAATTATCAGGAAATCGGTCGGATACTCCCAGGATTCTACAGAGACCATGACATCATGTAGAGTACCCTCTGGTCTAACCACAGATCGGTCAGCCAATTCTAACAGAGTAGAGGTGGGTTCTACAGATGTAATGCCGAGATTTTGGCAAGTTGTGGTTGTTAAAATATTAATTGCAGCCCCTAGATCAATTAAGGCATTAGACAGGGTCTGACCATAAATTTGAACAGTTATAATTGGATTCCCGGGGTCTTCATATTTAAGGGGTGTTTCTCTTCCAGACAATAGGTCAGATAAAGTACCGACTACTTGGACTCTTGGATTATTTGCTATATTCCTCCTTGGTTTCTTTATGCACAATTCTTTGATAGTTTTTGCGTATATGGGAATGTCTTGAATGGCTTGGAGGAATGGAATTTTTACGTACAGATTTTTTAATTCTCCCAGAATGTCAAAGTCAGGATATTGTATGGGTCGAGTTATGGCTAATCGTTCTGGGAATGGAGGAGAGGATGTGATTGCTTGATTATGAGTTTGTTGCTTATTTACATCCCCATGTTGTAACTGATGTTCTCTTGGTAACTGATCTTCAATATGAACTGTTTTATCTCCCTCAGTTTCAATTATACGTCCAGATCTTAACTGAAGGTCATTGCACTCCCTCAGGTCGGGTCCTATTTCTGGTGATTCTATGATTTGAATAGATTGGACGTGTCTGTTGTTTGGATTGGGATCGGGTTGGGCTGGGAGTTGCGGTCTCAGGTTAGACTGGGGATTTTGTTGTAAGGCTGGCAGAGTAGGTTGAGGGAGCGAAATAGTTCCAGCTGGGTGGTACATCGGTCTTTGCCAGCTTGTCTGCCAGGGTGAACTTTGTGAAGTAGAGGGAGTCCATTGTGAAGGATATGGGCCATTTTGCCAATATGGTGGAGTGTAAGGAAAATTCGGCCAACCAGATTGGTTTGTTTGATTCAGCCATGGATTTGAAGAAGGAAACGATTGTGGTGACCAGTTTGTAAATGGGGGTTGAGATTGATTTTGCCACATACCATATTGTTGAGCATTATACTGTGGGGTTTGAAAGAAAGAGGTTGAGTCCGAAAACATACCAGGTTGTCTCGGCTGCCACTGGCGGTGCTGGTTGATCGAATTTACCGATTCTGGTTCTTCTTCTGCTTCCTTATATACCGCTTTCAATCCAGGAAGTGAGGGGCAGCTCTCCGTAAGGTGATCTTTTGTACAGATGGCGCATGTTTGGATTTTATCCAGTGGACACTCCTTGTGGCTATGCTTTTTTCTGCATCGGGGGCAGAAGATTGCCAAATTCTGTTCTGCCTCCAGCTGCTTCTGTTTAGCCTGCACAATATCAAGTTGTGTAGTTATTGTCCCCATAATATCAGTTTTAAAATTTTCTAATAAATTTCCAATTTCTGCACGTGTTACTCCTTCTGCTGATACTTTGTTATCTCTTGCAAACCGATCATATTCTGTCGGTTTTATTCTTGTGCTGCCTCTCGAACTCCTGATACATAAGTCAATGATGTCAGCAAAATTCTCTTGATAAATATCCCCTTTTCCCATAATGTTTAATGTTTCAATCCATTGTTCCTTCATGCCTCTTATTAATGCAGTTTTTAACACATTATCAGGTAAAGGTAGCGATGCATAAGGAGATCTTTGTAGATTGTACTGAAAACGTCCCACATACTCCTCTAATGTTTCATTTGGTCTGGCTGACATTTGAAATATTTCGTCTTTTAATTCTCTAGACCTACAATAATCCTGATATTTTTTTAAGAAGGATTCTTTCATTTGATCCCAATTGTTGATAACCCCGCCACCTAGCCCCATAAGCCATCTTAAAGCAGCCCCTTTTAATGTAGAGGGAAATAATTTCAATTTTTGGGGATCGGTGGTATAATCGTACCCCCTACATAACACATCGAATTCGAATAAGAATGCATCCGGATCTTCTGATGTGAGTCAGTGAAATGTAGGGATATGCTGAAGAGGGATAGCTTTCATGGGTGCATTTGCTGCAGAATCCACTATAGGATATTGTAATGTAGAGGTTTGAGTATTTGGCTGGTTTTGAGCATTTGGTTGGTTTTGAGCCATGGGATCGAATATATGCCAATAACCTTCTGGGATATCTAGGAGGATATTCCTAGGTTGAGTGGGGACTGTTTTGACGGGGATATTTTTAATAGCACTTCCTTTATCTGGAATAATGAGAATACCAGGTGTCTGAGGAGATTGAATTCCTTCAACAATGACTTTCGCAGCACTCCCCTTATCTGGGCTATCTAATGGCTGATTTGTTTCAATAGGGGATTTTGGTTCCTTGGTTTCCCCTGTTTCTCCTTCTCCTTCACAAAAGTTGCTAGAGTTCCCTTCCTGCAATAATTCTGGAG
Organism: Pinus albicaulis; assembly: GCA_034641835.2. Taxonomy (NCBI): domain Eukaryota; kingdom Viridiplantae; phylum Streptophyta; class Pinopsida; order Pinales; family Pinaceae; genus Pinus; species Pinus albicaulis. The sequence continues at coordinate 1,392,907,390 of CM076570.1, forward strand.
TGGAATTTTTAATTTCTTGAAAGTCCTGCTCCTCAGTTTGACTATGCACCTCAGCACAGGCTACAGATGGTGATCCTGTGGCCCGAAGGGAACTAGTAGGCGGTTTAGAAATGTTTTTCTTGAGGCCTACGGATGGCTGAGATTCTGTTTTCTTATAGATTTCGTCTATGAAGGTCGTTCGGCCAAGGGTCACCGGCCCCTTAGCTTTTTCAGGCTTGGATGGGGGTTTGATATTATTTTCTGGTCTTTTCTGCTTAGTCATGCACTCAAAAATGAACTACCAACTTTTATTCAAACAAAGCAAAAACAAATCTGTTAGGAAAGCGGATAGTGGAGCAGGGTTTTTACATGCTCCGCACGTAGGTTCTTACCTTCCGTTTTTAGGATCCAACTCCTCCCTAGTAGGCTCGTACACTACTCTGAAAAAGACAAATGGCTACACTCTTTCCCCGGCAACGGCACCAAAATGTGGAGCTATAAAAAGGGTCTCTTTCACCTCTAATTACCTCACATTAATATGTCAATCCGAGAGCGTTTTGTTATTACAAAGAGTGACTCAATCTGAGGATATCATTTGTCAGAGTAATGCTAGTAGTACAGTGCTTAAGAAATACAAGAGTAAATGGATGCTTGTCTGTAACTAAATTACTTCAAAGAATAAATCACACACTCAGAAAACTCAACAACTTATCAGTCAAGGGTTCGGCAGTGATAACCCATCCCTTCGGAAACTGATGGAAAGGAAATTAGAGCATAGACCACAAGCCTGGGAGCTAGACAGTGACTGCCAATGCTCACTACAGCCTTAGATCATCTCTCACGCCAAAACAACAAATGCAAGTAAATGGAACAGCAAAGCAAATAAAGGATTGAACAGCAATTCTGGAATAGAACAGCAAATCTAAAATGGAACAGCAATTGAATAACTAAGTCCCGCGGGTTGTAACCAAACTTAATCTATTAACTCAAATGCACTCTTTGCAATTAAATAACATTCTTTCACTCTAAAGGAAATTCACACAAATCACACTAATGGAACAGCAATAACTATTAATGAATTATGGAACAGTATTGATAAATCAGAAACGCGCACAACACACTGGAATAAAAATCTGAATCAACGGAAATACGATTGTGCTTCCAAATAGAACACTATTATTTCTGAATCCAACGATTATGAAGAACACTACCTCAACAAATGTATGACACGAATATTCAGTATAACAGCTCCGTAACAGAACAGTAAGAACATGCAATTAACTCTTAAAAGGATTAATAACTTGATGCGGAGTCAACACACGATTCTGTCTGTAAAAACCTCAATGATTCAATCTTTAACAGAGCATGTAATATGAACTTATAAAGCATATCAAATTACCAAATAACACTGATAAAAAAACCACACAGAAGTCAAGTCGTAATGGTACAAAAGCAAGCGTCCTCCGGGGCTGGGCCCTTAGCCTCCAAGGATACACCGCTTTAAGTTAATCCAGACGCAGAGATAAAATAATCACCAAGCTTTTATTAATGCATCGGTCAAAAATACATTGAACCAGTTCTCAACGAGACTTAATAATCAAAGCTGATGTTTTTCAGAAAATTACATAAAAGCGTATCCTATATATCAAGCTAACAGTGCTGTCCCTTTATATAAAGGCGACGGTGGAGATGTCCAAGTAACATGATAAATAAAGCAGCGATCCCTCAGGATCGAAGATCCTGAGGGATTCGCCAAACTGTTAATTCTTCATCCTTTCCTTTCTTTGGCGCCGAGCTGGGGTCTTCTCCTTCTTTTCCGAGCCGATTTGCTGTAATCTATTTAGCCTTGTTTGCATTCGGTTCACCTTCAGAGGGACAGCAGTTATCTCGACTTTGTCTCTTCCTTTGGAGCGGCAATTCCTCGTTTTTTCCTTTTCCTGTACAGAAAATAACCATTATCAGTGGCTAAGTCTTGCATATCAATTCTCACATGTTTTGTTATAGTTCCTTATTACTTTCCAAATTCATGATACAAAAAGGTTCACAAATTCTATTAAAAAGCCACTGAAATAATCATCAAAAGCATACCTTTTTAGTACTCCACACAATATAGTCACAACTGATAGTTAACCCGCTCTTTCACCTATTCTTGCACTGGTCTCCACTGAAACTATCCATGCACTGAAGTTAACTGATGCATTCTTTAGTTGATTTATGAGTTTATAATTAGTGAATTAATTAATAATTAATTCACACCACTCTCACTAATTGTATCAATTAATTAAACTGAATACAAATAGCTCAACTATGTTTAGATTAGTTAAACTGAATACAACTCCACTAACTTCCTCAATCAACTCCACCAAACTCCGTCACATGAGTTCTAACTGAAGTATCCATGCAATAGCTCCACTTAACCCTCAGGAATAGCGTAATTCCTTCTGTCAGCTCCTGTGCCACATCTGTGCACTTAACCGAAGTGCTCCAAGAGAATAAGATAATGTTTATAGTCCAAATATTATTAAGAGCTAATAATATTCGACATATCTATTTTTAGACTGGCAATCTAAAAATAGATTCCGCCCAATATGTCTAAAAATAGAAGTCCATCTATTTTTTCCCGACTTGACCAACCATCCACAAATAGCATCCTGCAACTCATAGAACATGATCCATATGTCTAAAAATAGACATAGTCTAAAAATAGACTTTGCGCCAAAAATAGCCTGCGGGCCCACTTAGTGAAGGCGACTCATTTCCACTAAGCTCATCATCTTGTTGCAATCTCAACACTCCCTCTCAACAAGATATGGATTATTTGCAACCCCTATCCTGCCCCTATGGTATTCGAATTTTCTCCTGGTGAGCGCCTTCGTCAAGATATCAGCATCCTGATCCTTCGTAGGAATGTATGAAAGTAACATAACCTTCCGCTGCACACAATCTCTGATATGATGATACCGAATGTCAATGTGTTTAGATCTATCATGAAATACTGGATTAACCGAGAGTTTGATGCAACTCTGATTATCACAATAAATCACAGTAGGATCCAAGTGTGAACCGAACAACCCGACCAGGATCTTCCTCATCCATATAGCCTCGCATGCAGCCAAACTTGCTGCCATATACTTGGCATCTGCTGAACTGAGTGCCACGGATCTCTACTTCCTGCTGTACCAAGAAACTGTTGTCAACTTGATACTGAAAATCCCTCCAGATACGCTCTTTCTGTCTGTTGGGCTCCCTGCCCAATATGCATCCGTGAAGCCACACAGCTTCACCTCATCCAACTTTATGTACCACAATCCATATCTCGATGTGCCTCTGAGATATCTCAATTCATGCTTCCCCGCCTTCCAAAAGAGCTTGGTAGGCTTAACCATAGCTTGTGAAAGCTGGTTAATAGCACAACATATGTCGGGTCGTGTATTGACCAGATACATAAGCGACCCCACCAACTGTCGATAAACAGTGGCATCCACTACCTCCGCTGAAGTAGCATCCTCCTTCCTCCAACCACCAGGAAGAGGAGTATCAACAAGCTTGCAGCCATGCATGTTGAACTTCTCTAGTATCTCCCGGGCATACTTACCCTGAGAAACAAATAGTCCACCACCGTTAGTATGAATTCTTCGTCGAAGCGTACGAAAAAGAACCACTTTAGCTACGCATAACTAATAGCCCTAACAACAATAGAGGCTGCCAAACATCTTCAGATCTGCGATTAGTAGTTAAAATGCCGCAACAAACAGATCTATAAATGGAAAGACATTAAGCAGTAAAGTAAAGAGTTTGCTCCATGCATCCAACAGACAAGACAAGAACACGATTTTTGAATGAATTTTTATATTACAGGGCACCCGGGAGGAAACAAGAAGGTGTATCCAGATCTCCTCAATGGGATGGGTTCTTTATAGTCCTCAGCACTTCAGATCTAAGCTTTCTCTCTCTTGTAGATGTAGAAAAACCCAATGTAGAAGGTAGAGCTCAATGGGAGCAAAATGGCAGAAATGAGACCAAGTGTATAGATCCAAAGTGATCTAATATGCAACAAAAGGTGAAGAATGAAGGGGAAAACCCTCCTATTTATAACAAAATATTGGGTCATTCTAGATCTTGGTGCATGATTAAAATAATGTTAACCAAATCTAGATCCACCTCTATGGAATATTTTATTATTATTTGTTGGAGGGTAAGGGTGTTTGACTTGGGTCAAATCCCTTGATTAGTGAAAAATAAATAAATAAATGATTTATTTATCTTTTTAAGGAAGTGGTTGGGATATAATCAAGTAAATAATGATTTATTTGATTAATGGTGGTTTGATTTGGTCATATTCAACAAGGAATATTATTTAAATAATTATTCCTAGAAAATAATAAGATAACTATGGGTGTATCTCATTAATTTCTTTGTTTTTGGGTTAAACATGACTGGGAATATTAATTAAATTATGGTTTAATTAATTATTCCTTTTGGGGTTTCCTTAATTAACATAGTGAAAGCAGTTTTACTTGGGGTAAAACTGGTCTTACATGGTGGCCTGGGTCCATCTAATGGTGAAAGGTTAGATGACCAAAAATGGTGACAGATTGCCCCCCGCCGTGCGAGTGTCGTGTGGAGCAAATCTGTTTAATAGTACGTTGTAAGAACACAATCACTAGACAACAAAAGGGTATGTCGAGAGAGAAATATGAGGTAGATAGTGTCAAGGACTAGACCTCGAGGGAGACGAGACTTATGGTGTGCAACAAGTCTCTCGTTATGAGAGGGTACCTTGTGGCCGAAGGCGGCGGAGTGCATACCTATGCCCGCCGTGACAAAGTACAAAAGAATAGTGTGTCCAGTGAACAAGGGACCAAACCATAGAGCATACCGGGTATAATCAAGAGCGATAAAATACAATGAATAGTCTCACATACATGCCGTGCCTGGTATAACAGCCAGGACTAGTACAAGATCATCTGAGTACATGAGATAAATACAACCCAAATGCCCCCTGTAAATGGGGAAGGGCTCACAAAATCTGACTGATACATGCAAATCATAGAGGTGCTGCAAGTGGCTAAGGCCAACATCATCAAATATCTGGAGCTGCATCGAAGGCTGCAAGGAGGAGGTCATCCGGGCATGTGGGGGGCTACCTGCAGGGCCACCCCCTCATGAGGGTTGAGACATCTCACACACACCCGGGAATCATCAAGAGCCGCTGCTGTATCACTGAACCATCAAGTATACGGATCTCGGTCATGCTGAAAGGAGTTGGAGTGGAGAAACAATCAAGTCAAAGGGAAATGAGAGATCCCTTTGCCTGATCCGAGGCACCGAACAAGAGTGGAAGCTGGAACCAAGGCACATCGCCCTCTAGACCTGGCTTCTAGAATGAATGAGCTGATGTCGACAGAAGGAGGTCTGCCATAGGTGAGGCAATGAGAGATCCTCAACTAAGGCACGAGAGAAGAGCAAGAGAGTGACGGACAGACTGACACTAGTGATGATGGTGGAAATGGGGAGGATGGAGTGGCGAATGGACGACTTCCCTTGTTAGAGCATAAAGGGCATGAATGACATGGCAGCGACTGACACAATATCGGAAGGGACAAGGGACAGTGGGGCTGAAGGTCATAATGTGCGACGCAAGAGAGGGACCAAGCAATGAAGAATGGAGGGCTATAATGGGGTATAAAAGGACGCGGGATAGACTCCATGAATGCAATGATGACTCGACTTGGATGCTCTAAACAAGGGCGACTTTATAGTGTTGCCACACAGTAAAGGCCCCAATGGGGGGTCATGGAAGCATGGGTACAAGGTGGGCACTCATGACGAAAGTCGACACGAACATGGACGAGTAAGGGGGCAGTATGGTGCCCCCAGTACAGGTGTTGTAGGTGAGGAAATTCGATTTTGAATGGAGGTGAGGTAACTGCATGTTGGACGAAGATGGGTCCTGGTGCAGTAGAAAAAATGGAACAACAAATGCTGGCTATCTAAAAGAAAAATAAAACATGCATTTCCGAGGGGAAATGCTAAGGGTAATATTTCTTAAGATAGAGTGCATTGCGAGGGTTAGGAAGGGGATGGCCTTCAAAATCCTCTAAGAGGTATGCCCCCTTTCCAAGATCCTTACTAATGATGTAAAGGCCTAGCCATAATGAGTCAAACTTCCCATGACCCAGGACATCATGGGCCTGGTCATAGACTAGAACAAGGTCGCCTTCGTGAAAAGTGCGAGGCTGGACTTTTCGGTCATACTGAGCTTTGGTGCGTTTTTTGGCCGCTTCCATGGTTTGTAAGGCAATACGGCGGTCTTCGGAGGCACGCTCAAGCATTATAAGTCGTTTTTCTAGCGGTTGGGTGTCAGGGAGAAGTTCAACGGCTAGTTGCAGAGAAGGAATTTCACACTCGATCGGTAAAACTGCCTCTTCTCCAAAGACGAGGTGGAAAGGGGTGAACCCGGTGGCGGTTTTGACAGAGGTTCGATAGGCCCATAAGGCAGGAAAGAGCATGAGATGCCAGTTGGTTTTGTGCTTATTCACTGTTCGTTGAAGCATAGTCTTGAGGGTTTTGTTGACTGCTTCAACTTGGCCATTACCTTGGGGGTAATAGGAGGAGGAATATTGGTGCTCAAAACCCAATAGTGAGGATAGCTCACGCCATATCTCATCTTCAAAATGTCTGCCATGATCAGAGACCAGTTGCTTGGGAACCCCGAAGCGAGCTATAACATGGTTAAAGAAAAAGAGGGCCGCGGTAGCTGCCGTGTTGTTGAACGTTGGCATGGCCTCGGCCCATTTGGTGAAATAGTCGACCGCCACGATGATATACTTGTGGCTACCAGAGGATGGCGGGCGACACTCCATAAAATCGATGGCCCATTTACAAAAGGGACCAGTGGAAACGACCGGATGGAGGGGAGCTGGTGGAGCTCTCGCCTTTGGGGCGAAATGTTGGCAGTTGGGACAGTGTTTGACTGCCTCAATGCAATCACTGAAGAGGGAAGGCCAAAAATACCCGGCGCGCATTATTTTTTGGGCAGTAGCGAGACCGGAGAGGTGGCCACCGCAAGCGCCTCTATGGCAGGCATTAAGGACCTGCTCAGCTTCAGCGTGTGTGAGGCAACGACGAAGAACCGTATCAACCCCGCGACGATAGAGGTCGTCACCAATAAGAAGGTATCGGGGGGCTTGGTGGCGGATACGTTGACGAGCCTCACGGTCAAGGTGGAGGGCGAACTTTTGGGTTTGCAAATAAGTAAGAATATCGCCATACCACGGGTCATCGGAAGTAATGGTAAACAGGTGTTCATCAGGGAAATCGTCATTAACGGGAGGGTCTTGCGATCCGGTAGGTAATTCAGAAATAAGCTCAGCGAGTGCTAAGCCTTTCTTACTTTTTGGGGTGACAAATTCAAGGTCGAATTCTTGAAGGACAACGACCCAACGGGCGTACTTCCCAGTAAGTATACGACGACTCAGTAGGAAGGCCATGGGGTTGGAATTTGTCACAACCTTGGTGGAGCGCAGGAGGATATAATGACGAAGTTTTTGGACTGAGAACACGATAGCCAGCGCTAATTTCTCGTCATAGGAATATGAGACAGGGGGTCCCACAAGGTTCTTACTGACATAGTATATCACATGCTCGATGCCATGGTCATCCTCTTGGATAAGGACTCCAGCGACCGAATAGGTGGAAGCGGAGATATATAGGATGAAGTCCCGATTAAAGTCAGGAGGGCGAATTAAGGGAGCAGATGTGAGAGCCTGTTTGAGGGCATCGAAAGACTCGTGAGCATGGGTATCCCAAACAAAGGGGATATGGGAGCGTAGGAGTCTAAGGAAACCGTGTGCAGTGGTGGCGTAGTCAGGGACGAACCGACGAAGGAAATTAGCTTTGCCTTGGAGGCTTTGGAGTTGGCGGAGGGTACGCGGGATGGGGAGTTCAAGAATGGCTTGAACTTTCAAAGGGTCAAGAGTGATACCGTCCTTAGACACGATGAAGCCTAGGAGGCGGCCGGCAGGAAGGCAAAAGACGCATTTCAACGGGTTAAGTCGGATATTATACTTGCGACATCGGAGAAAAATGGTGCGCAAATCGTGTATGTGTTGCGCCCGATGCTTAGAACGTGCCGTGAGGTCGTCTAAGTAGGCAAGGATAATATGAGCTAAGTCATGGAAGCAATAAGACATGGCCCGGTGAAAGGTGGCGCCGGCGTTTTTTAGGCCGAAAGGCATGACCCGGTAAGCGAAAGTTCCCCACGGACTAATGAACGCGGTTTTTAGTTGATCAGCAGGACGGATAGCAATTTGGTTGTATCCGGAGAAACCATCCATGAAGGATAGGATCTCATGCCCCGCACACTCGTTAATGATTTGGTCGATGAACGGTGTGGGGAAGTTGTCTTTGGGACAAGCTTTGTTTAGGTCGCGAAAGTCCGTGCAGACACGAATGGTGCCTTGTTTCTTGAGAACAGGAACGGGGTTAGAAACCCAAGTGGTGTATTCGATGGGGTAAATGAAACTAGCCTGCTTGAGCTTATCGATTTCGGCTTTAATAGCGTCACGTCGGGAAGGATGAATGGGTCTCATCTTTTGGCGGACTGGTTTGGCGTCAGGCCAGGTGTCGATATGATGCTCGACAATGGCAGGATCGAGTCCGGGCATTTCAGACTAGGACCAGGCGAAGATATCGCGGAATTCTTTGAAAAGCTTGGTGTAAGTTTCAATTTCTTCCGGGGTGCATTGGGCACCCAATGTGATGTATTCTTCGATTCCTGGTGTGGTCGAAATGTTAACTTTGATGGTAGACGAGATATTGGCCATGTTTCCTTCTTCGAAAGCATCAGGTGCAGGAATGGGGTTTTTAAACCAATCAACTGCATGGGGGATGAAGTCTTTGGTTTCCACAGCGTATTGGTCGTGGGATTGCTGTGGGAGGAAATATGCGCGATGGTGCATATCATCCCAGGGAAAGTCGGGGTTGGTCATGGCTTCCATGATGTCTTCATCAGATTGGAAGATGGGAAGATGGGAGGCGGATGGGACACCCGAGGGAGTAGTGGTGGGGGACAGTTCATCACGAGGATAAAGGCTCATATGGGCGATGTCAACAGATCCAAGGTCGGCTGAGAAGCTGAGGCGATCGGTAGGTTGAGTGGCTGGTGAATTAGGTCTCAAGGATGATGACAGGTACAAAATGGTGACTGAGGGCTCCGTTGGCTTAAAAGTGGGAGGCGAAATGTGAATGTCCTTTGGTCCGATCGAAGCGGCCTTGAATTGGCGGTACAAGTCCAAGGAGGAGCGGTACTCGTCAAGGCGGGGACAGAGGTGGGTGTAATGGCCGTGAAAATCGCACAAGGCACAAGGGTGGTTTGTGCGCAAGTGTTTGAGTTTTGGGAGGGAGTCGGGGATAGTGACATGGACCTCTGGGAGATCAGAGTCGGGGAATGTCTCGTTGACCAGAAGCTTGAGGTGGGGCAATTCAGGACACATGTGAGTGGCATGACCGACGACATCACACAAAGCGCATCGAATGGCGGGCTTTGGTGGTCGTGGGGGGGTAAGGGATGTCGGGGGGGCTGGATCGTTATGGGTTGCCCCCTTTCGGGCTTTGCCTGTCTTCTCGGGAGCCCGCACAACAGGAGAAGGGTCCGGTGGAGGTGCTGGGGGCACAACAGCTATGGAGGAAGCGAGGGGGATCGGTTGAACCGGTGTCAAAGCCATATAAGGTTTGGGGAGACCAGGGGGGGTGGCGACTGGGGGGTCAAGGTACCAGACCGGAATACCCAAGGTCAAGTTGGGGAGAGAGAGGGTGGCCATGATGGGGACAAAAGATACTCCAGGAGGGGGAGCCAAGAAGGGGATCTGTCCAGCAGGGTAATGACCAGGAGGTACGGCTCCGAGATGGGCAAGGCCAGGGGGAACCGAGCCGGGAGGATAAAGAGGTTCTGGGATACCAGCTGTGGGGGGAGGGCCAGAAGGAGGAGGTCCGGATGGCTGAGATGAATGGCTAGAAGCGGGTCGCGGAGGGCGGGGAGGAGGTTGCGGACTAGCCGAGGCAGGCCGCTTACGGGTGGCCTGAGACGATTGCATCATGCAAACATTCGACAAGCTGGGATCGGTAACAGGAGGGGGGGGAAGGCGAGGAAAAGTACCAAGCAGGGTAGAATCTTTATAGACGCCGGGGGAGACACTGGTCAAGGAATCGACGGTTTGCTTGTTGGCTACAGAAGAGATGGTCGTCTCGGAGGAGGTCTGAGACGGCGGCTCATGATAAGATAGCTGGTCAATGGTGACTATCTTCCCATTATGTGGAAAAGACATCCGCGGGAAAACCGGCGCATGGGACAAAGCAGACATGCAGGCTGTGTGTAGCTTCGCCCCAATAGAATGTTGTAATCTAGCGGGGCGTCGATGACTTCGACGTCAACGCAAACAGTCTTACCGGCGAGGGTGATAGGACAATTACGAAATAGGCCAATGGGCTGGGAGGCACGACCGTCCCACGCTCGAAGGGTGATTGTGGAAGGGGCCAGTTCAGGGGATCCGAGTTGCTTCCAAACCAAAGCGGACATCACGCAGGTGGATGCCCCCTCATCAATGATACACCGGGACACGTTGGCGTTCCGGATTTTGACCGGGATTTGGAAGGCGATGGAAGGGGGGAGAGGAGGATGCTCCGATTGAGTGGCGTCGAAAACAATCATTTGGTCATCGCGCCAGGATCAGCGCGCCCACTAGCAGAGGTAGAGCCTTTCTTTCCCAGCGGGAACGACCGGAGGAGTTCCGTTGTGGAAATGGCAACTAGGATTGTGCCAAATCATCTACTATACCGTACGATTGAGCGGCTCGACCGGAAGCAGCATTTCGGCGTAATGGACCCTTTGGAATCTTTGGGTGAACCTCAACTTTGGGTTGAGGGATGTGTAAGGGGCCACTGGGTGTCGAAAGAGGCTCTGTAGAACCTGAAGATGGAGTCTCGGGAGCAGACTGAGCAGGAGGCTTGGGGTACTGGCGAGACCGAGTTTGAAGGTGAAGGTCGACGGAAGGGGACGGATCGGAGCGCATCATAAGGATTTGGTAGTCAGAGGAACCAGAAATGGACGAGGGTGTGGCTGCATGGCTGTCGAGGGGTTGGGTAGCCACGAATCCCTGTTGAGGGAAAGGATCAGTGAACACAGCTGGCTGGGTAGTGGCCACATTAGGAGGAGCGTGAGGGGAGGCGTGTTTTCCGCGCAATGTGGCTTGAGACTCCCACATCTGTCGCATCTGGGGTAAGAGAGGACAATCGTGAGTGTAGTGACCGTAAACACCGCAACACGAACAGGGCTTGTTTGCGCGAAGCGGCCTGTCCGGCCTGGGCGGAATGCCCTGAGGCTGGTTGCTAGTGTTAGGTCAATACCGCACCAGTCCCCCCCCCCCCTACACGGGGCGCATGGGTTCGGTTGCTCGCCGCCTTCTTTTCGAGAAGAAGGGGGATTAATCGCACTCCAACCTCGCTGCAAATACTGTCTCACATCTGGGTTATCTTTGCTAGCAGGATTTACTGTCAGGAGGAGGCAAGGGAGGTGGAAGCGCATATGCCGGAGGAGGCAGCCACACCAGGCCGTGGATAAAAGTAAGGGTTGGGTTGGGCGACATTGAGGAAAGCGGTGAGGTTACAAAAGGAGGAGGTGGCGTCGCATCCCCCGGATAGCGCGTCGTCGGGAGGGGGAAGATTGCTTGAGGTGCTGGCCCCTCCCTGAGGGAGACCATGGCTCATAGGAGGGTGAGCAGATGGGTGGGAACGAGATCCAACAATACCGTCGGCGGAATGAGATGCCCCCGGGGCGTTAGCGCCACCGGGCCTGGGGATGTCAGGCAGAACGGTATAAACATAACCCGATCGAGCGTAGATCAGGTCATATTTTAAAGCTATTTGGAGGGCGGCTTCTTCAGATTGAGGAAAGTGAGAGGCGACATCTTTGCCGATGGGAGACGGGAGGGTGCGAAGGAACCAGTCCATGTAAACCCGATCTTCAAAGGGAGGGGCTCGACATAAGCTCCGTCTTCATCGCCATTCCTGAACATGGGCAGAAAGGCGTGTAGAAGAGGATTGCTTAAATGAAGTCAAGAGCTCCGTACCAGTGTCGTATCAGAGAGGGAGCTGGAAGTATGACAAGAAGGCTTGGGCAAGAGTCTCGAATGTGGTATGGGAGGAAGTGGCCTGTTCGACATACCATTTAGAAGCTTCGCCGGTAAGCGTGCGTTGGAACAAACGAAGACGGATGGAGTCATTGGTAATGGAATTGGAGGAACACCACATGTGGAAAGATCGGACGTGATTGGTTGGATCTTCTCCAGTAAGGCCCTCTAACTTAGGGATATCAGAGGGCAGCTTGGTGGGCATAGTGGGCCAGGTAGCATTGTGGTGAATGGGATCATTAATCAACTGATGGAAATCGGGGAGGCTGAGGCCTGCAATGTACGGTAGCACAGGGGTGGCCGGAGTAGTGGTTGTGACGCTTCCGCTAGAAGTAGGGCCGGCATTGGGGCCGGGAGAACCGCTAGCGTTAGGCCCTGGTCCAGACATGGTGAAGGTAAAAGGGGGAGAACCGGAAGGAGAAGGGGGACCCGATGAATCAGAAGAGGAGTCGGAGTGCGGACTCGAAGGTGGACTGGCTCGACGACGGCGGTGCGGAGCAGGTCGATCAACCGGAAACTGAGGGTGAAGGCCAAGAAGTCTCCGGGAAAGGCGCCTTGGGGGCACAATGATGACAGGAAGAAGGAAACCGACAAGGGAAGAAAGGGACAAAATCAAGAAGGTCAAGGGCAGAAAAGGTGCAGTGACAATTGATTTTAGAGTCTTGGCCAGGCGGTGTAAACCAGGCGCTTCTTCACTTAGGGTCAGTGTGTGGCGTGCGTTAATTTTAATTTTTAAACCCTTTCCGTTGTTTGAGAGCAAGAAAAAAGTGTGCGACGTAGCTGAAAATAAACCTACAGAGAACAGAATAAAATGCTGAAATAACAGAAAAATAACAGCTACGTATGCATCTATCGAAACCAAGAAGGTGGGTCTCTCACAACTATGCTGAAAAGAAAGGGAAAAACTATGGAAACACACACAAAGGAAGCTCGACAGATCTAGGGTCAAAGGGGACAGAGAGCTGGAGGATAAAGCTGCAGACAAGGGGTGCAGATCACAGCCAAGAGACAGAGGCAAGGTGGCTGGAAAAAGGGAAATCAGCAAAAAACCCGGGGGGGGGCAAGGCAGAGGCCTTTAGAAGAGGTCCAAACAAAACGACAAGAGGTGATTTGAAAGGAAAAGAGGTTGATTTCAAAGGATCTGAAAGTGAGGTAACAGATCTGGAAAAAGAGGGGGCTGAAGCTCTGAAACCGACGGCTGAAACAGCTGAAACTCTTCCACAAAAAGTGGAGGGTACTAAAGCCCTAAGGGGCTGGGTTCCCACTTAGATGAGTAAAAACAGATCAAATCTTGGTCAAGGCGGGCTGAGACAGAGGCTGGAAAACCCTGGCAGAGGCTGCAGCAGAACCCAGAAAAATTACAGAAAAAATGCTGGAAAAAAGGCAGGTCGCAGGTTCTGACCTGATTTTGGTTGAGGTCGCAGGTTACAGGCCGAAAAGTGCGTCCAGGTCGCAGGTTTTGGGCCAAAAGGTGCGACCCCCCCGTTCCGGCTGTTTCGGCGGCAGATTTTCTGAAAAATTGCCGTCTCAGGTGCGGCTGGTGTCGCTTACCTGCGCAATAGGGCCGGAAACACACGGAAGTTAGAAATTTTAGGTTTTTAGGGTTTTATGTGAGAAAAATGACATGAAAAGAGAAAAACTAAGCAGCTAAAAAAGAAGCCCTAGGGCCTGAAGTAGCTGGATATGCAGGAATAGGAAAAACGACAGCGGTCGTAATTTAAAAACCCGTGTGGAGTCGCCATTTGTTAGTATGAATTCTTTGTCGAAGCGTACGAAAAAGAACCACTTTAGCTACGCATAACTAATAGCCCTAACAACAATAATGGCTGCAAAACATCTTCATATCTGCAATTAGTAGTTAAAGTGCTGCAACAAACAGATCTATAAATGGAAAGACATTAAGCAGTAAAGTAAAGAGTTTGCTCCATGCATCCAACAGACAAGACAAGAACACGATTTTTGGAATGAATTTTTATATTACAGGGCACCTGGGAGGAAACAAGAAGGTGTATCCAGATCTCCTCAATGGGATGGGTTCTTTGTAGTCCTCAGCACTTCAGATCTAATCTTTCTCTCTCTTGCAGATGTAGAAAACCCAATGTATAAGGTAGAGCTCACTGGGAGAAAAATGGCAGAAATGAGACCAAGTGTATAGATCCAGAGTGATCTAATATGCAACAAAAGGTGAAGAATGATGGGGGAAACCCTCCTATTTATAACAAAATATTGGGTCCTTCTAGATCTTGGTGCATGATTAAAATAATGTTAATCACATCTAGATCCACCTCTATGGAATATTTTATTATTATTTGTTGGAGGGAAAGGGTGTTAGACTTGGGTCAAATCCCTTGATTAGTGAAAAATAAATAAATAAATGATTTATTTATCTTTTTAAGGAAGTGGTTGGGATATAATCAAATAAATAATGATTTATTTGATTAATGGTGTTTGATTTGGTCATATTTAACAAGGAATATTATTTAAATAATTATTCCTAGAAAATAATAAGATAACTATGGGTTTATCTCATTAATTTCTTTGTTTTTGGGTTAAACATGACTGGGAATAATAATTAAATTATGGTTTAATTAATTATTCCTTTTGGGGTTTCCTAATTAACATAGTGAAAGCAGTTTTACTTGGGGTAAAACTGGTCTTACGTGGTGTACTTGGGTCCATCTAATGATGAAAGGTTAGATGACCAAAAAAATGGTGTAACAGATTGCCCCCCAGCGTGCGAGTGTCAGGAGCAAATCGTATGACCGAAGTACGTTGTAAGAAGACAATCACTAGACAACAAAAGGGTATGTCAGAGAGAGAAATATGAGGTAGATAGTGTGCTGAAGGACTAGACCCTCAGGAGACGAAACTCGCAGGTGCAACAAGTCTCTGTTATGAGAGGGTACCTGTGCTGAAGGCGGCGGGGGAGGCATACCTATGCCCGCCGTGACAAAGTACAAAAGAATAGTGTGTCCAGTGAACAAGGGACCGAACCATAGAATACAGCTGGCATAATCAAGAGCCAGATAAAAATACAATGAATAGTCTCACATACATGTTGTGCCTGGGATAACAGCCAGGACTAGTACAATATCATCTGAGTACATGAGATAAATACAACCCAAATGCCCCCTGTAAATGGGGAAGGGCTCACAAAATCTGACTGATACATGCAAATCATAGAGGTGCTGCAAGTGGCTAAGGCCAATCATCATCAAAATCTGGAGTGGCATCAAAGGCTGCAATGAAGAGGTCATCCGGGCATGTGGGGGGCTACCTGCAGGGCCACCCCCTCATGAGGGCTGAGACATCTCACACACGCCCGGGAATCATCAAGAGCTGTTGCTGGGTCACTGGACTGTCCAGTATACTCATCTCGATCATGTTGAAAGGAGCTGGAGAAGTAATCAAGTCAAAGGGAAGTGAGAGATCCCCCTGCCTGATCCGAGGCACCGAACAAGAGTGGAAGCTGGAACCAAGGTACACCGCCCTCTAGACCTTGCTCCTGGAATAAATGCGCTGATGTCGACAGAAGGAGGTCCACCGTAGGTGAGGCAATAAGAGACCCTCAACTAACAATAGAGCGACAGACATACTGACACCAATGATGATAGTGGAAAGGGGAAGGATGTAGTGGCGAATGGACGACTTCCCTTGTTAGAGCATAAATGGCATGAATGACATGGCAGCGACTGACACAATATCGAAGGGGACAGGGGACAGTGGGGCTGAAGGTCATGATATGCGACACAAGGGAGGAACCAAGCAAAGAAGGATGGAGGGCTATAGTGGGGTGTAAAAGGACGCAGGATAGACTCCATGAATGCAATGATGACTCGACTTGGATGCTCTAAACAAGGGCGACTTTATAGTGTTGCCACACAGTAAAGGCCCCAATGGGGGGTCATGGAAGCATGGGTACAAGGTGGGCACAAGTGTATGGGAAGGCCCTAATCATGCAACATCGCCCGTGTATCACCCACAATCGTTTTGTTCTTCCACTCAGCAACCCCATTCTGCTATGGGTTATGAGGTGCTATGAGCTCTCTTCGAATTCCTTCTGCGCTGCAAAAGTCCTTGAATTCGCCAGAGATGAATTCACCACCATTGTCACTCCTTAGAGCCTTCACCTACTTCCCCGATTCTTTCTCAACCACTACCTTGAAATCACAGAACTTTGAGTATGTCTCGCTCTTCTTTTGCATGAAGAAGATCCAGCACTTACGAGAAAAATCATCAACAAATATCACATAGTACCTGTGCTTTGCTGTTGAAGCTACTGAGAAAGGTCCACACATGTCTGTGTGAATTCTCTCAAGGATCTTCATGGCACGACTATCCTTCTCGTGAAAGGTGGCTTTCAAAAATTTTCCCAAGGTACATCCCTTGCACTGATATGACTGCACAAGATTACCCTTAGGAAGCCCAGTAGAAATCTGTTGCAGTATCTTCAAAGCTCCATGGTGAAGGTGGCCCAATCTCCGGTGCCACAACTCGCCATCATCCCGGCTCACCACTCCTTCTTCCTTGACTGCCATTGCTGCGCAGCCATCTACCTGCAATTGATAAAGGTTCTTAACTCAAACCCCTATCCTCCGGGTCTCACCAGTTTCCTTACTACACAAGAAATCCTTTCCCTCGCTAAAGACAACATCATATCCCTTGTCTACTAACATCGCCACAGAGATAAGATTCTTCTTCAATAATGGAACATGCATCACTTCCTTCAATACGAAGGGTTTACCAGACTCCCTCTCAAAGGAAATGGCACCGATACTAGTCGCACTATATCTACCATCATCGCCCATCTCGATGTGCACTCCAAGATATTTCTCATCCAGATCAGTAAACAAATTTCGATATCCTGTCATCTGAAAAGATGCACCACTGTCCAAAAACCAAACTGATCCCATCATACTTGAGACCAAGCATGCGATCAGCAAAAAATCCAACTCAAACTGCGAGGCTAAGGCCTCTCCAGCTGCAGTTCCAGCAGCCTGCTCATTTTTCTTCTTCTGTGGACAACTAGTGGCGTAATTTCCATGTTGGTGACAGTGAAAGCACTTCACCTTGGACATGTCCTACTTCTTGCCTTTCGCACCAGAATGAGAAGCTTTCTTGCTCTTCCCCTTCTTTTCTTTGGCATCCAAAGCGCAATTCTCTTCATCAGAGTTATTTGATGAATATCCGTCCCTGGTACTCCGCCTTATCTCCTCTTGCACAAGATCCGACCAAAGTCGCTCCCATCCTGGAAATTTCTCCCGACCATTGACAGAGTCCTGATAGGAATGCCAACTCTTTGGAAGCCCAAGGAGAGCCAAGCTCACCAAGTCCTCATCATCAACAACCACCCCCACACTTCCCATCTCATCCCTGCATTGGACGAACTTCGTGAGGTACTTGGGCATATTGTCGCCTTTCTCCATCTTTATGTTCCTGAGTTTGTCCTTGAGCGCCAACTTCCTCTGGTCGCTCTTGATTTGGAATAAATCTGTCAAAGCTTTCCACATCAAGAATGGAGAAGCCTTACCATGAAGGCTAGACACTATGTGATCCTTCACACCCTCCAACAGAATCCTTCGACACTTTGCTGTCTTCTTTTGCCATGCGTCAAGTATAGCAGCATCACTAGAAGTAGGCTTTGGAATTTCTGCATCTATGAACTCCTTCAACCCATTGTCATCTAGCACCACCTCCATCTTGTCCTTCCATGCAATATAATTCAAGCTGCCCTCAAGGGAATACTCCAATCACAATCCGTTGAAAGACATCTCAACTTTGGCACCAAGAAAACACTGCTGCAAATTCGAATTCCACCAGCACAAAACTCAATCGCTTCAATGTTTTGCAATTGCTCCAATGATCAATATTGCTCTGATACCATGTATAAATTTGAATAATTGATATATTATTCATCGAGATTATCCTGATCACACACTATTTTATCGTCATGCATAATACAGAATCTCTTCTACCATTGATCATCACATGCGGAAATAAAATCAATTGCATGCATACATTAAAACCACAAACAATCACACATATGAACACAGTATTTAATGGGAAAGCTTAAAGCTAAAAACCCCAACTATCTGTATATTATATGTCATTGAGATCATGTAACAATCATAGTACAAAAGCTCCTCACAAGCTCTCACGCACACCCTCAATTGCTACACACTATCAAGCTAGATCTAGCAAAACACATGCTCCAATATTTTGCCACTTGATAGCCAGCCTCTATTGCGTAATTAATGCTATGGGATGGCTTCATTAAATAGATAAACCACCTAGCTTGAACTGCACAATCCTCATGGGCTTCTCCACCTATCTGTGTGTTGCAAATAGCAACAGTATAGTCACAACTGATAGTTAACTTGCTCTTTCACCTATTCTTGCACTGGTCTCCACTGAAATTGTCCATGCACTGAAGTTAACTAATGCATTCTTTAGTTGATTTATGAGTTTATAATTAGTGAATTAATTAATAATTAATTCACACCACTCTCACTAATTGTATCAATTAGTTAAACTGAATACAAATAGCTCAATTATGTTTAGATTGGTTAAACTGAATACAACCCCACTAACTTCCTCAATCAACTCCACTAAACTCTGTCACATGAGTTCTAACTGAAGTATCCATGCAATAGCTCCACATAACCCTCAGGAATAGCGTAATTCCTTTTTTCAGCTCCTGTGCCACATCTGTGCACTTAACTGAAGTGCTCCAAGAGAAGAAGATAATGTTTAGAGTCTAAATATTATTAAGAGCTAATAATATTCAACATATCTATTTTTAGACTAGCAATCTAAAAATAGATTCCGCCCAGTATGTCTAAAAATAGAAGTCCATCTATTTTTTCCGACTTGACCAACCAGCCACAAATAGCATCCTGCAACTCATAGAACATGATCCATATGTCTAAAAATAGACTTTGCGCCAAAAATAGCCTGCGGGCCCACTTAGTGAAGGCGACTCCTTTCCACTAAGCTCATCATCTTGTTGCAATATCAACACTACCATGGGTGCTAGGAGAATCCTCAGCTCATGAAAGTCATTTTTTTGGATGGACTAAATTTAGGGGCAGCTATTCACAAATTTTCAGATCCAAAGGAGGTGTTTTGGTCCCCCAAAGAGGCAAAAAACAATGATTTTTTAACTCTCTGCCTCACATATCAGCAAGGGCTACTTTTTTGGTTTTTTCCACTCAGCCCACCTTTTTGAATACTTCTAGGGATTATTTTGGGAAAAATCAAGCATTTCCATAAACTAGACATCCAGGGCTTTCCAACGAGCCATCACAAGCCTCGTTTCGACATTGGGGGGTCCCTCAAAAGTGATCTACAAGACAGGAAATTTTCTGTTGCTATGTTCCTGTAGCATTTTGGCACAAAAGGCAGTTTTCTGAAGTAGCTTATCCAAATGTGCGTTAAGCCTTTTTTGGCCATTGTCATTCATGAAAAGTCAATTTTATTTTATTTTTAGCATTTTAAGATATTTTAGAAGATATTTTGTGCCTTGGGCTTTGCAAAGCCTCAAGGACAAGTTTAGATATATTTTTTTGGCCAATGGCCTTCTAGTTTCCTTAGTTGGGTTTCCTTCTATTTGGCCTATATATTCCAAGAGGATTTATTGTAATCAGAGGTTGAACTTCATGTTATAGAGCAATACATGGTTATACAAGCTTGGAATAAATACTTTGTCTCATGATGTGGATGATTTCTTGTTTGTCTTGGATGGTGGAAGAGGATTGTTTATTGGATTCCTTGGCTTGGTAAATGGTATAGTGTTCCTTATCTATATGTTTTCCTTAGTTTATCATACATGTTTCCATGTTTCTTGATTTTTGTAGGTCAGTAAATAATAGATTTGAGACATGCCCATGGAGGCACCTCAAGTTTCCTGATTTCATTACAGCTTCTATGTTTTTCTTCTTTCGTAGTTATGTTAAAGAATTCTTAACTGCTCTTTGGTACCCTAAGAACATGTTATCAATTTCATTAATGGTTTTTATGTATGCTATCTAGTATGATTCAAGGTATGCCCTGCTTACTCATAGATATCCAAAAACCCCATCATTGAAACCTTTCTCTAAATTTTTAATTGTCCTAGTTGAACCAAAGAGGTCTTGTTTCGATCTTGCCCTTTGCCTATGCTCTACAATCTTAGTTCAAAGTTCCCGATAGCTCAAAACATGATGTCTAGGAGTTCCCTCTTCATGGATTGAGTTGTTTGTTTGTCTTGTTTGTTTTCCCCAAAGTCTGAAGTCGATTTTCCCAAAGTTAAAGGGTCTTATACTTCTATGTATCGCCTGAATGTTTATTTTATGCATCTATCAGTTTGATTTTCATATATAGTGATTAATGGTTAGCCCTACCACATGGATGTTTGTTGTAAAACTATTTGTGCTTAAAATTTCTTCGTCTTTCACAAATATAGTGTCCATCCCATTTCACTCCACCTAAAGAATCCATTTTACCTCAACCAAATTGACCCTGCAATATACCTTTTCCATCCTTTGAGGCAGTCTCGACCTTATCAACCCCATAGCCCAGTTGATCTGACAATATTTTTATCTATTTATCCTTTGATCAGTTCTCCCTCAAAAAACCTAAAACAAACCAAAACATACTTAACAACTAGCCTAAAATCAGATACATACAAAGCAAACAAGTTTACATCCTTTGCACAAATAGAGAGAGCCCTCTCTGAGTCTAGGAAGGCTAGGTCCTTGGGCTCCAAAGTTGATTTTATGTTACCCTATCATTTTTCTTGCCAATCTTCCAAATCACGAGACCCTAACATAATGGTGATCACGGTGGGACGCTGACTGAATAAACAAACTTAGACCTCCCTAAAATTTTCAGCATCCCTTAAGAAGATTATCTTGTCGACTTACCCCACCGCTCACGCTTAATGGCGATCATGGTGGGACATTGAGTCAAAACATCCTAGGTATCCCTTAGGAACTCTCAAAGTCACAGTCAAACTTAGAAAACTTAAGTGTTGTCCGAAGAGTAGAAACTAGCTCTTTCACCATCTTAGCAAAATGATGATTCAGTTATAGGAAACTCTTACAAACCTCGGGGCTATATATAAAAACTCAGAAAAAACCCGAAAAACATTTTTTTATATTGGCTTCTTATGTCAGTATTGGTGGTGGACCATATACAATATAACCTCAAAAACAAACAAAAATATCCACCTGGTGACTCCACTAGCTTCCATTAGACCTATTACTCCACTAGTTCGTATAAACTCCCCTGGGAATGTGTTAAGAAATCCCAATCATGCTGATGGTTGACAGAAAAGTCCAAAATATTCCACCTGGCGACTCCACAACTTCCAAAGACCTAATGACTCCACTGGTAGAAGACTCCGAACTGGTTGAAAAGACACCAGTGACCCTTCCTCATTAACAAATATGGATCCAAGGATACAAAGGAGATATGCTCCAATGAGTAGAGATCATATCCATGGATTCCCACACAAGATGCCTCAAGTATATTGGATGAAAAACCTACCTTTTTTCAAGCTGAGAAGTTTGATGACCCCCGGTTACACCTTTTCAAATTTCATATGCATGTATGGAGGCTAGAAGTAGAATGGCATGAGGACTGTCTTATAAAAATGTTCATGGAAACATTAGAAGGTAAGGCAAGGAATTGGTATGAATGGTTGAAACCTAGTAGTTTCTTTTCTTTAAGAGACATGCACCAAGGGTTCTATAAAAAATATAAAGAAAACTCTTCATCTTCATCATCGGCTGAAAATTGTTGTGACCATTCTGAAGATCTCATACAACACCTTGTTAGCATTGATGAAGATTTAGAAAATTGGCATCATGAAAATCTGTTAAAAGAGATTCATACCTTTCATACTCAACATAATTTTCATGAAAACTTAGATGAATCATTTAAGGAAGAAATTAACCAGGAAATAAACGAAATTTCCCAAGATATCCCTACAAGCACAAATAGTGATTCATCATCCCTTCTATCTGAGGCTCAAGAAAAAATCCAGCCTCAAATTCAGTCTTCACAAGAGATAGATAATTGTTGTACTTCTATCCTAAGAAAGAGAATAATTCCCTCCCCTTTGACAGAAGAAGAAATAAATCATATTATAAATAAACATCCAACCTCTAAAATTTCATATAAACCAGACAATATTGCTCACTCACCTATTGAAATTTGTTGCCAAAAATCAAAAAGTAGCCTTGAAAATCAGGTAAAAGAAAGACCTGTTGATAATCCAGTATGTTTGATTGGTAACATTACTTTCATTAATGATTTTCCTAATTTTGATCTATCTGATGATGATGTTCTCCAAACAGAAGTTGATCTTGCAGGGCCATCATTACTAGATTTGTGGGTGGAAGATCAGTCCCATCAACTCCAAGAAAGTAATGAGCCAATTCATACTATCTATGATACTAATGAGGAAAGTTTTGAAAATTTAGAAGTGAGTGAAGAATCTTTGAGTCCTTGCCCTGCTTCATCACAGCCTATCAAAAATATTTTTCATATAATTGGAAATCAGCAGCCTTTAAATTCAAATGATGAAGTCGAAGAAAATGAGGAAATTCTTAAGCAAGATAAAGATAAGGAACCTTCTCCTGAAAGGTTTGAAGTAATAAGAGATACCCTTGCTCAAGAATATGCTGGTCTTTTCATAGAATGCAGTCCTCTAAATCAGAGTATACCAGGACTTCAAGAGGACAGCATAGCCATATATGATGAATCCTCCCCTTCATATTACAATGAATATGAGGAAGAGTTTCTTTCTCGAAACCATCTTAAGCTTGATCCAGTGGAGAAGGAAGAAGTAATCCTGGTCAAAACATACCTTTCAAATATTCATGACCAGGTATTATTTCAATATCCCTATGCTCATTTTTTTAAGATATCTGAAGAAGGGATAAAGGTTGTTAGGAGAAGTGTATTACCAAAATCAAGAAGATTTTTTAGCACTGCTGCTAAAGAACAAGGGAAATGGGAGTGGCCTTGTTTGTCCAGCATGCTCAAGGAGATGAGCAAAGACCCATCATGGAATCATTTACTTGACTGGTTATATTGGAAAAGATATTTTACTAAATAAATGTATATTATGTATAGGTTATATTAGGATATATAGATAGGTGTGAAAAATAAGCTCAGCCTTGTGAGCATCTTTTCAGTTCTAGATTGTTTGAAGAAAAAGTTAAAAAAAAAAATAGAAAATACAAAAACAGTAGAAAAGTTGAAAATAGGGTGGTTTGAAAACACCATGACAAGCCCCATGTTCAAAAAAATAGTCATGCTGAAAGTGCACAATTCTAAATGCCACTACTAGTGCTCAAAAGATGTCTTGTTCAGTTATCTAGCCTAATCATAACTGGACATGTTTTAAATTATTGCTGATAAGTTAGTGAAAGAAGTGATAGTTACATTGTATAAGCTTCACTTGTCAAAGAAAGTATATTAGGAAAAGATACTGGTTCCACACGCTCAAAACAGAACCAAAGAGGAAAACAGGGATGAAAAACAAACTATGTATCCCACCCCTGATTTTTCTAAATCTTGTTTTCATGAAAAATAATATTTGTGTGCAGCTTGTCTTTTATGCCACAAACACATGAAAAATCAGATCTTCTAATCCTGATTTGGTCATTTTTCAATTTCATGCTTTAGACTAGTGAATGAAATCCTGTCAAACAGCTTAAGCTTGACAATCGATCTAGCATAGGTAGAGAATCAAAGGAGTTCATCAGTTTAATCTGAACTCCCGGAAGATATAAATGTAGAATTAGATACCGTATTTTTCAAAAATAGCATGTCAAAGGGTTTCTAGTCCAAATGCACCTAAAAGAAGAAAAAATGTTAGGAAATATAGCTAGGTAGGAAGAGATGACTTTGATGCTAATCATGCTGTAAATTTTTAGAAATAGCATCAAGAAAGAAAGAAATTTGCGCCAATGGATAAGGCACTGGTCTTCACAAGCCAGAGATCTGAAATTATGGTAACCTCCTGAAAAGGAGCTGCCCTCCCCAAATGGAGCAACTGTTAGTCATCAGTATTTTTTACCTGTTGTTGATGACTAGTTTCCTTAGTTGATTCTTCTAGAATCTAATCTCAAACTATCAATTTGTCATCTAGAAAACACCCCAAAAAAATTTTTGTCCTCCTACCCCTTCCTGTCAGTCTATGATGAGAACAATCTCCAGTTTTCAAGACCTATCTCGCTTCAGCAAAGTATCTTCGTCTATAGTTGTCATAGCTGTGATTATCTGCTATCATTTTCCCTTGTTTCTCATGCCATTCACTATCCAATAGTTGAAAAAGTGTCTGCTCCTCTATCCCTGATCATCTTGTCATATGAAAATTTGATCATGCCTAAGAAAGCACTCAGAATCTATGAAAATTGTCTCTCTAAGTTAGATAGTGGTGTTTAGGTAGTTTTTCCTTGGCTAAGATATCCTAAGCCAAAAATCCTGTGTCTAGTACCAGCTAGCCATGAATTTTTTCCTATTCTGCAAAACAAGCATTAGTCTATCCATATGTCGCACACCACTAAGAGGTCACTTTGTCTCATTTCAGAAGAAGTTCAACAAAGATTCAAATCAGGAAAAGATGAAGATGTTCATTGTCTGAAGAAATATGCTTAGGTCAGGCATAATCTCTATGAAACACCAAAGGAGCTATCCAAGGTTCAAAAGCATCTATTTTTACATCTCTGCAGGGGTGTAATTGAATGATGATCAGTGTACAAATGAGGGGAAAAGGACAAATTTCAAATAGATCCTCCATGCTGAATTACTTTGCCATCAAAAATCAGTTGCAGAGAAGGAAGTACAGAACAGCAAGTGTACATGGTTTAAATCCAAAGCTGCATGAAGAAAATGGTCATCCATCAAGACCAATGAATACAAAGAAATTAAGAAATTCTCATCATCGGCACTTCAAGATCAACTCCAAAGGTAGCGCTGCCCAAGTTCTCTGAAGGGTGACCTAGCCTTACAAGTTTCTCTATTTTAAAGAGAAGGACAGTCTTTGACAAAAATATCACCAAAGCAAGTTATGCAACCAAGATGAAAGTATAAGAAGGAAAGCTACTTCTTGTACCTTATCATACTCTAAGCTTTGAAAGGCTGTCAAAAAAAAGTTCGTTGCCCCTTAAAACACAGTAAAAGGAAAGAGTTTGTTGAAAGGTTTCTAACAATGAGCATTATCCTTATACCAACCACTTTATTCACTCCCTAAAAACTTCACAATGATATGATACCAACCAAAGACATATATTACAGAGCAATGACACAGTGTTGAAATAAATGAAATTTCATGTATGATGATATCCTCCTTCATGAAAAGCAGATGGTTAGAAGCACAATGACAGAAACTCCTTCAAAAAGCAGAGGGTTAGGAAGACATTGTTGTGGCCTCCTTCACAAACAACCAGAGGACCAACATGTTCTTAAGTGACTTCAGAAGCTGTTGTGCACCACCTCCTCCAAAGATGAAAAGAGGATGCATAGCAGGATTATAATTATGTTTATGAAAGTTTTCTTTTGGAAAGACAAGTTGAGGAATAGTGGTGACATGAATGAAAGATGATAAGTTAAAAGGCCTTTTTCATATCACAAGCAAAAGGTTGACATGCTGGTGTTAAGGGCCTCTGATCTTGTGTTTATGAAAACCTCCTTCAAAGGATAAATCAGAGGTTATTATTTTTATTAAAACAGCCTCTTCTGAATGGTGAAATTGATAGACCAAGTTCTGTTTCTAGTCATTTCTGCAAACTGGTGTAAAGAAGCATTCACATAGAAGGTGTATGTGAAAATAGCATTTTTATTTTTACAGATCCATTATGGTTTATCATAGACTAACTTCCTCCAAGTGATGAATGAAAGGTAAGCATCAAGAGCTACTTTTCAGATCATTCAAAAGGCGGAGGGCATATTGTTGAGATAGGTGAAACTTTCACTGTTTGAAGGCCTCCTTCACAAAAGCAAAGGATCAGCACTCCAAAAGATTTACAATATGGTTCATCTTATTCAAAGTGTTAAGCAGACATATAGGAAACCAAGTCTTGGTCAATGCAAAGAATTTTATTTTTAAGATATTCTAAAACATAGGTTGCATTAGTGGTTTTAAAGGGATAATCTCCTTGGTAAAAATCAAAGGATAAAATCATGGTTGATAGGCCACCTTCGTCATACTAGCAGGAGACCAAGTCATGGTTTAAGGACCTTTTTCATCTCATAAAACAATTAAGATTCATTATGGTGTTGAGAAGCTGTAGTAGTAGTTTTAAAGGATGACCTCCTTGGTAAAAATCAGGAGATCAAATCATGTTTTGGAGGCCTCTTTCATCATACAAACAGAAGACCTTATCTTGGTGAAAAGACCCTCCTTACTTCACAAACAGTAAATTTTCACAGTGGTTGTAAGAGGCTGCAGTAGTGGTTTTTCATTGTGACCTCCCTTGTAGACAAATCGAAGAATAACACAGTTTTTATAGCCCCTTTCATAACAAGAAGGGGTTAAAAGCAAACAGCAGGGTTAAATAAGTTTTGAAAAGAAATTTACAGTGACATCAAAAATGAAGACTTCAGTGATTTTTCAAAAGTCTCTTTCAAACAAACAAAGGAAAGACTATGTTCAAATACAAATGCAACAAAGTCATTTTGTTTTGAAAACAAAGGCAAAAAGGGATGTTTCATTTTTCAAATTAAAGGAAGGAAAAGGTTTTTAAAAATCCTTATGAGTATAAGAGGGCACGAGCTAACATTCATTATCAACATACAAACAACTTCCACGGAGAAAAGAGAACAAGTCTCGAGCAATTTTTTGAGCATTTACATCTTGCTTGACGCGCAGCGCGCCTGTAACATAGCGCAGCACGCCTGTAGGTGACTATAGAAGGGTCTTTTACATAGTGTGGCGCACCTATAGAAGTGCGCGGCACGCCTGTGCCCAACTCCTGGCGCTCGTCTGAACGTGGCGCATTTGCCATTTTTGCCTTCAAACAAGCTTTCGGGCCACGGTAAACGTTCTTCCCACCTGCCTTCTATTCTTGCCATATTCATCTTTCATTTTTTCCCTTGACTTTTTCATCTCCACTATTTGCACAACCCGTTTTTCACCTCACCTGGCCCATCTTTGAATGGCCCGGGCCACCTCTGAATGGCCCGGCACCCGGGCCACTCCTGAACGCAGTGCCCATGCAAGTTTCGCTTTCAACCAAGCATTCGGGCCATATAGAAAACTCCTCTCACCTGCTTCGCAACTTTGCCACTCCCATTTTTCATCCCCTGCCCTTAAACTTGTCATATATCACCTCTGTACGTCCATTTTCGACACCGCTCGGGCCACCCCTGAACGGCCCACTGCCCGGGCGCCCGGGCCACTCTCAACCAAGTTTGTGGCCAACTTGCCAAAGTCTCCGAAGATGCCAAAATCAGATTTCGCACAACAAATTCATCTCAAAATGCAGAAAAAAGCCATGTTCGAAAGGTATTTATGTCTCCGAGTCAATTTTTTGTTTAATTTAAGGGGAGGTTTGATATCAGAGTTTGAAGGAAAACATTGTTTAAAGAAAAGGCTTGTTGATAGTTTGAAAGGGTTTCCTTGTTTTGAGTAATTAAGAGAAAAATAAAACTCTTGAAACATAACTTGTTGGCCAGTGCTCAGAGAAAAAACACAGTTACTCTTGAAACTACCATACTGATCTTCATCAAACATTTTATCTGCTAGCCTAGGAAAGAAAGATAACAGTGATTTCAAAGGGAGGAACCTAGTTGTTTTCAAGAAAACCATCTTTTCCAAAAATCATAGAGAATCATTGTTCAAAAACTAGTGCCTTGTGAAAGTTTAAAATTGGTTTTTCAAGTACATAAAAGATCATACAAAGTTTTTTTTGAAAACTGCTTACTAAGTGACAGGGAGACTACTTTGTTTAAAGAGACAGTGATCATTAAAGAGGGACAGTTTGTTCAAAGGGAAAGCACTGTGTTTTTCAAGAGTGTACTCTTTGCTTAGAGAGAAAGGAAGATAGTGATTGGGTGAAACAGTGTTGATCAGTTTCTAAGGGGTTTTCTCACCTCTTAAACAGTGATTTCAAAAAAGCAGTGATTGAGGGAAAGAGTTTTTGTGTTAAAAACAAAAGGGGACTTGTCTTCAAAAAAAACAAATAGATCTTACTAAAGGCCTCTTTGCTCAAAACACAGTGCTAGAGAAGTAATTTGTTTTCATTTAACAAACACTTGTTTTCCAACTAAAGAGAAAATAAATAGTCTATTTTTCAGTACATTTCAAGGTATTTTTTGGTAAGTCAGTGAAGGGTATCAAAAGCAAAAATGCCTCCAAATAAGGGCAAAGTGACAAGAAGCAAACAAGTGATGAAAAAGGGCAAAGTGACAAGAATAAAACTAGTGATGATGAGGGTCATGACAGTCCTCAAAGAGACACTTATGATGAGAAACAAGACAACCCTCAAGCAAGCAATGATGATGGCAAGCAAACACCAAACAGTGAGCATTCCGAAAGGGGCACCATGGAGCAAAAAGATCAAAACAGTCCTAAGGGCAGCCAGGACCAAATAAAAGACCATGAAGCAAGTATTGATGAATCTAAAGAAGACATTAAAAACATAGAGCATGAAGAGAGTTCTCAAAATCATGTGCTAGCTGCCTCTCCTAGGCAAGGGGCCATGACTTCTTAGCCAATGCTAAAAATGCCAAAACAACAAGGAAGAAAACCAAACTAAAGAAACTCAACGCTGCCCGAAAGAAGCGCCCGGTAGAAAAAGTGGAGAAATGAAAATCATGGCTTGAAATCTTGGCCTCAGCTTCCTTACATGCTTCTAAGAACCCATGAGGGGCTTGCTCGTCAAAATTGAGCAAATTTTGACAAGATTTTCTTTTTTGTGTTTTTTGGCCATAATTGCACATTTTTCAAGGCGCTACCATGGGTGCTAGGAGCATCCTCAACTAAAGAAAGTCATTTTTTTGGATGGAATAAATTCAGGGGAAGCTACTCACAAATTTTCAAATCCAAAGGAGGTGTTTTGGTCCCCCAAAGAGGCAAAAAACAGTGATTTTGTAACTTTCTGCCTCACATATCAGCAAGGGCTAATTTTTTGGTTTTTTTCCACTCATTCCACCTTTTTGCATACTTCCAAGGATCATTTTGGGAAAAATCAAGTATTTACAGAAACTAGACATCCAGGGCTTTCCAACGAGCCATCACAGGCCTCGTTTTGACATCGGGAGGTCCCTCAAAAGTGATCTACAAGACAGGAAATTTTCTGCTGCTACGTTCCTATAGCATTTTGGCAAAAAAAGGCAATTTTCTGAAAAGCCAATTTTATGAAAAGCCAATTTTATTTCTTTTTTTAGAATTTTAAGATATTTTAGAAGATATTTTGTGCCTTGGGCTTTGCAAAGCCTCAAGGACAAGTTTAGATATTTGTTTTTGGCCAATGGTCTTCTAATTGCCCTAGTTGGGTTTCCTCCTCTTTGGCCTATATATTCCAAGAGGATTCATTGTAATCAGAGGCTGAAATTGATGTTATAGATCAATACATGGTTATGCAAGCTTGGAAGAAATACTTTGTCTCATGATGTGGATGATTTCTTGTTTGTCTTGGATGGTGGAAGAGGATTGTTTGTTGGATTCCTTGGCTTGGTAAATGGTATAGTGTTCCGTATCTGTGTGTTTTCCTTAGTTTATCATACATGTTTCCATGTTTCTTGCTTGTTGTAGGTCAGTAAAGAATAGATTTGAGACATGCCCATGGAGACACCTCAAGTTTCCTAATTTCATTACAGCTTCTATGTTTTTCTTCTTTCTTAGTTATGTCAAAGAATTCTTAACTGCTCTTTGATACCCTAAGAACATGTTATCAATTTCATTAATGTTTATTATGTATGCTATCTAGTATGATTCAAGGTATGCCCTACTTACTCATAGCTATCCAAAAACCCCATCATTGAAACCTTTCTCTGAATTTTTGATTGTCCTAGTGTAACCAAAGAGGTCTTGTTTCGATCTTGCCCTTTGCCTATGCTCTGCAATCTTAGTTCAAAGTTCCTGATAGCTCAAAACATGATGTCTAGGAGTTCCCTCCTCATGGATTGAGTTTTTTTTTTGTCTTGTTTGTTTTCCCTAAAGTCTGAAGACGATTTTCCCAAAGTTAGAGGGTCTTATACTTCTATGTATCACCTGAATGTTTATTTTATGCATCTATCAGTTTGAGTTTCATCTATAGTGATTAATGGTTAGCCCTACCACATGGATGTTTGCTTTAATACTATTTGTGCTTAAAAATTCTTCATCTTTCACAAACTTAGTGTCCATCCCATTTCACTCCACCTAAAGAATCCATTTTACCTCGACCAAATCGGCCCTGCAATATACCTTGTCCACCCTTTGAGGCAGTCTCGACCTTATCGACCCCATAGCCCAGTTGATCTAACAATATTTTTATCTATTTATCCTTTGATCAATTCTCCCTCAAAAAACCTAAAACAAACCAAAACATACTTAACAACTAGCCTAAAATCAGATACATAGAAAGCAAACAAGTTTACATCCTTTGCACAAATAAAGAGAGCCCTCTCTGAGTCCAGGAAGGCTAGGTCCTTGGGCTCCAAAGTTGGTTTGATGTTACCCTGTCATTTGGCTTGCCAATATGCCAAATCACGGTACACTAACAATAATATCTCTCCTATGTGGCCTCTCAAGTTTTCCAAGGTAGAGTGTGGGATTCCCGCCTAGAAATACCCTTGTACTAAACAGTACAACAAATTTCGCTAAACAGTTGAAGCATGCAAGAAGTCATAAGAATCAAACACAAAAAATATTATGAATGCCTCTCATGGCTGTCATCTCTTTCCTTATATGTTTGGTGAGCTTCCTCACCCTTGGCCCCACTCATTTATGATTCTACTTCCATGCAAAGACTCCTCCAAAACTTTGTTGTCCCCACTAGCTCCACTCTCTCCTATGGCAGCGTTGTTGATTTGGTCAATCTTGACCCAGTCTACATGCATTGACCCCTTTCACACCCAACGTGGCTTTATTTTGGCTATCTAAACTAATCCACATCCATACTATAGGTGGTTTATTCCTACTAAAGAGATTTAAGGGTCTTTTTACCCCACTTATTCATCTAACTATGAATAGAAGCAGCATATAATATTCCAACTAGCTAGAAGCTAATTAGGAATATTACAATGGAAAGCCATTCAAAAATGACCTCCTTGGCTTTAAACGCAGTCTTCGACACATCGAAGGGTTCGATTGGTACCTGGTGATACATAGACTTCAAGTTGATCTTGCTGAAATATTTCACCCCTTTGAGTTGATCCAGAAGGTCATCAATCTATGGGATTAGGTACCTATTCTGCACATTGATCTTGTTCAACACCCAATATTCAATATAGAGTCTCCAAGTCCCATCCTTCTTCTGTACTAACACAACCAGCATCCCACGGGGCAATGAACTCAGCCGGATGTGACCTTTCGGTAGCAACACCTGAATCTGCCTCTTAATTTCATCGTTCTCCATAATAGAGCATCGATATATCGGTCCATTGGGCAGTGGTGCACCTGAGTTCAGATTGATGGGGTGCTTGACCTGATAGTGCAAAGGCACCCCTATGGGTAAGGGTGAAGATGTCCCTGTACTCCTCCATGGCCTTGTCCATTTGTTGTTGTCATGTGAAGGAGCCATGTTTGGAGGTTGTGGCCAAGGTCTTCTTCTTGCCCTGGGGGTGGATCATTAGGAAAACAAATTTCCCGGTTTTGGAAATGAGCTTACTACATTTTTTTTGCAGTAACCAAAGAGATAGCTGCAAGCGGTGGTACCTTTGGTGTCTTGTACAACTTATTGCCCAAAGTATCAATAACAACGCAAGGTCGGGACTCATACATAACATGTTTCTTCCACAAGTATGGTTGTCTTAATAATAAATCACAAACATCAAGAGGATAAATGTCACATAATACCTCATCTATGAAGGGCTTGATATTGTAGGGAAGGTGGCACTCCTGGCTAACGTGGAGATCCCTTCCTTGGTGAAGCCACCCGATGGCGTATGGCTGGGGTTGTGTTGTGGTCGACAAGCCCAAAAGCTTCACGACCTCTGCTAAAATGAGGCTCTTTTGGCTCCCACTATCGACAATTAATTTTAGCAAGAAACCCTTTACCCACATTTGAGAGTGGAAGAGACACTCCTCCTTCTCTGGATCTTCCGGTTCCTCCTTCTGGATCTTTGAATTTTCCATGGTGGCGCTAGCCTTTGCATCAATAATATGCTTCCCTTTTCCATTCCCCTTGTCAGGTTCTGATTCAGAGTTGGAGCATGCATCTGATTCAGAAGCCCTCATCTCGGCCACCAGTGACTGCTTGGCCCAACACTCACCTGTGTTGTGAGTGAAGATATTATGAAACTCACACCATTTTCCTGTGTCCTTCTTCGGTTTCATGGTGTTGTTCTTTACTTGTGGCTTTGGTAGGTTATCCTAGGCCGCCATGCCTTGGCTTTGTCCTTTTTTCTGCGGTCTTGGGGCACCTTTCCCTTGCTTTTGATTCGCAGATCCAAATTCTCACTTCTTCTATTTGAATTTGTGCTCAATCTTGGTAGCATACCGGTATGTTGTACCAAGAGAGGAGATGTCGAGGAACTCCATTTCCTCCTAAATGCATTTTGTAGAAAACAACGGTATTTCAGCAACAAATTTTTCTCTAAATCTTTGATACCCAACTTTGTGTGCAGGGTATGGAATAGATTCATCAGCTCATGTACATCTTGATCCCTTTGTTATCGCAGCGTATTCCATTGTATGTACTTGTCCTCATAGCTCTCCATGGGATAATATTTTTCCTTGATGGCATCTCTGAAATAATTCCAAGTGGGTACGGCCGAGAACATAGAGGGTTCCCCCTCTTCCTTTTTCTCACAGTAGGTTTCCCACCAGTCCTTGACATGGGGGGTAGCTTTGAGGAGTGAAAAAATAATCTTCTCCCAGTCGAAAAAGTCATGAACTAAGAAATATCATTCTAATAGATTCAACCATATATCTATGGTGTCTGTATCTATTTGGCCCTCAAAAATGGGAATTTAAAAGTTTACTTGTACCTTAAAAGGAGTTGTGCCTCCAGAGTGGCTATTGGATGTAGATGCGTCGCTAGTGGGCAGTCGTTGAAGGATCTGGGAAAAGTTATCCATCATCACGTTCCTTTGTTTTTCGAGGGCCTCCTCGAGCAATATTTTGATAGGATCTCCTACTCCCTCATCTTTCTTTTCATCCGCCATGGGCGGTCATTAGGGTTTGCGAGGCTAATCTTGCAAAGGTTCAACCACATCAAGCCCTAAATCCTTATACCCTAACCTCGTTGGGGACATGCAAAGAAGGATCGAGAAAGAGTAGATCGCTTCAATACCACTAATCCATATTTATGTAGGAACGCAACATAATACACATATAACCATAAATATAAAAATGTACTGGAAATAACACTTCATTTCACTAATATCAAAGAACTGAAATTTGTTTACAGACAAAATGGAAATAAACTAGCTAGGGCGCTAGTAGCTTATCACTGAGAAGAGATGTGGTGGCTACAGGCCTTTGAACTCTATGTTACAATGAGGCTCAAAGACCTATATATTATTGAGAAACAATGGAAAACCCTAAACATCTAAAAACCTAACCCTAGGAGATGAAACCCCAAAATATGGGCCCCATCGGGGTAAATTTGTACATCAATTTCCCAGGGTCGTAACTTTGGCATACTATCTCTGTTTGACACGCATCATATATCATTAGAAATATCTATTCGAGGACTGAAACTAATGACAGCAAATATCAATTTTAGAATGGACATGTTTTTCGAAAGAAGCAATGCCCAAAAAACATCGTTTAGGTCCTCAAAACAACTCCCGAAGTTCAGGACCCAAAAAACTGCTAAAAATAGTAAATTGTGCTATAACTGAAAAACTGAAAGAAACAATAGTGGGCCCCAAAGTGGGATAGGAAGGTGGCCACCAATATCCACCTAGATAATTCCTCCCTCCTTAGGAAGAAATGGTCCCCATTTCATTGATTTCCTCCATGAGATGAGGAAACTTTTGTTGAACTTGGTCCCTTGTGAACCACTTTCCTTGGTGCAGGAGTTGGCCAGATTTGACAACCCGATACAGTTGGATCTTCTGTTGGTGAGTGTTCTTGATTTTAATGTCCATGGTACATGTTATCCCAAAATCAGACCTGATAGACTACCAATCAAATCAATTTCATGTAATTGTTTCAAACCAATATTTTGATTGAGGCTTAGCCTCCTCAACCTGAGGGGGCTCTCTCAAGGGTTAATGCTTTTTGATAGAAATATAGATGGCTAACTCTATGTGGGATAATAAGCATATAAAAATGGAAATTGGTTTTAAATCACATTAGCAAGTGCACATTGGGCTTATGGAGTCATAATAGATTCATTAAAACCAAACAATCTACTTAGCATGGAAGTCAAGGCATATCAGAGTTCTAGTCTAGAGACACATGTGAAACTATAAAACACACAGTAAGTTTGTCTATGAAGGAATTCAGAGCATCAATGATGAATTATGAGTAACATAAGCAAACACCACTGCAATAGGATAGTAAAAAGATGCCACTAGAACAAGAACACACTAGAACTCTTTATGAATCTTGAGTTGGCTAAGTAAAAAACTCTGTATTAAGCTGAAAACAAATCACTTATAATAAACACAGTATTTTTGCTAAAAGTGTCCAACCCATGAATATTCAACTCCTTTATCTTTTATATATCATTTACAATATAGGATAACCTTATCCTGAGCTAGATACATCGAATTCCTACTTTTTGACACCTTGCCTAACCATATGACATGGTATTTATTACAAAATGACAGTTGCAAACCTAATGAACAGTCCTATTACAAATAGGATTCAAACTCATTAACTCTACTCATAACAACCTTATCTAAACTAGATTACATCATTTTCCAACTGTTTTCCCATAAGGTCAAATCCAGATGATAAGCTCCAACACATTATGACCTCAATGCTGATCTCCATTAAACTAGGAAATTGTCCCCTGTTTTCTAGGCATAGGATTCTTTGTTCTCTTGAGAAACTTTGACTGTAATGAACCCATTAATTCAAGCTTATTTGATGTTAGGAACTGAATTAATACCTGTCAAAAACCTCACCAACTCCCAGCTGTCCAAAACCACCATCAAACTCTTCAAAATAGCAGAAGTAGACCTGCGCTACGAAAACATCATTGTTTCGTAGCGCTTTTCATAGGGCAACATTTTTACCCTTTTACCTTCAAAACTTTGGCTTATTTCTTCCAGATTTATCTTTATATTCACTTAACACAACTTCCCTAGCAATTTCAGGTCATAATACACACATTTTCCTTTCAAAAATTTATAAGAGAGGGTGAAAAAAGCTGCTACAGCAGTTTCGTAGCGCTTTTCACTCTTTTTTCATTGTTTGCACTACGAAACTGTTGAGTGAGCAGTTTTGTCCAGATTTATTCAAAATTCAAACCAAAAATGTGCCAAAATTTCAGAATACCACTGGTTTCATTAAAAAAAATAGTCATATGAACTAAAAACACAATTTTCATGAGGTTTGTTCTTCATTTTCCATTTGATTTAGCTTTTGACATTTTAAATAATTTATCATTCTGCACCTTTGTTTTTTAGCTCATCCTGAGTCAGGTTCAGCTGCAGCTCCAAATCCTCCACTTAATATCTTAGTCTTCTATTACTGGCTCTCAAGTGAGTATTTATTACTCTGACAAACTTTGCTTCCTTGATGGCTAGAACTGTCCATGTGAAAAATTGTTCTGCACTGCTAGGAATTTCAGACCTAGAACCAGTTTGGCCTTCTAATACTGCCTTCATTATTTTGAACTCTGTTTTCTCAATAATATTTTTTCTGGCCCTCTTTCTCATCATAGAAATCTCTTGATTTTCTAACCTCAATTTCTCCTCAAGATGTTGACACTCTGTCATTTATTCATTTTCCTTCATTATTTTGTTGCCTGCATGCTCCACTGTTGGTGATGAGAGGTCAACCACTTCTTCAGGGACTTTAACTGTTTCAATAGTTTCTTGGACCTCCTTGTTGCATTCCTTGAGCTTCTTAGCATGCCTAGTTAAAGTTTTCCTTGCTTGAAAGACAAAGGCTACATTTTCACCCTCAAATTCAAGTTTCTTTGCTAACTTAACTTTTTTCTGTTTGTGTTCATCAACTCCAATGAAATCAGCTTGTACAATGGGTGACTCTTCTATATCAATTGCATGAAGGATTTCATCTAAATTTCGCTTTATCATTGGGTGTCCTCTGTACCTGAAACAACTATTTTTCCTTTTGATGCCACTGCTTGGCTTCTTGTCACTCTCTTGATTTCCTGCTTGCTGGAAATCTGCTTTTGTTTTTCCTCTTTGCCACTTTTTTACCTATGTTTTGCAAGTGTTGGAGTTGCTGCAACAAGAACTTGTGTCTTCTCTGTCCTTTTCTCAACTTGTTTCCTTGGTTTCAACTTTACAAACCTCTTTGATTTTGCAACCATAGGCTGACTAGACTCTGATACTGGTGTTGAAGGAGTTCCTTTAGGTTTAGGGTTTCTAGCTGGGGTTAGGGTTTCCAGTTCAAAAGCATTCATAAACAAAAAATAAGACCAATCCCTGCTTATTTTCTGAAGCTCATTCAACACCAATAACTTTATCAAACCATGGTGAAACAAAGATGTTTCACAACCATCAGACTTGGCTTGTACTTTATCAGCCATTTTGGCAAGGCTCCTATGCAAGTAAAAGGGAAAATCTAGTGATATCATACCTGTGAAATGCAGAAGCGGCTTGAAATTATAAGTATAAACTTTATGGTACCTGCCTTCACATGTAAAGTATCTTTGAATGTTGAACAACAACTTGGCATATGTGTCTTTGATACAGCTTCTAAGTATTGCATTATTTAGGTCCATATCTGCATACTCAGGTTTCATGAATTCCTTTCATGGTTCCATGTCAAAATTAAAACATTTAAACCAAGTCTCCTGCTCCCTTGGTATTTCTGTCACAAAAGCAATAATCTCAGGTGTGACTGGCACATTTAACATCCCAATTTTGGTAGTTGTTCTACTGAAGTGTAAGGAAAATTCTTTAGAAACCTGAGTGTGGCAACCCTAAAGCTTTTCACAAAACCGAAGACAACCTACTTTGCTAAAAGCCTCTATCACTTTTTGATCTTCAATTATAGCCTTCACATTTTCAGGCTCATATCTTAAGCAATGTCCCCCTCTGTGGACTTTCTTCTCCTCTTCCATGCTTCTTAGAAGAACTTGTCAGTTTCTCTTGAATCTGTAAAATAGCCTCACTTGATTAGGATATAAAACAACCTCGCTTGATAATATGGAACAGCCTCACTTGATTATGGTGAAGATATCCTTTGTATAGAATAACCACATGCTTAGCTTGGTTGCTTCAGAGCTCAGACACTCGTATGGAGGCAAATGAAAAAGAGAATGACCAAATTAGGCAAGATTTTGAATTTAAGATGTCATCTTGTAACTAATTGATGCTTCACTCATGCCCTATCATGACAATGATGACTATGAGACAGGTAAGTACATTGAATCTGATCTCTAACTGACTCACCATACCCCTATCCTATCATTCCCCAACGAATTCTGACAGATTTTAGCTTAACTGACAAGACAGTTAAGAAACCACGCTTTCGTAGCGTTCATAGTGTATTTTTCGCAGCTTGCGCTATAAAAGTATCAACGCTTTCATAGTGAAAATCCTCTTTTTTGAACTAATGGCACTATGAAACAGAGCATTCTTAGCTAATTGCATAAATTTAACCCGAAACCTTATGGAATGAACCTTAAATGGAAAATGTGAGTATTTGATCATGGAATGGACCTCTAAAGACTTTATTTCAATTCAATGGTGACCTTTAAACTTACAAAAACTCTAACCTACCCTTAACCAAAACCTAAAATGACTTTCAAACCCATTTTGAGACCATGATAAAAAGCAGAGTTGACACAATGATGTTTTGAAAATTTTTGGGTGATAACAATACAACCTGTGGTGTCCTAGTCCATGCAGTCTGAGTTTAACTATGTTGGTGTGCGTTGTTTTGC
Organism: Pinus albicaulis; assembly: GCA_034641835.2. NCBI lineage: Eukaryota > Viridiplantae > Streptophyta > Pinopsida > Pinales > Pinaceae > Pinus > Pinus albicaulis. The sequence continues at coordinate 1,392,945,737 of CM076570.1, forward strand.
AACGTTAGAGGTGTCCAGTAGACATGGAAAGTAAGGTTGAAGGTGGTCCACATTGAATACTAGGTGCAGACCAAGGAATGGAATAATGAGCTTGAAGGCAATTTTCCCTACAGCCTTGGTGATGGTGTACAGCCCATATCAGAGCAGGCAAAGCTTGCAGTGCAGTCTAGTGAAGCGCTCCTTCTGCAAATGTAGCCACACTTTGTCGCCCACTTGGAAGTGGTGTGGGACCCGATGTTGATCACATCATTACTTGTACTTAGCATTGGCTTTGTCCAATATGTCATGAACCTACTGGTGGAAGTGCTGAATGTGCTCAATGAAGTTGTTTGCTTTGTTAGCTTCATACTGGACATGAGTCAAATCAGCCTGAGTCGCCACAAATGGCATGGCTACGTCAATCAGACATAGTGGCTGGAACCCCAGGCCCACCTGAAAGGGGCTATGGCTGGTTGATTTTTGGAGAGCCTGGTTATAACAATGTTATACATAGGGAAGGATCTCATCCCATGTGTGTGGATTCTTTGAATTGTACATGCAAAGGATGTGTACAATCATCCTGTTGACGACCTCTGTCTGGCCATTATTTTGGGGATGGAAATTTTAGGAATTGGTGAGCTTGGTGTCGATCATGGACAAGAGTCTGAACCAAAATGCAATGAGGAACCTGTTGTCCAAATCTTTGATTATAGATTGTGGGATCCCAAAGTGCACCCACACTCATTCAAAGAATAGTTTAACAGTGTCTTCTGTTGTGATATTCTTCTTGCAGCCTAACATAATGGCCATCTTCGAGAATCTATTGACGAACATGAAAACATAGTCATTTCCATTCTTAGTAGAAGGAAGGCCCGACATGTAATCCATGGAGATGTATTTCCAAGGTCAACTAGGGGTAGGTAGCGGAGTATAGAGTCCTTTGTTCTTGATGGTCGGTTTGGAAATGGAGCGAGTAATGCAAGATCTGATGTACTTCCCAACATCTTGACAAACGTTCGGCCAATAGAAATACTTCTACAGTACTGTTATTGTTTTCTCGACCCCAAAATGCCCATCGAATCGACTATAGTGTGCTTCCAAAATCATCTTGGCATGCTCGGTTGAAGGAACACAAAGGTGTCCCAGGCGACATAGCAGTGCATCCTGGAGGTGAAAATTTGTAACTTGCGTACCCTCCAAGAGTGTCTTGTATGTGTGGCCGTGTAATATTCCAAATCTGGAATTTTCTGCAACAAATAGAATACCTTAAGGTATTACAAAGTTGGAGAGGCAGATATATGTTTGATAAAAGATTTAAAACCACTTTTCCTTCAATATTATGTGCATCAGAAACTTTATACAGTAATTTATAAGCCAAAAAGTGGGGAAAAGCAGTTATTTCAGCCCTAAAACGCTTAATTTCATATATGTGCGTAAAAATAAGCAGGGGAAATGGTTGGATATAAGAGGAGTCTAAATAGCTAATTTCAACTCAAAAAAATACTCGTAGCTATTTTAAACAGTTCCTCCATTCCCGACTAGGCTAGAAAACCTTGATTTCCCATGACTTAATGTATGCAGAAATTTACTGAAGCTTAGGCAGCGTGAGTTTCTGAAGGCATTAGTTGTAATAGGTTAATAAAATGATGAAATAATTTACAAAACACTACTCATACAATAGAAGAGAAAAAATTAAGACTCTTATGAGAAAATCCCTCTAAAAGAGGTGCTACAACAATTGTATTTCACTGTAAAACCTTGACAGCGTTATTTTCTGAAGCATACAGCAGTTGTAGGTTAAAAATCAGATCTAGGACATATTAGTGTACAAAATATTAGATCTATATGAGATATATACACTAGATTGTCCCTATTTTACATACCCCTTGGGGTTCTCAGCAAATCATGAAGCATATGGAGTAGATATGAATTCTTATGCAGCAGATCTACATATTTCTGTAGAATTTCTGAAATAAATACATATATGAACAGATCATATCTAGAAGGTACATGGATTGGTTGGCCAATCCATGGATCACCATAGTGAGGGGAAATTCCCAACACTGGAGATCTCTCTCCCAAGAGATAGTTGAATCACCCTGCAACTTCTTCGTTGCAGATTGCACAGTTTAGGAAGGGTAACTGTGCAGTAGGCTCTGGAATATGATATGGCCTGATTCCAAGATATGAAATTATGCTCCATGGGAGAGGCACTCTTCCAGGAGGTTAAAAGACACATTCCATGAGAAGAGACTCCCCAAAAAAAGCTAGATCTGAATAGATCTAGAGCTCCACTTGCTGCTGCTTACAAAATAAATTAAACCCTCAACAGGATCTGTATTGCAATTGGAAGTAGAATCTTGGCCAATTTCTGGATAGTGGATGAGAAATGCAAAACTCTTCCAAGAGCTACTCTATGGAAAGAGGTGGGATTCCTGCACGAGAACACCCAGTGCTAAGGAGCACTATTCTCTGGCTAAACAGCCTAGAGAATTAGAATTAGTCTAAGGAGACTAATTTCTGAATATCTTTAACAACCTTTTCTTGCTGCTCTCCTCTTTCTTTTATAAGATGAAATTCTTGCAAAACCCTAAACCATCTCAAAGGTTTAGCTCCTTTCACATGTGCATCCTCCTTCTAGATCTGCGCTGAGTATTTAGGAGGTACATTTCACTTAGACAGCACTGTAGATAAGGTCTTTTTGACCTATTCAATTGTCACAAACCCTTTTCACACATAAGGGGTTTCATCAAAGCAGCCCTAATTTAGCCTTGTTCACATTGGGCATTGATTTATTACATAGTTTTTAGGAGTTTATTGATCCTCCCTTACAATTTTATTCATGAACATGAAAATAAAAATGAAATTGAATATTCCTATTAGCTTGGGCTAATTAGGAATATTACAGTCCTCCCCCTTCAAAATGTTGCTTGTCCTCAAGCAACTGCAAGGTAAAGCAAAACTTCTCCTTTCCTCTTCTTGTGGCCTCATCAATGGATCCCACCATGGCTTAAAATGATATGCAATGAATTTTTCCTCCAATGATTCCCTCCAAGTGCAAGATAGAAAAGTGTACATCATGAGAATATGGAAGGTACAAGTGGTGATCTCTTTGTTGCTCAATGGCCTCTTCAAGGTAGGAGTGATGATTAACATGGGGAATATTATTCCCAATGAGTGACCTCCATACCCATGCTATCATCCAAATGAAGTGAGCCAATCTAGTTAGCTCAAAAATATCCTCAACCCCTGGTTCATACAATGTGTTGGGGCTACATGGACAGATTGGATCCTCCCACCCAAGTGGTTTCTCTCTCCATTTATGATAAGTATGGGTCTTTTTCTGCACTTGGGCTGAAGTATTATGACCTTCAAGAGTGGCCCAAGCTACCCCACCAAACAAATGAACCATGAAGTGCCTCTTCCAAAAACTCAAGTTCTCCAAATGGCTTCTCCCACATGAAGAAAAGAGATGTAGTTTGACAGTCATGGACTACCCATTGCTTCTCCTGAAACATGAATCATGCAAAGTAGGGAGAATCATACTCCCAATGGGCACCTTCAACTCATAGCCCACTCTCCAAACAAAACTTCCCATGAACATAAACATATTGGAAATATATGGAAGCAAAATACAATGAAAGCAAGTTGCCAAATGACAACCAGAGAGTGAATCATAGTTCCTCTCATGGAACCAGTGCAGTGCATCCTTGGCCTACATCAAATAAAACAAGAACAAGTGCTCTTCCAGCCACTTGTTTGCTGCCACAATCATATTACAAAATATAAACATGAAAGTACAAAGTGGTGTCAATGGTGCACACCAAAAGTCATGTGGCTTCCCCCACAAACCACCATTAAGGTAGCCAAAATCAATGTTACAAGTAGTTGCAAGTACATCATCATACATCATACAAGAAGGAACAATCCTCCTTGATACATCATGTTTCTCAAACAGGGAAAAGAAGTACAATACAAAATGTGAAATTATACCTCCTCCATCATGTACTTGAGACCTTAAGCTAAAATGGCTCAACTGGAATTTCTCCCTCACCTCCAATGAGTAGGGAAGTGGTTGTGACCTCTTCTTCATCATCATCCAGGCTATGCATCTCTCCATATTCTGAAATATGTCATGCTGGATGCCCTCCCAAGTGAACTCCTCCATCAAATGGAAATATGCATCAAAGTGCATGGAAGAGAAGTTCTCATGTGTTGCATGTAGTAATTTCTCCATGAGACTAGAAGTCCTAGTCAAGAAGATTCTGCCATAACAATAGATGACCACATCATTCACCATGTACCTTTCATCTCCATCCGGGTCATCAAGGATCTTGCATGCACCTAGATCCTTGGAGTTCTCTACCAAAAGTTGATATCTCCAATAGGGATCAATCCTCCTAAGAGACAGCATTGGTGATCTAGCATATGAAGCTCTCCTCATGCTGCTACCTGCTACTTTGACATCCCCCATGCCAAATTCATCCTCCAAACTCATCACCTCCTTAGAATCCAAGAATGGTGAGCCAAGAGGAAATATGTCTCTCACCAAATCTAGATCTGGTGGTCTCCTAGGTGGAATGCCTCCATGTAATGAGACATCAAAATCTGAAGTGGACTGCATGTATGAGTGGACTAATTTGTCCCTCTCTTCTCTGCGCAGTGCAGTCTCCTTCCTTTGTGTGGAAACTTTCTAAAATAGATAATATTGAATGCTCATCATCCCCTCATGCTGATCCTTTTGCTCTTCTTCTTCTTCTAATGTTACAACGTTGGTATTCCTTCTCTGCTCGTCCTCTTCATCAATATGTAAGAATGCCTCATCATCAATGAGAGACCCTAGATCTTGGTCATCTCTTGAAGGAGGTACCTCCATGTCATCACAAGTGGAAGAGGGCCCTTCATAATATGGGGATCTTTCCCTTAGCAAGCCATCATACATGTTCTTATCCCCTTTAGAAATAAGGAGAGGAGTTGGTTGCATGGTCTGCTCCAATGCATGCAAAGTGTTTGATGTTTTGATACATGATGGTTCACATTGATTTTCATCAAATTTATTCATCAATCTGTTAGTGAATTCATCATATGCTTTTAAATTTTCATGACAACAAGAAATATAATTTTGAAACCACCCATCATGAGCCATACCTTTGAGTTGCAGCGCTACTACTCCAATGGCCTCATCTTCTTCCTCCATTCTCCTTGCAATGAACTACGTTGTGGATCTACATGTGTGGCTAAATGCTCACACCCCTCATGAAAATAGATAGGGCATGCTTCATCTCCAAACTCTTTTATAAATCTTCTGAAATCTTCCCTTTCTATCTCCTTGAGATTTTCTGTGATGGCCTCCATAGTTTGAAAAAGGAGCAGGGAGATCTCCTCTTCTGTCATTCTTCTTCCTCCTCTTTCTCTTGACAAGAAAGGAGGCATGTTCCCACGTAGTAGATCAGATTTTGTGGCTGAATGGTCACACACATTGTAATTAATTTTTGGGCTTTTAATATCTGAGGGATCTGCATGACCTCCCTTCTCCATTCCCCTGATTTCTTCTTTTAGTACATGAAGAGTTTTTGAAAACTCTTCTCTCTGCAGTCTTCCAGAAAAGGGGTTCAGGCCCTTCTCCTATGTTTCTTCAGTGTAACCAAAATTATCCATCAGATTTTTCTTGCTTCTTCTCTCTATATTCTTGAAATATTGATCTCACAGGCAGAGCCAGAGATCATGCTTTGATACCATTGTAATATTCCAAATCTGGAATTTTCTACTACAAATAGAATACCTTAAGGTATTCCAAATTTGGAGAGGCATCTATATGTATGATAACAGATTTAAAACCACCTTTCATTCAATATTATGGCATTGGAAACTTTATACAGTAATTTATAAGCCAAAAAGTGGGGAAAAGCAGCTATTTCAGCCCTAAAACGCTTAATTTCATAGATGTGTGTAAAAATAAGCAGGGGAAATAGCTATATCTGATAGCTTAGGATAATAGGAGTCTAAATACCGAATTTCAGCTAAAAAAAATACTCCTAGATATATTAAACAGTTCCTCCATTCCCAACTAGGCTAGAAAACCCTGATTTCCCATGACTTAATGTATGCAGAAATTTACTGAAGCTCGGGCAACATGAGTTTATGAAGGTATTAGTTTTAATAGGTTAATAAAATCATGAAATCATTTACACAACACTACTCATACAGTAGAAGAGAAAAAATGAAGACTCTTATGAGAAAATCCCTCTAAAAGAGGTGTTGCAACAAATATATTTCACTGTAAAAACCTTGACAGCGTTATTTTCTGAAGCATACAGCAGCTGTAGGTTACAAATAATATCTAGGAAAAATTAGTGTTCAAAATATTAGATCTATATGAGATCTATACACTAGATTGTCCCTATTTTACATACCCCTTGGGGTTTTCAGCAAATCATGAAGCATATGGAGTAGATCTGAAATATTATGCAACAGATCTGCAAATTTCTGCAGAATTTATGAAGTAAATACATATATGAACAGATCAGATCTGGAAGGCACATGGATTGGTTGGCCAATCCATGGATCACCACAGTGAGGGGAAATTCCCAACACCAGAGATCTCTCTCCCAAGAGAAAGTTGAATCACCCTACAACTTCTTCCTTGTAGATTGTGCAGTTTAGGAAGGGTAACTATGTAGTAGGCTCTGGAATATGATATGGCCTGATGCCAAGATATAAAATTATTCTCCATAGGAGAGGCACTCTTCCAGGAGGTTAAAAGACACACTCCATGAGAAGAGACTCCCCAAAAAAAGCTAGATCTGAATCGATCTAGAGCTCCACTTGCTACAGCTTACAAAATAAATTAAACCCTCAATAGGATCTACATTTCAATTGGAAGTAGAAGCTTGGCCAATTGCTGGATAGTGGATGAGAAATGCAAAACTCTTCTGAGAGCTACTCTATGGAAAGAGGTGGGATTCCCACCCGGGAACACCCAGTGCTAAGCAGCACTATTCTCTGGCTAAACAGCCTATAGAATTAGAATTAGTCTAAGGAGACTAATTTTTGAATATCCTCAACAACCTTTTCTTGCTTCTCTCCACTTTCTTTTATAGGATGAAAGTCTTGCAAAACCCTAAACCATCTCAAAGGTTTAGCTCCTTTCACATGTGCATCCTCCTTCTAGATTTGCACTGAGTATTTAGGAGGTACATTTCACTTATATAGCACTATAGATAAGGTCTTGTTGACCTATTCAATTGTCACAAACCCTTTTCACACATAAGGGGTTTCATCAAAGCAGCCCTGATTTAGACTTGTTCACATTGGGCATTGATTTATTACATAGTTTTTAGGAGTTTAGTGATCCTCCCTTACAATTTTATTCATGAACATGAAAATAAAAATGAAATTGAATATTCCTATTAGCTTGGGATAATTAGGAATATTACAGGCCAAATTTTGGATCGCTCTTGTAGAGAAGTGGCCAATCAGAAGTCTCGTGCCCACAAGGGTTGAGAACGGTAGTTAGCGCCACGATCGGTGGTCGGCTGAGGTAGTCTGCAACATTATTGGTGCTTCCCTTATTATAATTGATGTTCAAATGAAATTGTTGCAGATATGTGCACCACTTCTGATGGCGATCGTTCTGCAACTTCCCTTGTGTCTGTATGAACTGCAGGTGTCGGTGGTCTATGTGGATGACTATTTCGTTCCCCAAAATGTAATGCTTCTATTGGTAGCACGCCTACGCAATGGAATATATTTCTTTGTCATAAGTGGGATACCTGCAGACTGTGTTGGATAGTGTCTCATTGTGATATGCCACTAGATGTCCCTGTTGAATAAGAATTGCCCCAATAGCATAGTCAGAGGCATCTATCTCAAATGGTTGTTGCAAGTCTGGTAATGTCAACACTGGGAAAAGCATAGGCAATGTTTCAATTCCACAAATGCCTTTTGTTGAGATTCTGACCAAAATAATTTTTCTTTCGCTCCTCCCTTGGTGACTTGACTCAAGGGATAAGTGATATGAGAGAATCCCAACACAAACCTGCGGTAGAAATTAGCAAGGCCCAGAAAGCTGCGAAGCTCTTTAAGAGTGGATGGGGCCAGCCAATCCTGAATTACTTGGATCTTGGTTGGATCCACATGCACCCTCGTTCATCAACAGTGTATCCCAGATACTAAACCTAGGTCATGCCAAAAGTTCGCTTCTCCAAATTGGCACACAACTTGTGTTGCCGCAGTGTTTGGAGGACATGTCAGATGTGGTGGAGGTTCTCATCCCAAGTCTTGCTGAAGATCGGGATGTCATCCAAGTACACTACTACAAATGAGTTGGTGAATGGTCGTAAGATTTCATCCATCAACCTCATGAAGGTTGCAGGAGAATTCGTCAACCCGAAAGGCATGACCAACCATTCGAAAAGGCCCTCCTTGGCTTTGAAGGAAGTCTTCCACACATCGGAGGGTTCAATTGGTACATGGTGATACCTGTTATCGTCCTGTATTCTACCGTTTCACTAGGTGACTATGGATTTTCTACAATCTGCTGAAGATAGCATTCCTTGACTATCAATTATCTTCAAAAATCTCACTGCCTTCATTATCTTCATAAAACCTTTTTCACTATTTCTCACTTTACCTTTTCAAAGTCACCCTTATCTTCTAAAAACTCATGTTGGGCTTAAAACCTCTCATTCTCACCTTTTTCCCCTACCAAAATACCCTCTTTTATTCCTAAAAACCTCATCAACCCCCTTACCATCATCATTTTTCCTTATTTACACTAAAAAAATGTAAAAATTCCCTTTTTACATTATTTTAAAATAAAAAATTAAACCTTTCAGGACCCTCTGTTTTATATTAAAACTTTGTTTTAAATTAAATTAAGCCTGAAACCCTTTAAAAGTTTTAGCACCTCTGCTTATTTCATTAACCCCTGGGCCCCACATACACCAAACCCCACCACACAATAAAATCCCGCCACCTGTCAGCCCAGGCCCCACCATCTGACTTACCTATCATCCCAAATCTCCCGACCACCGTTGATCTCGCCCATCCCGATCCGATGGCCCACGTCGTCACATGTCGTACATCCAACTGTGCGGGGGTTAAACAACCCCAAACCTTGCAAAATGGGTGGTATCCCCACCCGTACCTCCTGCCACGCAGCGTCTCCCCTATGGAATCGCATGCCCACCTCCAAAACCATTTACCGACCTCATTCCGCACGAAAAACCACTTTACCGCTTCTCGCCATAACCTGATACCGCCGTCTCCATTCAAACATTCCAAAGCCCTATGGCTTTGTGATGAAACCCTCCTCTGCTATTACCACCTCTGCAATGCTCCAAAAGCCCAAAATGCCCAAACAAATGCAAAAAAGCCATGAATCTAGGATTTAAAATTAAATATTTGTTGTATTGTGCAGGTATCATGGCATAAATGCATAATTGCATTCCAAGGGTCCAAAATTGTTTAAATAATTGTTATGCATGATGATCTAGAGGATCTTGTTACATCAAAGGACCAGAAGCATAAGATCAAGCATGATCATCAATGGATCATGACCATTGATGGCTATTTAAGCATTCCAATAACAAAAGATTGCTCTGTTGCGTAGCAAATTGCAGACATAGGTACAATAAAAAGAAGTAAATAGTCAAGAGATTGTGACAGTGAAGGTTAGCAGGGTTAAAGATCAAATCAAGGATTAATGGTAATAAAGACAAAATCATGGATTAAGGAGGTAATCACAAATCAGGGATAAAGGCATAATTAAAGAGGAAACATTAAAGCAGACAGTGAAGACAAATCCAAGTTTAAAATAGCCTAAAACATAGTTTAAAGACAAAACAAAGGGAGATTAGCACAGGAGCAGATCCGAATGAATCAACAAACAACATTTACTTCTTCAAAGACACATATTGCCACCTACAGCATGTTTTATTTCAAATAAAGACATCAGCAGTTATTGAAATTGTCAGAGATATTTCTCAGCTACTCAACAGTTAATGTAAAAGTTATTGAGAAGCCTTAAAAGTCAAATATTTCCAAAAGTTAGCTCAATAGTTAAGTTAGGAGTTATTATTACAGTGAGTCAGTCTCAGATATTTTTGCCTTGGGCCTTGCATGGTCTCAAAGGTAAAAAATGCATTAACTCTATAATAAATACACATCGGAAACCCTAGCTTAGGATCACCTCCTCATTTTTCAAATAAACACTGCATGTATTATTCATTTTTAGTGTTGGTTGGTTGGTTGGTAAGTTGGTTGGTTAGTGGATTGATGGTTGATGAGCTGCTAGGCTAGATTTGAGAAAATTCTGAGTTGCAAAGATCTATTGCACTAGAGTAATGTAACTATTTTGAACATCAATAATACAAGCACGTTCACAGGATTCTTGAGCTATGTTAATGGTGAAGTTATCCTTTCTTTGTCAATGTTTTCCTTCTATTTTCTATTTTTTCCATCATTTCTCTAATAAAAGAACATAAATTTTAGATTAGGATATGTTGTCTTGGCACCCTAATTCTGTCTAATTTCTTTATATTAATGTTTTCTTCTGCAAGGTCTTATTAGAGAATTCTTAATTTCTCTCTGGTTCCACCTAGCTTTTTGTCTTGGAAATAATTCATGAGAATCTAGCCAAAGAAGTCTATGGTATGCCTTGTCCTTTGGTGTAGCTTGAAATATTATTTTTAAGGCCTTTCTTTGAAGTTTACTTAGTAGATTCTGGCCAAAGAATTCTTTGGTATGCCCTGTCCTTTGGTTTGTCTCAAACTATTACTTTGAAGGTCTTTAGAATGTTTGATTAAAGAAGATAGGTGTATATTGCTCTTTAGTTTCACTCATTGTTATCTTAAATGTCTTCTTATTCTGAAAGTAATTCTAGGATTTTTGGATTGTTGTCTTAAAGGTTTGCTCATTAAAGTCTATCCAAATAAGTCTATGGCATGCCATGTCCTTTGGTTTGCCTCAAACAGTTACCTAAAATGCTTTTCTTGTTGAAGTAGAGTTGAAGGATTCTTAATTTCCCTTTAGTTTTATTGTTTTCACAACTTACTATTATTTCATATTCCATCTAATCTAACAGATCCACTTGATATAGTTAGCTTTCCCTATGAAAACCCTTGCAGAATTGATGAACAATTAAATCCTTTTATGAATCCATAGCCCAATGGATTAATGTTTCTCATAGTCTATCTATTCAACTATTCAACTGAAACACTCCCTCAATTAATCCCACCATTGACCTATCAACCAATCAAACAAACAAACAGTTCTAAGAACTTCATAACTAGCCTAAAATCATAAAAACAAAAACATAAAGAAATATCATTTATAAAAAATTACATAGAGAGAGCCCTCTCTAATTCCAGGAAGGCTAGGTCTTTGGACTCCAAAGTGGTTTGATGTGGTTCCCTGCAGATTTGTTCTTGCCAATCTTGCAAATCACGGGGAGCCAACATAGTGGCGACCATACTGGGGAATTGAGTTATTAAAAAACCTAATATTACCTCAAGAACTCACAAAACCTCATTTTAAATTGGATGAATCAAGTGTTAGCCAAGAATGGTATCTGGTTGTTGATGGTGGACAATAGCCAACCATAAAACAATTAAAAATCCTCCGCCTGGTGACTCCACTGGTTTTTCATAGACTCCACTAGGAAAATTATTCTATCATTAAACATCAACAGAACCCAGTCAAGAATACTTTGTGGATTAAGTGTTTCTTTCACAAATTGGTTTGTTTTGTAAAATTGTTATAGCTCTCAACCTTTCCGATTTTTGGGTCCAAGTCCTAGATTCTAGAAGATTTTGTACCAGATCCCACCTTGTCCCAAATCCTCCTGCAATAGTTGGTTGATAATCCTAAAAGCATCCTTAGGAAGTCTCCTAGATCCAAAATCCCAACTTCTAGCAGACATATCCACAAAGCAAGTTCCCTACCTGAAAACCTTAAAGACTTGCAGAATACCCTCTCTGGCTTGCCCCTAGAACAAAGCTTGTCTAGTACTAGATCTCAGAGTTGGATAACCCAGATATTTTTAAATCCCTCCACCTTGCAGCCGAATTATGTTGTAGTAACCTCATCCCCCACTATTCACCTTCCTCCATTTAACCCTGTACCTCCTTTTGTCAATCCTCCACTTGTTAACCCTCCTCTGTTTCCCCAACCACATATCATGGAAACATGATATGCTCCACTAGTTCTACCATTGCCTTTAGTTGTCCTACCACAAGACTACCAGTCCAAAATTCCCTTATATGATGCAAGTAGTTCTACTACTGCTTAGAAAAATGTAGACAGAATGAATGACTACTTTGATAGACAAGAAATAGATGATGAAATTGTTAAACTTAGAATGTTTGCTCAAAGCTTAGGGGGAGAGGTAAGAAAATGGTTTAAAGGCTTAACCCCTAATAGCATAAATGACCTCCCTACTTGATCAGGAGATCATGTCCAATTTATGGAAATTTCTCAAAAATGAAAGTTCTCAGAAGTGGTTGCAATCTGAATGACCGAAAAGGTCTCGTCACTGCGATTTTGGCGCCGTGAATGGTTCTCAAAAATGAGGTTGTATGAAAAATTTATTGATGGTTGAAATCGTCCAGTAAACTCCAAAATATGTTGACTTAGTTTGACTATGTACATTTTATTAAAAAAATATATGTCAAATGAAATTTTTTTTAAGGTTGGAGGAAGCCATTCAGTGGGTGCCACATGGCCTGACTAGCCTGACTAGAAACTGCCATGTGGCCCTAGGCCTAGTTGGACAAAGGAAAAAAAAAATTTGGTGGTTGAAGAGTCGACCCGACTCAATGGGTAGAGACCCGACACCATGGGCAGCCCGAACGAGATTCGAGTCCAGCCTGCACGCAGACTTGGGCAAGCCTAAATGGCTAGTCGGGTCGGGCACAGTTTTTTTCAACCAAAAATTTATGCCTCTGCAAGATTCGAGCGTGGTTCTCTCGGCTGCCAGCCCACAGGCCCGACCGACCCGCCTCCGTGGTGTTTCTTAACCACTATGGGTGCATCTTTATTTTATCCTTTATAATGTATTCAGGCAGAAAAAACAAAGGGGCTAGCCCTCGAGGCCAGCCCCGACTCCACGTGATCCCCACCAACGACCAGGAGCTTTTTCCAATCATAACTTCCAACCACGGATGGTTAAGTTGCGAGGATTTCGCATGTGAACACGTATGAAGTTAAATGCCACGGTCCACTAACGTAGATGCAGTCGGCTATAGTGGAACCGAACACATGCGCAGTAAGTGGAAAATATTCAAATTTAATGTTTCTGCTAATTTTGGGTGGAGTTTTCCATTTCCGTCGGGTTGGCCATATTTGTCGAACTTAACTGGAGTTCCTGCAGTTTTGGAGGAGGTTTTTGAGGGATATTGGGCAAATCTTGTTTCTGCCATAACTCCTTCATTATTGAACCAAATTGGGTGCAAAAATAGTCAATTTTGGATATTTTCGAAGTTCTGAGAAGTTTGGGATAGGTTTCAGGCTGAACAAGGGTCATCTTTAGTAGCTTTAGCTTCAAGGAATATTAAGGAACCATTAGGGCCATCATGGAGAAGGCAGTGTATTGGGCTTTCTTTGTCTGTTATATGTAAATGAATAGTCATATCTGGCTAATCCATATCTTCTAAAGTTGATTTTACAAATATTTTTGGCTATTGAGGCTTATTTTCACTTGTACTTACATTTTGAGCAAATTAATACATGAGGGACATGCCATTGGGAGCTGGACCAACAGATATAGCCCATGAGGGGTGAACTGCTTCAACAACTTGCTAAGTAATGTTCTTTTTAAAGTTTGTTTCTCTGTTCTTTACTGCTACACAATGATAAAAAATTAAAATAATTAATTAATCCTCACACAAAAATCTGATTAACAAAGCCAGAACTATTTGTTTAACCTGCAAATGAAGGAGAACCTTATGCACACATTATTATTACTGTTTGGATACTTAGCACATCATAACTAATATAATCCATTCAGATCACTGCTTTTCCTCAATTATTCTTAAACAAATGGGATTCAAGAAGAGAGCACAAAGGAAAGCATGGGAAATTTGATAATATATGGAAAGGTCCATACATCATCCATTTAGCAAGAGGTAACAATGCATTTTTTCTTCAAGAAATGGATGGAACATAATTGTTTGGAGGTCCTATCAATGGCAGGATGCTCAAGAATTATTTTTGTTGAGGATCTCATTTTAAAGCTTTATTCATTGTATATAACACTGCTTGAATAAAAAGGTCAGAAAAATAAACACAAAAAACAAAGAAAAGAAGAAAAGAGGGCAGATAAAAGAAAAGTGAAAGCCCCATACCAAAAAGGAATGTTTCTGAAAGTGTGCAAGTACAAATGCCATTACTTTTGAGAAAGGAAGTCTTGTTCAATCATACAACCTAATCAAGATTTTCCAAACTATTTAAACTTGGATTAGCAGTAGATTAGAAAAGATATTGGTTCCAAAGTTCACATTTGAACCAAAGATAAAAGAGAGAGATGCATGAAAAATTCCAGATTATAGCCCTCAGTTTTTAGTTTTAATTTTTGCAAAAATAAAATCTGTGTGCAGCTTGTCCAAAATTCCACAGTTCATGACAAATAAAACTACTTAATCTTGATTGGGTCATGCTTTCAATTTCCTGTTCATAGATTAGAGAATGAAAATCCGTCAAACTTTTTAATCTTGACAGATAAGTAGACTGGGTAGAGAATAAAAGAGCTCATCAATTTAATCTGAGCCTTTGGATGATATAAGGGTAGAAGTAGATATTTTTTTCTTTCAAAAGAAAAATAATGTCAAAGTTTTGACAGTCTAAATGCACCCAAATGAAGAAAAATGCTAGAATATAATGATGGGTAGGTAGAGTTGAGTTGAGGCAAGCATGTTTTTCATATTTTAAAGGTCACAACTTCAAAGAACAGTAGCCAATCAGCAATTGAAGAATGAGAAATATGCCAAGTAAAAACAAGGCACTGATCTACAAATTCCAGAGATTTGAACTCTGAGGTTCTTGACACCTCCTAAAGGAGTTGCCCTCCCTAGTTGGAGCCACTGTTATCCTCTTGTATTCTACAGTTTCACTAGGTGACTATGGATTTTCTATAATATGTTGAAGATAGCATTCCTTGACTATCATCTATCTTCAGAATTATCACTGCCTTCATTATATTCATAAAACCTTTTTCACTATTTCTCACATTACATTCTCAAAGTCAACCTCATGTTCTAAAAACTCATGTTGGGCTTAAACCCTCTCATTCTCACCTTTTTTCCCTACCCAAAGACCCTCTTTTATTCCTAAAAACCCCATCAACCCCCTCACCTTCATCACTTTCCCTTATTTACACTAAAACAATGTAAAAATTCCCTTTTGCGTTGTTTTAAAATCATAAATTAAACCTTTCAAGACCCTATGTTTTATATTAAAACTTTTTTTTAAATTAATTAAGCCCTCACACCCTTTGAAAGTTTTAGCCCCCCCTGCACTTTGTTAAAAACCTCATATAACCCTTCCCCCTCTTCTTATAAATAAGCATCCCTGCTTATTTCATTAACCCCCAGGCCTCGCATACACCAAACCCCACCACGCAATAAAATCCCACCACCTGTCAGTCCGGGCCCCACCATCTGACTTACTTGTCATCCCAAATCTCCCAACCACCATTGATCTCGCCCATCTCAATCCAATGGCCCACGTCGCATATCACACATCGAACTGCGCAGGGGTTAAACAACCCCAAACCTTGCAGTATCCCCACCCGTACCTCCTACCACACGGCGTCTCCCCTATGGAATCACATTCCCTCCTCCAAAACCATTTACCGCCCTCATTCCATGCGAAAAACCACCTTACTGCCTCTTGCCATAACCTGATACTACCATCTCGATTCAAACGTTCTAAAGACCTGTGGCTTTGCGATGAAACCCTCCTTCGCCGTTACCACCTTTACAACGCTCCAAAAGCCCAAAATCTACAAACAAATCCAGAAAAGCCACGAATGCAGGATTTAAAATTAAATATTTGTTGTATTGTGCAGGTATCATGGCAGAAATGCAGAATTGCATTCCAAGGGTCCAAAATTGTTTAAATAAGTGTTATGGGTGACGATCCAGAGGATCTTGTTACATTAAAAGGACCGGAAGCATAAGATCGAGCATGGTCATCAATGGATCATGACCATTGATGGTTATTTAAGCATTCCAACAACAAAATATTGCTCCGCTGCACAACAAATTGCAGACAGAGGTTCAGTAAAAAGAAGAAAATAGTCAAGAGATTGTGACAGTGAAGGTTAGTAGGGTTAAAGATCAAATCAAGGATTAATGGTAATAAAGACAGAATCATGGATTAAGGGGGTAATCACAAATCAAAGATAAAGGCAGAATTGAAGAGAAAATAGTAAAGCAGACAGTGAAGACAAATCCAAGTTTAAAATAGCCTAAAACAGAGTTTAAAGACAAAACAAAGGGAGATTAGCATAGAAGCAGATCCGAATGACTCAACAAACAGCATTTACTTCTTCAAAGACACATATTACCACCTACAACATTTTTTATTTCAAATAAAGACATTAGCAGTTATTGAAACAGTCAGAGATATTTCTCAACTACTCAGCAGTTAATGTAAAATTTATTGAGAAGCCTTAAAAGTCAAATATTTCCAAAAGTTAGCTCAACAGTTAAGTTGGGAGTTATTATTACAGTGATTCAATCTCAGATATTTTTACCTTGGGCCTTACATGGTCTCAAAGGTCAAAAATCCATTAACTCTGTAATAAATACACATATGAAACCCCAACTTGGGATCACCTCCTCATTTTGCTGATAAATACTGCATGTATTATTCATTTTTAGTGTTGGCTGGTTGGTTGGTAAGTTGGCTGGTTAGTGGATTTATGGTTGATGAGCTACTAGGTTGGATTTGAGAAAACTCTGAGTTGCAGAGATCTATTGCACTGGAGTAATGTAATTGTTTTTAACATCAATAATACAAGCACGTTCACAGGATCCTTGAGCTATGTTAATGGTGAAGTTATCCTTTCTTTTTCAATGTTTTCCTACTATTTTCCATTATTTCCATCATTTCTCTGATAAAAGAATATAAATTTTAGATTAGGATATGCTGCCTTGGCACCCTAATTCTGTCTTCTTTCTTTATCTTAATGTTTTCTTCTGCAAGGTCTTATTAGAGAATTCTTAATTGCTCTCTGGTTCCACCTAGCTTGTTGTCTTGGAAATAATTCAGAAGAGTCCATCCAAAGAAGTCTTTGGTATGCCCTATCCTTTGGTGTAGCTTGAAATATTATTTTTAAGGCCTTTCTTTGAAGTTTACTTAGTATATTTTGGCCAAAGAAGTCTATGTTATGCCCTTTGGTTTTTCTCAAATTGTTACTTTGAAGGTATTTAGAGTGTTTGATTAAAGAAGATAGGTGTATCTTGCTCTTTAGTTGCACTCATTGTTATCTTAAATGTGTTCTTTGTCTGAAATTAATTCTAGGATTGCTGGATTGTTGTCTTAAAGGTTTTCTATTTAAAGTTTGGCCAAAGAATTCTATGGTATGCCCTGTCCTTTGGTTTTCCTCAAACAGTTACCTAAAAAGCTTTTCTTGTTGAAGTAGAGTTGAAGGATTCTTAATTTCCTTTTAGTTTTACTGTTTTCACAGCTTACTATCATTTCATATTCCATCTAATCTAAGAGATCCACTTGATATAGTTAGCTTTCCCTATGAAAACCCTTGCAGATTTGATGAACAGTTAAATCCTTTTGTGGCCACAGTCTTCTTATCGCTCTGGGGGCGAATCATCAGGAAAACAAATTTCTCGGTTTTGGAAATGAGCTTAGTGCATTGTTTTGCAGTAACCAAAGGGATAGCTGCATGTGGTGGTACCTCTAGTTTCATATACAACTTATTTCCCAAAGTAACAATAACAACGCTAGGTCAGGACTCATACTCATCATGTCGCTTCCACAAGTATGGTTTGCCTAATAATACATCACAAACATCAAGAGGAGAAATGTTGTTGGAAATACTGAGAGGGGGGGTGAATCAGTATTTCTTTCCAATTATTATTTTTACCAGTTAGATCACTTATAATTAGAACACAAAATGAACAATAAGAACAAATAATTATTAATCTCAATAAATTCAATACAATAATGTGTAGGGCTCCAACCCTAGATGAAGACACCAATCTTCAATCCCTCCAAGCATGAACCTGTACTTTGCCAAACACCAACTTGGACTTCACGAGGCTCTGACCTCTAGGGCTCCAACCCTATCTTCCCAAGGCTCCAACATTATCACTTTGAGGCACCAACCTCTAGGACTCCAAACTTATCACTGGTACAGACTCCAACCCGGTCTTCTAGCAGACTCGTATCCTCTAGGGATCCAACCCTCAGCTTCAATTCGTCAAGATAAGTTTATGGTTCTTCACAGCTCCCAATATCTTCTTCAACGATCCTTGTCAATCTCTTCACCTTCAGCAATTCCCTCAAATGATCTCCAAGGTAATCGGCTCATCAATGACATCTTGTCTTTACATGAAGGTGTCTCCACAACTCTTCATGGTACCCAAACACTTCTCTTCAAGGTTGTGTCATGAAGGCCTTCAATACTACATCATGACCTCCAATGAGCTAAAGCTTCTCAACAATATGTATCCTATAATGTCTTCAATAGGCTTCTATAAATCTTCAAAAAAAATTTAATATGTTGTCCCAAGAACTCTCCAAGAATTCTGTATACTTCACTGCTCTAAGCCTCTTCAAGGGCTTCTTCAAAAGGTCTACAATGTTTTCAATGAGACTGCTCCAAAAATATCCTCAAGGTCTTCACAATATGCCTTCAGAATAACTCTGTAAGATAAGCCCAACACTATTGTAAGGTGTCTTTAGCGAATGTGTTTTAGAGTGCTCCAAACTTTTTCTTTATTCTGCTCTAAAGATGTAAGTGGGTTGCTCCAAAATATCTTCTTCAACAGGATAGGTTGCTTCAAACAATGATGCTCCAAAGTGTGACATCAAAAGTGCTTCAAGATTTTTTACAATTTAACACAAAGGTTCTTAAAGGGCTGCTCCAATTCTACTCAAATAGCTACCCCAAGTTCAGCAAGATGCTTCCACAAGACAACCCAAAATTACACTTCACGACTACCATTCACACCTTGAAATAATTCTCAAACAAAGATCTGAAATTTTTCCTTAGCACTGTCACAAAAGAGGGTTGAATCAGGCCTTAACAAACTTATCCACAAATCCACCAAACCATGCTTCAAGATAGCTTAAATATTCCTTTGAAATCACCATGAAAACAGTCCCAAAAGGGTTCCACTATTTGTTTCAAAACAGGCCTTAGAAGAAGCCAAAATAAGCTTCAGCTACCATAGTATGACAGTGTACTACTTCAGGTCCGAGTTCTTACAAGATGACTAGTCCAAGTTATCCATGGAGTCTATAGCATTCCAAGCAAAAAAATCAAGTTAATAATCGTAGTTCTGCAATATATTAGAATTGTGACAGTCCACCACACTATTGTAATTCAAGTTTAAGGTATCCTAAACACAAAAATTATTTGCCAAAATATTTACTTCTTGGCCTCCTTTTATTTATCTATCATCTCATTGCATTATCTCTAAAATTCTCAGCGAAAATGATGTTGAAATGAGGAGTTCAGCCTCTAGTATATATTGGCTATTATTACAGATGAAAATACACATCTATTGGCCTAGGGACATGATCTTACATGTCGGCTTAGGTCGGCTAGCCAAAAATAATAAATTTTCTAACTTATAAATTCAATTTCTCACAAACTATTTGGAGTTTTTGGGCGTGTAAGGGTTCATTAGAAAGGAAAAGTGTACCCTAAAATATGGTACAGGAGTCAAATTGAGAAGTTGCCTAGGGTAGTGAAAATTATTTTTTAATGAGATTGACCTTGAAATTTAGTGCAGAAAATATTTGGGACAAAATGAGGAGTGTTTGGGACAATGTGTGGTTATTAATGGCTTCTCCATTTTTTGCACCAATAATATTATTATGAGTGTCATCATGAGAGTATCCAACAAAGTCATCATGATAGTGAATCTATAATTTTTCATTTGGAGATCTTCAAGGAGCCTTCCAACCACCATCTAGATCATTAAAAATGAGATTTTCCAACAATATCATCATATGCCATCAAGTGTTCTTCAATTCCTTCATGTCATGTCCCCAATCATTTTCCATGTCATCAAATGGTCCTCCATGTCATCATATAGTTTCCAACCATGCCATCAAGACCTTCATCAAATGACATCATCGTGTAGTCTTCTAGGTTACCAAACAAGGTACATGATTGACACTTGCCACCTTAAGAATATTTTCCTTCTTGACATCATGTTGGTTCCATGCTTCTTCATCAAGAGTAAGTACATCATCATTAATGGCATCCTTATTAACCAAGAGGGACTTGTCATCATGAGCAAGGACCTCTTCATACGAGGTCTGCATAATATCACTGCAAGGGTTTTCCATTAGGGTTTTTTGGTCTTTAAAAGAATATTGATCCTCATATTGACATCAATGACAACCTTAGACCAACAAATATCACATAATACCTCATATGTGAAGGGCTCGATGTTGTAGGGAAGGTGGCACTGCTGGCTGACGCGAAGATCTCGTCCTTAGTGAAGCAACCCGATGGTGTACGAATGTGGGTGTGTTGTGGTCAGCAAGCCAAAATGCTTCACGACCTCTACTGAAATGAGGTTCTTTTGGCTCCCACTATCGACAATAAACTATAGTGGGGAACACTTTACCCACATATGAGAGTGGAAGAGACACTTCTCCTCATCTGGATCTTTTGGTTCCTCCTTCTGGATCTTTGCAGTGGTCATGGTGGTGTTGGGCTCCGCATCAATAATATGCTTCCCTTTTCAATTCCCCTTGTTGGGTTCTGATTTAGATTCGGAGCATGCATCTGATTCAGAAGCCCTCATATCAACCACCAGTGACTTCTTGACCCGACACTCACTTGTGTTGTGAGTGGAGGTCTTATGGAACTCACACCACTTTCTCGTGTCCTTCTTCGGCTTCATGGTGTTTTTCTTTGCTTGTGGCTTTAGTAGGCTATCTTGGGCCTTCATGCCTTGGATTTTTCCTTTCTTCTACGGTTTGGGGGCACCTTTCCCTTGATTTCGATTCACAGATCCAAAGTCTCACTTATTCTATTTGAATTTCTACGCAGTCTTGAGGAACTCCATTTCCTCCTAAATGTATCTTTGTAGACAATTGCGGTATTTCAGCAACAAATGTTTCTCTAAATCTTTGATACCCAACTTTTTGCGCAAGGTATGGAACAAATTCATCAGCTCATGTACATCATGATCCCTTTGTTGCCGCAGCGTAGTCCATTTTATGTACTTGTCCTCATATCTCCCCACGGGATAATATTGTTCCTTGATGGCATCTCGGAAAGAATTCCAAGTGGGTACATCTGAGAACAGAGAGGGTTCCCCCTCATCATTTTTCTCACAATAGGTTTCCCACCAGTCCTTGACATGGGGGGTAGCTTTGAGGAGTGAAAAAATAATCTTCTCTAGGTCAGAAAAGTCATGAAATGAGAAATACCCTTCTAATAGATTCAACCATCTATCTAGGCGTCTACATCTATTTGGCCCTCAAATATGGGATTTTCAATGTTTACTTGTACCTTAAAAGGAGTTGCACCTTTTTTAGTCAATTTAATGTCTTAAATTGCTTGCATAAATTATCAACTGAGGTTTGTAAACTGATAAAGTGTGGTGCATTGTATGTGCTTAGTTCACCTTTCTTCTTACTACGTTGTTTGTATTTTATGTTGTTTTGGGGGTTTTTGTTCTTTGATGTCTAAGAATGTTCAATCTAAAACCTATGAAAAGATTTAAATGAATCCAATGAATTTCAAGAAGGAAGAAAAGGAAGTGTTCCTAAGTTAATCTAATCTACATAAAAATAAATCAAAGACTGTTGGCTAGTCAGAATCTAATTTAGAAAACGGAGCTTCTACCTTATCTTATCATTAGTTCTATTCCATGGATCTAATTCTTAAAACTGAGATTGAAATTGCAGTATTTGTCTTAAGTAAAATCAAATAATGAAAACAACTAATGTACTTCTAGTTACTCCAGCATTCAATTATAAAATGTGACCTTCTTGAGATGATGTGTAAGTAACTATCTATACTTTAACTTCTAATGTCCTAGAACAGTAAGCAAAGGATGCAAAGGAAAACATCTAATGTATATTTAGTTACTCCAACTTTCAATTATGAAGTGTTACCTTCTTGGGATGGTGTTAAGTAACCAATTATACCTAATGATCTATAAAAGCAAGTAAAGTATGCAGAAGGTAACTTAGCAATTGCATTCATTAAACATTCAATCATTTAGTCTTGAAATATGATTAAATCAATCTCCTTGGATTGACGTTTAGGAATATCAGTGATGTAGCTAAGTGAGTATCTAGAAGAAAAATGTAAAAGCATGTAAAACTGACTGTAAACAACTAATGTATATTTGATTTTCCTCAACATTCAATGTGAAGTATTACCCTCTTGAGATGTTGTGTAAGAAGTCAACTATACCTTAGTTTCTAAATTCCTAGAAAGAAAGTAAAACTGCGCAGAATAAACTCAATAACTCTATGAATTATACATTCAATAATTTAGTTCAGAATCATCATCATGAAATGACTTTTGAGAACATCCATTTACACAACTAATTAATAATTCTATTCTAAGAAAATGAATGACAGAACAGTAAGAAAACTAGATAATTGTATATTCTTATTGCTTCAATCTTAATTCGATTTGAAAACAAAGTTATCTATCTTCATGAAATATTTTAGAAGAACAAGTCTTACACAGTTATGCTTTTAACATTATTCTATTTATAAAAACTGGAGTAAAACATTAATCTAATAAGAAAACAAAATTGTTGAAAACAGAGTAATGTAAATTAAACTAAAAACAACAAATAAAAAATCTCCTCCAGTGCAGGGGCCCTCTGCAACTGATTTGGATGAAATTCTAGCTGGTTAAAGATGCACTTAAGCAATCATTGGCAACATGAACTTTGTATTATGATAGAACAAAGTCTTAATACAGAGTATCAGCAAAAGCTTTAAACTTAAAACTTTAATTTCTTAACTGTCCTTATCGGTTATGTACAACCAATATTTAAAGAAAATAAACTTAACTAGCTATGAGATAATCTTGCTATAGGTGGCTAATTCGAATTATAGAATTGCAATATGATTGTTTAACTCTTGATTTGCTATGATAGAGCAAATCAAGAGTCTTTCTATTCTCGGCTAACGTACTTTGACCACGCCTTTGACCATGATCTTAGGCCTGTTTTTCTATCGATCTTTACCGAATGAATAGGACAAAATCCATGTGGATATGATTCTAAAAGTTCCCATGTGGCTCAATTCTCTATTTGACACTTGGAACCTGCCAGACCATGAGAGTAGCCATGGAATCCATAGTTAGCTGCAGAATAGGCTGCGTTTTATAGCTAAATTGCAAAAATCTATTCAAAGAGAAAGAACATGAAAATATAACATGGCAGTCATTTTAATGCATTCCTTAAGACAAAACAGAGCATTTATCATTGATTGGGGTAAGTGATATTATGAGAAAGTAAGGGAAAAAGGTGAGAAAGGATGTTAAGGAGAGGGTAATTCTGAGGTTCAACATACCCCCAATGCAAAGACAGTGCATGTCCTAATGCAATTTGCCAAAAATGTGAGTTCTGCTTCCCTACTGCATTTGCTCACACACTTCTACTAGGACATCCAATTTTCTTCTTTTGTTTTTATTTGAAGTGACTGCCATCCTGGGCCTTCTCATAAGAATCTTGTACTTGAGTTTAATGACTTATTTTTTTAGTAACTTGTTCTTTCTTTTCAATTTCCTATTTTTCTTATACCACATTCCTAGATGCAGAATGGTATTATCATATATTACCTTTTCCAACTTTTTATGTTGCTTCAAGGTCTCATTCTCTTGTTTGATATGTCTATTCAATATCTCTAATTCATAAATATCTTGTTTGAGAGATCAACTAGAGGTTCTTGTGGATTGAGAGAAGGTCCTGGATTCATTGAGGCACTTCTCTTCTCCAATGATTCTACATAATCATATATTTCTTGTTGTACTCTGTCTATGCCTGGAGATCTTCTACTGGGACTACCTTCAAAATTATGAATAGGAGAATTTTGAGGACTGTGTGGAGAAGAAATGTTGACAGGAGATGGTATTGGGGTTTCTTCATCTAAACTTATAAGCTCTGTCTTTTTTTATAATGTTTTCTTCATCAAACCTCAGAGTCTAGAACTCCTTCTTGGTTGTGGAGAACTTACATTTTCCTCAATTGTAACCTTAATCCTCTTTCTTATTTTACCTCATGTGTTGATTTGCTTTCTGATTTCTGTCAGTTTTTCAGAGATCAGTTTTTCATCATTATTCTGTAATGAAGATTCAGGTCTGTCTTCAATATTTATATCAATCTTCTTCCTTCTGCTTTTTCTGACATTATCTTCTTTAGGTTGTTCAGGTGCTTCTTGAAAATGGTTTCTAATGCGAAAACTTTCCCAGGTATCTCCTATGTTTTTTAAATGAAGCTCAACCAGTATCTTTACCAACCCATGATGATGCATGGTGGTATCTATGAACTGTGTTCTCTTTTGCACATTTGTGGACATCCTTTTTAAGCTATTTAGAAAAAATAAGGGAAGATTTATTTCACCATTTTCTAGAAATTCATCAATAAACGGATATGGTATACATAAATGCAACCAAACCTTCCTTCACAAGTGATAAATTTCTGTAAAACCAAGAGCATGTTCCTCCATTTACTTTTAAGAGCTGAGCTGGGGATATCTTTTCTAAAAACAGAGACATCCATACTTGGGTTTTTAGTATAAATTTCCATGGTTTACTATGGAACTCCTTGTTCTTGAACCATCTTTCTCGAAGCCTTGGAAGTTCTGTGACTTCGGCCATGAATGACTCAGTAACTGTGAACTTAATGTCCCCAATTTTTACTTTTGTGCCATCAAAAGACCGAGCAAAGGATTTTGTAATTTCCTTGTGAAATCCAATGAATTTCTCTATGAATTTGATCCATCCATCTTTCTGCAACATTTCCTTGATCTGTGGGTATCCTTCAATGTAATTTGCTCCCACCGGTTCTGATCTGACAATTATCCCCATGCCTTCTACTATGCAGAGTTCTCAACCTTCATAATTACCCTTCTCTGTTTTATGAAATGAATTGGCTACATATCTGATGAAAGGTATCGAGGGTTTGTAGGACTAAATAGATGGTAGGGGTTTGAAGAAATGTAGACAGGTATGTCACGTCATAGGCCATGACCATTAATCATCAATGAGGGAGTCAATTATGGACCGTTATGCAACATAATATGGAGGATGTGGCTGATATATAGTATGATGGAAACCGCAATCAAATCAAATGATGATTTGTTAAGGGAGCATATGACTATCCATATTATACATGCTTTATGTTTTGACCTCGCTATTAGAATTAAATTTTTGCACTTTACCTTTTAGAACTAACCTTTTCATTTATTTTTTCTTTGGTACTGATCCTTTAGGTACCCTTTTAGCATGTTGTTCTTCAAAACATAATCCTTTAATTTCCTATAATCATCATTTGTTTGTAGGTTGTACAATTGTGTCAGAACTGCTGAATGAGATGTGGCTGCAAAATAGAATTGGCTACAGAATTGAATCAATTGCAGAATGTAGTCAGCTACATAATGTAGTTAGTTTCAGAATGTAGTCAACTGCAAAATGTAGTCAGTTGTAGAATGTAGTCAGCTGCAAAATGCGATCAACTACAAAATGTGTTCAACTGCAGAATGAAATCTGTAAAAATAAATGAAGTATGACTATGGAATATGAATATGAAATGAAATGGAAGTGGAGTATGACTGTGAAATGGAATTAAAGTGGATTGAAATGGAATGAAACTGTAAAATGA
The DNA here is from genome assembly GCA_034641835.2 of Pinus albicaulis. NCBI lineage: Eukaryota > Viridiplantae > Streptophyta > Pinopsida > Pinales > Pinaceae > Pinus > Pinus albicaulis. The sequence goes on from CM076570.1 coordinate 1,392,971,776, forward strand.
AATGAATTTGTAGATTATGAGCTGTAAATATGGAATATGAATGTAGTTTTGTGTCACTACTTATTACAGAAAAGAAAATGGAAAATATAGGATGTCAGAAATCTTTGATTTTCACCCTGTATTTTCTGTATAAGTATGCCAATCATTGATTGGTTTTCATACTTATACACTTTATTTTTATTTTTATTTTTTATATTTTTTTATATTTTTTAAATTTTTATATAGGAAAAATAAAATCTAAGTTAGTGAAGAAGAAGAATTCTTCTTCATTCTTCTTCACTAACTTCATATCAATATTATCTTGGAAAATATTGACAAACTCTTCTCTTGGAAGTGGTTTATGATATACTTTCAACTGATGACCATTCACAAGAAGAGGTACATTTTCTTCATCTATTGTCCTTATCTTTACTGCTCCATTATCAAAGTCGTTTTCAATCTCATATAGCCCAAGCCAATGAGTCTGAAACTTTCCTAGAAAATATTTGAATTTTGAATCGAACAAAAGTGCCCAATCCCCTACTTGAAACTTCTTCTCCTTGATATATTTATCATGCCATTTAACCCTTTTTTGTTGGACTATACTAGTTCTTTGAACTGCATCTTGCCCGATTTCATCAAGTTCATTTAGTTACTCCAATCTATGTTTCTGTGCTTCTGATAAATTAAGTCCCAATTGGACTACCATCTTGAAAGTTCGAAACTAAAACTCTATAGGGAATAGGATTTTCTTTCCATAAACAATTTCATAGGGAGTATGTCCTATTGTATTCCTCGGTGTAGTTCTGTAGGCCCATAAGGCTTCAGGAAGCGTTTCTGCCCAATCTCTTCTATGTAGATGTATAGTCTTAGTGATAATTCCTTCAATCACTTTATTGGTAGATTCAACTTGACCATTTGCTTGTGGATGATAAGGAGTAGAATTTGTGTGCTTGATCTTGTAATCTTCCACGAGCCCTTTCACCAACTTGGATGTAAAATGGGCTCCCTGATTTGTCACAATTTCTCTTGGAACACCAAAACGAGTGAAGATATTCTCAAAAATAAAATTAACTACAGATCTTTCATTAGCAAAAGGTAATTATTTAGCCTCTACCCATTTAGTGACATAATCAGTGCATACCAAAATATAGTTCTTTTGTTTATATGGTGGATTTATAGGTCCAACAAAATCCAAGGCCCATTTTTCAAAAGGTTCAATGAGTACCTGAGGTTGTAATGGAATTTCATTTGAAGGAGCAGTTTTCCCTACCCTTTGACAGATGTCACACATTTTGACATATTCTTTGGCATCTCCGAAGATGGATGGACAATAATATCCTAAATGAAGCATTTTATAGGTTGTCATCTCGTCAGTAAGGTGTGGTGGCCACAAGGTTCATCATGACATGCCTTAAGAATTTCAGGCATTTCATCTTCTCGAACACATCTTCTGATAACGAGATCTGGACATGTCTTATACAGTTCATTAGTAATCAATGAATATCTTGCACTTATTTGAATGATTTTTCTTTTCTCTCTAGAAAGAAAAAGTGAAGGTAATTTTCCTGTAGCTAAGTAATTGGCAATATCTGCAAACCAAAGAGTCTTAGTAGTTATTGCAAAGAGATATTCATCAGGAAATTTATCTTCAACTAGATTGTCATCTTTGATATTTTGAATTCTAGACAAGAAATCAGCAATTGTGTTTTGTTTTCCAAGTCGGTCTAGAACATTGATGTTGAATTCTTGCAGGCATAATAACCATCTTGTTACTTTGCCATTAGTAATAGATTTATTCATTAAGTATCTAATTGCAGAGTGATCTGTATGAACAAAAGTTTCATAGCCTGTTATATAATGTTTGAATTTGTTGATAGCATGAACAACAGCTAAGAATTCCTTTTCAGTTACAGTGTAATTTAACTCTGTCGGAGTCAAATTCTTGCTTGTGTAATAGATTGCATAGGGGATCAAATATTTTTTTCCTAATACAACTCCTAGAGTTGTATCTGAAGCATCTGTTGAAATGTGAAAAGGTAGTTTCCAATTTGCACCTCTTAAGATGGGTGTTTCAAAAAAAAATTCTTTTAAAGTCTCAGATGCTAACTGGCAATCAGGATTCCAACTAAATTCACAATATTTGTTGAGTAATTTGAAGAGTGGGGATGCTATTTTAGTGAAAATTTCTATAAATCTTCTATAATACCCCGTGAATCCTAGAAAACTTCTAAAATATTTTTGACAACTTAGAATTGATAATTTGGAGATGACTTCAACTTTAGATTTATCAACTTTAATTCCATCTCCTGAAATGTGATGTCCTAAAACAATCCCTTCTGTAAACATCACAAAACATTTTTCATGGCTTAGTGAAAGGGTTTCTTCCTTACATTTCTTAAGAACCTTTTCCAAATTTTCTAAATCTTCTTCAAATGTATTCCCATAAACTGTAAAGTCGTCCATATACACCTCTACAAAATCATGTATTAGATCAGAAAAAATTCCTAGTACTGCCCTTTGGAAAGTTGCAGGTGCATTGCACAATCCAAAAGGAAGTATTCGATAGGCATAAGTCCCCCATGGACAGGTGAATGTGGTCTTATCTTGTTCTTCAGGTGCTACCTGAATTTGATTATAGCCACTAAAACCATCCAGGAATGAGAAATACTTCTTACCTGCTAATGTATCCAACACTTGATCTATAAAGGGTAAAGGAAAATGGTATTTTAGGGTAGCTTTATTCAATTCTTGATAATCAATGCATACGCTCCATTTACCATTCTTTTTGGGCACAATCACTAAAGGGGAAACCCACTGAATATCTGAAATTGGGTAAATGAATTTTACATTCAACAACTTTTGCAACTACTCTTTCACAATTTCCCTAAGATTTGGATTCATCCTTGTTTGAGGTTGTATGATAGGTTTACAATTTTCCTCAATGTAGATGTGATATATACAAGTCTTAGGACTAATTCCTTTCATGTCAGTGTATTCCCATGCATATGTAGAAGATGTCGTTGTAATGTTTTGATTAGCTTTTCTTGTTGTAATTTTTCCAAGTTATTGTTTATGTTCAAAGTTTTCCCTGGAAAGATTTCAACTGTAGAGCTACCAAATTATTCCATAGAATAAGGAGACATCCGCCTAGATGAAAAATATTCGATATTGGATTTTTCTTGAAATTTATCATGTTCATATTCTGGGGATGATTCAAAATTTTCCATTGAATTCAAGATTTGACTATCTTCACTAGTGGTTGAAATAGTAAAGAGAGGTTGTATATAATTTTCATCATCACTCCATTCTTTTTCATCTAACTCTGTGATTGTTCTTACTGGAGGATATAGATTGAATTTATTTGTTGAGTTACCATCAGAGATATACATGTAACCAGATCTACAACTAATAAAAACATCACCTGTAGCCAACCAAGGTCTTCCTAATATAAGTGGATGTCCTCCTAGATTATTCTTAGGAGTTAAGATCATAAAATCAACAGGGTACTCCCAAGAGTCTAAGGACACTGAAATATCTTCTAACACACCATCTGGCTTGATTACATATCTTTTTTCTAATTGCAGTAATGTAGGTGTATACAGAAGATTAGGAAGCTTGAGTTGTTCCATGGTTTGTTTGCTCATGATGTTTATTGCTGCTCCTAAATCAATCAATGTATTTGGAATTTCAACTCCATTGATATGTGTTTTTACAACTGGGCTTCCTCGATCTAAATATTTTTGTATGGCAATTTTTCCCATCATTATGTCTGCTATTTTTCCTATGAGCTAAATTCTTTTTATTTCTTTTGTTTTTCTTCTTGGTTTCTTCATGCTCCACTCCTTTATTATTTTAGCTAAAATTGGTATATCCTTAATGGTTTGTAATAAAGGGAATTTGATATAGACATTTTTCAATTCATCTAGCAAATCATAATTAGGCAACATAATATGCTTTTCTACCCCTCTATCAACTTGTAATATTTCAGGAAAAGAAGGTGCAGAAGTAGGTATTGATGGTTGCTCTATGATAGGAGTTGGGTTTATTGGTTCTTTTTGTTTTTCATTTTCAGAATTTTGGTTTTGAAGAGATGTTCCTTCTTCAAAACTTTTATTGGGTTGTAGAGAATCTTCCACAGAATTGTCTTGTTCTTGAATAACAACATAAGGATTTTTCTTTTCTAATATCCTACCAGATCTAAGTTGAACATCATTAAGATCTAGAGGAGTAATCATGTAGGTTGGAAATTGTTTTCTTTCTATCATATAGGTATTCTGAGGATTTTTATTGTTGGGGTTTGGTAATGATTGGACAGGTAGCTAATTTGGTCTCTGAGGGAATGGTAGTGAGAGTTGTGGATTTTGGTTTTGGTTTTGGAGTTGGGGTTGTTGATTTTGTTGAGGAATTTGTTGGGGATGATAGTTTGGATATGATGGAGGATATTGATAGTATTGAGAGAATATTCCATAGGGATTTTTCATTCCTTGAGCCCAAGGTTGAGATTGAGATTGAGATTGTAGCCAAGGTTGCTGCCAAGAATAAAAATTTGGTGGGGGATGAGTATACATTTGGTTATTAAAACCTTGAGCTTGTGGCCCCTGCCATGGTCTTCTAGAAACAAATAAAAGAGATTATGTTGGATTTGAAGTTGTTTGTTCTTGAAAAATAGCCTTAAGACCAGGAATTGAAGGAAAACTCTTAGTCTCATGATTTTATGAACAAATCATACAGGTCTCTATGACTTTTGCATCAAGAGGACATTCTCTTAAAGCATGCTTTTTTCTACATTTGGGACAGAAAATAGCTAAAGCATCAGTCTCAGCTTTCTGCGTGTTTTGTAACTTAAGGGTGTCTATCTGTTCACTAACACTCCCTAAAATGTATGTTTTAAATTCATCAAGCATGTTTCCAATTTCTGCCCTACTCACTGTTCCAGTTGTAGATCTATTTACCCTGGAAAGAGAAGGATCTCTTAGACCTTTCCCGTTTTTTATTTTCCTCTTGAGAGATGAATAAATAATTCCCCAATGTCAGGTAAAGGGAGTTGAGATATATCCCCCTTCCCAATAATTTTAAGGATGTCTATCCACTCATCTCTAATGACTTTCAACAAAATAGCTTTTAAAGTATCTTGATCTAAATTATCCATTTTTGCTCTTTTTATGTTATAGTTGAATCTTTCAATTAAATCCTTCAAATTATCATCCTCTCTTTGCATCATTTTAAACACTTCATCCTTGTGATTTATAGGTATGCAATACTCCAAATACCTTTCTAAAAATTCTTTCTTCATATCATTCCATGTTCTGATAGACCGAGTGATTAAACTCATGAACCATTTTAGAGTTGTTCCTTTCAATGTTGAAGGAAACAATTTGAGTTTTTGAGAGTCTTGTAAATAATCATAAGTTCTACACAAGACTTAAAATTCAAACAAAAATATTTCAGGATCTTCACTTTTCAATCCATGAAAATTTGGGAGGAAAGAAGGTGAGATATTTTTCATTGTGGCATTTGTATCTTCATCAAATATAGGGAATCCAAAAGACCTCTCAATCACCCTATTTCTTCTACCTCCTTCTACATTTCCTCTACCTCTCCCTCTATCTCCTCCTCTACCTCTACCTCTACCTCCTCCAAATATTACGTTTTCTCCATTTATAATTTCTCCTTCTCCTTCCCCTTCTTCTCCTCTTCCTGCCATTATAGATTCTTCGGAGCTGATATAAGACTCAAACTGTAAGGTTAAATTCTCTTCCTCTGGTTCTTCTATCAATGGTATGTTGAAGAAAGGTTCTTCCTCTTCCTCTCCACTAGGAATTTATAACTCTTCAACTAAAATATGTTCTCCTGTAGAGGTGAAAAAGGTTACTCCTTATGTTGGAGATCTAGGGTCTTCTTCCTCTAAGACTGCCTTAGTGGATGAAGTAGGAGATCCTCCTAATTATATTTCTAACTTTGGAACTTCAGGAAGTCTATGGCTAGTAAAGTATGGAATATGAGTTTGATATGGAGGTGTGTTACTTCTTAGTTTTGGTGGAGTGAGTGTTGTTTTAGGGATTAAACTTTTTCCTCTAGCTATGAATCTGCCCCTAGAGTCTCTTTCTCTGTGAATATCATTTTTTTTAGATGTAAGAAATGAGGTTACTTAGTTACACTTCCCCGACAATAGCGCCAAAATGTTTAGTAAATTTAATGTCTTAAATTGCTTGTAGAAATTATCAATCGATATTTGTAAACTGATGAAGTGTGGTGCACTGTATGTGCTTAGTTAACCTTTCTTCTTACTTCGTTGTTTGTATTTTATGTTGTTTTAGGGGTTTTTGTTCTTTGATGTCTAAGAATGTTCAATCTAAAAGCTATGAAAAGATTTAAATGAATCTAATGAATTTTAAGAAAGAAGAAAAGGAATTGTTCCTAAGTTAATCTAATCTACATAAAAATAAATCAAAGATTGTTGGCTAGTTAGAATCTAATTTAGAAAACATAGCATATATCTTATCTTATCATTAGTTATATTACATGGATATAATTCTCAAAACTGAGATTGAAATTACAGTGTTTGTCTTAAGTAAAAGCAGAGAATGAAAACAACTAATGTACTTCTATTTAGTCCAGCATTCAATTATGAAATGTGACCTTCTTGAGATGATGTGTAAGTAACTATATATACTTTAACTTCTAATATCCTAGAATAGTAAGCAAAGGATGCAAAGGAAATCATCTAATGTATATTTAGTTACTCCAACATTCAATTATGAAGTGTTACCTTCTTGAGATGGTGTTAAGTAACCAATTATACCTAATTATCTAGAAAATCAAGTAAAGTATGTAGAAAGTAGCTCAGTAATTGCATTCATTAAGCATTCAATCATTCAGTCTTGAAATATGATTAAATCAATCTCCTTGGAATGACCTTTAGGAATATCAGTGATGCAACTAAGTGAGGTTATAGAAGCAAAAAGTAAAAGCATGTAAAACTGACTGTAAACAACTAATGTATATTTTATTTTCCCCAACATTCAATGTGAAGTATTACCCTCTTAAGATGTTGTGTAAGAAGTCAACTAGCTAGGGCGTGGGTAGCTTATCTCTGAGAAGAGATGTGGTGGCTACAGGCCTCTGAAATCTATGTTACAATGAGGCTCGAAGGCCTATATATTATTTAGAAAAAATGTAAAACCCTAAACATCCAAAAACCTAACCGTGTGAGATGAAACGCCAAAATATGGGCCCCATCGGGGTAAACTGGTACATCAATATCCCGAGGTCGTAACTTTGGCATATTATCTCTGTTTTATGCACATGATACATCATTAGAAATATATATATCTGAGGACTACAAATGCTAACAACAAATATCTATGAAAAATTAGACAAGTGATGCCCAAAAAATGTCATTTAGGGCCTCAAAATGGCTCCGGAAATTCAGTACCCGAAAAACTGCTAAAAATAGTAAATTGTGCTATAACTGAAAAACTAGAAGAAAAAATAGTGGTGCCTCAAGTGGAATAGGCAGGTGGCCACCAATATCCACCTAGATCATTCCTCCCCCCTTAGGAAGAAATGGTCCCCATTGTGTTGAGTTCCTCCATGAGATGAGGAAACTTCTGTTGAACTTGGTCCATGGTGAACCACTTGCCTTGGTGCAGGAGTTGGCCAGCTTTGAAAACCTGATACAGTTGGATCTTCTGTTGGCGAGTGTTCTTGATTTACATGTCCATGATATAATATGTGGTGGCCTAGTCCATGCATGTCTGGGTTTAACTCTGTTCATGTGAGTTGTTTTGCAATGTCAAAGGTGTCCAGTAGAGGTGGGAAATAGGGTCAAAGCGGTCCACATTGAATACTGGGTGAAGACCAAGGAATGGTAGAATATTGAGCTCGAAGACATTGTTCCCTACAAACTTGGTGATGGTGTATTTCCCATATTGGAGTGGGCGAAGCTTGTGGTGGGGTCCAGTGAGGTGCCCTTTCTACAAATGTAGCCACACTTTGTCGCCCACCTAGAAGTGGTGTGGCACCCGATGTTGATCATATCATTTCTTGTACTTAGAATTGACTCTGTCTAATATGTCATGAACCTGCTGGTGGATGTGTTGAATGTGCTCAATGAAGTTGTTCGCTTTGTCAGCTTCAGACTGGACATAAGTCGAATCGGCCTGAGTGGCCACAAATGGCATGGCTACATCAATGGGACATATTGTCTGGAACCCCAGGCCCACCTGAAAGGGGATGTGGCTAGTTAATCCATGGAGAGCCTAGTTATAATTATGTTGTAGATAAGGAAGTGTCTCATCCCATGTGTGTGGATGCTTTGAATTGTACATGCGGAGGATGTGTAAAATCATCCTATTTACGACCTCTATCTCGCCATCAGTTTGGGGATGGAAAGCTGTGGACGGTGAGCTTGGTGTCCAGAATTGACCATAGGTTGCACAAAAATGTGTTGAGCAACCTACTATCCCGATATGAGATGATAGACTGTGGGGTCCCAAAGTGCACCCACACTCATTCAAAGAAGAGTTTAGCAGTGGCTTCTGATGTGATATTCTTCTTACAGCCCGACATAATGGCCATCTTCGAGAATTTGTTGACGACCATGAAAACATAGTTGTTTCCATGCTTAGTAGAAGGAAGGCCCGACATGTAATCCATGGAGATTAATTCCCAAGGTCAACTAGGGGTAGGTAGCAGAGTATAGAGGCCTTTCTTCTTGATGGTCGGTTTGTCAATTTAGTAAATAGTGCAGGAACTGATGTACTTCCCAACATCCTATCAAAGGTTCGGCCAATAGAAATACTTCTGCAGTACTTCCATTGTTTTCTCGACCTCGAAATGCCCAGCGACTCGACTGTACTTTGCTTCCAAAATCATCTTGGCATGCTCACTTGAAGGAACACAAAGGTGTCCCAGGTGACATAGCAATGCATCCTGGAGGTGAAAATTTGGAACTTGCATACCCTCCAAGAGTGTCTTGTATGTGTGGCTGAATTCTGAATTACTCTTGTAGAGAAGCAGTCAATTAGAAGTCTCGTGCCTACAAGATTTGAGAACGGTGGTTAGCACCACGATTAATGGTCGGATAAGGAAATCTGCAACATTATTGGTGTTGCCCTTCTTATACTTGTTATTCAAATGAAATTGTTGCAGATATGTGGACCACTTCTAATTGTGATCATTCTGCAACTTCCGTTGTGTCTCTATGAACTGCATGGATTGGTGGTCTGAGTGGATGACCGTTTCCTTCTCCAAAATGTAATGCTTCCATTGGCAGCATGCTTGCACAATGGAATACAATTCTTTTTCATAAGTGGGATACTTGCGTACTGTGTCAGACAGTGTCTCACTTGTATATGCCACTAGATGCCCCTGTTGAGTAAGAACTGAACCAATAGCATAGTCAGAGGCATCTGTCTCGATCTCAAATGGTTGTTGCAATTCTGGTAATGTGAGCACTGGGGTAGAGGAGAGGTGATGTTTCAATTCTATGAACACCTTCTATTGAGATTATGACCAAAATAATTTTTCTTGCACTCCTCCCTTGTTGACTTGACTCAAGGGCCAAGTGATATGAGAGAATCCCAAGATGAACCTACAGTAGAAATTAGCAAGGCCCAGAAAGTTGCAAACCTCTGTTAGAGTGGTTGGGGCTGGCCAATCCCGAATTACTTGGATCTTGGTTGGATCCACATGCATCCCCCGTTCATCAATAATGTATCCCATATACTAAACCTGGGTCATGCCAAAAGTGCACTTCTCCAAATTGGCACACAAATTGTGTTGCCGCAGTGTTTGGAGGACCTGTCAGATGTGGTGGAGGTGCTCTTCTCAATTCTGGCTGCAGATTAGGATGTCATCCAAGTACACTAAGACAAATGAGTTGGTAAATGGCCACAAGATGTCGTTTATCAGCCTCATGAAGGTTGCGGGAGAATTTGTCAACCCGAAAGGCATGACCAGCCATTTGAAAAGGCCCTCCTTGACTTTGAAGGTAGTTTTCCACACATTGAGGGGTTTTATTGGTACCTGGTGATACCTAGACTTCAATTCGATCTTGCTCAAATATTTCGCCCCTTTGATTTGATCCAGAAGGTCATCAATCCATGGGATCGGGTACCTATTCTGGACAGTGATCTTTTTTAGTTCTCGATAGTCAATACGGAGTCTCGAAGTCACATCCTTCTTTTGCACTAAACTGACGGGGCTCCCACAGGGCGATGAACTCGGCCGGATGTGACCTTTCTATAGTAGCTCCCAAATCTACCTCTTGAATTCATTGTTCTCTAGAACAAAGCACTGATAGAACGATCCATTGGGCAGTGGAGTACCTTGGGTTAGATCGATGGGGTGCTTGAACTTACAATGCAGAGGTACCCCTCTGGGTGAGGTGAAGATGTCCCCGTACTCCTCCACGACATTGTCCATTTTTTTTTTCATGCACAGGAGCTGCTGTCTGAATGTTGTGGCCATAGTATTATTCTTTCCCTGGTGGTGGATCACCAGGAACACAAATTTCCGAGTTTTGGAATTGATATTACTGCATTGTTTTGCAATAACCAAAGAGATAGTCGCAGGTTGTGGTACCTCTGGTGTCCTATAAAACTTACTGCCCAAAGTAACAATAACAGCATGAGGTCGGGATTCATAAACATCATGTCACTCCCACAAGTATGGTTGGCCTAATAATAAATCACAAACATCAAGAGGAGAAATGTCACATAATACCTCATCTGTGAAGGGCTTTATATTATAGGCAAGGTGGCATTGTTGGCTGACGTGGAGATCTTGTCCTTGGTGAAGCCACCTGATGGTGTACGATTGTGGGTGTGTTGTGGTCGCCAAGCCCAAACGGACTCTCATAAAATGAGGTTATTTTGGCTCCCACTGTCGACAATGAACTGTATTAGGGAACCCTTTACCCACATCTGAGAGTGGAAGACATGCTTCTCCTCCTCTAGATATTTCAGTTCCTCCTTCTGGATCTTTGCAGTGGCAATAGTGGCATTGGTATATGCATCAATAATATTCTTCCTTTTTTCATTCCCCTTGTCAAGTTCTGATTCACAGTTTGAGCATGCATCTGATTCATATGCCCTCATCTCGGCCACCAGTGATTTCTTGGCTTGACACTCACTTGTGTTGTGAGTGGAGCTCTTATGGAACTCACACCACTTTCCTGTGTCCTTCTTCAGCTTCGTGGTGTTGTTATTTTCTTGCGTCCACCATGCCTTGGCTTTTTCCTTTGTTCTACGGTTTGGGGGCACATTTCCCTTGCTTTTGATTCGCAAATCTAAAGTCTCGCTTCTTCTGTTTGAATTTCTGCTCAATCTTGGCAGCATACCGGTATGTCGTACCAAGCGAGCAGATGTCGAGGAACTCCATTTCCTCCTGAATGTATCTGTGTATACAATTGCGGTACTTCAGCACCAAATGTTTCTCTAAATCTTTGATACCCAAATTTTTCCATAGGGTTTGGAATAGATTCTTCAGCTAATGTACATCTTGATCCCTTTGATGTCGCAGCGTAGTCCATTGTATATATTTGACCTCATAGCTCCCCAGGCGATAATATTTCTCCTTCATGGTGTCTCAGAAATAATTCCAAGTGGGTACAGCTGAGAACAAAGAGGGTTCCCCCTCGTCCTTTTTCTCACAGTAGGTTTCCCACTAGTCCTGGACATGGGGGGTAGCTTTGAGGAGTGCAAAAATAATATTCTCCTAGTTAGAAAACTTATGAACTGAGAAATATCCTTCTAATAGATTCAACCATCTATCTACGGTGTCTTAATATATTTGGCAGTCAAACATGAGAATGTGAAATTTTACTTGTACCTTAAAAGGAGTTGCACCTCCAGAGTGGTTGCTGGATGCAGATGCACCACCAATGGGCAGTCATGCAAGGATCTCGGCAAAGTTATCCATCATCGTGTTCCTTTGTTTTTCGAGGGCCTCCTAGAGCAACATTTTGATAGGATATCTTGCTCCCTCATCTTTCTTTTCATCCCCCATTGGTGGCTGTCAGGGTTTGCGAGGTTGATCTTACAAAGGTTCAACCAGATCGAGCCCTAACTCCTTATACCCCAACCTTATTGAGGACATGCCAAGAAGGATAGAGAAAGAGACGACCGCTCTAATACCATTGATCCGGATTTATGCAGAAATGAAATAGAATACACATATAACCATGAATATAAAAATGCAATGGAAATAACACTTCATTTCATTAATATCAAAGTACTGAAATTTTTTTTGCAGACAGAATGGAAATAAACTAGCTAGGGCGCCGGTAGCTTAACTCTGAGAAGAGATATGGTGGCTACAGGCCTCTAAAATCTATGTTACAATGAGTCTATAAGGCCTATATATTATTGATAAATAATGGAAAACCCTAAACATCCAAAAAAACTAACCCTAGGAGATGAAACGCCAGAATATGGGCCCCGTCGGGGTAAATTGGTACGTCAATTTCTCAGGGTCGTAACTTTGGTATACTATCTTCATTTGACACACATGATACATCATTCGAAATACCTATCCAAGGACTACAACTTTTCACATTTAATATCAAGTGTGGAGTAGACATCTTTTCCGGAAGAAGCGATGCTCAAAAAACGTCATTTACAGCCTCAAAACGGTTCCGGAAGTTCAAGACCCAAAAAACTGCTAAAAATATTAAATTGTGCTATAACTGAAAAATTAAAAGAAACAATAGTGGGGCCTCAAGTGGAATAGGTGGGTGGCCACCAATATCCACCTAGATCATTCCTCCCCTCTTAGGAAGCAATGCTCCCCATTGCATTGAGTTCCTCCATGAGATGAGGAAACTTCTGCTGAACTTGGTCCCTGGTGAACCACTTGCCTTGGTCCAGGAGTTGGCCTGCTTTGAAAACCTGAAATAGTTGTACATTTTGCTAGCGAGTGTTCTTGATTTTCATTTCCATGATACAATCTGTGGTGGCCTATTCAATGCAGTCTTGGTTTAACTATATTGGTGTGAGTTGTTCTGCAATGTCAAAGGTTACTAGTAGAGGTGGGAAATAGGGCCGAAGGTGGTCCACATTGAATACTGGGTACAGACCAAGGAATGGTGGAATACTGAGCTTGAAGGAATTTTTCCCTATAGCCTTCGTGATTTTGTATGGCTCATATCAGAGTGGGTGAAGCTTGCGGTGGGGTCGAGTGAGGCGCTCCTTCTGCAAATGTAGCCACACTTTGTCACCCTCCTGGAAGTGGTGTGGAACCGGATGTTGATCACGTCATTGCTTGTACTTAGCATTGGCTCTGTACAATATGTCATGAACCTGCTGGCGGATGTGTTGAATGTGCTCAATAAATTTTTTCACTTTGTCAGCTTCATACTCGACATGAGTCGAATTGGCCTGAGTAGCCACAAATGGCATGGCTACGTTAATGGGACATAGTTATTGGAACCCCAGGCCCACTTGAAAGGGGTTTAGGTCGGTTGAGCTCTGGAGAGCCCAGTTATAACTGTGTTGTACATAGGGAAGGCTCTCATCCCAAGTGTGTAGATGCTTTGAATGTTTCATGCACAGGATGTGTACAATCATCCTATTAACGACCTTTGTCTGGCCATCAGTTTGGGGATGGAAAGTTGTGGAATTGGTGAGCTTGGTGTCCAGCATTGACCAGAAGCTGGACCAAAATGTGTTGAGGAACCTGTTGCCCCAATCAGAGATGATAGACTGTGGGATCACAAAGTGCACCCACACTCATTCAAAGAAGAGTTTAGCAGTGGCTTATGCTGTGATATTCTTCTTGCAGCCCGACATAATGGCCATCTTCGAGAATTTGTCGACGACCACGAAAACACAGTCATTTCCATGCTTAGTAGAAGAAAGGCCCAACTTATAATCCATGGAGATGGATTCCCAAGGTCAACTAGGGGTAGGTAACGGAGTATAGAGGGCTTGCTTCTTGATGGTCGGTTTGGCAATGGAGCGAGTAGTATAAGATCTGATGTACTTCCCAACATCCTATCGGAGGTTCGGCCAATAAAAATACTTCTACAGTACTGCCATTGTTTTCTCAACCCTGAAATTCCCAATGACTCAACTGTAGTGTGCTTCCAAAATAATCTTGGCACGCTCACTTGAAGGAACACAAAAGTGTCCCAAGTGACATAGCAGTGCATCCTAGAGGTGAAAATTTGAAACTTGCATACCCTCCAAGAGTTTCTTGTATGTGTGGCCAAATTCTAGATTGCTCTTGTAGAGAAGCATCCAATCAGAAGTCTCGTGCCCACAAGAGTTTAGAATGGTGGTTAGCGCCACGATCGGTGGATGGCTGAGGCAGTATGCAACATTATCGGTGCTGCACTTCTTATACTTGATGTTCAAATGAAATTTTTGCAGATATGTGGACCACTTTGATGGTGATCATTCTGGAACTTCCCTTATGTCTGTATGAACTGCAGGGGTCGGTGGTCTATGTGGGTGACCGTTTCCTTCCCCAAAATTTAATGCTTCCATTGGTGGTATGTCTGCACAATGGAATGCATTTCTTTGTCATAAGTGGCATACTTACAGACTGTGTCGGACAGTGTCTCACTGTGATATGCCTCTGGATTCCCCTGTTGAGTAAGAACTACCCCAATAGCATAGTTAGAGGCATTTGTCTCGATCTCAAATGGTTGTTGCAAGTCTGGTAATGTGAGCACTGAGGCAGAGTAGAGGCGATGTTTCAATTCTACGAACGCCTTCTGTTGAGATTCCAACCAAAATAATTTTGCTTGTGCTCCTCCCTTGGTGACTTGACTCAAGGGCCAAGTGATATGAGAGAATTCCAACATGAACCTGCGGTAGAAATTAGCAAGGCCCAAAAACCCGTGAAGCTCTGTTAGAGTGGTTGGGGATGGCCAATCCCGAATTACTTGGATCTTGGTTGGATCCACATGCACCCCCTGTTCATCAATAATGTATCCCAGATACTGAACCTGGGTCATGCCAAAAGTTCACTTCTCCAAATTGGCGAACAACTTGTGTTGCTGCAGTGTTTGGAGGACCTATCGAATGTGGTGGAGGTGCTCTTCCCAAGTATGGTTGAATATGAGGATGTCATCCAAGTACACTACTAAAAATGAGTTTGTGAATGGCCGCAAGATGTCATCCATCAGCCTCATGAAGGTTTCGGGAGCATTCGTCAACCCAAAAGGCATGACCAGCCATTCGAAAAGGCCCTCCTTGGCTTTGAAGGTAGTCTTCCACACATCAGAGGGTTCGATTGGTACCTGGTGATATCCAGACTTCAACTCAATCTTGCTGAAATATTTTTCCCCTTTGAGTTGATCTACAAGGTCATCAATCTGTGGGATCGAGTACCTATTTCAGACAGTGATCTTGTTCAATGCTCGATATATTTAATACAGAGTCTCCAAGTCCTATCCTTCTTCTGCATTAACACAACTGGGCTCCCACAGGGCGATGAGCTTAGCTGGATGTGACCTTTATATAGAAGCTCCTGAATCTGGCTCTTGATTTCATCATTCTCCATAATAGAGCATTGATAGATCGGTCCATTGGGCAATGGTGAACTTGGAGTCAGATCGATGGGGTGCTTGACCTGACAGTGAAGACGCAACACTGTGGGTGAGGTGAAGATATCCAAGTACTCTTGCACGACCTTGTCCATTTTTTGTTGTCGTGCGGAGGAGCCCTGCTTGGAGGTTGTGGCCACAATCTTCTTCTTTCCCTAGGGGCGGATCATTAGGAAAATAAATTTCCCGGTTTTGGAAATGAGCTTACTACATTTTTTTGTAGTAACCAAAGAGATAGCCGCAGGTGGTGGTACCTCTAGTGTCCTGTACAACTTATTTCCCAAAGTAACAATAACAACATGAGGCTGGGACTCATACACAACATGTCACTTCCACAAGTATGGTTGGCCTAATAATACATCACAAACATCAAGAGTATCAATTTCACAATATACCTCATCTGTGTGTTAGAAAATTATATATTATGGAGCAATGCAACACATAAAATATGCGAAAAAATACAAGCACACAAAACACATAAAACTAGAGAGACACATATATACGTGGTTCACTCAGTTTGGGCTACGTCCACCCTGAACAACCAGTCCTTCCTTTCCATTATCTAGCAAAAATGAAGAGACAAAACCTACAACAGATCTGCTGTAATATCCTATGTTCTCTCTCACAGTCTCCCTATCTATTTCTCGCTCTGAGAATACACACATAATACACAGCCACAATACAATACCCTCATAAAAGCGAGGGGTTGCCTTCTAGGGCAAAAAACCCTAATCTAAACATAACTTCTATATTCAGATCATCTGCCTATGAACGACCCAGATTGACTAGAAATTACTATACTTTTACAAGGCAATTTTACATCTGTTTTTAGCTTCGGGGGCGCTGCCCCCAAAACCCCCCGCCAGGGGGGACTCCGAAAAAGCGCTGCCACCCCCCCTGGACCCCCCACGGCAACGATTAATTACGGGCAGCGTTGCCGCCCCTTTTAAGGTACAGGGGTCCAATGCTATGATGCAAAGTAAACAAGATAATCAGGCTCCACACCCAAAAATCTTCCACTTGGAGACTGATTGTAGCAACTCCACCACAGCTTCATTTGCTGGACAATGACTCCTCTTTGTACATGGTTGTTCCTCATCTTCATCGTCATCCTTGAAGACCAATTGAAACTGAGCACATTCTCAGTTTCTCCCTGGTTACAACTTTTGTTAGCATATCTGCAGGATTCTGGCTAGTGTGTATCTTTTCCAGCTTCAACTCTCCATCTTCCAATACTGACTGTATGAAATGGTGCTTGAGATGTATGTGTTTAGTCCTGGAATGAAATGCTGAGTTCTTTGCAAGATGAATAGCACTTTGGCTATCACTGTATAGTGTGCCCATATCATGCTTCTTACCCAATTTATCCATAAACCTTTGTAACCAAATCATTTCTTTACTAGCCTCTGTAGCAGCAACATACTCGGCTTCTGTTGTTGAAAGTGCAACAACACTTTGGATTTTGAAACCCAACTGACAGCTGTTCCACCTACAGTAAATACATATCCTGTAGTGCTCCTCCTGTTATCTCTGTCACCTGCCATATCTGCATCAACATATCCCTGTAGAGCAATGTTTGAACCACCAAAACATAATGCTTGATTTGTGGTACCTCTCAAATATCTGAGAATCCATTTTACTGCCATCCAATGTTCTTTTCTTGGATTATTCATGTACCTGCTTACAACTCCCACTGCATGTGCAATATCAGGCCTTGTGCAGACCATTGCATACATTAAGCTTCCAACTGCTGATGCATATGGAACTTTAGACATATAATCCATGTCTTCTTGGGTCTTTGGGCACATCTCCTTACTAAGTTTGAAATGGCTAGCAAAATGTGTACTAACTGGTTTTGCATTCTGCATATTAAATCTTTTCAACACCTTTTCTATGTACTCATTCTGAGACAGTGTTAATTTGTGATTTTTCCTGTCTCTAGCTATCCTCATACCAAGGATTTGTTTTGCAGCTCCCAAATCCTTCATTGCAAATGAATTTGCCAATTTTATTTTGAGCACATTTATTTCCTGTATGTTAGACCCTGCAACAAGCATGTCATCTACATACAATAACAATATAATATAGCTACCATCATTTTGCCTTTTCAGATAAACACAATGATCAGAGTGACATCTAGTATAACCTTGTTTAGACATAAACTTGTCAAATTTTAGATGCCACTGCCTTGGAGCCTGTTTTAAGCCATACAAGCTCTTCTTTAGCATGCACACTAATTTTTCTTTCCCTTTGACCTCATATCCTTCTGGTTGCTCCATATAGATCTCTTCCTCCAGATCTCCATGGAGAAATGTTGTCTTTACATCTAACTATTCAAGATGTAAATCTTCTGCTGCTACAAGACTTAAAATAGTTCTGATTGAAGTCATCTTAACAATAGGAGAAAATATTTCATCAAAATCAATACCTTTCTTCTGTGCAAACCCCTTCACCAAAAGTCTAGCTTTGTACCTCTGTTTTCCTCCATCTTCTTCCTTCAGCCTATAAACCCATTTATTCTACAATGTAGTTTTACCTGCAGGCAACCTGACTAAGTCCCAAGTCTGGTTATGCATTAAGGAGTCCATCTCTTCTTCCATGGCTAGCTCCCACTTCTTCCTGCTTTCAACCTGCATTGCTTCTTCATAACATTCAAGTTCACCAGAATCGGTCAACAATAAATAATATAATGAAGGAGAGTATCGTTCAAGGGGTCTACTTATCCTGGTAGATCTTCTAACACCACTTTCAGGTGTTTGAGGTGCCTGTTGCTGTTGTGGTGGTTGTTGCTACTGTGGTTGTTGATTATTATTATTTTCAGGCACCTTTACTTTTTCAGTTATCTCATCAAGAACCGTGTATTCCTTGCTTTCTTTTTCTTGTTTCTTTTCCTGCAACTGATTCTTATACAAGACCTTTTAATTGAATATTACATCTCTGCTCCTAATGATTTTTTTGTTGGGTGTGGAGCCTGATTACCTTGTTTACTTTGTATCACGACATTGGACCCTTGTACCTTAAAAGGGGCGGCAACGCCACCCGTAATTAATCACTGTCATGGGGGGTCCAGGGGGGGCGGTAGCACTTTTTCGGAGCCCCCCCTGGCGGGGGTTTTTGGGGGCAGCGCCCCTGAAGCTAAAAACAGATTTAAAATTGCCTTGTAAAAATATAGTAATTTCTAGTCAATCTGGGCCGTTCATTAGGCAAATGATCTGACGGTAGAAGTTATGTTTAGATTAGGGTTTTTTTCCCTAGAAGGAACCTAAGCTTTTACAAGGCATTGTGTTATTAGTTGTGCATTGTATTTATTGTATTCTGGGGCAAGAAACGGGGAGACTATGAGAGGAAACGAGGATATTACGGTGGATGCATTGTAGGTTTTTCTCTCATTTACTATGGATATTAGAAGGACTGCTGTTTGGGGAGTGGGACGTAGCCCCAGCCCAGGTGAATATGTATATCTATGTCTCTCTAGTTTTATGTGTGTTTTGTGTGCTTTTATTTTCCGCATATTTATGTGTTGCATTGCTCTGTAATATTAATTTTCTAATATTTGGTATCAAAGGCGACTTTGGTTGAAGTTGAGACGAAGAAGAGGAAGTGTCTCGGATGGGGAAAATGGTGAATATTGCAGCAAAGAGTTTGATAAGCATTGTTCAGAGCATAGAATTCGTAGAGAGAAGACAGTTCCAAGAACACCACAAGAAAATGGTGTGTCAGAAAGGATTAACAGAACAATCATGGAGCGTTCAAGGTGCATGAGATTGCATGGAGGATTGCCTTTACAATTTTGGGCAGATGATGTAGATACTATTATTTATATAATAAACAGAGGGCCTTCAAGTTCCTTGGATGATAGTATTCCAGAGGAAGCATGGACAGGTAAAATGGTAAACTACTCTTTTTAAAATCCTTTTGGTTGTGAGGCCTTTGTCCATATTAGTAATGAAAACAGAACACAGCTTGAGGCAAAATCAAAGAAATGTACCTTTATTGGATATGGTGCTAATGATTTTGGTTGTAAACACCCTTGATTGAAAATCAAAAAATCAGTTAGGAGCGGAAGATGTAATATTCAATGAAAAGGTCTTGTATAAGAATCGATTTAGGGAAAAGAAACGGAAAAAGAAAGCAAGAGTCTGGCAGTTCCTTGATGAGATATACGAAAAAATCTGATTGTGCTGAAAATAATAACAATCGACAACCAAAGCAGCAGCAACCACCACGCGGCATCAGGCACCTCAAACACTGAAAATGGTGTTAGAAGATCTACGAGGATAGTAGACCCCACAGTGATACTCTCCTTCATTATATTATTATTTATTAATGAGCGGTCCCAGTGAACACGAATGTTATAGAAGAAAATGCGGAGTTAGAAGTAATTAAGTGGGAGCTAGCCATGGAAGAAGAGATGGACTCCTTAATGCATAACTAGACTTGGGACTTAGTCAGGTTGCCTGGAGGTAAAACTACATTGCAGAAAAAATGGGTTTACAGGCTGAAGGAAGAAGATGGAGGAAAACAGAGGTACAAAGCTACACTTGTGGTGAAGGGGTTTGCACAAAAGAAAGATATTGTTTTTTATGAAATATTTTCTCCTGTTGTTAAGATGACTTCAATCAGAACAATTTTAAGTCTTTTAGCAGTGGAAGATTTACATCTTGAGCAGTTAGATGTAAAGACAACGTTTCTCCATGGAGGTTTGGAGGAAGAGACCTATATGGAGAAACCATAAGGATATGAGGTCAAAGGGAAAGAAAAATTAGTGTGCGGACTAAAGAAGAGCTTGTATGGCTTAAAACAGGATTCAAGGCAGTGGTATCTAAAATTTGACAGAATTTATGTGAACAAGGTTATACTAGATGTCCTCGATCATTGTGTTTATCTAAAAAAGGAAAAATGATGGAAGCTATAATATATTGTTATTGTATGTAGATGACATGCTTGTTGCGGGATCTAACATGTAGGAAATAAATGTGCTCAAAGAAAATTGGAAAATTCATTTGCAATGAAGGATTTGGGAGAGCTGCAAAACAAATCCTTGGTATGAGGATAACTAGAGACGGGAAAAATCATACATAGAAAAGGTGTTGAAAGATTTAATATGCACAATGAAAAAGCAGTTAGTACACACCTTTGCTGGCCATTCCAAACTTAGTAAGGATATGTGCCCAAAGATCCAAGAAGACATGGATTATATGTCTAAAGTTCCATATGCATCTGGAGTTGGAAGCTTAATGTATGCAATGGTGCTGGCTTGATATTGCACATGCGGTGGGAGTTGTAAGCAGGTACATGAAAAATCCATGAAAAGAACATTGGATGGCAGTGAAATGGATTCTCAGATAGTTGAGAGGTACCACAAATCAAGTATTATGCTTTAGTGGTTCAAACATTGCTCTACGAGGGGATATTGATGCGGTCTGGCAAGTGGCAGAGATAACGAAGGAGCACTACGGATGTGTATTTATTGTACGTGGAACAAACTGTCGGTTAGGTTTCAAAAATCCAAAGTGTTGTTGCACTTTCTTTCATAGAAAGCGAGTATATTGTTGCTAGGAAGCCTAGTAAAGAAATAGTTTGGTTACAAAGGTTTATGAGTGAATTGGCTGAGTGAATTGGGTAAGAAGCATGATATGGGCACGCTATATAGTGATAGCCAAAGTGCCATTCATCTTTCAAAGAACTCAACATTTCATTCCAGGACTAAACACATACATCTCAAGTACCATTTCATACGGTCAGTATTGGAAGATGGAAAGTTGAAGCTGGAAAAGATACACACTAGCCAGAATCCTGCAGATATGCTAACAAAAGTTGTAACCAGGGAGAAACTAAAAATGTGCTCAGTTTCAATTGGTCTTGAAGGATGATGATGAAGATGAGGAACAACCAGGTCCAAAGAGGAGTCATTTTCCAACAAATGAAGAGTGGTGGAGTTGCTACAATCGGTCTCAAAGTTCCAAGTGGCCAGTTGTTGGGTGTGGAGCTGATTATCTTGTTTTACTTTGTATCACAACATTGGACTATACCTTAAAGAGGTGGCAACGCATGGCGTGATGTCGGCCTGCATGGGTCCCCCCGCAGGCGGGGGGTTTCGGGGGCAGTGTCCCCAAAGCTAAAAACAGATGTAAAATTGCCTTGTAAAAGTATAATAATTTCTAGTCAATCTGGGCCGTTCATTAGTCGGATAATCTGAAGGCACTCCCTCGCTTGTATCAGGGTATTGTATTGCCGCTGTGTATGGTATGTGTATTCTCGGAGCGAGAAACAGAGAGGGAGACTGTGAGAGAGAACAAAGGATATTACAACGGATCTGCTGTAGGTTGTGTCTCTTCATTTTGATGGATAATAGAAAGGAAGGACTGGCTGTTTGGGGTGGACGTAGCCCAAACTGGGTGAACCACATATATCTATGTCTCTCTAGTTTTATGTGTTTTGTGTGCTTTTATTTTCCGCATATTTTATGTGTTTCATTGCTCTGTAATATTTAATTTTCTAACATTTTTTATTTTCATAATCATATAAGCGATATCTAAAATCATTAACACCATATCCAATAAAGGTACATTTCTTTGATTTTGCCTCAAGCTTTGTTCTATTTTCTTTATTAATATGGACAAAGGCCTCACAACCAAAAGGCTTTAAAAAAGAGTAGTTTACATTTTTACCTATCCATGCTTCCTCTGGAATACCACCATCCAAGGAACTTGAAGGCCCTCTGTTTATTAGATAAACAGCAGTATCTACAGCATCTGCCCAAAATTGTAAAGGCAATCCTGCATGCAATCTCATGCACCTTGCACGCTCCATGATTGTTCTGTTCATTCTTTCTAACACACCATTTTCTTGTGGTGTTCTTGGAACTGTCTTCTCTCTACGAATTCCATGCTCTGAACAGTACCTATCAAACTCTTTGCTGCAATATTCACCTCCATTGTCTAATCTGAGACACTTCAACTTCTTTCCTGTCTCAATCTCAACCAAAGCTTTCCATTTCTTGAAAGTATCAAATACATCAGATTTATTCTGAATACAATAAATCCATGTTTTTCTAGTTGCATCATCAATAAAGTAACATAATAACAAGAGCCACCGAGAGATGATACCTGAGCAGGTCCCCATACATCTGTATGCACAAGCTCCAATTTTTCGCTCTTCTTTTCTTTCCCAACTCTGAGAAATCTGACTCTCTTTTGTTTTCCATAAATGCAATTTTCACAAAAATCCAAATCAACATTCTTCAAACCTGGCAACAAATTTCTTGAGTGAAGAATCTTCATTCCCTTCTCACTCATGTGTCTGAGCCTATGATGCCATAATGCTTCATCTGCTCCTTTGGAAGCTAAAGCATTAACAGAGATAGAAATACCATTGCATAAATACAATTTACCAACCTTTTCACCTTTTGCTATTACCAGCGCTCCTTTGGTGACCTTCCAAGTTTTATCTGTGAAAGTTGTCACACAACCTTCACTGCCTAACTGCCCTGTTGAAATCAGATTTTTCTTCAGATCTGGAACATGCCTTACCTCCTTCAGTAGCCATTGGTTTCCATTATGTTGTTTTACAAGAACTTTACCCATTCCAACAATTTTACAGGGCTTATCATCACCCAAATGAACTTGTCCAAAATCTCCTTGAACATAGTCATCAAAATATTTCTTATCAGGTGTGGCATGGAATGAAGCCCCTGAATCTACAACCCAAGAATCAGTAACATTTTCGGAAGAAAGAATCAAAGAATCTTGTAACACATCACCTGTCACATTTTCTTCATGATTTTTTTCTTGCTGTGCATCTCCTTCTTTTCCCTTCCAAGATCTACAATATTTATTTAGGTGTCCTCTCTTTCCGCATTTCCAGCACACTATCCCCGATCTGGACTTGGATCTGCCTTTCCTTGATTTACTGCGATAACCTGAGATATTTCCTCTTTCCATTCTTCTTTCCCTAGACTCTGAACTCAAAGCATTACCTGATGTCTCACCAAAGCTTTTCCGTCGCATTTCCTCGCTAAGGATAGCACCGACAACATCATCAAAATTTAAAGTACTAGATCCAGAGACAGAGTTATTAATGGCCATAACTAAACCATTCCAACTTTCTGGAAATGAGCATAGAAATAAAAGAGCCCTAACTTCATCATCAAATTTTACCCCTAAATAACTTAACTGACTGGTAACTGTATTAAAATCATTTAAATGGTCTGCAACAGATCCACCTTCCGACATCTTCATATTAAATAATCGTTTCATAAGAAATACCTTTTTTGAGGCCGAGGTTTTTTCATATAGTTTCACCAACATCTGCATCAAACCCTCTGTTGTTGTTTCCTTCGAAATATTGAAGGCAACTGACGTCACAAGGCACAACCGTATTGTTCTAAGTGCCTTTCTATCGAGAATGTTCCATTCCGCGTCTGTCATGGCCGCCGGCTTCTTTGTTTTTCCGCTCAATGTTAGGTACATATATTTCTGATACAGATAATATTCCATCTGCATCTTCCACAACGGGAAGTTTTGGACGTTAAATTTCTCAACCCTAAATTACCATCTTCTGTCATTGCTAACATTCGAACCAGGAACCCTTATTTCCTGCGAGTTTATTAGCCAAATAGACCTTCGACTCTGATACCAGTTGTTAGAAAATTATATATTATGGAGCAATGCAACACATAACATATGCAAAAAAATACAAGCACACAAAACACATAAAACCAGAGAGACACAGATATACGTGGTTCACCCAGTTTGGGCTACGTCCACCCCGAACAGCTAGTCCTTCCTTTCTATTATCCAACAAAAATAAAGAGACAAAACCTATAGCAGATCCACTATAATATCGTCTATTCTCTCTCATAGTCTCCCTATCTGTTTCTCACTCTGAGAATACACACATAATACACAGCCGCAATACAATACCCTCATAAAAGCGAGGGGTTGCCTTCTAGGGAAAAAAACCCTAATCTAAACATAACTTCTATCGTTAGATCATCCGCCTATGAACGGCCCAGATTGACTAGAAATTACTATACTTTTACAAGGCAATTTTACATCTCTTTTTAGCTTTGGGGGCGCTGCCCCCGAAACCCCCCGCCAGGGGGGGCCTCCGAAAAGCACTGTCGCCCCCCCTAGACCCCCCACGACAGCAATTAATTACGGGCGGCGTTGCCGCCCCTTTTAAGGTACTGGGGTCCAATGCTGTGATACAAAGTAAACAAGATAATCAGGCTCCACACCCAACACTGTGAAGGGCTTGATGCTATAGGGAAGGCGGCCCTGCTGGCTGACGCAGAGATCCCATCCTTGGTGAAGCCACCCGATGGTGTACGGGTGTGGGTATGCTCTGGACAGCAAGGCCAAATGCTTCATGACCTTTGTTTAAATGAGGTTATTTTGAATCCCACTGTCGATAATGAATTGTAGCAGGGAAACCTTTACCCACAACTGAGAGTGGAAGAGACGCACCTCCTCCTCTGAATCTTTCGGTTCCTCCTTCTCGATCTTTACAGTGGCCACGGTGGCATTGGGCTCTGCATCAATAATCTGCTTCCAATTTTCATTCCCCTTGTCAGGTTCTAATTCATAGTTGGAGCATGCATCTAATTCATAAGCCCTCATCTCGGGCACTAGTGACTGCTTGGCCCGACTCTCACTTGTGTTGTGAGTGGAGCTCTTATGGAACTCACACCACTTTCTCGTGTCCTTCTTTGGCTTCGTGGTGTTTTTGTTTGCTTGTGGCTTTGGTAGGTTATCTTGGGCTGTCATTCCTTGGAATTTTCCCTTGTTCTTCGGTTTGGGGGCACCTTTCCCTTGATTTTGATTCGCAGATCTAAAGTCTCGCTTCTTCTATTTGAATTTCTGCTCAATCTTCGCAGCATACCGATATGTCATACCAAGAGAGGAGATTTTGAGGAACTCCATTTCCTCCTGAATGTATCTTTGCAGACAACTTTGGTACTTCAACACCAAATTTTTCTCTGAATCTTTGATACCCAAATTTGTGCGCAGGGTATGGAACAAATTCGTCATCTCATGTACATCTTGATCCCTTTTCTGCTGCAGCGTAGTCCATTGTATGTACTTGTCCTCATAGCTCCCCATGGGATAATATTGTTCCTTGATGGCATCTCAGAAATAATTCCAAGTGGGTATGGCTGAGAATAGATAGCATTCCCCCTTGTCCTTTTTCTCACAGTAGGTTTCCCACCAATCCTTGACATGGGGGGGTAGCTTTGACGAGTGCAAAAATAATCTTCTCTCGATCAGAAAATTCATGAACTGAGAAATATCCTTCTAATAGATTCAACCATCCATCTATGGCATCTCCATCTATTTGGACCTCAAATATGGGAATGTCAAATTTTACTTGTATTTTAAAAGGATTTGCGCCTCCAGAGTGGTTGTTGGATGCAGATGCGCCGCCAGTGCGCAATTGTTGAAGGATCTGGGAAAAGTTATCCATCATCACATTCCTTTGTTTTTCGAGGGAATCCTTGAGCAACATTTTGATAGGATCTCCTGCTCCCTCATCTTTCTTTCCATTCCCTATGGACGGTCATCAGGGTTTCAGAGGTTGATCTTGCAAAGTTTCAACCAAATCGAGCCCTAACTCCTTATACCCTGACCTCGTTGGGAACATGCAAAGAAGGATCGAGAAAGAGAAGACCGCTATGATACCACTGATCTGGATTTATGTAGGAACGCAAAAGAATACACATATAACCATAAATATAAAAATTCAGTGGAAATAACACTTCATTTCATTAATATCAAAGAACTGAATTTGTTTACAAACAGAATTGAAATAAACTAGCTAGGGCCTTGGTAGCTTATCTATGAGAAGAGATGTGGTGGCTAGAGGCATCTGAAATCTGTGTTACAATGAGGCTCGAAGGCATATATATTATTTAGAAACAATGGAAAAACCCTAAACATCCAAAAACCTAACCCTAGGAGATGAAACGCAAGAATATGGGCCTCTTCGAGGTAAATTGGTACATTAATTTCCCGAGGTCGTAACTTTGGCATACTATCTCTGGTTGACGCACATGATACATATTTAGAAATATCTATCTAAGGACTAAAACTATTCACTACAAATATTAAGTCCAAAATGGAAATCTTTTTCGGAAGAAGAAATTCCCAAAAAATGTTGTTTAGGGCCTCAAGGCGGCTCCGAAAGTTTAGGACCCAAAAAACTGCTAAAAATAGTAAATTTTGCTATAACTGAAAAACTGAAAGAAAAAATAGTGGGGCCCCAAGTGGAATAGGTGGGTGGCCACCAATATCCACCTGGTTCATTCCTCCCCCCTTAGGAATCAATGCTCCCCATTATGTTGAGTTCCTCCATGAGATGAGGAAACTTATGTTGAAATTGGTCCCTGGTGAACCACTTGCCTTGGTGCAAGAGTTGGCCAGCTTTGACTATCCGATACAATTGGATCTTCTACTGGCGAGTGTTCTTGATTTTCATGTCCATAATATAATCTCTGGTGGCCTATTCCATGCAGTCTTGGTTTAACTCTATTGGTGTGATTTGTTCTACAATGTCAGAGGTGTCTAGTAGAGGTGGGAAATAGGGCCGAAGGCGGTCCACATTAAATACTAGGTGTAGACCAAGGAATGGTGGAATAATAAGCTTGAATTTATTTTTCCGGCCTATCGGAGCAGGCGAAGCTTGCGGTGGGGTATAGTGAGGCGCTCCTTCTGAAAATGTAGCCACACTTTGTCATCCACCTGGAACTAGTGTGGCACTCGATGTTGATGACGTTGTTTCTTGTACTTAGCATTGGCTCTATCCAATATTTTATGAACCTATTGGTGGATGTGTTGAATGTTCTCAATGAAGTTTTTTGCTTTGTCAGGTTCAGACTGGACATGATTCGAATTGGCCTAAGTAGCCACAAATGGCATGGCTACGAAACCCCAGGCCCACTTGAAAGGGGTTTTGGCCGGTTAAGCTGTGGAGAGCTCGGTTATAACTATGTTTTACATAGGGAAGGCTCCCATCCCATGTGTTGGATGCTTTGAATTGTACATGCACAGGACGTGTACAATCATCTGGTTGACAACATCTGTCAGGCCATCAGTTTGGGGATGGAAAGATGTGGACTTGGGGAGTTTTGTGTCCAGCATTGACCAGAGGCTGGACCAAAATTTGTTGAGGAACCTGTTGTCTTGATCTGAGATGATACACTGTGGGATCCCAAAGTGCACCCACACTTGTTCAAAGAAGAGTTTAGTAGTGGCTTCTGCTATGATATTCTTCTTGCAACCCGACATAACGGCCATCTTCGAGAATCTGTCGACGACCAAAAAAATACAGTTGTTTCCATGCTTAGTATAAGGAAGGCCTGACATGTAATCCATGGAGATGGGTTCCCAAGGTCAACTAGGGGTAGCTAACGGAGTATAGAGGCCTTGCTTCTTGATGGTCGGTTTGGAAATGGAGAAAGCAGTGCATGAACTTATGTA
Organism: Pinus albicaulis; assembly: GCA_034641835.2. NCBI lineage: Eukaryota > Viridiplantae > Streptophyta > Pinopsida > Pinales > Pinaceae > Pinus > Pinus albicaulis. The sequence goes on from CM076570.1 coordinate 1,392,999,793, forward strand.
CTTCCCAACATCCTGTCGAAGGTTCGACCAATAGAAATACTTATGTAGTACTTCCATTATTTTCTCGACCCTAAAATTCCCAGCGACTCGACTGTAGTGTGCTTCCCAAATCATCTTGGCACGCTCTCTTGAAAGAACACAAAGGTGTCCTAGGTGACATAGAAGTGCATCCTGGAGGTGAAAATTTGGAACTTTCGTACCCTCCAAGAGTGTCGTGTATATGTGGCCAAATTCTAGATCGCTCTTGTAGATAAGTGACCAATCAGAAGTCACATGCCAACAAGAGTTGAGAATGGTGGTTAGCACCACAATCGGTTGTTGGCTAAGGCAGTCTGCAACATTATTGGTGATGCCTTTCTTATACTTGATGTTCAAATGAAATTGTTCAGATATGTGGACCACTTCTAATGGCAATCGTTCTATAGCTTCCCTTGTGTTTGTATGAACTACAGGGGTCAGTGGTCTATGTGGATGACCATTTCCTACCCCAAAATGTAATGCGTCCATTGGTGGCACACCTATACAATGGAATACATTTCTTTGGCATAAGTGGGATACTTGTGGATTGCGTCGGAAAGTGTCTCACTTGTATATGCCACTCGATGCCCGTGTTGAGTAAGAACTACCCCAATAGCATAGTCAGAGGCATCTGTCTCGATCTAAAATGGTTGTTGCAAGTCTGGTAATGTGACCACTAGGGTAGAAATGAGGCAATGCTTCAATTCTATGAATGCCTTCTGTTGATATTCCGACCAAAAGAATTTTGCTTTTGCTCCTCCCTTAGTGACTTAACTCAACGGCCAACTGATATGAGATAATCCCAACATGAACCTACAGTATAAATTAGCAAGTTGTGAAGCTCTGTTAGAGTGGTTGGAGCCAAACAATCTTGAATTACTTGGATCTTTTTTGGATCCACATGCACCCCTTGTTCATCAATGATGTATCCCAGATACTGAACCTGGGTCATGCCAAAAGTGCACTTCTCCAAATTGGCACACAACTTGTGTTACCGTAGTGTTTGGAGGACCTATCGGATGTGGTGGAGGTGCTCATCCCAAGCCTGGCTGAAGATTAGGATGTCATCCAAGTACAAGACTATAAATGAGTTGGTGAATGTCTGCAAGATGTCATCCATTAGCCTCATGAAGGTTGCAGGAGCATTTTTCAACCCGAAATTCATGACCAGACATTCGAAAAGGCCCTCCTTGGATTTGAAGGAAATCTTCCAAACATCGGAGGGTTCGATTGGTACCTGGTGATACCTAGACTTCAAGTCGATCTTGCTAAAATATTTTTCCCCTTTGAGTTCATCAAAAAGGTCATCAATCTGTGGGATCGGGTACCTATTTGAGATTTGATCTTGTTCAGTGCCCGATAGTCAATACAGAGTCTTCAAGTCCCATCCTTCTTATGCACTAACACGACTAAACTCCCATAGGGCGATGAACTCTACTGAATGATACCTTTCTGCAGTAGCTCTTGAATCTACCTCTTGATTTCATCGTTCTCCAGAATAGACCGATGATATATAGGTCCATTGGGCAACAGTGCACCTGGCATCAGATTGATGGAGTGCTTGACCTGTCAGTGCAGAGGCACCCCTGTGGGTGAGTTGAAGATGTCCCCGTACTCCTCCATGACCTTCTCTATTTTTTTTTGTCGTGCAGAGGAGCCCTATCTAGAGGTTTTGGCCACAATATTCTTCTTGTCCTTGGGGCAGATCATTAGGAAAACAAATTTCCCGGTTTTGGAAACGAGCTTACTACATTGTTTTGTAGTAACCAAAGATATAGTCGCAGGTGGTGGTACCTCCAGTGTCCTGTACAACTTATTTCCCAAAGTAAAAATAATAGCAGGAGCCCAGGACTCATACACAGCATGTCGCTGCCAAAAGTATGGTTGGCCTAATAATACATCAAAAACATTAAGAGGAGCAATGTCACATAATACCTCATATGTGAAGGGCTTGATGCTATAGGGAAGGTGGCACTATTAGCTGATGTGGAGATCCCATCCTTGGTGAAGCCACCCGATGGTGTATGGTTGTGGGTTTACTGTGGTTGGCAAGCCCAAATGCCTCATGACATCTTAGAGTGGAAGAGACGTTCCTCCTCCTCTGGATATTCTGGTTCCTCCTTCTAGATCTTTGCAGTGGCCACGGTGGCATTGGGCTCTGCATCAACAATATACTTCCCTTTGTCATTCCCCTTGTTGGGTTATGATTCAGATTTGGAGCATGCATCTGATTCAGAAGCCCTCATCTCGGCCACCAGTGACTCTTGGCCCGACACTCACTTGTGTTGTGAGTGGAGATCTTATGGAATTCACACCACTTTGTTGTGTCCGTCTTCAGCTTCATGGTGTTGTTCTTTTCTTGCAGCTTTGGTAGGTTATCTTGGGCCACCATGCATTTCTTTGTCCTTTTTTCTGAGGTTTGGGGGCACCTTTGCCTTGCTTTTCATTCGTAGATCCAAAGTCTTGCTTCTTCTATTTGAATTTCTGCTCAATATTTGCAGCATACCGGTATGTCGTACCAAGTGAGGAGATGTCGAGGAACTCAATTTCATCCTCAATGTATCTGTGTAGACAACTATGTTACTTCAGCACAAAATGTTTCTCTGAATCTTTGATACCATACTTTGTGTGCAGGGTATGGAATAGATTCATCAGCTCATGTACATCTTGATCCCTTTGCTACCATAGCGTAGTCCATTGTATGTACTTGTCCTCATAGCTCCCCATGGGATAATATTGTTCCTTGATTGCATATCAAAAAGAATTACAAGTGGGTACAGCTGAGAACAGAGAGGGTTCCCCCTCATCCTTTTTCTCACAGTAGGTTTTCCACCACTCCTTCACAATGGGGATAGCTTTGAAAAGTGAAAAAACAATCTTCTCCTGGTCGGAAAAGTCATGAACTGAGAAATATCCTTCTAATAGATTCAACTATCTATCTATAGTGTCTGCATCTATTTGGCCCTCAAATATGGGAATTTCAAAGTTTACTTATACCTTAAAAGGAGTTGCGCCTCCAGAGTGGCTGTTGGATGCAGATGCGCCGCCAGTGGGCAGTCATTGAAGGATCTAGGAAAATTTATCCATCATTGGGTTCCTTTGTTTTTCAAGGGCCTTATCGATCAATATTTTGATAGGATCTCCTGCTCCCTCATCTTTATTTTCATCTGTCATGGGCGGTCATCGAGGTTTGCGAGGCTGATCTTGCAAAGGTTCAACCAGATCGAGCCCTAACTCCATATACCCCGACCTCGTTGGGGACATGCAAAGAAGGATCAAGAAATAGCATACCACTCTGATACCACTGATCTAGATTTATGTAGGAATGCAATAAAATACACATATAACCATAAATATAAAAATGCAGCGAAAATAACACTTCATTTCATTAATATCAAGAAACTAAAATTTGTTTACAGACATAATGGAAATAAACTAGCTAGGGTGCTGGTAGCTTATCTCTGAGAAGATATGTGGTGGCTATATGCCTCTAAAATCTGTGTTAAAATGAGGCTCGAAAGCCTATATATTATTGAGAAACAATGGAAAACCCTAAACTGGTAAATTGGTACATCAATTTCCCGGGGTCGTAACTTTGGCATACTATCTCTGTTTGGCGCACGTGGTACATCATTATAAACATATATCTGAGCACTAAAACTATTGATAGTGAATATCAAGTTTGGAACAAACATATTTTCTAGAAGAATCGATTCCAAAAAAACGTCGTTTAGGGCCTCAAAATGGCTCTGGAAGTTCAGGACCCGAAAAACTGCTAAAAATAGTAAATTTTGCTATAACTGAAAAACTAAAAGAAACAATAGTGGGGCCCCAAGTGGAATATTCGGGTGGCCACCACAATCCACTTGGATCATTCCTCCCTTGTTAGTATTCAACGGTCCCCATTGCATTGAGTTCCTCTGTGAGATGAGGAAACTTCTACTGAACTTGGTCCCTGTTGAACCACTTGCCTTGGTGTAGGAGTTGGCCATCTTTGACAACCCAATACAGTTGGATATTCTGTTGGCCAGTGTTCTTGATTTTCATGTCCATGATATAATCTGTGGTGGCCTGTTCCATGCAGTCTGGGGTTAACTCTGTTGATGTGAGTTTTTCTGCAATGTCAGACGTGTCTAGCAGAGGTGGGAAATAGGGCCGAAGGCAGTCCACATTTAATACTGGGTGCAGACCAAGGAATGGTGGAATAATAAGCTCAAAAAAATTGTTCCCTATAGCCTTGGTGATGGTGTATGGCCCATATCGGAGCGAGTGAAGCTTGCAGTAGGGTCCATTGAGGCGCTCCTTCTGCAAATGTAGCCACACTTTGTCGCCAACCTGGAAGTGGTGTGGCACCCGATGTTGATCATGTCATTGCTTGTAATTATCATTGGCTCTATCCAATATGTAATGAACCTATTGGCGGATGTGCTGAATGTGCTCAATGAATTTGTTCGCTTTGTCAGCTTCAGATTGGACATGAATCGAATCGGCCTAAGTAGTCAATAATGGCATGGTTACGTCAATGGGACATAATGGTTGGAACCCCAGGCCCACTTAAAAGGGGTTGTGGTCAGTTGAGCTCTGGAGAGCCCGGTTATAACTGTGATGTACATAGGGGAGGCTCTCATCCCATGTGTGTGGATGCTTTTAATTTTACATGCGCATGATGTGTACAATCATCCTATTGACGACCTCTGTCTGGTCATCAGTTTGGGGATGGAAAGTTGTGGAATTGGTGAGCTTGGTGTCCAGAATTAACTAGAGGTTGAACCAAAATGTGTTAAGGAACCTGTTATCCCAATATGAGATTATAGACTGTGGGATCCCAAAGTGCACCCACACTCGTTCAAATAAGAGTTTAGCAGTGGCTTCTACTGTGATATTCTTTTTGCAACCCGACATAATGGCCATCTTCGAGAATCTGTCGAAGACCATGAAAACACAGTCATTTCCATGCTTAGTAGAAGGAAGGCCCAACATGTAATCCATGGAGATTGATTCCCAAGTTTGACTAGGGGTAGCTAGCGAAGTATAAAGGCCTTGCTTCTTGATGGTTAGTTTGGCAATGGAGCAAGCAGTGCAGGATATGATGTACTTCCCAACATCATGTCGAAGGTTCGGCCAATAGAAATACTTATATAGTACCGTCATAGTTTTCTCGACCCCAAAATTCGAGCGACTTGACTGTAGTGTGCTTCCCAAATCATCTTGGCACGCTTTCTTGAAGGAACACAAAGGTGTCCCAGGTGACATAGCAGTGCATCTTGGAGGTGAAAATTTGGAACTTGCGTGCCCTCCAAGAGTGTCTTGTATGTGTGGTTGAATTCTGTATCGCTTTTGTACAGAAGCGGCCAATCAGAATTCTCATGCCCACAAGAGTTGAGAACGGTTCTTAGCGCCATGATCAATGGTTAGATGAGGTAGTCTCCAACATTATTGGTACTGCCCTTCTTATACTTTATGTTCAAATGAATTGTTGCAGATATTTGGACCACTTCTGATGGCGATCGTTTTGAAACATCCCTTGTGTCTGTATGAACTACAGGGCCGGTGGTCTATGTGGATGATCATTTTTTTCCCCAAAATGTAATGCTTCCATTGGCGGCACGCCTGCACAATGGAATACATTTCTTTGTCATAAGTGGGACACTTGCGGACTATGTCGGATAATTTCTCACTGTGATATGCCGCTGGATGCCTCTGCTGATTAAGAGCTTCCCCAATAGCATAGTCAGAGGCATCTGTCTCGATCTCAAATGGTTGTTGCAAGTCTGGTAATGTGAGCACTAGGGCAGAGCAGAGGCGATGTTTCAATTCTACGAATGCCTTCTGTTGAGATTCTGACCAAAAGAATTTCTCATATGCTCCTCCCTTGGTGACTTGAATCAAGGGCCAAGGCATATGAGATAATCCCAACACAAACCTGCGGTAGAAATTAGAAAGGCCCAGAAAGCTGCGAAGCTCTGTTAGAGTGGTTGGGGCCGGCCAATCCCGAATTAATTGGATCTTGGTTGGATCCACATGCACCCCTCCTTCATCAATAATGTATCCTAGATACTAAACCTGGGTCATGCCAAAAGTGCACTTCTCCAAATTGGCACACAACTTGTGTTGCCGCAGCGTTTGGAGGACCTGTCGGATGTGGTGGAGGTGCTCTTCGCAAGTCTGGCTGAAGATCAGGATGTCATCCAAGTACACTACTATAAATGAGTTGGTAAATGGCCGCAAGATGTTGTCCATCATTCTCATGAAGGTTGTTGGAGCATTCGTCATCTCGAAAGGCATGACCACTCATTCGGAAAGGCCCTCCTTAGCTTTGAAGGCAGTCTTCCACACATCGGAGGGTTCGATTAGTACCTGGTGATACCCAGACTTCAAGTCATTTTTGCTGAAATATTTCACCCTTTGAGTTGATCCAAAAGGTCATCAATCCATGGGATCGAGTACCTATTCCAGACATTGATCTTTGTCAGTGCCCAATAGTAAATACAGAGTCTCCAAGTCCCATCCTTCTTCTGCACTAACACGACTAGGCTCCACTAGGCGATGAACTCGGCCAGATGTGACCTTTCTGCAGCAGCTCCTGAGCGTCGATAGATCGGTCCATTGGGTAGCGGTGCACCTGGGGTCAGATCGATGGGGTGCTTGACCTGAAAGTGTAGAGGCACCCATGTGGGTGAGGTGAAGATGTCCCTATACTCCTCCACGACTTTGTCCATTTGTTGTTGTCGTGCAGAGGAGCCCTATCTAGAGGTTGTGGCCATAGTCTTCTTCTTACCCTAGGGGCAGATCATTAGGAAAAAAAAATTCCCAGTTTTGGAAATGAGCTTACTGCATTGTTTTGCAGTAACGAAATAGATAGTTGTAGGAGGTGTTACCTCTGGTGTCCTATACAACTTATTTCCCAAAGCAATAGTAACAACGCGAGGCCGGGACTCATATACAGCATTTCGCTTCGACAAGTATGGCTGGCGTAATAATAGATCACAAACATCAAGAGGAGAAATGTCACATAATACCTCATCTGTGAAGGGCTTGATGTTGTAGGGAAAGTGACACTGTTGGCTGACACGAAGATCCCGTCCTTGGTGAAGCTACCCAATGGCATACATTTGTGGGTATGTTGTGGTTGTAAAGCCACAACATTTCACGACCTTTGTTGAAATGAGGTTCTTTTGGCTCCCATTGTCGACAATGAACTGTTTCGGGGAACCCTTTACCCACATATGAGAGTGGAAGAGACGCTCCTCCTCCTCTGGATCTTCCATTTCCTCCTTCTAGATATTTGAAGTGGCCACGATGGCGTTGGACTTCGCATCAATAATCTACTTCCCTTTGTCATTCCCCTTGTCGGGTTCTAATTCAGAGTCAGAGCATGCATCTAATTCAAAAGCCCTGATCTTGGCCACTAGTGACTGCTTGGTCTGACACTCACTTGTGTTGTGAGTGGAGCTCTTATGGAACTCACACCACTTTCCCGTCTCCTTCTTCAGCTTCGTGGTGTTGTTATTTGCTTATGGCTTTGGTAGGTTATCTTGGGCTGCCATGACTTGGCTTTATCCTTTGTTCTTCGGTTTGGGAGCACCTTTCCCTTGCTTTTGATTCGCAGATCCAAATTCTCGTTTCTTCTATTTGAATTTATGCTCAATCTTGGCAGCATACCAGTATGTCGTACCAAGCAAGGAGATTTTGAGGAACTCCGTTTCCTTCTGAATGAATCTGTGCAGATAACTGCGGCACTTCAACACCAAATGTTTCTCTGAATCCTTTATACCCAACTTTTCATGCAGGGTATGGAATAGATTCGTCAGCTCATGTACATCTTGATCCCTTTGCTGCCATAGCGTAGTCCATTATATGTACTTGTCCTCATAGCTCCCCACGGGATAATATTGTTCCCTTATGGTGTCTCGGAAATAATTCCAAGTGGGTACGACCGAGAACAAAGAGGGTTCCCCCTCATCCTTTTTATCAATGTAGGTTTCTCACCAGTCCTTGACATGGGGGGTAGCTTTTAGGAGTGAAAAAATAATATTCTCTCGGTCGTAAAAGTCATGAACTCAGAAATGTCCTTCTAATAGATTCAACCATCTATATATGGGGTCTACATCTGTTTGGCCCTCAAATATGGGAATGTCAAAGTTTACTTGTACCTTAAAAAAAATTGCGCCTCTAGAGTAGCTGTTGGATACAGATGTACAGCCAGTGGGAATTCTTTCAAGGATCTAGGCAAAGTTATCCATCATCGTTTTTGTGGCTCATTTGCATTTACTTCTGAAATATTTTTCAAAACACAAAAAATCATATATGTTAGAAAATGTAAAAACTTGCATGTCGAAGAGGAATTTTGATTTACATGTTGGTGTACTCACATTATGTGCAGAGATGTGAAGGCGGGTCGAGTCGGGTTGATTGATGCATTCAAAACATTTCACACAGGTCAGGGTCGAGTCAGGCATATTCGCAAGCTCGAGAGGGACTAGCACTACAGAATACCGAATAATCTCAGGAGGGTTACACCATGGAGAAAAAATAAATTAGTAATTAATATCATTTATTCGTCACAGTAACGTATGCGAGCCTATTGAATGAAATGGTGTTCATTATTGAAGAAATCATATATATTTCCCGAAGGCAGAGAACTGTCATATTTTCCTTGAACATGATAACCTTGGTTGAAACGCAAGTTGGGCAAGGATGTGTTATTGCATAACTATTCGAATACAGCACCAAAAGCAGAAAAGACAAATATTTAAATTTGGAAGAAATTTAGGGCAAGGATGTCCAATATTTTAGGGACACACATCAGCAATTCAGGGAGATGCGTCAGCAACAAGTCAAATTCAGCAAACAAAATAATATTCCAAGTTTTAATTTGTTTTATTTTTCTGTTAAGATCGAAGCTAGAGTGATGTCCTCAATTGCAATGTAATAAGTAGTTTTAATAGTTTAGGTATTCGAAGTAGTTTCAAGAATTTTTAGCAGTTACGAAATGTTTTTGATGTATTTAAGAAAGATAGAAAGAAAGAAGAAAGGGTTCTGAGTTTTGAACCTCTAGAAGACTAAAGTTTTGGTACTTACTTTTCTGAGGAATTAATGAAAGAAGCATCAAGTTTGTTGCAACTGTTGATGGTGATTCATTTTTCCTGTGTCATTTTGTGTTCCTTCTTCCTGGAATGAAGTAAAGTACAGTATTTTTCGGTCTCTTACTTACATCTATGAGTAAGATTTTAAAAATCTTAATTTGTGCTCTTCCACTCCAACTCCTCTCCCTTAACACATTCTCTCTGGAACTTAAAAGTAATAGATTTTGTGTTTACAACATATTATTTTGAGTTTCCTCTCTCTCCATAAATTCATTCTGAAATTTAAAGTGATAGATTTTGTGTTACAGCATATCATTTTGAGTTTATTCTCTAGTTCTTCTTTTCCATTCAGATATCATCAGTTAATGGCATTGTAGATTATTTCATTATACCATAATTTTAAGGGTTTTAAAGAATTAGTTTCCAAAGGGATTGAACGAAGACCACCTGATATAATTACTTTTGTGACACATTTTTAAAAATTTCTTAAGCATTGATTCCTTTCCACGGCCAAGGAATTGTCTCTTAAGAAACAACATTTTCTGGCGCCGTTGCCATGGACGAAGAGACGAAGTTTATTTTCCCTTGGTTTTTCCCATTATTTCCTCTGGTTTTTCAGTGAGGACGAAATATTTGGCTGTGTTTTTTTTTCTCAGAATTCTGGCTCAAAAAAGGCCTCACACGAGGTCGAATACCTCGCAGCAGAAAGTCCCTACTTTGTCAAGCCCTGAAAAATTGGTTTCTAAAAGGGTTCGGAAACCCAAAACCCCCTCAACACCTAGTCCTACACTATCCGCTCCTGACAGTAGTTCTAGTAATCATTTGTTTGAAGATATCTCTAAAGTACTTTGTTTCTTCGAACAAGATTCACCCTTCACACAAAATTATTTTCAAGAACATAAGTTGGAAGAACACTCTTTTGAGCTTGTTTATTTTACTTTTACTCTAGGTCAAAAAAATCTAGTTGTTGGTCCCTCTGCCATTGTCCATCGACCCACTCCCATATCAATTTTACCTCCACCTCTGTTCATTTTCACAGCAGGTTCATCGACTGCATCTAACCAAAGAGTAGTCAATCAAGGTGAAAACATGGTAGCACTAGCCTTTTTGTTGAACAGATATGCTCCACTTAACCTTCCACAACCAATGAATGCAATGCCTCAAGACTATCTTAAAGTACTCCCACGTTTTATTGGAGAAGATGAAATAACTGTAGAAAAACATGTGCATGTGTTTTGTAATTTTTCTGAAAATCTGAATGTAGAACATCTTGATGTTGTAATGAGGATTTTTTTTCAGTCTCTCGATGGAGAGGCTAGAAAGTGGTTTAATGGATTGCCAAATGATTCTATTAATACATGGGAAGAAATGGAAAATCAATTCACTCAAAGATGGGGTGAAAAAATGGATCATGGATATTCACTAATAGAATTCAATGCGATCAAAAGAAAACCAAATGAGAATATATTAGATTTTATCAAAAGGTTCAATAAATTGTATAACATTTTGCCTGTAGAAATGAAGCCCCCTCCAGTTCGAGAAAAGGTAGTTTTTGTTGGGGATTTTGAAGCTGATTTTAGTTTCACACTTAGAGAAAGGAGATCCCCTAATCTGGAGTAGATACATACATATGCTTTATAAATTGAAGCTAATACGACTGCAACAGGGAAGGCAAAAGGGAAACAGCCAGTCCAAGGGAAGGGTAAGGAAAAAGAAGATTCATCACAAGATCAAAAAATTGAAGATATGACAAGGGTGATAAAAAAAATTATCGAATAAGCTAGTTAATATGGAATTGGAAAAAAAAAAATCCCAAAGAAAAGTACAACAAAATCGAGGAGGATTTAATCCTCAATTCAGAAGAAAACCCCTACAAATTTTGCAGAGGGAAAGAAAATATCAAGACCAGGTTCAAGCACCATTGTATATAGAAGCAACACCCAGAGAGTCAGCAGAAGATGATCAAAAGGAAGTTGAAGATCAAATATCCACTATGTACACAATAGAAGAGGATGAAGAGGAAGATTATGAGGGAGAATATGTTGAAGCTGAAGTATCTTTTGATCAAGATGAAATGGATGAATACGGTAGGAAATTCACATATTTCATGCAAGCTGAGTTACATAAAAATTATGATTTAAGGTCTAGAAAGATATCTAGAGTGTAGGATAATGAAGGTGAACAACAAGATTCTATTCCTCCTCCAATGGCGACTCCACAAAAAAAGGACCCTGTAAAATAAGTCAGTAATGGAAAGCAACCTGTAAATTCAGTTAATAGAACAGATGTGCAGCAGGGTGAACCTTCCCAAAGCAAATCAGTTGATACTAATATTTTGGAGAGAGTTTTTCCTGTACCTGAACAAGTGGCAAATTCTAGAAAGAGAGAAGAAGAACCTGAAAATAATGTTAAACAAACTCATGCTTTAATTTTGAAAAAAGAGTTGGAGAAGGTAAAAATTCAGGTACCTCTTCTAGAATTAGCTAAAATACCAATCTACAAGAAAGAGATTTCAGAATTTATTAATCTCACACAGATTGAAGATATAAGTGAAACTGTGAACCTACAAGAAGAAAAGCCAGTGGTCACCTTTGGTCCTCATGTAGAACAAGTAGAGCCTTCTTTTCCACCATTATTTATTTCTCTGTTGCTTCATGATTTTACTCTCCATAATTGTATGTTGGACTCAGGTGCATCCCACAATCTCGTGCCATTATTTGTTATGAAGGAAATAAACTTGCATATTACCAAACCTTACAGGGATCTGTATTCATTTGATTCCAAAAGGGTGAAATGTGTTGGGTTAATTAAATATGTAGTAGTTTCTTTGGCACAAATTCCAACAAAGAGTATAGTCATGGATGTAGTTGTTGTTGACATTCCAGCCAGGTTTGGAATGCTCCTGTCAAGATCTTGGGGAATAAAGTTGGGAGGTGTTCTAAAATTGGATTTCACTTATGCTATAATTCATGTTTTCAATGGGGAAGAAAGGTGATTGTATAGGGAAACAAGGTTCGTGAAGACCACTACCAAGAAAAATGCAGGAAATTCCCCTATTTATAGTCAAGAAATAGAAGATCTTTCATGTTTCATGCTGCACGAAGATGCAAAATTTTCTGAAGACATGGAGAAGCAGCTCTCTTCAGCAGTTGTAAATAATGAGCTGCACTCAAAAAGGATTTGGAAATGCTACTTTGATGGTGCCTACTCCAAGGAAGGTGCAGGAGCTGGATTCTTGTTGATATAACCAGAAGGTAACCTCATGCCTTTTTCTTTCAAGTTAGATTTTGATTCAACAAACAATGTAGTTGAGTATGAGGCCTTTATCATTAGCCTTCAAGTGACTAAACAGATGGGAGTTCAATGTATTTCAATTTTTGGTGACTCTGAATTAATAATAATACACATTAAAAATCATTGTCAAACCAAGCATCGGAGATTAAGATCATATAGGAATGAATTTTGGGATCTGATAGAGAACTTTTTTGAAGCCTTCAATCTTCAATTTATTCCGAGGGAGGAGAATAGATTTGCAGATTCTTTATCAGTTGCAGCTAGCACCTTCAAGCAACCTATGAATCCAAGGTTAAGGTATGATATTGAAATTAGACATAGACCCTGTATTCCTAATAATGTGAAACATTGGAAGGTGTTTGAAGACAATGAGTAGATAAATCATTTCTTGAAAATGATTGGAAACTTTGAAGATGCTGAAGTAGATCAAGAAGAAGAACAAACAGAACAAAAAATAGAGGTAAACCATTTCAAATATTCAATAGGTGATCAAAAGATTATTCAGTTGAAAGATAATGTACTCCCTAAAGGTTTGGTTCCTCTTGAGAGACTGTTTAATTCAAATGATGTTGTTGTTAATTCGAATAAAATACATCAAGAGGAAGAGATGGAAGATTGTAATTTAGGAACTTAGCAGGGGCCAAAAATGGTGAAATTATTCAAAGGTGTGTTTGGTCAATTTAGTGTGTCCTAAATTGCTACATTAATTTGTCAATCCAGGATTCGTAAGCTGACGAAGTGTGGCGCACTATATGTGCAAGATAACCTATCTCTTACTTTTTGTCGTTTTTGGTTTTTTTTTTCTTTTTATCTTGGTTGGTTTCCTAATGTGAGATGGAAATTCTAAAAGACAAGTATGGTTATGATTTTTCAAGGCAATGATGTCCTTTATAATGATTTACCAAACTTCAAACTTCAAAAGGATTTTGAAACATACAATGACAAAATTAAAAGGAAATGAAAATGTGATGCTATCCTAGTTAAACAAACAGTGAACTATTGATCATGAAAACCATTATCCTTGCTGCTGTCTAAACACAAAAGAAACTGTACTCAAAGAAAAGATTGCAAGTAAAGTAAAACTAAAATCAAATTACATCAACTCATATTCTGACCCCTCACCATTAGTCTCGCTATGGCTTTCGGAGGTAATCATAAACAACTTGAGCAATCTCATATCTAATTTGCAGAAAAATAAACTAATATCAAACTATACACTCATACTTCAATCCCTCACCATTAGTCTCGCTATGGCTTTCAGAGGTAACTGAAAATGACATGAACAGTTTAATATCTAACTTGCAGAAAAGTAAACTAATATCAAATTACACACTCATACTTCAATCCCTCACCATTAGTCTCACTATGGCTTTCGGAGGTAACTGATAATGACATGAGAAATTTAACATCTATCTTGCAGAAAAGTAAACTAATATCAAACTATACACTCATACTTCAATCCCTCACCATTAGTCTCGCTATGGCTTTCGGAGGTAACCGAAAATGACATGAAAAATTTAATATCTAACTTGCAGAAAAGTAAACTAATATCAAAATACACACTCATACTTCAATCCCTCACCATTAGTCTCGCTATGGCTTTCGGAGGTAACTGAAAATGACATGAGCAATTTAATATCTAATCTAACTACTAAAGCAAATGTGCAAGACTGAAATAAACAAAACAGTACTGGAATTAAACAAAAACTAAGAAAAGTAAATTAGCAGCAGGACAATATTGATTCCATGTCATTAGTCATTATAAAAAGATGTGCAAATGCCCAGGCTGCCTATTTGTAATCTGAAACAAGAACACTGATCAGTTAACAACAACATAAAACATAAAATATTATAGACAGAAGTAAAATGTAAAGCATGAAGGATTATGGACAGAGATGGAACGTAAATACCATGAAAGATGTAATGTATATACACGTGAATGAATTATGGCACAATGAACTTAAAGAAATAAAACAAGAAACTATACAGTAATACACAAAACCTCAGCGTGTGCAGGGGCCCTCTGCACAGACCTCGGGCAACAGCCTTCAAATATGAATTACGCTTATGAACAGAGTCTTCTCATATATTAAAATGCAGTCATAACAGAGAAATAATGTTACAGCACAATGGCAACGCAATTACATTACAGAGCTAACGAAGATCTAACTATTATGCATATGAGAACGCATTATTTATAACTGAAGGTGATATAACTAATTCCCTAAAGTCTGTGCTGATAGAAGACACGTGAACCATCACGTCCAGGGATCTAGCATCATGGCTGCCGTGAGGATTAAATCTATGAAGAGTGGCTGTTGGATTTGGCTTATGGAGCCGTTTACAGGTGTTGATATGTCTCCCGTGATTTAGAAACGGCCACGCAAATCTCCACGTGATGAGAAACAGAGTTCTGTCACCGTGGGACTCTTCGGTTGACCACCACTTGGCTCCCTTTGACCACAGCCTTCTTAGGTGAATTCGACCAAGCCAATAGGACACAATCCACGTCCACGTCATTTCTAACTTGCCCATGTGGATCGATTTGCCTGAAGACACCTGCAATATAGACTTTAACAAAATGGCTGTGGAAAGTTGCAGCAGTTGCGGAAAGTGGCAAGATTCTGCAGCTAAATGAGCAAAAATCTAAATCAAATAGCAGACACAAAACATAGTTAAAAACCATTTTAGATGCTCTTTTATAATTAATATGCAATGATATTGATGACTTAGAAGGTCCAGGTGAATGAAAAAGGTCTAGAAAGGTGTATAAGAAAGATGCAGATTTGGGACTCAACATACCCCCACTGTGAAGGTGTTGCATGTCCTCATGCAACCAAAATTTTGATAATCCTTCTTTAATTCATATGCCTTAACACTTCAGCCAGTACATCCAGTCCTCTCCTCCTCTTCCTTGGTGCTGCTAACATCCTGGGCTTTTTCATCAAGCATTTGAATTTGATATTAATCAGTGCTCTGCTTAACTTCTGGCATTTCTTCTTCAATTTCCTGTTCTTTTTCTGCCATAGTCCCAGATGTAGCATGGTATTGTCATGAATGATCTTGTCCAATTTTCTTTGTTCCTTCAATGCTTCATTTTCATTTTTAATGTATCTATTTAAAACCTCCAATTCAAAGACTTCTTGTTTCAATTATTGGACTAGATCTTCTTGTACTGTGTGAGGCTGAGTGGATGAAGTACTGGGACCCGTGGCTGATTTTTCTAAAGATTATATATAATCATACACTTCTTACTGCTTTGGGTCTATCTCAGGTGTCATTTTCATTGGGCTATCCCCAAATTGCCGTGGAGGAGAATTGTTTTCAAAATCTGGCTGAGAAGGGCTCATGTCAACATCTGGCTGAGAATGAGATGGACTATGTTCAATGTTTGACTGAGAATGAAATGAAATATGTTCAATGTCTAACTGAGAATGAGATGGACTATGGCCAGATGGAGTTTGTTCATATGTTTCTTCTTCCAAATCAATAAAATTGGGTCCTTTCGTTTGTGTTTTCCTCAACTTCCCTTTAATCCTGGAACTTCTTCTTACATGCTGTGGACCACTGTATTTTTGTTTTTGTTTTCCTTTCCCTTTCTTCTTGGCCATAGATGACTGTTCCTGAAGGTGAACTAGTCTCTCAGATAACACTTGATGATCTTCTTCTGAAGAAGGAGTTTGATGCATAGCCTCAATGCTTTTTCTCTCTTTTGATTTTATTGGCTTTTTACCCTTGGTTTCTTCCTTCCTCCTTTTTGACAGTCTCTCTTCTCTACTAGTTCTTTCAACTGTAGTAGTAGGAGTACTTTGAGTTTCATCATTTGTTCTCTTTCTCCTACTCCTTCTTGATTCACTTCCTTCAGGAATTTCTTGGGGTTCTTCAAAGAAATTTCTAATCAAAAATTGTTCCCATGTGTCCTTTTTCTCTTTTAACTGTTTTTCAATCAAAATTTTCACAAGACCATGGTGATATAAATGTGGTTCTACATCCCCTAAATGCTTTTGAATGGTCACAGACATCTTCTTCAAACTATTTAATAAAAAGTATGGCAGATTGAGGGTCTGGTTGTCTAGAAAATTCATCAACAATCGGGTATGATACATATACATTGACCCAAAACGGCCCTCACAGGTGATAAATTTTTGAATAACTAGCAGCAAAGTAGCCCACTCCTCTTTCAAAGCATGAACAGGAATACCCCTTTTAAAAATAGTTACATCCATACCTGGGTTACGTAGGATTACTCTCTAGGCTTCATCACTAATACTCTTGTTTTTGAACCAGCGTTCACCTTCTTGAGGAAGTTCTATGGCAGCTGCTATGGATGCCTCATTCACCGTAAATTTGAGGTCTCCAATCTCTACCTCCAGGCCATTGAAATACTTTGCAAAAGCTTTTGTCACCTCTTTATGGTAGCCTCTAAAATTTTGGATAAACCGGAGCCACTTTGCCTTTTTCAATATATCCCTGACTTGCGGGTATCCTTCCATGAATTTAGGTCCTTCTGGTTCTGTTCTCAACAACTGACCCATCCTTCTTTCTGCTCTTTTAAAACTTGTCTGCGTGAGGAGGGTTCAACGGAGGTAAGACGGCTAAATGAGCAGAAATGAGCACGATGACTGTAGGCAGATATCAGAGAATGGGTATACAGACTGTAGCGTAATAGAGAACAAATGGGGTGAAGCGGAACAGAGAAGGGTTACGTGAGCACGGTAGAAATGCGGTTGTGAGATCAATAGAACAATAGGAGGAGTAGAACGCATCCGATAATATTTAAATTTGGGTGGCTGCAGAGTAAATGTAAGCACGTTTATAAAACGGCTACGGATTTTATGCGGCTGAAAGAAGCCGTAGTCAAATCAACCACGTTTCATCATCACAGGTGGAGTATCGGAGTATGAGTGAAGATCGGAGGTTTGATTATGGGACCGTTTGAAAATGAATGCAAGGATTGTGGGAGGATCATATAGAGATCGTGGAATGGTTACAGAGTTTGTCAATACAATCATTGCATATAATGGAGCTATGGTTTATAACTATATAAAAATGTGCTTGAATGCCATTTGAAATAAATTTTTACTCATACCTTGGAATTCCTGCCATTTTTCCTTGGTCTTCAATTAGTTTCTCCTCACTGATAGCTTGAATGCCCCATGTCTTCATAATTGGTCTTCATACCTGCATTTGATTTCATGATTGTGGAAATAACATCTGGCTATACATTCTTTTGAAAAACAGAGTGGTAGCTGTAGAATCCTCTTCCGGCTGCGGAAACTGGTGTCAGCTGCGGAAACTGACACAGCTATTATTTGGGTGAATGGAAATAGACAGATGATAACTTACTGAATTAAAATGGTCATGAAAGAAAATTTTATTAGTGAAATGAAATGAAATAGATGAAATGAAGTGAAATGGAATGAAGTGGAGTGAAATGAAGTGGAATGGAATGGAGTGGGTGGTCACAAAACTTGTGAAATGAAAGAGAGATT
This sequence comes from Pinus albicaulis, assembly GCA_034641835.2. Taxonomy (NCBI): domain Eukaryota; kingdom Viridiplantae; phylum Streptophyta; class Pinopsida; order Pinales; family Pinaceae; genus Pinus; species Pinus albicaulis. Next base: position 1,393,017,683 of record CM076570.1, read on the forward strand.
TTTTTTTTTTGGAAAATATAGGGTGTCAGGTGTTCCTGATTTTCACCCTACATTTTCTGTATAAGACTGCCAATCAGTGATTGGTTTTCAGGCTTATACAATTTTTATTTTTTTTTTTTTTTTTTTTTAACTGAAAAGAACAAAAGCTAGGCTGGTGGAGAAGAAGAATTCTTCTGTACCAGCCTGATTGCAGAATTTTCTTGAAACATTTTGAAAAATTCCTCTTTTGAGAGTGGCTTATGATAGACTTTTAATCTGTGGCCATTCACAATAAGAGGAGTTTGAAATTCATCAATGGTCTTGATTCTTACCGCTCCATTGCTAAAGATCTTGTCAATGTCATATGGCCCAAGCCAATGAGTCTGAAATTTTCCTTTAAAATCTTTAAACTTAGAATCAAATAACAATGCCCAATCTCCTTCTTGAAACTTCTTCTCTTTGATGTATTTGTCATGTCATTTAGCTCTTTGATATTGAACTAGATCAGTTCTTAGAATTGCCTCTTGTCTGATCTCATCTAGCTCATTCAACTGCTCCATTCTATGCTTTTGGGCTTCTGATAAGTCCATCCCCAACTGAACTGCTATCTTGAAGGTCTTGACTTGGAACTCAATGGGAAGCAAGACTTCTTTCCCATAAACAAGTTCATAGGGAGAATGTCCTGTTGTATTTCTCCATGTAGTTTTGTAGGCCCACAAGGCTTCAGGAAGCCTTTCTGCCCAATCTCTTCTATGTAGATGAACAGTTTTGGTGATGATACTTTTGAGAACTTTGTTGGTAGACTCCACTTGACCATTTGCTTGCGGATGGTAAGGAGTAGATCTTCTATGCTTGATTTTGTATTCTTCCATCAGCTTCTCCACCAGGTTGGATGTGAATTGGCTTCCTTGATCTATCACAATTTCTCTTGGAACACCAAAGCGAGTAAAAATATCCTCATAAAGAAAATGAACAACTGAATTTTCAATAGCAGATACTAATGCTTTGGCTTCTACCCATTTAGTAACATAATCGGTACAAACCAATATATACTTCTTTTGCTTAGATGGTGGATTAATAGGTCCAATGAAATCTAAAGCCCATTTTTCAAAGGGTTCAATGAGTACCTGTGTTTGCAATGGCATTTCATTTGAAAGGGTAGGTTTCCCTACTCTTTAGCAGCTATCACACCTTTTGACATATTGTTTTGCATCTTTGAAGAGAGAAGGCCAATAATATCCCAAGGAAAGGATTTTATAGGCCGTCCTTTTGTCCGCAAAGTGTCCGCCGCATGGTTCATCATGACATGCCTTAAGAATATCGGGCATTTCATCTTCCCTGACACATCTTCTGATCACAAGATCTGGCCCTATTTTAAACAATTCGTTAGAAATCCATGAATATTTTGAACTCTCCTGAATAATCTTTCGTTTTTCTCTTGGAAATAAATGTGAAGGTAGTTTCCCTGTAACCAAATAGTTAGCAATATGTGCATACCAAGGGGTCTTAATAGTTACTGCAAACAAATATTCATCAGGAAACTTATCTTCTACAGGAGAATCTTCTTTAGTATTCTGAATCCTAGACAAGAAATCAGCTACTGTATTCTGTTTTCCTGGTCTATCCAACACGGTAATATTGAATTCTTGCAAAAGTAAAAGCCATCTTGTCACTCTGCCATTAGTAACAGGTTTGTTCATTAAATATCTAATTGCAGAATGGTCAGTATGAATAAAAGTTTCATAGCCTGTTATGTAATGTCTAAACTTATTAATTGCATGAACAACAGCTAAAAACTCTTTTTCAGTCACAGTATAGTTCAACTCTATGGGAGTCAAATTTTTACTGGTATAATAAATGGCATAAGGGACTAAATCTTTTTGACCCAACACAGCTCCCAGAGCTGTATCTGAAGCATCCGTAGAAATATGGAAAGGGAGTTTCCAATTTGGTCCTCTCAAGATAGGTGCTTCAGATATTCTTGTTTTCAAAGTTTCAAAGGCTGATTGACAATCAGGATCCCATTTAAATTCACAGTCTTTTGTAAGCAATTTAAAGAGTGGAGATGCTATTTTAGCGAAGTTTTCTATAAATCTTCTATAGTAACCAGTAAATCCTAGAAAACTTCTAACATCTATTTGACAATTTGGAATAGGCAACTTGGAGATGACTTCGACTTTTGATCTATCAACCTTAATCCCATCTCCTGAAATATGATGCCCCAAAACAATCCCTTCAGTAAACATCATAAAGCATTTTTCATGGCTTAATGAAAGGTTTGTTTCTTTACATCTTATAAGGACTTTTTCCAAATTTTCTAATGCTTCTTCAAATGAATTACCATAAACTGTAAAATCATCCATATAAACCTCTACACAATCATGGATTAGATCAGAAAAAATTCCTAGTACTGCTCTTTGGAATGTTGCAGGTGCATTACATAACCCAAAAGGAAGCACTCGGTAGGCAAAAGTTCCCCATGGACAAGTAAATGTGGTCTTATCTTGATCTTCGGGTGCTACCTGAATTTGATTATAGCCACTAAAACCATCCAAAAATGAAAAGTATTTTTTACCTGCTAATGTGTCTAATACCTGATCGATAAAAGGCAAAGGAAAGTGATCCTTCAAAGTTGCTTTGTTCAATTCCCTGTAATCAATGCATACCCTCCATTTACCATTCTTTTTAGGTACTATAACCAAAGGAGAAACCCATCGGCTATCTGAAATTGGATAAATGAAGTTTACATTGAGTAGTTTTGGAGCTCTTCTTTCACTATCTCCCTAAGATTTGGATTCATCCTTCTTTGAGGTTGTCTGATTGGTCTATTGTTTTCCTCAATATAGATATGATGGATGCAAGTCTTAGGATCAATACCCTTCATGTCAGTATACTCCCATGCAAATGCGGTAGAATGTTTTTGCAAGATTCTGGTTAGTTCTTCTTGTTGTGACTTCTCCAAATGTTTGTTGATATTCAATGTTTTTCCTGGAAAAATCTCAATAGCAGAATTACCAAACTCTTCCATAGAGTAAAGAGACATTTGTCTTGATAATAAATATTCTATGTCAGATTCCAACTGAAATTGTGTGGGGTCATATTCTGAAGATGTCTCAAAATTTTCTAATGTGTTCAGAATTTGACTATCCTCCTCACTAATTTCCGAAATGGTAAAGACAGGTTGTATAGTGTCCTCATCATCAACCCATTCATTGTCTCCTACTTCTGTGATTGCTTTTGCTGGAGGATACAAATTGAATTTCTTTGTCGAATTACCATTAGAAATGTACATATCCCCGGATCTACAACTAATAAAAGCATCAGCTGTGGCTAGCCAAGGTCTTCCTAAGATAAGTGGGTGCCCTCCTAGATTACTCTTGGGAGTCAAAATCATAAAATCTACTGGATATTCCCAAGAATCTGAGACTGAAATATCTTCTAATACACCATCTGGTTTGATAATTGATCGATCTGCAAGTTGCAGTAAAGTAGGTGTAAAAAGAATATTAGGAAGTTTTAGCTGTTCCATAGTCTGTCTACTCATAATGTTGATAGCAGCCCCTAAGTCAATCAATGTGTTTGGAATTTCTATCCCATTTATATGTGTATTGACAATTGGACTACCTAGATCTACATACTTCTGCATGGTAATTTTTCCCATCATGATATCTGCAATTTTTCCTACCAGGTGGATTCTTCTTGTATCTTTTAGTTTCCTTCCTGGTCTTTTGAGACTCAACTCCTTTATTGTTTTTTCTAGAATAGGAATCTCTCGAATGGCTTGTAGCAAGGGAATCTTGATACAAACATACTTTAATTCATCTAGAAAATCATAGTTAGGCAACAAGATTTGTTTTTCCACCCCCTTGTCAATTTGTAGTCTTTCGAAAAAAGGAGGTGTAGATGAAGATGCAGGTTGCTCAACTATAGGAGTTGTGGGTGTTAACTTTTCTTTCTCTTTTTGAATGTCTGAGTTTTGAAGAGATGTTTCCTAAAAACCCTTATTGGCTTTAAGAGAGTCCTCCTCAGAGGTATCTTGCTCTTGGACATCTATAGAAGGTTTTTATAAAACTCTACCAGATCTAAGTTGTACATCATTGAGAGGAACAATCATATAGGTAGGAAATTGTTGTCCTTCTATCATGTAAGTATTCTGAGGATTTTTATTATTAGGATTTGGCAATGGCTGAGCTGGAAGTTGATTTGTCTTTTGTTGGTATGGAAGCATGAGTTGAGGATTTGGATTTTGTTGAGAAGGTTGTTGTTGTGAAAATGGCAATGAAAGTTGTGGATTTGGGTTTGGAAGTTGTGGAGCTCGTTGATTTTGAAAAGATGGAGGATATTGATAAAATTGAGCAAATCTCCCATAAGGATTTTGCATCCCTTGTACCCATGGCTGATATGGATTTTGATGTTGGGGCCAAGGTTGTTGCCAAGGATTCCAATTTGGTGGGGTTTGAAGATTCATAGGGTTTTTAAACCCTTGATTTTGTTGTCCCTACCAAGGTCTTCTTGCAACAAAACAGAGAGATTCTACTGAATTTGGGTCTTCTTGAAAGACAGCTTTGAGTCCAGGAATTGAATGACAATCCTTGGTCTCATGATTCTCTGAGAAAATCATACATGTTTCTACAACTTTTTCATCCAAGGGACATTCCCTTAAAGCGTGTTTCTTCCTACATTTCAGACAAAAGATGGCTAGAGCATCTGTTTCTGCTTTCTGCTTGTTTTGAATCTTAAGGGTGTCTAGTTGTTCACTAAGGCTCCCTAAGATATTAGTTTTGAATTCATCAAGCATATTGCCAATCTCTGCCCTACTTACTGATCCAGTTGCAGATTTGTTAGCCCTGATAAGAGAAGGATCCCTAGGCCCTTTTCCTGTTTTAGATTTTCCTCTTGAGAGATGGACACATAGTTCTGTTATGTCACAAAGTGGAAGTTGAGAAATGTCTCCTTTCCCCATCATTTTTAAAATATCTATCCATTCATCTCTAATGGCTTTTAATATGAGGGCTTTCAAAGTTTCATCATCTAAGTTGCTCATCTTTGCTCTTTTTAAGTTGTATTGAAATCTTTCAAGTAAATCTTCCAAATTTTCATCTTATTTTTGCATCATTTTGAATACCTCATCCTTGTGATTGGTGGGCATACAATAGTCCAAGTATCTATCCAAAAATGTTTGTTTCATATCATTCCAAGTCCTAATAGATTGAGTGGCTAATCCCATGAACCATTTCAAAGCGGCTCCCTTCAATGTTGAAGCAAACAAGTTGAGTTTTTGAGAGTCTTCCATATAGTCATAGGTTCGGCACACGACTTCAAACTCAAACAGAAATATTTCAGGATCCTCACCTCGAAATCCATAAAAGTTGGGGAGGACAGATGGTGAGATTTTTTTCATTGTTGTATGAGTTTCCTCATCAACTATAGGGAATCCAAACAAGTTGTCTCCTTCCCTATTTCTTCCATTATTACCTTCACCATTGTTGTCTCCATTGTTTCCTCCTCCTCTACCTCTACCTCTACCTCCAAATCCATCTATTATTTCCTCTGCCATGATAGTTTCTTTAGAGTCCTCAAAGTCCTTTGGTTCTTCTATCAAGGTAGGATGAGAGGGAGTCTCTTCCTTTTCTTCTTCAAGTGATTCTACTTCTTTGATTACAATATACTCTCCTGTAGAAGTAAAGAAAGGATCCTTTTCTAAATGAGATTTAGTAGGTGGTATAGGAGAATCCTCTAATTCAGCTGCTCCTTGAATTCCAAAAATCTTAAGGCTAGGGGTAGATGGTGGTGAATCTTGTCTATGCCTTGAAGAAGATGGAGTTGTGAAAATTGAATTCTTGTCTTTAGCTATAAACCTTCCCCTAGAATCTCTTTCTCTATGCATGTCATTTTTATTTTTTTTTAAAGTTGGGCTAATAATTCTCTTTCTGATCTTCCAGGTCACACTAGGTGCAAGAAGAGAGCATACTTAAGAAATTACTAAACCAATAACTCTCTTTTATGATCCTCCAGATCACACTAGGTGCAAGAGGAGAGCATACTTCAAGAAGTTATCAAGTTTTCCCTTCTTTTATTATTATTTTTTTTTTTTAAGAAATTGGCTACCTAGTTACACTTCCCCGGCAACGGCGCCAAAATGTTTGGTCAATTTAGTGTGTCCTAAATTGCTACATTAATTTATCAATCCGGGATTCGTAAGCTGATGAAGTGTGGCGCACTATATGTGCAAGATAACCTATCTCTTACTTTTTGTCGTTTTTGGTTTTTTTTCTTTTTATCTTGGTTGGTTTCCTAATGTGAGATGGAAATTCTAAAATACAAGTATGGTTATGATTGTTCAAGGCAATGATGTCCTTTATAATGATTTACCAAACTTCAAACTTCAAAAGGATTTTGAAACATACAATGACAAAATTAAAAGGAAATGAAAATGTGCAACTATTCTAGTTAATCAAACAGTGAACTATTGATCATGAAAACCATTATCCTTGCTACTGTCTAAACACAAAAGAAACTGTACTCAAAGAAAAGATTGCAAGTAAAGTAAAACTAAAATCAAATTACATCAACTCATATTCTGACCCCTCACCATTAGTCTCGCTATGGCTTTCAGAGGTAATCATAAACAACTTGAGAAATCTGATATCTAATTTGCAGAAAAATAAACTAATATCAAACTATACACTCATACTTCAATCTCTCACCATTAGTCTCGCTATGGCTTTCGGAGGTAACTGAAAATGACATGAACAGTTTAATATCTAACTTGCAGAAAAGTAAACTAATATCAAACTACACACTCATACTTCAATCCCTCACCATTAGTCTTGCTATGGCTTTCGGAGGTAATTGAAAATGATATGAGCAATTTAATATCTATCTTGAAGAAAAGTAAACTAATATAAAACTATACATTCATACTTCAATCCCTCACCATTAGTCTCGCTATGGCTTTCGGAGGTAACTGAAAATGACATGAACAGTTTAATATCTAACTTGCAGAAAAGTAAACTAATATCAAACTACACATTCATACTTCAATCCCTCACCATTAGTCTCGCTATGGCTTTTGGAGGTAACTGAAAATGACATGAGCAATTTAATATCTATTCTAACTACTTAAAGCAAATGTGCAAGACTGAAATAAACAAAATAGTGCTGGAATTAAACAAAAACTAAGAAAAAGAAATCAGCAGAAGGACAATATTGATTCCATGTCATTAGTCATTATAAAAAGATGTGCAAATGCCCGGGCTGCCTATTGTAATCTGAAACAAGAACACTGATCAGTTAACAACAACATAAAACATAAAAGATTATGGAAAGAAGTAAAATGTAAAGCATGAAAGATTATGGACAGAGATGAAACGTAAATACCATGAAAGATGTAATATATATATACACGTGAATGACTATGGAACAATGAACTTAAAGAAATGAAGCATGAAACTATATAGTAATACACAAAACCTCAGCTTGTGCATGGGCCCTCTGAACAATCCTCAGGAAGCAGCTTTCAAATACGAATTACGCTTATAAACAGAGTCTTCTCATATATTAAAATGCGGTCATAACAGAGAAATAATGTCACAGCACAATGGTGACGCAATTACATTACAGAGTTAACTATTATGCGTATGAGAACGCATTATTTATACCTGAAGGTGATATAACTAATTCCCTAAAGTCTGTGCTGATAGAAGACACGTCTGTGCTGATAGAAGACACGTGAACCATCACGTCCAGAGATCTAGCATTATGGCCGCTGTGAGGATTAAATCTATGGAGAGTGGCTGTTGGATTCGGCTTATGGAGCCGTTTACAGGTGTTGATATGTCTCCCATGATTTAGAAATGGCCACGCAAATCTCCACGTGATGAGAAACAGAGTTCTGTCACCGTGGGACTCTTCGGTTGACCACCACTTGGCTCCCTTTGACCACAGCCTTCTTAGGTGAATTCGACCAAGCCAATAGGACACGATCCACGTCCACGTCATTTCTAACTTGCCCATGTGGCTCAATTTTCCTGAAGACACCTGCAATATAGACTTTAACAAAATGGCTACGGAAAGTTGCAGCAGCTGCGGAAAGTGGCAAGATTCCGCAGCTAAATGAGCAAAAATCTAAATCAAACAGCAGACACAAAACATAGGTAAAAACCATTTTACATGCTCTTTTATAATTAATTTGCAATGATATTGATGACTTAGAAGGTCCAGGTGAATGAAAAAGGTCTAGAAAGGTGTATAAGAAAGATGCAGATTTGAGACTCAACAAGGTGTTCCCAAAAATTATAAAGAAAGATATAATGATCTCTTTAAAAAGCATATGGATGTGTTTGCTTGGTCATATGAAGACTTGAAAACGTATGATAAAAACATAATACAACATAAGATCCCATTGAAAGAAGGAATAAAACCACATAGACAAAATATCAGATAGATTAATCCATTATTGTTAGCTCCAATTGAAAAGGAAGTGAAGAAGAAAAATGTTGAGATAATATTGTTCTTGTGAGGAATAAAAATGGAGAGATAGTATTGTGTGTGGACTTCAAGAATTTGAATAGAGCATCTCTAAAAGATAATTATACTTTACCTAAAATGGATTATGTCTTACAGAAGGTGACAGGAGCTTACAGGATGTCTATGGATGATGGATTCTCTGGATATAATCAAGTGGTAGTGGATCATGACGATTAGAAAAAGAAATATTTCACAACCCCCTGGGGCACCTTCATGTATGCAAGGATGCCATTTTTTATCATGAATGAAGGCACAAATTTTCAGAGGGCCATGGACATAGCATTTTTTGGGGACAAGTATGTGGTTATATATTTGGATGATGTAACTATTTTTTCAGGATCAGATGATGAACACCTAGAACATCTGCAAAGAAATTTCGAAAAGTGCAGGAAGTATGGCCTGTCTTTGAATCCCAAAAAATATGTGTTTGCCTTGGAGGAAGGTAAATTATTGGGTCACATATTTTCAAAACAAGGGGTAAAGATTGATCCAGCACGGGTGGAGGAAATTCAGACCATTCCTTTACCCAGAAGTAAGAAACATATTCAAAGATTTTTGGGGAAAATAAACTTTCTAAGAAGATTTGTACCAAATTATGTTGAGATTGTGAGAAATATAACTGACATGTTGAAGAAAAATACATAAGTGAGGTGGGATAAAGAAGCAAGAGAAGCATTTCCAGAATAAATGAAGCACTCCAGGAAGCTCCTGTTTTAATAAGTCTTGATTATCAAAAGGTATTTCAAATATTTTCATTTGCTTCCCCCACTACTATTGTTGTCGTGTTATTGCAGAAAAATGAGGATAGTAAGGAATAGCCAGTGGCATTCTTCAGCAAAGTTATCAGAGATGCTGAGCTCAAATATAACATTTTGGAGAAATGTAATATTCCAAAATTAGCATACAGCTAATTGGAATATGCATTTTTGTTGTTTGCACTTAGGAGATGAAAAAATGGGTAAGGAGGCCCATACATTTCAGAAATATAAATAAAATCCCTCTTGATGTGAAAAGGGATCATAAAAATAACTGGATCTAGCACTCTCATGTGTGGAAAGGGACATTTTGCATGTGCACAAAGTCAAGTTTGACCAAGTCAACAGCATAAATGTAGGAGGAGCTGATCAGCAATAAAAATAGCTCAATATGAATGAGGTTTAGCCTACACAACTATATGTGAGCTGGATTGAATACCCTTAGGTTTGAAAAGGGTGGAAGCAAGTTGAAGAGGTCAACCTTGACCAAATCAAACAATGCAGTTTTATAGGAGTGGCTCTAATGAAGCTACAACGCAGTTTTGGAGGGAGATTGTTTGTGTGATGGTGGAAACCCTAATGAGTGGGACCCAAGGTGATAAGGCTCGCTTAGTTTATAAGGAAGAGGATGGTAGCCATTTGAGGTTAGCTTATGAATTATATTTTTATATGTCTGCTTAGACTTTTCTCTCTTCAACTGTTTAGCTAAGATTGTTGGTGTTGTTTAGCACTAAGGTTTTCTTGTTTAGGAATTCCTTCTCTTCCCTTTGCATAGCTCTTGGGAGAGACCTGATCTATCATTCCACACATCTGGCATTGGTGCCAAGCTTCAGTCTTCAGTTTCAACGCAGTTTCTGCAGGAGGTTGTGTTGAGTTGCGGGGTGTTGTAGTGGAGGGCTAAGAAACCCACTTTCTGAGTTGGTTTTGCATAGGAGGGAGGCTTCCTTCTATTGGAGGATTAGTTTGGAGGGTTCTTGGGATGATTTCAGATCTTTGGAAGTAGACCAACACATTTCCATCACCTACAGCATAATTCCATTCTGGAATTGCATTATTTCTGGAGGGCAGTTTCTGCAGTGGATCCTGTAGTTCTTTTTAGGAGTTTTCCTGTGATTGAAAGGTTCATCCTTTCATGGGGGAAGACCTTTGATCAGATCTGCATCAGATCTACATTCTTTCAGCATTATATACTCATGTTCTTCAGTTTTCAGTGATTATTCAGTCTTATTGCTGAAGATCACCATTTGTATTTCGGTGTATTCCTAGAAACCCTTCCCGGGTTCTCTAGATTTTATATAAAGGAGACTAGATCTCCGTTTTTGGGCCATATTGATTAATATAACATCAGATATATTTGTCTCTACCATTTCTCTGTATAAACCTTCATTAGACTGCGCTGTCTCTTTATGCAGTAATTTCCTATTGCAGTAGTTGTGGGGTTTTGGCCTTTTCTAGCTATCCTAGGTGTGGGAGGTCTGTTTACCTCACCTAGTTTGATTTGTTTCCAATATATTCTTGGATTTAGGTTGTATATTGTCATATCTAATGGATCCAAGAGTTGATTTCATTTTTTGTAGCATATGTTTCTGAAAATGAGTTTTTTTATGCATGCATAGCTGAGCAGTCCCATTTTGGGGATATTACAAGAAACAAGTGTATGCATTGATCAAAGCACTCAAATCCTTCAGGACTTATGTGTTAAAATCCCAAATAACTGCTTATGTACCTAATTCTGCGGTCAAGGATATGCTAGTTCAAAGTGACATTGGAGGAAAAAGAGGAAAATGGATAGCTAAAATCTAATATATGATTTGGACATTAAACCCACCAAGTTAATCAAAGGACAGGGTTTAGCAAAGTTGCTAACAAAAATAAATTTTCAAGCATTGGGAATTAGCCTCTTGGCACCAGTGGATGGAGTTGATAACAAAGAAGGTCAGAATGAGCCCAAAACGAGTATTTAATACAAATTTTTGTGTTCAAATTGGTATAAAGATGTTTTTCATTACCTATGTTTCTTTTCTTGTCCATATTCACTTAATATAACCAAATACAGAGCTATCAAGCTTAAATCTCATCCATATGTCATAGTGGAAGCAAAGTTGTACTTGAAAGATCCTGCTGGTATTTTGCTGTTGTGTTTGACTGAAGGTGAATCCATTGAGGTATCAAGGAATATCATGAAATTTTATGTGGAGGACATTATAGTTGGAAGGTCACATCCCATAAAATTCTCAAGTCAGGTTTCTATTGGCTCACCCTATTTGCAGATGTATATATATTGGTCAGAAGTTGTCAGAAGTGTCAATTGTTTGAAGAAAATAAAAGACTCGCCCCGTTACCTCTCATTCCAATATTCATAAAAGAGCCTTTCAAGTAGTAGGGATTGGAATTTATTGGAGAGATCAATCCACCATCAAGTGGGCAGTTCAAATGGATTCTAACTACTATGATTACTTCACAATGTGGGTTGAAGCAATCCCCACCAAGAAGGAAATGAACAACTGGTGATGAAGTTTATGGAGGAGAACATTTTTCAGTAAGTTTGTTTGTCTAGTCAAAATTATAACTGATAATGATCAGGTATGTAATTCTGCTTGATTCATTAATTTATATCAAACATATAACGTAATTTTATCACATTCCACAGCCTACCATCCATAAGGGAATGGATTAGCAGTGTCGTCAAACAAGACATTGGTCAGGATTTTGAAGAAGACAATCACCGAAAATCAGAAAGACTGGGATTCAAACTTGAATTTTTCTCTTTGGGCATTCTGAGTAACCACCAGGAGGTCTATTGGAAAGTCACCTTATGAATTGTTTTATGGAACTCAGGCACTATTTCCTACTCAGCTGGTTAGCCTAGTGATTTCTTTCCTTCAAGAAGCTCAGGAGGAACCTAATGCTCTAGTGTGAAGGTTGAACAAAGTGATTGAATTAAGTGAAAATAGAAACAAAGTGAGAGATAAATTAATTTCCTATCAGGCAAAGATGAAGTCCATATTTGATAGAAAAGAAAAATAAATCCTCTTCCAAGCAGGAGATTTAGTATTAAGATGGGACACCATAAGGGAGGATAAAGGAAAGCATGGTAAGTTTGACCCTCTCTGGTATGGTCCATACAGAATTTCTAAAGCCAGATCAAACAATACTTTCATCCTAGAATATTTAGATGGAGAATCCCTGCAGCTACCTGTGAATGGGCAGTATTTGAAGCATTATTTTGAGCATTAAAATTCAACATTCCACCACTATAAATACCAAATTTCTCATTGTTCATATGTCACCAAGTAATATTTGACTCCATGCCCAATGGATAAGGCACTAATCTACAGTTATTAGTGCTTCCGTGGAAAAAAGCACTATCCCCTGGTGGAGCCAAATGTTGTGGCTCATTTGCATTTACTTTTGAAATATTTTTCAAAACACCAAAAAAGCATAATGTCAGAAAATGTAAAAAAAAAAATTGTCCACGAGGAATTTTGATTTACATGTTGGTGTACTAACATTATGTGTGGAGATGTGAAGGTGGGTCATGTTGGGCAGACTGATGTGTTCAGAACATTGCACATAGGTCAAGGTAGAGTCGGTATTATTCGCAAGCTCAGGAGGGACTAGTGCTACAGAATACCAAATAAGCTCAGGAGGGTTACACTGTGGAGAAAATACAAATTAGTAATTAATATCATTTATTCATCAAAGGAACGTATGCGAGGCTATTGGATGAAATGGTGTTCATTATTGAAGAAACCATATAGATTTCCTAAAGGCAGAGAACTAGCATATTTTCCTTAAAAACTTAGGAGTTTTGGAGGAAGTGTAAAGGGAAAAATAGACGATCAGGATCAAAGCCCATAATTGAAGTAGAGAGATGGATGGCGGAGATCATAGCATAGAAATGCAATTCAGATGGACTGACAAGATTAGATCGTGAGATCTAAGTTAGAGATAAGTGGTCGAGAATGGATATCACAAATAAAGATGCAAGAGAGTTAATAGATAGGAGGTTGTGAAGAGAAGCCACTCATCGGCCATCGGATACATCACACATCACACTTCGCAAGTTTTAACACTTGCCTCCCACTTTTCATAACAAAACTCCCGATTTGCGATTTGCGGGCAGCCCCACCTCCGTCCTGCCACATCACCCTTCGCTCACCGCACTTCGCACATTGCAAGCTCAGGAGGAGTGGTGCTAAGGAGTATGTTATAAACGTTGAAGGCTGAAATCCGATGAAAAGGCAGATGCGATACCATTCAAATTGTAATTTTAATTTATTGAAAATCTAAGACTATGTGTAGTTGCGATGGTTTTATGAAGAAACGTGGATGCAGGTAGTGGACTCGTGTAAGTGACCCGACGCAAAGAAAAGGAGAAGAGAAGACGAAACGCAGCAGGAACGAGCAGAGTCGGGCAGAAGGGGACATGATAAATGGTTGAAATGTAACAACTGGGTCAAGTCGGGAAAGGATGCGTTATTACATAATTGTTCGAATACCACACCAGAAGCAGAAAAGACATGACAGCAAGCAGAAAAGACAAATATTGAACTCTAGAAGAAATGTAGGGAAAGGATGTCCGATCTGTCAGGGAGACACATCAACAATTGAGATGCATCAACAACAAGTCAGATTCAGCAACCAGAATAATATTCCAAGTTTTAATTTTTTTTCTTTTCCATGTTAAGATCAAAGCTAAAGTGATGTCCTCAATTGCAATGTAATAAGTAGTTTTAACATTTTAGGTAGTCGAAGTAGTTTCAATAATTTTTAGCAGTTACAAACTATTTTTGATGTATTTAAGCAAGATAGAAAGAAAGAAGAAAGGGTTTCGAGTTTTGGACCTCTATTAGACTAAAGCTTTGGTACTTACTTTTCTGAGGAATTAATGAAAGAAGCATCAAGTTTCTTGCAACTATTGATGGTGATTCATTTTTCCTGTGTCATTTAGTGTTCCTTCTTCCTAGAATGAAGTGAAGTAAAGTATTTTTTGGTCTCTTACTTACATCTGCTGTGATATGCTTCTTGCAACCTGAAATAATGTCCATCTTCGATAATCTGTCGAAGACCACAAAAACACAGTCGTTTCCATGTGTAGTAGAAGGAAGGCCTGACATGTATTCTATGGAGATGGATTCCATATGTCGACTAGGGGTAGGTAGCGGAGTATAGACGCCTTGATTCTTGATGGTCAGTTTGGAAATGGAGCAAGCAGTGCAAGATCTGATGTACTTCCCAACATCCTTTCAAAGGTTCGGCCAATAGAAATACTTCTGCACCACTACCATTGTTTTCTCGACACCAAAATTTTGAGAGACTCAACTGTAGTGTGCCTCCCAAATCATCTTGTCATGCTCTCTTGAAGGAACATAAAGGTGTCCGAGCCGACATAGCATTGCATCTTGAAGGTGAAAATTTGGAACTTGCGTACCCTCTAAGAGTGTCTTATATGTGTGGCTTTGTCTGTGGATGCAGCGAACTCATATCGGGACGTGAGCCGCTGGGCATGATCGGGATGTGAGATGCAGCTATGACGGGGAGTATCTCTGTGAATGATGGGGGTGACGAGGGTGTTATGTCAAGTTAGGTAAAAGCTACTAATGGATTCGTAGCTATTGTATCGGGAAGCATACTCATCAATTGAATGGTGCTCTTGTTTCGCGAAGCAGAGTCATCTCGTCGGGTAGCAAGATCGAGAGCGGGTGGCAAGAAGATCGAAACGTGTATCAAGATCGAGGATCTCAGGGAGAGAGAGAAGATACGGGCAAGAAGATCGATACGGGTATCAATCGAAAAAGATATCAGTCAGGCATATCAGGCATAGATCAATAAGTTCGAAGGCATGCAGCAAGATCGAAGATCTCAGGCAGGTAGGTCCACTGTGGGCTTTAGGTGAACGTCCCTAGCTCTTGGTGGGCTATTTTACTAGGTGGATGTGTCTCGTTCGGTGGAAACATGGTGGAACTAACCCATTCGTTTATTTTCAACAGGGGGGAAAAAGAAATATCTCGTTTCCTAGCATATGGATCGATAGGCCCTTCTCCTCTCGGCCAACCCTGGCTTCACGAGTCCGTCGGGGTGCAAGTATATGCGATCAACTTGGAATCAACTTGGCCTTCCTTCAACTCGTTTATAGCTGGCCCTTTCTAGCGTGAATTCAACCATGTGTATGGCGAAGAGCCTAAGGTGCATTGTAAGTAATGATGCATCATCATAGCATCCTTCTACCTCTAAGCAACTAACTAATATGAAATAGATCAACTTCAACTTACTTCCTACTCTACTTAATCTACTTTTTATCTATTAATACTATATATATCCTAAAGACACTTTATATCTCCTCGACCTTATAACCTCGGCCGAGTCCCTCCGAGCCTTATAGTCTCTATACATAAAGATAAGAAACTCCTAACCTTCCCTAAAGATACTATCTACATAAAGCTATTGACGTGATAAAGCAGCTATAGACATTAGTTTCCGCCCTAAAGACGTTCTAAAGTAGCTAGTTACGTTCTAAAGCAGCTAGTTCCTACTAGTTACGTTCTGCTAATCACGTTAGTTTCCCTGCAGCTAGTGATGTTAGTTGCTGCCCTAAAGGGGACTTCCCCATGAATACTCTCTTCTCCATGAAGTGAGTTCTCTGTTTATTCCCCATGAAGTTATAACCCTTCCTAGTTCTATGCCGCCTTAAAGCTTTTATTCCACTATCAAGATTTATGATTAAATCCCCCATACCCCCTAATATTATGAAATAAGATATTTGAAATCAGATCATTTTTTCATCAATATTAATAATATATGTGCATACGTAATAATATATGATATGCACATATGCGTATGTATACATAAAAAGCTCCTAACCTTGGGATAATCAGACTCCAGAAATTAATCGATGCGTAACAGGGACTACAGCAAGTCTAAGAACTCCAGAAATTCTATGAACTACAAGCAAGACCATAAGATATAAGGAGAATTAAGGGGAAGAAAGAGTATTTCAGGACCTTACCGAAGATCAGGACCGGTAAGAGCCAAGCATAGATAATATCCTACCTACAGAGCCCTGCCGAGTATCTTACAATAGATGCATAAAGCAAGAGTCCGTGATTAAGCAGCAAGGATAGCTCTTCCAAAGGCCTACCACCTGCTCTTATTTATTTATTGTATCTGGAGCTATAATCCTTCTCTCTAAGGTATTGGTGAACCAGAAATGGTATAATCGTATCTTCTCGATCGCAAGGGAGTATTCTCTATTTGAATATTTCAATATTCGGTCGGTTAGCGGACTGATTCCAAAGTCCATTTCTTCCAGTCATTATATATAGATGTAATAACGCAATAGAAATATATACATAATCTAGAAATCTCTTTTTCTCTACATCCACCATCCCTTTAAGAAAGGTTTCGCACTTAAGCAATATATGTTTTCCTCTGCATCTTAAAAGGGCCTATTGTCGAGAGTTCGGCTGGCTCACCCTCACCCAAGGCGGAAAAGTCACTTCACGTACCTCTCCTCGACCTCGTAACCTCGGTCGAGTCCCTTCGGGCCTATTTTCAAGAGTTCGGCAGGCTCACCCTCGTCCCTCGCCCCTTTTTGGGGGATTTAGACTTCACGTTCCTCGATCTACCGATGGTCAATTCTTTAGGCTCGTACCTTGCCCTCATACCTCTACTTACTCGACATACTTACCGGATTCAAATGAGAGGTAGGTTTGGACCTTATCTTCAAAGGTCCTTTCAGGCGGCCGGTAAGGTAGGTCCTGCCCTTCTAATGATAACGAAGGTCTATCCTTCCTTCATGGTCGAGGTCCTTCTTTATGGTCGAGCATGTCCCACCCCCCCTCAAATCGCGCTATTCTCAGCACAGAATATTCAGACGTTACATTACGCTCTAGCCCAGTGTTTACTTACGAGCATGTACAACTCTAATGGATTTTTGTTTTGATTGCTAGATCGGTCACACAAACTATCCCACCCATCAAAGCATACCCCGTTAAACAACCGTACCCGGGTCACCATCAAACCATGCCACATAAAAACAAGCACGGTACGGAATGACCAACACTATGAATTACCACCACACACTAGATCTAACCTAACTTATACTAACCTATACCTTTGAATAACATCTCACACACATAACGATTTACTAAAACTTCTTATATACATATATTCACATTTTGAGGAGGTTCACCCGCTTGTCCGCATCGGGCAAGGAGCATTGGACATGTCGAGTAGCATAGGGAATTCATGAGGAGTTGGAGGAGCCGAATGAGTCTTACCCATACCCGAAGAGCCAACTGATAGATGAGGAGTTTTAATAAGAGGAGGAAGGAGCTTTATTAGTCTTTCCCTCAGAGCCACGAACACACAGGGACGGGCTACACGAGCCATTCACCATTCGCCTTATGCCATACCACCATTTAACATATCACATTACTATTTCATGCTAATCGCTATATATACCTGTAGAACAAGGCGCTATAGCATGGCATGGGCTTGACTCTACTCTAGCAGCAGAGAGGTATGCGCATTTTTTCTATGATGGAGGATAATAATGAGGCAATCAATGAAAAGCAGATTGATCATCCATTTGCAGATTCTTAGATTATTATCCAGCTAAAGACGAAATCAATTGAACGAGGTATGCTTTTAATAATAATCGGTCACCTGATGTTTGATCACAACGATAGATCCAAGGAGGAGCAGCAGATAGATCCAGGGGAGGTAGAGGAGAGTTCATTTAAAGGGGCAGTACTGCAGGCAATCAATCAATCTTTTGAACTCACAGGATCAGTTGGAGCGGGCGGATATGTTGAATTGAGTCTCTGTCGGTTGGTTCTATGCTTTGATCGATCGATTTCAACTGGCTGCAGAAGCAGCTTGCCAGCAACACAGGAGAGGGGCACGGGGAAGTCAGTCTTCTTATTAGGGAGTGTTGTATGTTCCCCTTAAGTTGTATCTATCCATGGTAATTAGGTATCATTAGCCTCCTAGTTGGGGACACTTCTAAGGTTGATCTGGGTAGTAGTAGGTGGTTTTCCATTCAATGTATTTGACATATGGAATGGGAATAAGATAAGATCTAATAGGCGATTCCATTTTGTTAGGGAATAAAGCAAGAAAGATCAGGTTATCTCGGCTTTCAGACAATGGCCTTAGGGTAAGTGTGGGAATAGATGCATGGACTAAGAGAGTCTCTTAAGGCTAAGTGACATGGACTAATCAATGGACTAGGCCTGAACTAGAGGGATTTCACTCTATACCAGAGGGCTAACTCGGAAGCTTAAGACTAAGGCTAATTCTAGTAAGTAAGCAAGACCTTAAGGCAGTCTATAGGGCTTCACTCTATGGAGCTCAAAGTCCAGATGTAGAAAACCGTGAGTCAGTGTCGATATGGATGTATACTTAAGGCACTCTATGGCAGTCCATAGTCTAGTACTTACTGCTTAAGATGAAAGCTATAATGAGAAATAGTTTGGAGAGTTAGTGATAAGTAGTTAGAGTTTTCACTTATACTACGGGGCCCAAGTTGAACAGGACACTAGATTTACATATTTAATAGGACTTACTTTTCATTAGTGAATCCCAGTCAATAGTTCCCTAAACATGATGCATGCAGGCCTGACCCAAAAATAATCCAAGTATATCCTCCCTCCCTGTCCTTTGTTCTGTGGTTTGGGGGTACCTTTACCTTGCTTTTGATTCGCAGATTCAAAGTCTTGCTTCTTCTGTTTGAATTTATGCTCAATATTGGCAGCATACCAGTTTGTTGTTCCAAGCGAGGAGATGTCGAGGAACTCCATTTCCTCCTTAATGTATCTATGCAGACAACTATGGTACTTCAGCACCAAATTTTTCTCCAAATATTTGGTACCCAACTTTATGCGCAGGGTATGGAATAGATTCGTTATCTCATGTACATCTTGATCCCTTTGTTGTCGCAGCATAGTCCATTGTATGTACTTGTCCTCATAGCTCCCCACGAGATAATATTGTTCCTTTATGGCATCTCGAAAATAATTCCAAGTGGTTATGACCGAGAACAGAGAGGGTTCCCTCTCGTCCTTTTTCTCACAGTAGGTTTCCCACCAGTCCTTGACATGGGGGGTAGCTTTGAGGAGTGAAAAAATAATCTTCTCCTGGTCGAAAAATTCATGAACTGAGAAATATCATTCTAATAGATTAAACCATCTATCTACGACATTTGCATCTATTTTTCCCTCAAATATGGGAATGTCAAAGTTTACTTTTACCTTAAAAGGATTTGTGCCTCCAAAGTGGCTGCTGGATGCAAATGCGCCGCTAGTGGGTAGTAGTTGAAGGATCTAGGTAAAGTTATTCATCATCGCGTTCCTTTGTTTTTCAAGGGCCTCCTCGAGCAAAATTTTGATAGGATCTCCTACCCCCTCATCATTATTTTCATCCACCATGGGTGGTCGTCGGGGTTTGCGAGGCTGATCTTGCAAAGGTTCAACCAGATCGAGCCCTAACTCATTATACCCCGACCTCGTTGCGGACATGTAAAGAAGGATCAAGAAAGAGCAGACCGCTTTGATACCACTGATATGGATTTATGCAGGAACGCAACATAATATACATATAACCATAAATATAAAAATGTAGTGGAAATAACACTTCATTTCATTAATATCAAAGAACTGGAATTTGTTTACTGACAGAATGGAAATAAACTAGCTAGGGCGCTGGTAGCTTATCTCTGAGAAGATATGTGGTGTCTACAGGGCTCTGAACTTTGTGTTACAATGAGGCTCGAAGGCCTATATATTATTGAGAAACAATGAAAAACCATAAACATCCAAATACCTAACACTAGGAGATGAGATGCCAGAATATGGGCCCTGTTGAGGTAAATTGGTAAATCAATTTCCCGGAGTCGTAACCTTGGCATACTATCTCTGTTTGATGCAAATGATACATCATTAGAAATATCTATCTAAGGACTACAAATACTGATAGAAAATATCAAATCTAGAAAAAACATCTTTGTCAGAAGAAGTGATGCCCAAAATACGTCGTTTAGGGCCTAAAAATGGCTCCGGAAGTTCAGGACCCGAAAAACTGCTAAAAATAGTAAACTTTGCTATAGCTGAAAAATTGAAAGAAACAATAGTGGGGCCCCAAGTGGAATAGGCAGGTGGCCACCAATATCCACCTATATCATTCCTCCCCCCTTAGGAATCAATTGTCCCCATTGCATTGAGTTCCTCCATGAGATGAGGAAAATTCTGTTGAACTTGGTCCCTGGTGAACCACTTGCCTTGGTGTAGGAGTTGGCAAGTTTTGACAACCTGATACAGTTGGATCTTTTGTTGGAAAGTGTTCTTGATTTTCATGTCTATGATACAATCTGTGGTGGCATGTTCCATGCAGTCTGGGTTTAACTATGTTGGTGTGAGTTGTTCTACAATGTCAGAGGTGTCAAGTAGAAGTGGGAAATAGGTTTGAAGGCAGTCCACATTAAATACTGGGTGCAAAACAAGGAATGGTGTAATACTGATCTCGAAGGAATTGTTCCCTACAGCCTTGGTGATGGTGTACAGACCATATCGGAGCGAGCGGAGCTTGCGGTGGGGTACAGTGAGGCACTCCTTCTACAAATGTATCCACACTTTATCGCCCACCTCGAAGTGGTGTGGCACCTGATGTTGATCACATTGTTGCTTTTAATTAGCATTGTTGAATTTTTCAATAATAAACAATGAAATTGGCATCTGGAAACAACATCCTTGATACTAGTGAAAATTAAGCTCCTACACTAGGTGGGGCCCACACAATCTATTTTTAGGTGGATGTCTATTTATAGATGCGTGAGAAAATTATATTTATACTTGAGGTCTATTTATTGATGTATGTGCAAGTTCTATTTATATATTTCATGTCTATTTATATATGCATGACAACTATTATTATCCCTTAATATTAGTTGGACAATAAACAATAATCTATTCTCAATGAGCACTTGGAAATAGTTAACTGAAGTGGAAAATCAGTTAGCTAAGTGAATTTCAAGTTAAGAGGTTGGTTGGTGGGACATGCAACTTGAATTGAGTTGTAACAGAGTGATTCTAGTTGTAACAGCGTTGGAAGTGTAGTGGTGCATTATTTAATGCAAGTTGTAAATCAGTTTAACTCAGTTAAGTGAGTTAAAGTCAGTTGTGCTAGTTGTAACTGAAGATACACTAGAGAGAGATGAAGTGAATTAATTATTAATTAATTCACAATCAGTGGTCTCACATGCCACTGATGTGTATACTATTATTAGATGCATGCATGTCAGATCCAGTGGAGACCCAGTTGAGTTATAGGTGAAAGGGATGTAAACTATCAGTTGTGACATTATCCAGTTACACAAATGCAACCACACACATATTGGATGTTCCTATGAGGATTTCATAGTCAAGGCAGGGAAGAATCATTCATCCAAGGGTTCTTTACCATCATGGATTACGCAGTGGAGGCAGGTTGTCTGGAGACAGTAAATTGGCTATGGAACTTGCCAATTTTTGTATGACAGTGTGAGACAATTAGCTATTGTACTAAGAGCTCTTGGAGTAGAGCTTTGTATGTATTTGTTTCATGATCCATGATATAATACATAATAGAATATAGTGGGGTTTTTAGCTACATGCTTTCCTCGGGTAAATTATCAGTGTTATGTGTGATTGATCTTTCTTCCTGATATTGTGATTGGTGATTGTATTTCAATTTCCGCAAATATTTTGTACAAGATATTATGTATTTAAAAATAGCATATTATTGTTAGATCAGGGGAATCCAGGAAATACCTATTTTTTATAATTTATATATGGTATCGGAGCACAGGAAATTGCAATTTTGAAGTAAGAGCTGAGTTTTTTGGTGGAAAGAATTCGAATTTGCAGAAAGACTTTCTTGGTGCTACAGCTGATTCAAGATCGAAATGGCTTTCAATTGCTTGAGGTTAAATTTTTCACTCGAGGGAAATTTGAACTACATTGCTTGGAAGGACAGGATGGAGTTAGTGCTCGAAGAAAATGGCTTGAAGGAATTCATTCACAATGATGTTCCTAAGCCTACTTCGCCAGATGATCTTGATGCATGGAAAAATAAAGTGGCAAGGGTGAGGAGGATCCTGTTGGAGGGAGTACGAGACCACATTTTCTCAAGCCTCCATGGGAAAGCCACACCATATGCTATGTGGAAGGCTTTGACGGATCTATTCCAAAGAAACAGCGACCATAGGAAATTGGCGTTCAAATATAAACTCAGGAAGATCAAGATGGAAAAGAACAACATTATTCTGGTATACTTAACAAAGTTTTCCCAATGTCAAGATGAGCTTGGAAGTGTAGGAATAACTGTCACTGATGATAATTTGGTGATTTGGCTCTCCTAAGACTTCCTAAGGGTTGGAACAGTTATGAAGGCTTTGTCAACGGATGGGAAAAATTACCGGATTAGGAATGATTGTGGTTGGATCTGGTGCAAGAGGAGTTCAGGCGGAACACCAAAGATGGCTCTTCATCAAAGAATAATGATGAAGAGGATTATGCTTTGGATTCCAAGGCAAAGAAGGGGAAGGGGAATAAATTCCATTCCTAAATCTAAGGCCAGTGAAGATGGCAAAGAGCACAACATTGTTGAGATTCAACAAGAAGATCCTAGTGAAAATTATGCACCTACACTAGGATGGAGCCTCAGGCTATTTTTAGGTGGATGTTTATTTATAGATGCATGAGAAAATTCTATTTATAGATGAGGTATATTATAGATGTATGTGCAAGTTCTATTTATAGATTGCATGTCTATTTATAGATGCATATCGGCTATTATTATCCCTTAATATTAGTTGTAAAATAAACAATAATCTATTCTCAATGATCACTTGGAAATAGTTAACTGCAGTGGAAAATCAGTTAGCTAAGTGAATATTGAGTTCAGTGGTTGGTTGGTGGGACATGCAATTGGACTTAGTTGTAACTGAGTGATCCGAAGTTGTAACAAAGTTGGAAGTGTAGTTATGAGAGTTGTAAAGTAGTTTAACTCAGTTAAGTGAGTTAAAATCAGTTGTGCTAGTTGTAACTGAAGATACACTAGTGAGAGATCAAGTGAATTAGTTATTAATTCATTCAAAATCAAAGGTCTCACATGAAACTAAATATTTACTACTATTAACTACATGCATGTCAGATCTAGTGGAGACCCAGTTGAGATGTAGCTGAAAGGGACAGATTGACTATCAATTGTGACATTATCGGTTGCACACATGCAACCACACACACATTGTATGTGCCCATGAGGATTGTGCAGTCAAGGCAAGCAAGATTCCATTCATTCATGGATTTCTATCAGCTAGGATTGCGTAGTGGAGGCAGACTATCTGGAGGCAATAAATTGGCTAAGGAACTTGCCAATTTTTGTATGACAATGTGAGACAGTTAGCTATTGTACTGAGAGCTCTTGGTTTGGAGCTTTTTATGTAATTGTTTCGTGATCCATGATACAATACATAATATAATATAGTGGGGTTTTTAGCTATATTCTTTCCCTAGGATAAATTATATGTGTTATGTGTGATTGATCTTTCTTCATGATATTGCTATTGGCAATTGTGTTTTAAATTTCGCAAAGATTTTGTAGAAACGATTCTGTATTTAATAGTGGCATATAATTGTTAGATCAGGAGAATCCAGGAAATACATATTTTGTATTAAATTTATACAAACATTTCCAAAGTGAAGTGTTTTCACTATCACGAGCATGGACATATTGCCACAAATTGTCCACAAAAGAAGAAGAACAAGATGGTTGCTGGAGCTGAAGTTGGTGAGGCCCTTGCCTCGCAATTTGAGCTTGACTTCTCACTTATTTCATGCATGGTGTCAAGTGCAATGAGTTTGATGTGGTACTTGGATAGTGGTGCATCTTTCCACATGATGGGAGACAGAGAAATTTTCAGTAGCTTGGAGGAGAAGGACCTCCAGATGCATTTCGAAATGGGTGCTGACAAAAGGTATAGAGCTACCAAGATTGGTATTGTTACTTTCCAAAGGAATTCAGGTAAACCCTTATTTTTAAAATATGTAATGCACGTACCACGCTTAACAAAAAATTTAGTTTCAATTTCAATGTTGAAAGATAAAGTCTATGATGTGGTCTTTAGTGAAGGTAAATCCTTCCTTCGACATAAAGCCACAAAGAAAGTAAAGAACATTGGGATTCGTGTGAATAATCTCTATATACTTGATGTAGATGTGATTTATACAGAGCTTCCAACCATGGGGAAGTGTGAGAAAGCCATGCAATTTACCCTTGAGAGGGAGTTGGATTTGCATGAAGGTAAGAGTGAACCTTAGGATGTGGAGCAACCACAAGATGAGGATCATGGAGTGGCAGCAACCACTCATGCAGAGAAATTTCATGCCAGATGGGAAGAGGGAGTGCATGCAGCTATACCACCAGGTGATAGGTGGGATGACATGCATGGATAATCCCAATAAGAAATTTCTGGGCAATATTCATTGAGATGGTGTGGATCTCATGAATTGAACCTGGCTATGAGGAGCCCACAGAGCAGGAGTAGCAAGATCAGTTGGATTGATGCATTCAGATGTCATGAGGACATGAAATCAAAGTGACAGTTTCGGATACTGGAGTGCAAATCAGAGATGGCAGCAAGTTCAGAGTGCATGGATGCAGGTGTCTGTAGTGCACTGGTTCCTGAAGACATGTGAAGTAGCTAAGAATAATTCAGAAGAATTTTATGATAGATTCATTGTACTGATTCAGTTTTTTGGAGGCTATTCAGTTTTGAAAGTGTTGCATGCAAAGGTTGCATGTGCAAGAAACACTAGAGAAGTGTTGCATGCATGGAGTTGCATGTCACATGCATGAAGTTGCATGTCGCATGCAAGGAAATTGATTTCTTGTTGAGAGGGAGTGTTGAATTTTGCAACAAGAAATAGTGAAATTGGCATCCGGAAACAACATCCTTGATCCTAGTGAAAATTAAGCACCTACACTAGGTGGGGCCCACACAATCTATTTTTAGGTGGATGTATATTTATAGATGCATGAGAAAATTATGTTTATAGATGAGGTCTATTTATAGATGTATGTGCAAGTTCTATTTATATATTTCATGTCTATTTATAGATGCATGTCAACTATTATTATCCCTTAATATTATTTGGACAATAAACAACAATATGTTCTCAATGAGCACTTGGAAATAGTTAGCTAAAGTGGAAAATCAGTTAGCTAAGTGAATTTCAAGTTAAGAGGTTGGTTGGTAGGACATGGAGGTTGACTTGAGTTGTAACAGAGTGATTCCAATTGTAACAGAGTTGGAAGTGCAATGGTGCATCATTTAATGCAAGTTGTAAATCAGTTTAACTCAGTTAAGTGAGTTAAATTCAGTTGTGCTAGTTGTAACTGAAGATACACTAGTGAGAGATCAAGTGAAGTAATTATTAATTAATTCATAATCAATGGTCTCACATGCAACTGATGTTTTTACTATTATTAGCTGCATGCATGCCAGATCCAATGGAGACCCAGTTGAGTTCTAGGCGAAAGGGAAGTAAACTATCAATTGTGACATTATCCAGTTACACACATGCAACCACATACACATTGGATGTGCCTGTGAGGATTGCGCATTCAAGGCAGGTAAGAATCACTCATTCAAGGGTTCTTTACCATCAAGGATTGCGCAGTGGAGGCAGGTTCTCTCGAGACAGTAAATTGGCTAAGGAACTTGCTAATTTTTGTATGACAGTGTGAGACAGTTAACTATTAGACTGAGAGCTATTAGAGTATAGCTTTGTATGTAATTGTTTCATGATCCATGATATAATATATAATAGAAGATAGTGGGGTTTTTAGCTACATGCTTTCCCTAGGTAAATTATATGTGTTATGTGTGACTGATCTTTCTTCATGATATTGTGATTGGCGATTGTGTTTCAAATTCCGCAAAGATTTTGTAGAAGCAATTATATATTTAACAGTAGCATATTATTGTTAGATCAAGAAAATCCAGGAAATAAATATTTTATATAATTTCTACAAGCATTGGCTCTATCCAATATGTCATGAACCTACTAGTGGATGTGTTGAATGTTCTCAATGAAGTTGTTCACTTTATCAGCTTCAGACTGGACATGAGTCAAATCGGCCTGAGTAGCCACAAATGGCATGGCTACGTCAATGGGACATAGTGGTTGGAACCCCAGGACCACCTAAAAGGGGTTGTGGCTGGTTGATCTCTGGAGAGCCTGATTATAATTATATTGTACATAGGGAAGGCTCTCATCCCATGTGTGTGGATGTTTTGAATTGTACATACGTAGGATGTGTACAATCATCCTATTGACAACCTCTGTCTAGCCATCATTTTGGGGATGGAAATTTGTGGAATTGGTGAGCTTGGTGTCCAGCATCAACCAGAGGCTAGACCAAAATGTCTTGAGGAACCTGATCTCCTACTCTGAGATGCTATATTATGGGATCCCAAAGTGCACCCACACTCATTTAAAGAAGAGTTTAGCAGTGGCTTCTGCTGTGATATTCTTCTTGCAACTCGACATAATGGAGATCTTCGAGAATATGTCAACGACCATGAAAACACAATCATTTCCATGCTTAGTAGAAGGAAGGCCTGATATGTAATCCATGGAGATGGATTCCCAAGTTATACTAGGGGTAGGTAGCGGAGTATAGAGGCTTGCTTCTTGATGGTCGGTTTTGCAATGGAGCAAGCAGTGCAGGATCTTATGTACTTCCCAACATCCTGTTGAAGTTTCGGCCAATAAAAATACTTCTGCAGTACTTCCATTGTTTTCTCGACCCCGAAGTGCCCAACGACTCGAATGCAGTGTTCTTCCAAAATCATCTTGGTATTCTCGCTTGAAGGAACACAAAGGTGTCCTAGGTGACATAGCACTGCATCCTGAAGGTGAAAATTTGGAACTTGCATACCCTCCAAGAGTGTCTTGTATGTGTGGCTGAATTCTAGATTTCTCTTGTAAATAAGCGGCCAATCATAAGTCTCATTCACAAAAGGGTTGAGAATGGTGGTTAGCACCACAATCGGTGGTCGGCTGAGGTAGTCTACAACATTATTAGTGTTTCCCTTCTTAAACTTGATGTCCAAATGAAATTTTTGCAGATATTTTTTAGCGGAATTATGAATTACGGATAAATCATTCTTCCCTAGATAGGTGCTAATCTAGAACAATAGGTTAAATACTTTACGACTATCTTTCCTAACTATAAACAGACATACAGAATGAAACAAGAAGCTTACTTGGAGTCCAAGCGCTTCCAAAATCTCCTTCTATCACTTTTGCTGTAGCTTCAAATTCCAGCCACCTATGTAAAATATTTCTTGTAAGAATGAACACTAAACAAAAAAAGATAGCAATAATACAGATGTCTATTCAAGTTATTTAGCTAAATCAATAAAGCATAAACCATATACATCAACTAAGAAATCATGATATTGAAAATCAAAGCTTATATAGATGCATATAGGGAAAAATAAGCAATAATATTTATTGATGATAGAAAGGGAGGTTACAACCCAGCGATTGATTTAGTGTCACCATCTCCAGCAGCATCCCAGCCTCATCACAATGCAAATATCTCCAGAAATATGTCACTCAAATCAAACCCTCAATTGAAATTCCACCAGCATTTATCTACTCAAATTATTCCTTATCAAACACTAAGATCTATGCTCAATTTATAGAGGAGCTTAAGGTAGTTTTACAGTCAATGACTTTCCAATAATAGGCAAGACATGTTCCCAATCTTGTAGATGTCAAATGGACACATGGCTTCAAAGCTTGACACATGTGAACTCTTCTAGAAGGCACTGGCCAAGTGGAGATTCCGAAACAATGAGAATTTCGCTCCCAATGTGACCAACGCACCTGTGAATGTTAGGAAGTGATTTGCAGAGCGGCCTTTCATGGGGCTACCTGCATATGCAACGCACATAGTCCCTTTAGAGGCAGCTTTGATGAGCTCTCATATGATATATTATAAAACTAAAACCTTGGAAACCTTTGCAGATGAAATTCATATATGATTTTTCTTATTCTTTGTCTTAGGGCATGTAGCAACTAAAATGATAAGGAATGATAGACCCTTAATCATTGGTCTCGGAGATGAACCAGTTAACCAGGTCATTGGGAATGGCACCCAAATTGACCTATAACAGATATGTGGACCACTTTTGATGGCAATCGTTCTGCAACTTCCCTTGTGTCTGTATGAACTGCAGGGGTCGGTGGTCTATGTGGATGATCATTTCCTTCCCCAAAATGTAATGCTTCCATTTGCGGCACGCCTTCACAATGGAATACATTTCTTTGTCATAAGTGGGATACTTGTGAACTGTTTCTGACAGTGTCTCACTGTGATATGCCACTGAATGCCCCTGTTGAGTAAGAACTGCCCCAATAGCATAGTTAGAGTCATCTGTCTCGAACTCAAATGGTTGTTGCAAGTTTGGTAATGTGAGCACTGGGGCAAAGAAGAGGCGATGTTTCAATTCTACGAATGCCTTCTGTTGAGATTCTGACCAAAATAATTTTTCTTTCGCTCCTCCCTTGGTGACTTGACTCAAGGGCCAAGTGATATGAGAGAATCCCAACATGAACCTGCAGTAGAAATTAGCAAGGCCCGGAAAGTTGTGAAGCTCTGATAGAGTGGATGGGGCCGGCCAATCCTAATTACTTGGATCTTAGTTGGATCCACATGCACCCCATGTTCATCAATAATTTATCCCAGATACTGAACTTGGGTCATGAGAAAAGTGCACTTCTCCAAATAGGCACACAACTTATGTTATCATAGTGTTTGGAGGACCTGTCGGATGTGGTGGAGGTGCTCTTCCCAATTCTGGCTGAAGATCAGGATGTCATCCAAGTACACTACTAAAAATGATAGGTAAATGGCTGCAAGATGTCATCCATCAGCCTCATGAAGGTTGTGGGAGAATTTTTCAACCCTAAAGGCATGACCAGCCATTCGAAAAGGCCCTCATTGGCTTTGAAGGCAGTCTTCCGCACATCAAAGGGTTCGATTGGTACCTGGTGATACCCAAAATTCAAGTCGATCTTGCTGAAATATTTCACCCCTTTGAGTTGATCCAGAAGGTCATCAATACGTGGGATCGGGTACCTATTCTAGACATTGACCTTGTTCAGCACCTGATAGTCAATACAGAGCCTCCAAGTCCCATCCTTCTTCTGCACTAACACAACCGGGCTCCAAGAGGACGATGAACTCAGGCGGATGTGACCTTTCTGTAGCATATCCTGAATCTACCTCTTGATTTCATCATTCTCTAGAACAGAATGCCGATAGATCGATCCATTGGGCGTCGGTGCACTTGGGGTCAGATCGATGGGGTGCTTGACCTGACAGTGCAGAGGCACCCCTGTGGGTGAGGTGAAGATGTCCTTATACTCCTCCATGACCTTGTTCATTTTTTTTTGTCATGCGGAGGAGCCTTGTCTAGAGGTTGTGGCCACAGTATTCTTCTTGCCTTGGGGGCGGATCATCAGGAAAACAAATTTCGTAGTTTTGGAAATGAACTTGCTGCATTGTTTTATAGTAACCAAAGAGATAGTAGCAAGTGGTGGTACCTCTGGTTTCCTATACAACTTATTGCCCAAAGTAACAATAACAACATCAGGTCAGGACTTATACACAGCATGTCACTTCCATGAGTATGCTTGGCCTAATAATACATCACAAACATCAAGAGGATCAATGTCACATAATACCTCATATGTGAAGGGCTTGATGTTGTAGGGAAGGCGGCTCTGCTAGCTGACGCGGAGATCCCATCCTTGGTGAAGCCACCCGATGGTGTACAATTGCGAGTGTGCTATGGTCAAAAAGCCCAAATGCTTCATGACCTCTACTAAAATGAGGTTCTTTTGGCTCCCACTATTGAAAATGAACTGTAGTGAGGAACCTTTTACCCACATCTAAGAGTGGAAGAGATGCTCCTCCTCCTCCGGATCTTCTGGTTCCTCCTTTTGAACCTTTGCAGTGGCCACGATGACGTTGGGCTACGCATCAATAATCTGCTTCCCTTTGTCATTTTTGATTCAGATTCAGAGCATGCATCTGATTCAGAAGCCCTCATCTCGGCCACTAGTGACTGCTTGCCTCAACACTCACTTGGGTTGTGAGTGGAGCTCTTATGGAACTCACACCACTTTCTCGTGTCCTTCTTCGGATTTGTGGTTTTGTTATTTTCCTGCAGATTTGGTAGGTTATCTTGGGCTGCCATGCCTAAGCTTTGTCCCATGTTCTCCGGTTTGAGGGCACCTTTCCCTTGATTTTGATTCACATATCCAAAGTCTCTCTTCTTCTGTTTGAATTTCTGCTCAATATTGGCAACATAATAGTATGTCGCACCAAGCAAGATGTCGAGGAACTCCTGAATGTATCTGTGCAGACAATTGCGGTACTTTAGCACCAAATGTTTCTCTGAATCTTTGATACCCAAATTTGTGCATAGGATATGGAACAGATTCATCATCTCATGTTCATCTTGATCCCTTTGTTGCCGCAGCGTAGTCCATTGTATGTACTTGTCCTCATAGCTCACCATGGGATAATATTGTTCCTTGATGGTGTCTCAGAAAGAATTCCAAGTGGGTATGGCCGAGAACAAATAGGGATCCCCCTCATCCTTTTTCTTGCAGTAGGTTTCCCAGCAATCCTTCACATGGGGGGTAGCTTTGAGGAGTGCAAAAATAATCTTCTCCCGGTCGGAAAATTCATGAACTGAGAAATATCCTTCAAATAGATTCAACCATATATCTATGGTGTTTGCATATATTTGGACCTCAAATCTGGGAATTTCAAAATTTACTTGCACCTTAAAAGGATTTGGGCCTCCAAAGTGGCCGATGGATGCAGATGCGCCGCCAGTGGGCAGTCGTTGAAGGATCTGGGCAAAGTTATCCATCATCGCGTTCCTTTGTTTTTCGAGGGCCTCTTAGAGCAATATTTTGATAGGATCTCCTTCTCCCTCACCTTTATTTTCGCCCCCCATGGGCGGCCATTAGGGTTTGTGATCTGAAATGGGTGGATGACTTGTTATGCTATGCAAGCACCTCCCACTCAGTTAAACAAATTAAGATATTGCTTATACTTGATAGTGCGGAATTGAATACTTGAATCAAGTTTATGTGTTTTAAACTATTTTAAGACTTTATGTGTGAGGAATTAAACCTTTGTTTTTTTTATTAAAAACATGTACAAGAAGCATAAATTGTATCAAATTAATCATCAACACATAACTACAAATTTAATAAAGGAGTTCACTTGTATGTCTTGGGCTACATCTCCTTGACCCTTTTTCAATTGACTTGGCTCTTTGGGATTAAAATGGAAAAAAAAATTACAAGTTGTAACTTAACTCCAATGGTTATTTGGACTGTACCAATGGATTTAGAACACCATCATACCCCTGAATTGACTGCTAAGTCTCTAGAAATGGACCTAGGCTCCCTTTGACTTGACCTCTTCTCTCGGTGCCCTTAAGCTTCCCTGAGCTTCTTTGTGGCACAAACTCCCTTAGATGTTAGGTCCCTATATTACTAATATAGTCCCTTATTGTTATTACTGTAACCCCCTTATTATTATTATTGTACCCCTATAACCCCCATATTTTTATTATTGTGCCCTTAAATTATTATTGTTAGGTCGGCTAGGATTACATTATGGCCCCACTAGGATTACATTGTGGCCCCATGAACTCCTATATATAGAAAGGAGGTTTTGTAATTTGTATCATCCAATATTTGTTCATTCATGTAATGTATTGGAGGTTTCCCCCTTGAATTGGCTTATTTCTAAGGCATTTATATCTATTTTCTTCTATTTTTGGAGCTGGTTTCACAACACTTGGTATTAGAGCTTTGGATTCTAGGGTTTCCCTGCTCCAAACAGGTCATCGTGGAATTTTCGCTATAAAATTTTTTATACGAAGGTTCAGAAGCTGAAATTTTTAGAGTGCGAATCTGAAATCATGAGGAACATTGTCACAAAATTTCACAGCTTTAGTCACAATGTTTTCGGATATACGATCTGTGGAAGTTAGGGATTTTTGCAGGCTCCTGAATTTAAACTAAACAGGTCATCATGGAATTTTCACTATAACGTTTTTTCTAAGAAGGTTCAGAAGCTGAAATATTTAGAGCGCAAATCTGAAATCTTGAGGAACAGCGTGAAAAAATTGTAGAGATTGGTTCGCAATATTTTCGGAGATATGGTCTGTGGAAGTTAGGGATTTTTCAGGCTCCCGAATTTCATCTCAAAAAGGTGATTGTGGGAAAATCATCATAACTCTCTCTCTGAGCATCGGATTGGAATTCTATAAAAATTGGTGGAAATTACATGAATTGTAGCTTCATTTTTATCAAATTCAAAGCCAAAGGAGGAAATAATGGCACGTGGCACGTCGTACAAGTTCACTCTATTGAACCCGTCCATAATTAGGTCATTGTGGGAGATTGGGCATAACTTTGTCTTGAAGAATCCAAATCAAGTCAAACCTATGGCATTTGAAAGAAGCTTTAGAGGGATACTATAGGGCCAAATTTAAGATATTGAGGACCTGAAATTATAGAGATAATTCAATTCCAATATCGAGCTCCTCAAAAGCAAGTAAAAGGTGTGTATTTTTTTTTTCCGAATTGCATAAGTCTTGTTTGAAGAATCAAGTTGAATTAATTCCAAGGGAATATTGTAGAATAGATATCAGTAGTGGATTCTAAAATTGCCCCTTAAAATAATTCAACACCCATTAAGCCTTTAGAAGGCTCTACTATGACTCATGAAGACGAAGAATTGCAACATGACATATCAAAATTACAAGAGCAAGTGCAAAAAATTTCGCTCTCGCAAAGAGCAACAAAAAATGACATGGAAGTTTTGAAGAAAGGCACGGAAACTAAGATGGATGGTTTAAAGAAAGGCGTGGAATCTAAGATGGATGGGTTGAAGAAAGGCGTGGAATCTAAGATGGATGGTTTGAAGAATGGCATGGAAGCTAAGATGGATGGTATGGAAGCTGTCATGGAATCTAAGATGGATGACATGGAAGCTAAGATGGAAAACATGAAGAATGATCTAAAAGCAAACATGGAAGGTTTGACAAAGTTGATATAAGAAATGTTTCCTAATGGTGAAAATATAGTAGAGGAAACCCATGATGAGAACAAAATAAATGTTAATCGTGATTCCATAAACTCTAATGTTGGAGGCAAGAACCACCATATTCCAAAAATGGATATGAGGAAGTTTGATGGAAAGGATCCTGTAACATGGATACTATAGATGGAGCAATATTTTGATCTCAATAATGTGAAAAACACACAAAAGGTACGCATTGCAACTTTACATTTAGAACAAAATACATTTATATGGTATCGATGGCTTTGCTCCCGTAAAAAAATTGTCACTTGGTCAATTTTTACGGAGGAAATGATAGCACATTATGAGGATACAAAGAGCAACACCTTCTTTAGTCAATTGATAAATCTCAAACAAAAGGGTTTAGTGGGGCAGCACATTGAGGACTTCCAAAAATTTAATATAAGGGTAACTGATATTCCAGAGGAACACAGGATTGATCTCTTCATAGGTACTCTAAAGGATAACATCCAACATGAAGTTCGTGTTTTGGAACCTGATTCATTGGAGAAGGCATTCAGGTTGGCAAGAAAAGTTGAATGTAAAATTATGGCGACAAGGAAGCCTACCACTCAATTCTATAAAGAAGGAAGTGTTGCTACGCCTAGATTTCCACAACCTACAAGGTTGACACCACAACAATTGGAAGAAAAAGAGAAAAAGGGCTTTGCTACAGTTGTGATAGAAAATACACTAAAGGTCATAAGTGTGCTGAGAAGAAATTATTTTACATAGATTGTGAAGAGGAAGAAGAAAATGAACAAGAATCTTCAAAAGAAGAGGATATACACTAGGAACCAACCTTAGAAGAGGAAGAAATGAGTCCGACCATATCGTGTAATGCATTGGCAGGAATTACCACTCCTCAAACTCTCAATATAGAAGGACATATCAAGAAGAGAAAGGTAATAGTGTTGATTGATTCAGGTAGTACCCATAATTTTATTCATTGTAAGGTAGCCAAGGAATTGAATTGTTTCCTATACCCAACACCAGAATGTCAAGTGATGGTTGCAAATGGAGGAACTATAAATTGCTATGGAAAATGCCATAATATTAAGATAACCATGGGGGAATCTGTATTGAATAGTCCAATGCTTTCCATTCCTATGGGAGGTGTTGATGTTGTACTAGGAGTACAATGGTTACAATCTTTGGGGACAGTAGCTTTTAATTTTCAAGAATTTTTTTTGAATTTTTTTTCAAAAGGAAAGGAAGTCAAATTACGGGGTATTGCACGGAAGCCAGGAAAGATAATAATCTCTAATGTCATGACAAAGCTTCTAAAGAAAGAACAACGAGGCGTAATTTCACAGTTATGCTCACTATAAGTTCCAACATCAAAATCATCTATTTCTGTAGATCTCCAAAAAGTCTTCGACAATCATTCCAAGGTGTTTGAAACTCCCAAAGGACTCCCACCTATTTGTGATCATGATCATGCTATTCATTTGATTCCAGGAAGTTTTCCTCCAAACATCAGGCCTTATAGATATCCTTATGTCCAAAAGAGAAAAATTGAATGTATGATTGCAGAAATGTTAGAGGCTGGTATAATTCAACCTAGTCAAAGTTCTTTCTCTGCTCCTGTAGTATTGGTACACAAGAAGGATGGATCATGGCTCATGTGTCCAGATTATAGAGAGCTCAATAAGCTCACCATTAAAGATAAATTTCCCATTCCTATGATTGATGAATTATTGGATGAATTACATGGAGCAATTTATTTAACCAAGTTGGATCTTCGTTCAGGATATCATCAAATTAGAATGAAGACTGAAGATATTCTGAAAACAGTGTTTCGAACTCATGAGGGTCATTATGAAATTTTGTTCATGCATTTTTGCCTTACCAATGCACCTTCTACATTTCAAGGGTTGATGAATTCCATTTTCAAACCCTTCCTTAGAAAATTGGTGCTAGTATTTTTTAATGATATACTAATCTACATCAGGTCTTGGAAGGATCATGTTCAACATGTTGACAGGGCACTCAAACTATTGCAGGAGAAACAATTATATGCAAAAACATCCAAATGTTTCTTTGGTGTACAAGAGGTGTAATATCTGGGTCATATTGTGTCTCACAAGGATTTTAAGGTAGACCCTAACAAAATAAAAGCCATTAAGGAATGGAAAGTCCCCACAACCATAAAGTAGTTGCGAGGATTTCTCAGGTTAACAGGGTATTATTGCAAGTTTGTTAAGAATTATGGGAGAATAGCAACACCTCTAACAACATTATTGAATAAAGATGCATTTTCATGGAATCATGATGCAACTAAGGCCTTTGAACATCTTAAAGATGCAATGTGCCTAGCACCGGTCTTAGCTATGCCAGACTTCACAAAAACCTTTATTGTGGAATGTGATGCCTCATGAAATAGAATTGGTGTTGTTTTAATGCAAGACGGAAGACCCATTTCTTTTGAAAGTCGTCCAATCAAAGGAAAGTATTTACAGAAAGCTATTTATGAGAAGGAAATGTTAGCAATATTGCATGCACTAAAGAAATGGCGAACTTACCTAATGGGAAGACACTTCAAGGTAAAAAATGATCATGATAGTCCTAAACACTTTTTGGAACAAATACTATCTTCATAAGAGCAGCAAAAATGGGTCACAAAGATGTTGGGTTATGACTTTGAAATAATCTACAAAAAAGGGAAGCTAAATGTTGTTGCAGATGCACTCTCAAGAAAGAATGAAGAGGTGAAAGAATTGTCATTTCTATTATCCAACCAGATTGGATAACCGAAGCAAGGGATGAATGGAAGAAGGATGAAGAAGTCTGGACACTCATTCAAAAGTTGCAACAAGATCCTAGTACATCTGATACATTTAGTTGGAAAAATGATTCCTTATGGTACAAAGATCGCTTATATATTTGTAATAATTCCCAACTAAAACAAAATATTCTTTTGGAATTGCACACTTCTCCTTTAGGAGGACACTCAGAATTTTTAAAAACTTGCCACAGGGTGAAGAAAGAATTTTTTTTGGATGGTCTTAAATTTGATATTCAAAATTTTGTGGTGGAATGTTTGGTTTGCTAGCAGAATAAAGTTGAGACAATTAAGACCCCGGGTCTTCTACAACCTTTATCCATTCCAAGTCAACATTGGGAGGAGATTTCAATGGATTTTATCACAGGTTTACCTAAGTCCGAAGGAAATAGTGTCATCATGGTGGTAGTTGATATACTTACCAAGTATGCACACTTTTGTGCATTATCTCATCCATTTAAAGCAATTACAGTTGCTACTACATTTATGGACACAATTCAAAAGCTACATGGAAACCCAAGGGTTATTGTGAGTGACAGAGATCCCATTTTTACTAGAAATTTTTGGACGGAGTTATTTTCTTGTTTGGGTACTCAATTAGCTCATAGCTTATCTTATCATCCTCAATCTGATGGTCAAACTGAGATAGTAAATAAACATTTGGAAGGATATCTCCGTTATTTTGCATCTGATAAACAAACAAAATGGGTCAAATGGTTACCTCTCGCTGAATGGTGGTATAACACTTCCTAAATGACCCCATTTATGGCACATAATGGATATCATCCACCATCCATCACATCATATTTAAGAGAAAATTCGAAGGTTCAAGCAGTGGAAGATCACATCGAGCATCAACAAAATTTCTCCAACTCTTAAAGGATAACTTGAATCTGGCACAAAATCGAATGAAACAACAGGCAGATCAACATCACAACGAGAGAAGTTTTGATGTAGGAGACTGGGTATTTTTACGGCTACAACCATACAAACAAATGTCCCTCAAGCAAGCTAAGAAGGATAATAAATTATCGCCAAAGTACTATGGTCCTTACAAGGTGTTGCAAAATATTGTTACTATGGCATACAAATTGGATCTTCCTGCTTCTTCACGAGTGCATCCAGTTTTCCATGTTTCATGCTTAAAGAAGGTTATAGGTGAAAATATTCCAGTTCAAACAATATTTCTAGAACTTGATGATAAAGGAAAAATCATATTGGAACCTGAAGCGGTCACGAAAACAAAAACTCGACAGCTACGAAATCGATCAATTTCAGAGTATCTCATCAAGTGGAAGGACTTACCCACTGAAGATTCTACATAGCAGTATGAAAATTTTATACAGAAGCACCCAGAGCTACTCAAGAATTTAGGACAACACTTTTTTGAAGGAGAGGGGCATGTTAGGTCCCTATATTACTAGTATAGTCCCTTATTGTTGTTAGTGTAACCCCCTTATTGTTATTATTGTACCCCTGTAAACCCCATATTGCTATTATTGTGCCCCTAAATTATTACTGTTAGGTCAGCCAGGATTACATTGTGGCCCCACTAGGATTACATTGTGGCCCCATGGACTCCTATATATAGAAAGGAGGTTTTGTAATTTGTATCATCCAATAATTGTTCATTCATGTAATGTATTGGAGGTTTCCCCCTCGAAGTGGCTTATTTATAAGGCATTGATATCTCTTTTATTCTATTTTTGGAGTTGGTTTCACAACATTAGAAGTCATTTTTTTTCCTTGAAACCTTTTCTAATGTCTCCAAAAAATATCATTCATCCAAAATATGATGTTCATTTGTACAAAATGAGCTCTGGATCCCCAATTTAGGCCTCCAACTCCTGGTGGCCCTGGCCTCCCTGAAACTTCCTTGTGGCTTCTTCAGCTCTAGAACTCTCCAAATGGCTCTGAAAATCCTTCCATTTGATTCATAATGTCCAAGATAGTCAGAAATTACTATTCAATTTCTGAAATTGGCCTTTGGCTGCTCTGGTTATGCCCCCAACACCTGGTCGCACCTTGTGGCTCTAGGCTCACTGAAAACTTCTCTATAGAATCTCGGCCTTCAGAAGTATCCAAATGCTTCTAAAAATCCTTCCAGTGGATTTAGAAGCTTCAAGATAGTCATAATAGACTATTGGGTTGCTGAGAATAGACTTTGGTTGGTCTGGCTAGGCCTCATTCTCTTGTTGGCTCCTGTTGGCTCTGTTATCACTCGGATTGAACCTCAAGCTGAGAGAGGAAATCTTGAGGTAACCTCAAACCACGCTTAACCAAGTAGCTAGCCTTAATATACCAGGAGATGACTCTCTCTGTATGGATCACAATCAAGATGACGGAGTAAAGAAGGTTTTAGGCTAGGTATAGTAGCTCAAGGTTTTTTATTTTGTGTAGGGTTTCGCTAGATCAGGAGGAGTCAAACAGCTAGGACAAGGAAATTAGGTCAAAATCTATAGGGGTTCTAAGAGGAAAGGAAGGTCGAAGGTTTGACGTTCAAAATATGATTATGGTGAGATGAATAGACTGGTGATAAGTTAGGAAGAACATCTGAGATTAATTCTCCCTAAACTGAAGAACATAAACAAATTATGCTAAATTCCCCAAAACAGAGCATGAAACATGAATTTTGCCTTTCAACTTGAAATTAAATTATATAATAGACATTAAAATGGCTCATGCGATATCAATACATTCATACAAATGATTACAAAGAAGAAACTATGTCAAACACGCATACCACATGGATCCTAAAGAAATAGCTGCAAATTTATCATTAAAGTCCAAGCCAAATTGATACAAAATGTCTCTTGAGATGCCAAAGCTCCCAGTGAGTCCAACCATTACAATGACTGATAAAATACATCAAATAGACCTCAAAACCACTCTCCCTAGCCTCAGGGAGTCGAATCCATGAGATAGGGATCAGTTTCACCTACTCGCAAACAAGAATCTGAAGACTAGGAAAACTCAACAATTTTCCTCTAAATGAGAGGAAACTGATTCATTTGACCTCTAGAGGACTTATCTAATGTATCTACCCTATATAAAAGTGAATACATGACATTTACATTCACCATGACCATTTACATCAGTGATTTTCTCATTTTCCTAAGTAAAAAGTCAAAAATTCAAAATTTTGATGATGCTGATGAAAACTGCATTCTCTTGTTAAACATGCAGTGTCATATCAGAAAAAATTACCTGTCTTGTAGGAAAATTTTTGTTAGGATATTCCGACACATAGGAAATAGTTAAGAATAACTTAGTCTAGTGTAGAGTTAGGTAAATTGTGTTTCTTTACCATGTACATTTGCAACTTATAATCCGAGGGTCACGATTTGTAGTGATCTGATGGTTATCTCTCACCTCAGTATTAACGACACTTGATCCATAGCTTAACACCTGATTTGTCCATGATCTCTGTTTAAAGAGCATGGAGGGTCATTTTTCTAGTAACCGTTTATGAGAGAAACATATGTAACTTTTATTTTTATATTAATAAATTGCCTGAAGTGGCCGCGTTGGCTCAGGTCGTGGATTGTTTCCCTCTTTGAGGGTTTTAACCACGTGATTATACTAGTGTACTGATTTTTGATCTGTTTGTGAGAGGTGACCTTTGGTTCTTGATCTAAGGAACTTACCCTGTAAATTTCTACATGGTATCGGAGCTATTTTGAGAACCGCGTCCGTTGTTGATCAAAATCTGAAGCTGGTTTGACTGCATGTGAGTTCCGTTTTGTAGATCTACTATTTCTGAACACTTTTGGGCTTGGAGAACTACTTGGTTGTGTCTGGAGCGTCTGTTACAGTGAGGAATGTCTTTCATTTCATGCGAAAATGTTTCCGTCTGCACAAGTTATGACATTAGATCTTGAGGTATAAAGCATCTGTTTTGCAGTTATATTTGTTAATAGTTCTTCTTATTTCGGTTCCCTCTTTTTAATTTCGGTTTTTAGGTTTTATTTATTTGCTGGATCTATACCCTCTTCTCTGTGTATGCTCTTTTTTGTGCGCTGCGTACAATCTCGGCAAATTAGAAACAGGAAAAAGGGATTTTTTCACTACATATGTTATTTCCCCGCATCTTTGTGTGATCTCAGGAAATCACAAATAGTGAAAAATTTGATAGTTGCTGGTCAGGCTAACCAGAAATCTAACATTATGCCACAAGGCCTTGCTTTTCTTTTCTTTTTTTTGGCTTGTTTTTTGTGTTTTTTTGTGCAGGAAAAGGCACACACACCGAAGAGTTTAAAAAAAAAAAAACCCCTTCCTCCTTTCAAACAATAACGTATTCCTTTTACTATCTCACTTGGTGAGGGGTTAGTTTATGAAAATATAGGTCTTGCGTTCAAGTCTCCTTCTCAAGCTTCTTTTGTAAAAAAAATTTGTTAAAAGGGCAAAAAAAATTTTAAAATGCCGCACTTCATCCCGTTCCCGTAACTATTCAGCATTTACAACTCAGATTTTTCAAAAGGCATAAAATCTTCATCCGGAAGCCGTTTTTCGGGCCGTTTTTTTTAAACGGCCTAATTTTTTGAGATCTTTCAATTGGAGCAGTTAGTTTCAGCTTTTCTCAGCTTCAATTTTTTTTTTTTTAAATGGAAAGTGCATGCCCGATTATTCTTAACAGCACCAATTATTTCCAATGGCTACCTCACATTGTGGATATACTTAGAAGTAAAGGGCTTTATAGAATAGCCATCGGGCTAGAAACTAAACCTTCTGATGATGATAAAATTGCTAAATGGGAAAATAAACAAGATCAAGCACGAGCGTTGATAGGAATGTCCATTGCTAAAAATCTTTGATATCATATCCTTGACATTGACACCCCTCATGAATCCCTAGACAAGCTAAATATTGTCTTTTGCATTCAAAATCAAATCAGGCCCATCAGCTTGAAAATGAGCTGCTTACTTTGGAACCCAATAATTTCTCCTCTATTGAAGATTTTTTGTCCAAATTCAAGACCCTCAAAGTTCTTTTAGAAGGTTGTAAGGTCAAAAAGGAAGATGGTAGCCTCATCTATTGCATTTTTACTAAGCTTGGCACTGCATACTTTGTATTTGTTTATGCATTCCATTCCACTAGAGAAGCCATCATTTCTTCAGAAACCACCTACAAGAACCATATAGAGTCCAAATGTTTTAAGAATATGGAATCCTTAGAAGCAGAAATGAAGAAGCACAACATCAATTTGGAGCACTCTTCACCTTCAGGAATGGCACTTTCTACTTGTGGTTGTCAAGCATCAAGATCTGTTTATGCATTAAACGTATCTTCTTCTTCTCATTCTCACGAGTGGCTCATTGATTCTGGAGCTTCTTACCACATGGCCAAAAATCAAGCCATGTTTTCTTCTTTAAATTATTTTAACACCAAACATATTTATGTTGGTGATGATATATCTCTTAGTGTTGTAGGATCTGGAACCATTCATCTAGATAATGGTAATTTTAATGATGTACTATGTGTTCCTACCTTGTCATGAAACCTTCTCTCTATTTATTAGATAACTCATTTAGGTGAAGGGAAAATAGTAGAATTCTCACCTCATTATGTTGTAATCAAGGACCTCAAAGATCCTCACCATATTTTAGCTATTGGCATTGCTGATGATTCCACAAGGTTGTATAAGTTTGACAACTTTGGGTCATCATGTTTTCCCTCCGTTTTTGTTGCTCATAATGATGATGTGAGTAAAATTTGGCATAAGCGATTTGGTCACTTAAACTATCGCTCTCTTCAAACTCTATGTAAGGAAAATATGGTGATGGGCCTTCCTATGGTATCTTGCCAAGATGGTGTTTGCTCTGGATGTGTAATCGGAAAACATCATCAGGATAGTTTTGACAAACATGCCTCTTGGCACGCTTCAGCCCCTTTGCAGCTTTTACACAGTGATTTATGTGGTCCACTTCCTATTGTTTATTTCTTTGGTTGCAAGTACTTCTTAACTTTCATTTATGATTTTTCTAGATGCACTTGGGTATACTTATTAAAACTCAAGAGTGAAGTTTATAACATGTTCTTGGCCTTTAAAGCCTTTGTTGAGAAACAATCTGGACATCCAATTCTTAAGTTAAGATCAGACAATGGAGGAGAATATGTTAACAAAAAATGTATCAACTTATGCACTAAGCATGGCATTGAATTAAAACATACCGTCCCATATACTCCACAAAAAAATGGTGTAGCTGAAAGGAAGAATCGCACCTTAAAAGAAATGGCTAATTATATGCTTCAATCTAAAGGACTTGGTCTCGATTTTTGGGCAGAAGCCACTAACTGTGCAAATTACATAGTAAATCACACTCCTACTAAGGTTTTAAAGAATATAGCTCCAAAAGAAGCTTGGAGCTCAATCAAACCATATGTAAGTCACTTTCATGTTTTTGGAAGTGATGCTTGGGCCCATATTCTAGATGCGAAACATAAAGCCTTAGAACCTAAGAGTGAAAAACGTAATTTTGTTGGATATTCTAAAGATGTCAAAGGATATAGACTTCTTCAACCAAAATCCAAAAATATAATCACTAGAAGAGATGTAAAATTTGATGAAAATATATTGGCCTGTGAGCCTAGTTCGACGGGTGTGCCACCTTTGGCCTGCGAGCCTGATTTGGCATATGTGCCACCTCTCTCTCTCTCTTCTATTTTTAATAGCATTCCTTCTAATTCAGATGATGACAGCGAGGATGAAAATCCTCCTCCACCTCTTTCAATTGTTCCTTTTACTCCACGACTTCCAAGATGGGTCCACTCTACTCGGGATGCAGTAGGTTCTCTTGCAGGTGACCCTGCCGATTGACAACGTACACGTTCTTAGTTCGAAAGAGCTTATTCCTTATTGGCTCAATTTCCATAAAATAATGATCCAGAAACCTTTGAAGAAGCCTCCAGTCATCCAGCTTGGGATGAAGCTATGAATGAAGAATATCGTTCCTTATTTGCGAATGATACTTGGGATATTGTTCCTCTTCCAAAAGGAAGAAAACTTTTCAGATGCAGATGGGTTTACAAAACAAAGTTTGGACCAGATGGAAAAGTGGATAGACATAAAGCTCGTCTTGTCGCTAAAGGATTTTC
This sequence comes from Pinus albicaulis, assembly GCA_034641835.2. Classification (NCBI taxonomy): domain Eukaryota; kingdom Viridiplantae; phylum Streptophyta; class Pinopsida; order Pinales; family Pinaceae; genus Pinus; species Pinus albicaulis. Next base: position 1,393,061,060 of record CM076570.1, read on the forward strand.
ACAAGTTGAAGGAATTGACTATACTGAAACCTTCTCCCCTACTGCCAAAATGAATTCTATCCGCCTTGTTCTTTCCCTTGCAACCTCCTTTAAATGGGAAGTCCATCAGATGGATGTTAAATCCACCTTCTTACATGGAGATTTACATGAAGAAATCTACATGGAACAACCCCCCGGCTTTATCCAAAACGAATCTAGCCTTGTTTTTCGCCTTAGGAAGTCTCTCTATGGTCTCAAACAAGCTCCTCGGGCTTGGTATGCCAAAATGGATAGATTTCTATTAGATAATGGCTTTTCTAGGTGTCATTCTGACAACGCTGTCTACACCAAGAAAGTGGGTAAGTCCTTCACCATCCTTGTTCTTTATGTTGATGATCTCATCCTTACTGGTAGTGATCCAAACCATATAAACCATGTGAAGTCTAGCCTCAAAAAGAAGTTTGAAATGAATAACTTAGGACACTTGCATTATTTCCTTCGTCTTCAAGTCTTATCCAAGGAAGGCATTACCCTCTCTCAGTCCAAGTATGCATGTGATCTTCTACACCACTTTCACATGGAAGACTGTAAGCTAGCCCCTTCTCCCTTTCAGTCTGGAGTCAAGCTTTCAGTCACTTGTACTACCCCTGAAGTTGATGCTACCTTATATCATCAACTTGTTCGTAAACCTCTGCATTTAACCCATACCCATCCTAACCTTTCCTTTGTCGTTGGTCTTGTTGCTCGGTTTATGCACCAACCTCATGGAAGTCACTGGAAAGCAGCTAAAAGAATACTTTGATTCATTATAGTGTAGGAGCATCTCCATTGTTGATTGGTTTCACTGATTCTGATTGGGCTGGTGACCCTGATGATTGAAAGTCTACTGCAGGATATTTATTCACTCTTGGTTCAGGACCTATTACTTGGTCTTGTAAGGAACAAACTGCCATCTCTCTTTCTTCAGCAGAAGTAGAGTATCATGGTGCAGTTGAAGCCAATAAGGAAGCCATGTGGCTTCTTCAGATCTTGTCTGAATTTGGTCTTCATCAGTAGCATCCAACTACACTTTGGTGTGATAATCAGAGTGCCATTCAACTATGTAAAGATCCAGATCAGCATCAGCGTATGAAACACATTGAACTCCACATACACTTCATCAGAAAGCTCATTCATGATCTTGTTCTTGAAGTGCAGTACTGTCCAACCAATGATCAAGTAGCCGATATCTTTCTGAAGGCTCTCACAGAAGCGAAGTTTACCAAACTTTGATCCATGCCTGGAGTTCAGGAAAGTTTTCATAAGGGGGGATAGGCTCTAATGCCTTCTTCCTTCTCCTATTGTGTTACTTTTGTAAATCCTTCAATCATATCCCAATTTGTTCATAAGGGGGGAAGTTAGGATATTTTGACACATAGGAAATAGGCTCCTTTTGTGTCACCTTTGTAAATCCTTCAATCCTATCCCAAATTGTTCCTAAGGGGGGATTTTAGGATATTACGACACATAGGAAATAGTTAAGAATAACTTAGTCTAGTGTAGAGTTAGGTAAAGTGTGTTTCTTTACCATGTACATTTGTAACTTATAATCTGATGATCATGATTTGTAGTGATCCGACGGTTATCTCTCACCTTAGTATTAACGACACTTGATCCGTGGCTTAACACCTGATTGGTCCATGAACTCTATTTAAAGAGTATGGAGGGTCATTTGCGTGATAACCGTTTATGAGAGAAACATATGTAACTTTTCTTTTTATGCTAATAAATTTCCTAAAGTGGCCACGTTGGCTTAGGTTGTGGACTGTTTCCCTCTTTGAGGGTTTTAACCACGTGATTATACTAGTGTACTGATTTTTGATCTTTTTGTGAGCGGTGACCTTTGGTTCTTGATCTAAGGAACTTACCCTGTAAATTCCTACACTTTTTGAGGCCTTTCCGATGTCCAAATCTGCTCCATGATAGCTCATTGGAAAGCTCTCTGAGTCTAGTTTCCAAATATGCCTCAAGTTTCAAAAATAATGTCCATATGACCTGTCAAAAACCTGTTCTCCCAATACTAGTAAACACGCAACGCCAAGGCAAAAACAAGGGCAGAAACATGTTTTTTGTGTGGTTTTTTGCCTTTTTCAAGGACCAGTTCTCCTCCAAATATTCTGAAAATTACTGGAGCTAATGTCATCATCATTATGAACATGATGGTGGTGGCCATTTTTCAATTGGATGCCCCAAACAAGAGCGCAATGCCAGTGGCGTTGTGCGTTTAGCAAAATTTATGTTTGTCAAAATTGCCTAAAAACTCAAAAATACACCATAGTGCTAAGTGTGCCAAAATTTGTCCAAAATTGTGAGGTTACTTGCTGATAAATGTTTAGAGGCATGAAGAGACACCTCAAAAAGTATTTCTAACTTCTCCTTCTCCTTTTCCTCAGTCAAAGCATGAATCTTTGCTTGGGCTCGTTTGAGCTTGGCCCTTGCAATTTTGTTTCTCATGGCATAGTGTTTAGCCATCTTCCTCTAAATATAATTTTCCTTATTGGCCTTCTCCAGAAATCTCTCCAAATGCAATTTGTCTCTTTCAAGCCATGACTCTCTGTCTTTGCTAATCTCAAGGGCAAGCAACTCACTTGGAGTGAGCTGCTTTGCCAAATCAGCCTCTTTCTGTCTCTCATGGACTAGAGATCTCTTAAGCCTTATTGTCTTTGGTCTCTATCTAGGAGGTTGATCCTCCTCATCATCAATCTCATAAAATTTTCCCAAGGTCTCCTCTAACAAGGCCTTAACCTTCCCTGCCTCTTTTTGAGCTTTGATGGTCTTGACCTCATCAATGATTTGCTTGGTTTTCAGTTGTTGATTCTCTTGCTCAAGAAAAGAAATAACATATTGTGCTCTATCAAGATTATCTTGAAGTTCACTAATCATTTCCTCTTTGCTTCTGATCATTTCATTGGTGATTCTAACCTCATCCTAATCATCAAGGTCAATCAGTTGAAACTATAACTCAGTTTCATGCTTGTCCTCCTGCTCATTAATTATATGCCCTGTAGCATTTTCCTTTCCCTTTTCTACCTATTTTGTTGATGAAGAAAACATGGCCCATTTCACACCACGTGAAGAACACAAATGCATGTGGCCTCTCTAATAGGTCTTGGGAAATGGATCAACATCAGCCACATTAGACCAAGTTGCCTCAATGTCCCTTTCACTACTTGATGCTCTAGTATCATGATGGGATGATGAAGGGTTATAGAAAGTGTTGGCAATATGATGCTGAGTGTTGTCCTTGATGGCAACCCACTTGATGAAGATGATGGAAACCTACTTGATGAAGTTGTCCCTGATGGAATATGTCTTGATGAACTTGTTAGATGATGTAAATCTGATGTATATACAATGAGTACAGAAGGTAATGATGGAAGGAATGTCAGTATGTGCTAGAACATGATGAAAAGAGTATGTCTCAAGGCATACGCGGATTTTTCTAGACAAAGTAGCGTATGCACGTGGGAAATAACGTGCCAAGTCGCGTATGGGAAAAAGCGCTCTAAATATGTAAAACCAGGGGTAAACACCATGGTATTGACCCATTATATTGAGTAATGATTCGTCTATGTGACCCCGTCCAGGAATACCATCGAAAGTAATGTGGTTTTGGCTCATGGTATTGATAAAGGGTAAACCTATATAAGGAGAAGACATTCATTGTGAAATGGGCGTGCAAGAAGTCTGAGCTTGAATGAATACTTCTCTCTGAAGGATATCTGAATGGAAAGGGTTATAGTTGAATGATAGATCTGAATGCATGATGCACCAATGAAGAAAATGATGAAGAAGGGAATCTAGATCTGAAATGTATTTGTATCTGCTAGATCTATTTATGGAATTATTAGATCTGAGATGAGGCGAACATCTGTCTGAAGTAAAGGGTAAAATCTGAGTGATGTATCTATTCTGAAGAATTACAATGACCTAAATGTCTGAAGAACTATACGCTAGTTCGCCACAGAGTAAGCGCGTATATACGCGGGTTTGCTGAAGAGAAAGCGCGTATGGGCAATAAAATTAGCTCTGTAATATGTACAAAAGTATATGCGGGTTTGTATGGTCGAAGGCGCGTATATATGCAGGATCAGTGAAAGGAAAGCGCGTATGAAAATGTTAGGTCCCTATATCACTAGTATAGCCCCTTATTATTGTTAGTGTAAACCCCTTATTGTTATTATTGTACCCTTGTAACCCCCATTTTGTTATTATTGTGCCCTTAAATTATTATTGTTAGGTCGGCGATTATATTGTGTCTACTCAGGGATTGCTAATGATGGCTCCATGACTCCTATATATAGAAAGGAGGTTTTGTGAATTGTATCATCCAAGAATTGTTCATTTATGTAATGTATTGGAGGTTGCCCTCGAAGTGGCTCATTTCTAAGGCGTTTACATCTCTTTTCTTCTATTTTTGGAGCTTGTTACACAACATTTGGCATCGTGGAGTTTGGATTTTGTGTTTCACGTCTCCAAAACAGTCGTATTGCGCTTTCGCTATAACTTTTTTTCTACGAATTTTCAGAAGCTGAAATTTTTAGGGTGCGAATAAAAAATCCTGAGGAATCTTGTATAAAAATTTCAGAGTTTGGTTCGCAATAATTTCAGAGATATGATCTGTGGAAGTCAGGTATTTTTTCAGGCTCCTAAACAGGTCATCGTGGAATTTGCGTTATAAATGTTTTTCTACAAAGGTTCAGAATCTGAAATTCATATGGTGTGAAGCTGACATTCTGACGAAATTCATCAAAAAATTTCAGAGCTTGGTTCGCAATATTTTTGGAGATATGATCTGTGGAAGGTAGTGTGTTTTCAGGCTCCTGAATTTCATCTCAAAGAGGTGATCGTGGGAAAAGTTCAATAACTCTCTCTCTGAAGATTGGATTGGAGTACCGTCAAAAGTGGTCGCAAGTACACGGCCTGTAGTTTCTTCGCTATCAATTTCAGAGACAAAAGACAAAACAGTGACACGTGGCAAGTCGTACAAGTTCGCTCTACTGAACCAGTCCATAATTAGGTCATTGTGAGAGATTGGACACAACTTTGTCTTGGAGAATCAAAATCAGGTCAGACCTATGGCATTTGAAAGAAGCTTTAGAGGGCTACTACAGGGCTGAATTTCAGATATCGAAGATTTTCAATTACAGAGATAATTTAATTTCAATATTGATCTCCTAAAAGCTAGTAAAAGGTGTGTATTTTTTTTCCGAATTGCATAAGTCTTGTTTGAAGAATCAAGTTGAATTGATTCCAAGGGAATCTTGTAGAATAGATATCAATATTGGATTCTAAAATGGCCCCTAAAAAGAATTCAACACCCATTAAGCCTTCGGAAGGCTCTACTATGACTCATGAAGATGAAGAATTGCAACATGATCTATCAAAATTACAAGAGCAAATGCAACAGTTTTCACTCTCGCAAAGAGCAACAAAAAATGAAATGGAAGTTTTGAAGAAAGGCATGGAAGTGAAGATGGACAGCTTGAAGAAAGGCGTGGAAGCTAAGATGGATGACATGAAAGACAACATGGAAAACATGAAGAGTGATCTAAAAGCATACATGGAAGGCTTGATGACAAGCTTAAAACCAGAAATGATTCCTAATGGCGGAAATATAGGAGAAGAACCTCCTGATGAGAACAAAATAAATGTTAATTGGGATTTCATAAACTCGAATGTTGGCGGGAAGAACCACCATATTCCAAAAATGGATATGAGGAAGTTTGATGGAAAGGATCCTGTAACATGGATACTACAGATGGAGCAATATTTTGATCTCCATAACGTGAAAAACACACAAAAGGTACGCATTGCAACTTTACATTTATAACAAAATACATTTGTATGGTATCGATGGCTTTGCTCCCGTAAAAAAATTGTCACTTGGTCAATTTTTACGGAGGAAATGATAGCACATTATGAGGATACAAAGAGCAACACCTTCTTTACCCTATTGATAAATCTCAAACAAAAGGGTTTAGTGGGGCAGCACATTGAGGACTTCCAAAAATTGAATATAAGGGTAACTGATATTCCAGAGGAACACAGGATTGATCTCTTCATAGGTACTCTAAAGGATAACATCCAACATGAAGTTCTTGTTTTGGAACCTGATTCATTGGAGAAGGCATTCAGGTTGGCAAGAAAAGTTGAATGTAAAATTATGGCGACAAGGAAGCCTACCACTCAATTCTATAAAGAAGGAAGTGTTGCTACGCCTAGATTTCCACAACCTACAAGGTCGACACCACAACAATTGGAAGAAAAAAGAGCAAAAGGGCTTTGCTACAGTTGTGATAGAAAATACACTAAAGGTCATAAGTGTGCTGAGAAGAAATTATTTTACATATATTGTGAAGAAGAAGAAGAAAATGAACAAGAAGAGGATATACACCAGGAACTAGCCCTAGAAGAGGAAGAAATGAATCCGACCATATCGTGTAATGCAATGGCAGGAATTACCACTCCTCAAACTCTCAAGATAGCAGGACAAATCAAGAAGAAAAAGGTAATAGTGTTGATTGATTCAGGTAGCACCCATAATTTTATTCATTGTAAGGTAGCCAAGGAATTAAATTGTTTCCTATACCTAGCACCAGAATGTCAAGTGATGGTTGCAAATGGAGGAACTATAAATTGCCCTGGAAAATGCCATAATATCAAGCTAACCATGGGGGAATATGTATTGACTAGTCCAATGCTTTCCATTCCTATGGGAGGTGGTGATGTTGTACTAGGAGTACAATGGTTACAATCTTTGGGGACAGTAGCTTTTAATTTTCAAGAACTTTTCTTGAAATTTTTTTCAGAAGGAAAGGAAGTTGAATTACGGGGTATTGCGGGGAAGCCAGGAAGGATAATAAGCTCTAATGTCATGACAAAGCTTCTAAAGAAAAAACAACGAGGCGTAATTGCACAATTATGCTCACTAGAAGTTCCGACATCAAAATCATCTATTTCTGCAGATCTCCAACAAGTCTTGGACAATCATTCCAAGGTGTTTGAAACTCCCAAAGGACTCCCACCTATTCGTGATCATGATCATGCCATTCATTTGATTCCAGGAAGTGTTCCTCCAAACATCAGGCCTTATAGATATCCTTACTTCCAAAAGAGCGAAATTGAACGTATGATTGCAGAAATGTTAGAGGCGGGTATAATTCAACCCCGTCAAAGTTCTTTCTCTGCTCCTGTAGTATTGGTACACAAGAAGGATGGATCATGGCGAATGTGTCCAGATTATAGGGAGCTCAATAAGCTCACCATTAAAGACAAATTTCCCATTCCTGTGATTGATGAATTATTGGATGAATTACATGGAGCAATTTATTTTACCAAGTTGGATCTTCGTTCGGGATATCATCA